>OY728137.1:781212468-781851849 GCA_963277665.1 Viscum album | reverse complement strand
AGATAATTTAAGTGTCGTTAAAATCCTATGGATTTTATCAATGCTAAAAATAGCCCTAATAAAAGACCCATTTATCAGCATTAGTTTAGCACTAATAAAACTATGTTGCTGCAATGTGTTGCTAAATATATAGTATAGTGTTCTAGAAAATAGATAATTAAATTTAAATTAAGTTTAAACCACAAATAAAAGAAAAAAAAATTATATTATAGAAATTCCAAACATATTTGTTTGTACAGTTTCACTGGTAAGTAAAATTTATCACAAACATTCAAAAACATCAATATTTAATTGTCTTTGGTCCCCAACCCCCTCTCAAAAGAGCCTGATCATGCTACCAGTTTCCGAACAAACCACTCCATCTCGAGCAAAAGAGTGCACCTGTATAAAAAAATTCTTATATTGGTAATGTTATAAGAAAATAAACTAAACAAAAATATGAAACAATGCATTGATAAAATTTCATTTTTAAATTTAAAATGTTCATTTTGAGTTATATTAGTCACACCGTGTATCATATTAAGGTGAAGATAGGTCCTACACATCACAAATTACTTAAGGATATTTTCCCTAAATTATCAAAATAATTTGAATGTTTTTTTTGTTTTTTAGTATGTGATGTGTTTTTTGAACTTAAGTGTCAAATTTAAACTAAAAACATACACATTGAGTCATACCAAGAGCACCATGTATTGGATTGAGGTTAAGATTATTCCTATACATAAAAAATTACATATGAATAATTTTCCTAAAATATAAAAACAATGAGAATGTGTTTTTATGGTTTTGAGTATGTGAAGTGTGTTTTGAACTAAAGTATCAATTTTAAACTCAAAACATACACTTCAAGTCATACTGGACACACTTTTTATCAAATTGATGTAGGGTTAATTCCTATGAATCAAAAAAAGACTTATAGATCATTGTCTCGATATATCAAAAAAAAATATGAATGTGTTTGATCCATTTTTGAGTATGAGATGTATGTTTTCAACTAAAATGTCAATTTTAAATTAAAACAAATACATGGATTCATAATGTTCATATCGTGCACTGAATTAATGTGTGGTTGATTACTACATGTCACAAATGACATAAGGATCATTTTCCAAAAGTATCAAAGAAGCCTATTTTTTTCTTAGTTGTGAGTATGTCACGTGTCTTTTTTACTAAAATGTCAATTTAAACTAAAAACATGCACTTTGAGCCATATCGGTAACATCATGTATCGGTTTGATGTGAGACTGATTCCTACTCATTTAAATTGAATTATGAATCATTTTTCTAATATATTAAGACAATAATAGTGTGTTTGATAAATTTTTAGTGAGTGACACGTTTTTTTAACTAAAGTGTTAATTTTAAACTGATAACATGCACTTTGAGTCATACCGGGAACATTGTGTATCGGATTGAGGTATGGATAATTCATACAGATAAAAAATGATTTATGGATAATTTTATTAATGTATAAAAATAATATGAATGTGATTTCTCAGTTTTTAGTATGTGATGTGTGTTTTGAACTAAAATTTCAATTTTAAATAAAAACCCACACTTGGAATCATACTGGTCACATCGTGCATCGGATTTACATGAAGTTTTTTCTTACACATCAAAAATGAATTAAGGATCATTGTATTAAAGTATCAAAATAATATGTATGGTTTTTTCTTATTTTTTAGTATGTCATGGGTCATTTTAACTAAAATATCAATTTAGATTGAAAACATTCACTTTGAGTCATATTGGTCACATCATGTGTAATTTTCACGTACGACTAATTCATACATGTCACAAATGACTTATGAATCATTTTTCTAATGTATCAAGAAAATCCAAGCATTTTTTCTTAGTTTTCCGTGAGTGACACATGTTTTGAATTAAAATATGAATTTTAAACTGATAATATACACTTTGAGTCATATCGGGCATACCGTGTAATGAATTGAGGTGTGGATGTTTCCTACATGTCATAAATAATATATGAATCATTTTCCTATAGTATAAAAACAATACAAAAGTTTTTTTATCATTTTTGAGTATGTGACGTGTGTTTTGAACTAAAATGTCTATTTAAAATAAAAACACACTCTTTGAGTCATACCAGTGGAATTTTGCATCGAATTGACATTCAGTTGATTCATATATGTCACAAATTAATTAAGGATCATTTTATTAATGTATAAAAATAGTTTGAATGTGTTTGATCAGTTTTGAGTATGTCATGTGCCTTTCTTTCTAAAATGTCAATTTAAACTGGAAACATGTACATTGATTCATACCAATCACAACATGTGTCGGTTTAATTTGAAATTAAATCCTACACATCAAAAATATCTTATGAATTATTTTCCTAAATTATCAAGAAATTCCAAGTGTATTTTCTCAGTTTTCAGTGAGTGATACTTTTTGAAATAAAATGTTAATTTTAAACTAATAACATACAATTCGAGTCATACCATCCACACCACATATCAGATTGAGGTGAGGATAATTCCTATACATCAAAAATCAATTATAGATATGTGTTCCAAATTATCATAAAAAATATGAATGTGTTTGATTGGTTTTTTAGTATGAGATGTGTGTTTTGAACTAAAATGTAAATTTTAAATAAAAACACATGTATTGAGTAATACCAGTCACTCCATGCGTCAGATTGATGTGGAGGTAATTTCTACGCATAAAAAAGTGAATAGGATTATTCTCCTAATGTATCAACATTATCTAAATGAATTTTATCAACTTTGAGTATGTCACGTGTCTTTTTTACTAAAATGTCAATTTAAACTAAAAACACATACATTGAGCCATACTGGTCACATCATGTGTAAGTTTTATGTGTGAATCATTACTACATGTCACCAATGACTTATGAATCATTTAACTAATGTATCAATATAACCTGATCATGTTTTATTAGATTTTAGTGACTGACAAAAGTTCTGAACTGAGATATCAATTTTAAACTGATAACATACACATTAACCCAAAACAGGAACATCATATATCAGATTGAGGTGTGGCTAATTCATACATCTCAAAAATTAATTATAGATCATTCTCCCAAAGTATCAAAAAAACAAATGTATTTTCTTAGTTTTAAGTATGTGATGTTTGTTTTGAACTAAAATGTCAATTTTAAATAAAAACACACACTTTGAGTCATAATGGTCACACCGTGCATCATATTGACATATGGTTGATTCCTACACATCACAAATTACTTATGGATCATTTTCCTAAAGTATCAAAACAATTAATTTTTTTACTCGTTTTTTAGTATGTGATGTGTGTTTTAATAAGGAAATTAACTTAAATAATTATTAAATTAAAATGATATAGAAAGTAACTAAAAATAGTAGACAAAATGATGAGCAACATAACTATATAAGTAGTTGGAATTTGCTTCTTTGTGATGTTAGTATACATTACGGCACCATGTATTCTTCCCATTGGTTTCTAAACAAATCTATTTCCTCTTTTAAATACAAGGACCGTCGATAGTTCTTGTAGTACTGAAAAAATATAAATAAATAAAAGATTAATAAATTGTTTAAATGAAATTGTAATTATCATCTAAAATACATTTTTGGGGATGCTAGTTTGTTGATAGAATATGATTTATTTCATAAATTTACAAACATAATAACCAAAATCTTTTTCATTGGTTTTTTTATATCTTTTTCCAATCTGTTTTTATAAGGTTTTTTGAATAAATTTTACAAAAAATGGTTTTCATATCTTTTACTTTATCAAACAATTGATCACTTGTTAGTAGAGATGGTGGTGTACTTTCTTATGTACTCCCATCAAATGATGTCACCCAAGATCATTATTTATGTCATTGGGGTAGAAATCTATGATGACCTTGAAACATAGTCTTTGATGAATGTTTTGACCCAATTTAGTGTGTACCTTGTTCAAAAATATGACACCCTTGAGTTCCATTAATGTTATCTTGAAAAATTTCTATAAGTAGGAAAGTAATTTTTCGTCCCATACATTATGAATCTCAATGTGAAATAATAATTTATTTAATAATTATACAATGTAACACATGAATCTCATGATAATTTCAAATCTTCAATCAGTGGATTCAAATAGACATAAATATCATTACCTGGTTGTTTTGGTCCTCATATAAGCCAATAAACATAATGTATTTTTGTTTCCTACATAACCATGGTGGAAAGTTATATGTTACCAAAATTATCACCCATGTACTGTGTGTGATTATTTGAAAACTAAAAGGATTTTCTCCATCTGTAGATAGAACAAGACAAATTTTTCTCATTTTGTTTCCAAATTCATGATACTCGTGATCAATTTTCCACCACTGTGGATAGTCTGTCGAGTGGAAAATTTTCTCATATTTATTTATAGTATCTATGTGCCACATAAATTTCCTTACAGTCTCCTAAAATCCATATATGTGTCTAAACTTTTGAATTGTTGGGAAGTACTGTAAAATATTTTAAGGATCCGATTCATATTTCTTGTATCAAGACACACCACACATTGGGAATTTATTTTCTGATCTATGGTCTGTGGGAAACAATATACAGTCATTTGGATGGTCATGTATTCTTTTAGAGACTATACCCATTGAATAGAGCATTAATTTAGCATTATATGTTCAAAAAGGATGCTCGTTATCTTCTGAGATCATGTCATTCAAGACAGAAAGTAGTTCAGTAAAGCTAGAATTGATCTATCTATTTCTAGCATTTACTTTGTATAGTTTTAGTATGGATGAAAATGTTGTATATTTTGTGAAACTAGCATACAATGGCATCTTTGCAAAACTCTTTAACTTTGGAAATAATTTTTGGCAATCACACGGTTCATCTTTAAATATCATTGTCATTTCCTCAATATGATCTTCATCATCATTCACACATGTAATCATATCCTTGGTACGATCTTCATCTTTGTTCACACTCATAATCATATCAGATGATCCATAAAACTCAGTTCCATCCCAATCATTAGAGACATTTAGTTTTCCCTGTGTTTAGTCTATAATTTATAACTTCTCTCTATTACATGACAAACCAAGTGTTCTTCCAACTCCTCTGGACTAATTATTCTTGAATAAAAATAGCATAAACATGGAAAAAGTATTTGAGAAGGGTCATATGCATGATCTTTTGTAATAATGATAAACTCTTTCACCCCATATTCATAATATTTTTTCATATGATTGGCATCCATACATTTTTTTATTCATATCCATCCTATTTGTTTTGGTAATATTAATATTTAACAAAAAAATGAATACACAAAAAGTATGAGATTAGAACCCATAAAATTTCATTCTTAAAGAATCGTTTAAGATACATAAACAATTGTTTTATGATAATAAGATCTGAATGACATGTATTGAGATTGTTTTGTTGTGGGGGAAATCATTGAAGGGAATGAATTTGTGATATCTACAAAGTTACAAATAATATAATTAAAATTTTTCCTACAGAAAAACACAGAGGTCAAGGACGGTTTCTATAACCTTTCTAGGTCAGAGTATAACATGAGGGTGGATTTCATGTTTATTCATTTCTTCACTTAGTACGTGGTGGTCTAAGTGGTGTTTTAGTGATGCTTAGGATCTAAAGTTTATATTTTGTTAGATGATGAGAACAATGATAGGGCCCAATCACATGGTCTTAAGAACCCAACGTTTGAAGAAACTCTTGAATTTAAATGCATTGAACTAGAATTATTAGGTTGGAGTTCTAAATCTAATCGAAAAACTGAAGAACAATTTAATTAGTGTTTCATGAATTCATTAAATTTAAACAATTCACATGGATATGATCAAACCTCATTGAAGAGAAATGAAAATTCTTATTGGGGTTGGAATGGACAATCAACTTCAACACAAGATGAAGAAGTGTCCCAGTGGGATCAATAGAAATCCTTATCTCAAACTAATGAATGGAGTATAATCCCAACTACTTAGGTTAACCAGAAAACAAAACCTAGCCTATGTGAAATTGACAAAGAGAATCAACATTGGAAAAATGTTAGAGTGAAAACTAGGGGAAAGGATTAAACAATAAAAGAGTAGATATGGATGTCTTGAATATTTTTCATGATTCCAATTTAAGGAGTAAAAGTCGGTCTGAGTGGGTCTTTAAGGGGAGTTCTAGGAATCACCATAACTAGGACCAAGGTTTAAATAAAACTGTGGGTTTTTCTCAATTGGATGAACCGATAGTCAACCAAAAAAAGATCTACATATTGATGAGTTAAAGAAATCTAATGGTGGTTGGAATGAATGAAAGTGTGGAAAAAAATTACTCAAAATAAATACATGCTTTCTAATTGGAACTGAGGTTGAAATGAAAGTTAAAGGAATCCTTAATGGGGATATCAGGGGGAAGAAACTATTATGAGTGAAAATTTATAGAACTGGGTCCCTACAGATGAAAAAAAACTTTAATTAACCAACTTAATAATGATCTAAAACATTCTATTATGTATACTCACTTTTTGTATAATTCTTTCAAGAATACATTTTTAAATGAACATTAGGGTAATAGTTTGTTTTTTTAAAATTTCTATCATAGATGTTTACGATAATGAAAATATTAAGGATTGAGGTTCTTCTTCCATTTAATGGAAGAAAATGGGTATAATTGTTTAATATTAATCCATGGTAGTGTGAAGTATACCAAGAACATAGCTTCTTCTCCCTCGTGTTTGATCCTTGGTTCATGCCCTCACTCCCAAATCACCTTTGGAAGTAGAAGGAGTGGGAAAGTTCAAGTAACTGACACTTGTTAATGGCCAAATGTCACGTATGATTAATTAGAAGATATCTCATATGATTGAATAGAAATAAGAGATCCAGAAAAAAGTAATGATAACTTGAAATAATACGTGATATTTGGTCGCTGAAAAGTATCAGTCACCCAAACTTAAAATCGAAAGAAAAAAGTGAGGCTAAGAATAATTGAATGGATTGGAAGAATCATCGGTTTGGTGGGGAACCATGTGATAACCACACTTGATGAGGACACTGTCAGGACTATAGGTAGTAGTGTGTAATGGTGGTGTCATATCATGTATGTAAGTTGGAGGTGACGCACATCGAGCAAAGTATCACAAGGATAAATACACTGATAAAGGAGAATAGGTGATGTCGACTAAAGAGAATTAGAAATAATCACATACCTTAGGTTTTGAGAGGGTCAATTCATCCGACAAGGTTGAGGGGGGATGGCGGCATAGGTAGACTTCCGCAAGATCTTGAATGAAGTGAAATAAATAGTTTTCGTTAGGATGGAATTTATAAGATCAAGAAGGGTTTTATGAGCACTCTCAAAAAAGTGCTGATAAAGATGAGTTTTATCAACATTAAAAAAATAAGTGTTGATAAAACTTATTCTAATCAATGCTTTTTTAGTGATGATAAAGAGATATCTTTATAAGCGCTAGAATTTTAGCACTGATAAAGATATGATTTATCAGTGTTTTATATTATAGAGCACATAAAATCCATATTTATCGGTGCTTTTTGAAAGAGGTGATAAAAATTGTTTAAAATAAAATACTACTGGACTCCTGATGTATTAATCATGTTTTAATGATCACAAATCTCATTAATTATCACAAGTCTCGTTAATGATCCCAAATCTCTTTAATAATCACAAATCTCATTCAACCTAGTTAACTCCTATAAATTATATCTAATCATGCGTATTTATGTTTCAAGTTCACTCATGCTTTATAATGGTTAATCTCAATCCATTTCATGCATATTACTGTTTAAGTCTGAATACTGTTATTTACCTAAGTACAAGACACCTTGAAGCTAGACACCATGAAGCCTGACACCGTGAGCAAGACACCATGAGCAAGACACTGTAAGCAAGACACCATAAGCAAGACACCGTGAAGAAGACATCGTGACACTCAGACACCATGTGAAGGAGACACCATTTTCATAACTCGTTGTGACACCGTTTCTTAAACTATTTTGTCGTCTTTCAATTTAATTTCTAACGGTCATATTTGATGCCTTTAATTCACTGATATAATTAATGTTTCTTTGTAGACATAGTATGACGTACGAAGCACGAAACACATGGAACCTGTCAGCTAAAACACATGCATTCGAATATAAAGAGTGGAGAGTGCCCAACAACCACAATGCGCGATACTGAACAGAAAAACAAGCCTGTGAGCATGACCATGAAGAATACTTTGCAAGATTTTCAAAGAAATCATTTTTAACATGCATTCAATCCGACTCTGCTGAAGAACATACAAAGTACACTGGAATACAGAGAACATCTTCACATTGTCAAAGCTCATGGAGAAAACAAGTCGAATCGCGACCCTTTGTTTTTCAAGACAAAAACCAGAGAAGGACTCAGAAGCATTTCTGGTAAATCAAAGGAGTCCAGAGCTTCTCTTCAAATCACTAGATCATTTTAAACTTATATCTACTCTCTCTCAGTGATTATTTTACTTACTTTTGAGCAGTGTGTATACTCTGTATATTCCATACACACACTGACTCATGTACTAAACTGAAGGATTTCTAAATCCTTACACCAAACTCTTTATACTCTTGTTTACCCATCACAACTGTGGAAGAGGTCCCTATGTGGCCTGGTTATTATTTTCGTTTACCCATGAAAATTGTGGAATAGGTTCCTGTGTGACCTGGACAGTCTGTGTACTGTTGTTAACCTCGATCCAGGGTGTGGATCAAAGTTTATTTATATAAACTGCTTGGTGGCAGGTGATCACCAAGTGGAGTGGATTAGGTCTCGACTTGATACTGAACCACTTGTTTCATATCCACTGTGCTATTTAAATTTAGTCTTCTATGTTTTACTACTTTATTGCATAATCTAGAAAACTCTAATTTCACTTTGATAGTTAGTCTTGTAAAGAAGTTATAATTGATTTGTCTTAGTAGGATAACTTCAAAATTAATATTAATAATACATATTAAGATTACTGAAAATTAATTAATCTTCTAAGAAGTTGTTTAAACAATCAAACTCTTATAACAGTATAACCATGATTAACTGGGTTGTATCTATTTTTGGGAAAACCATTTCTTTTAAAATAATATTTTTGTAACAGAAATTTTTATAGTTAATCAATTCACCCCTCTCCTCTTGAGTAAACTACTCCGACCAACATTTGGTATCAAAGGGAACTTTATTAAGACTTTGTGTAATCTTACTCAACTGTGATTGTAGTTGTACTTTAAAGATCTATAAATTTCTGTTAATTCTAAATTTCTAGATATTTTAAAGTAATTTGTTAGTATGGATAATATATTGGAAGGTGCTGCAACCAATAGACCACCATTCTTTAATGGAACCAACTATGCTCAATGGAAAATTAAAATTAAAATGCATCTAGAGAGTATGAGCTTTGAAATTTAGTCATCCATTATAGATGAATACAAACTTCCTGTGACTAATATAATTACATGGGATGAACCTACAATACTTTCTTACAATAATAATTGCAAATCCATGAATTCTCTATACTGTTCCTTAGGAGATAAAGAATTTAATAGGATTCCTCCTTGTAAAACTACCCATGAAATTTGGGATACCTTGTCTGTCTCACATGAAGGCACGTCTAGTGTAAAGAAAATGAGACTTAATACCTATACTATAAAATATGATAATTTTAAGATGAAACCTGATGATCCTATTTCTGACATGTATCTTAGGTTCAATGAGATTGTTAACACAATGATTTCTCTTGGAAGAGAAGTCACTTCCAAAGAACAGATCATGAGAATTCTTAGGTGTTTGCCTGACATATGGAGGGGAACCTCTGTCTCAATTAGAGAATCGTGCAACATCAGCAAACTAACTGTAAAATAACTCATTGGGAAACTGATGATGTATGAGGAAGAGCTGAAAGTCAACAAAGAAGAGGGTGATGAACCAAAGAGGAAATCTGTAGCATTCAATACCACTTTCTCAAAGCACAAAGACAAAGGGAAACTGGAAGCTCCTGTAGAAAGTTCCACCACTGAAAAATCATCACCTGACAGTGATGAGGAGATGGATCAATTGGCCAGAAGATTCAAACGATTTTACAAAAAAGAAGAACTTTTTCAGAAAACCTAACTTCAAGGGAAAGTATGATCTAAAAGGAAACTGGAAAAAGGACTGGAAAATAAGTGACAAAACTGATGAAATTGTATGTTATGAATTTAAGCGCAAAGGACACATAAAGGCTGACTATCCAAAGCTCAATTATAAGAAGAAATATGAGGACAAGGATAAGAAGTAAAAAAAGGCAATGAAGGCAATCTAAAGTGCCTCTGAGGATAGTTCAAGCGACTCAGAGACATCACATAATGAACAGGCTAACAAATCCAATATGTGTTTTACGACAAACACATATGAGGTAACGCTGAACTCTTCTGAACAAAATTCAAACTATTCTGAAGAGGAAAGTGACTTTGAAAATATGACTAATGAAGAAATGTTTGAATACTATAAGATGCTTGAAGAGAAATGCAATGAATTAAAAGATAAATATAAATCATCTAAAAAATAGTATGCTCTCACTGTAAATGTCAAATCTGAACTTACTACTGAAAAATAGAAAAATGATCAATTTCTCAAAGAAAACAATGAATTAAAAATGTCTAATGAGAAATTAAAAATTGACTTAGAAAATTTTACTAATGGGAAAAATACCCTTACACAAATTCCAAGAAAACAAATTGCCCCTAAATATAATACTGGTATTGGTTATCAACCTAGTAAAAGAAAACGTGGTAGAACAAATTTTGTTTCAAAGTCTATGACATATAATTTTGTTCCCAGTTCTGGACACAACTCATCTAGATCGATTCGTGATACATACTCTACTGTTTCAAGGTTTTTTAGGCCAAATACAGTTTATTTTTCAAACACTTTACATAATTCTTATAGGAAACCTATGAGACAAATATGGGTTCCTAAAGCACTTATTACTAATGTTACTAGACCCAAACAAGTATGGGTACCAAAATCTGTCTTTACTTGATCATGTTATAGGAAATATGATTAAAGAGATCCTACAAGAATCTATGGTACTTGGACAGTGGATGTTCAAGGCACATGATAGGAGACTACTCATGATTCAAGAATTTAATAAAAGTAGATGGAGGACATGTCACATTTGGTGATAATGTCAGATGGAAGATCATTGGATTAGGACAGATTGGTAACTCTGATTCGATTTTAATTTCTAAAGTACTGTTTGGTAATGGCTTAAAATATAATCTGCTTAGTATCTCACAATTATGTGATGATGGATATCGTGTTAAATTTGAAAATGATGCCTGTAATGTCTTTAATTCTAAAGATGAATTGGTATTTTCTGCATCAAGGAATGAGAATGTTTATTCTGTTAATTTAGATTCCTTAGACTCTCAAAATTCTTCATGCTTAAGTGTATTTCATAAAGAATCTTGGCTCTGGCATAGGAGACTAGGACACTATAATGTTCACTCCCTTAGAAATCTAACTAGAAAAGGCCTAGTTAAAGACTTACCCAAACTTGAGTTTCCAAATGGCAAAGTGTGTAATCCTTGTCAAAAGGGAAAACAACACAAAATCTCTTTCAAATCAAAGAAAGAAGTTTCTACTTCTCAACCTCTCGAATTGGTTCACATGGATTTTTTTGAACCATCTAGATTTTCTAGTTTAAATGGGAAGCACTATGTTTATGTTCTGGTAGTTGATTTCTCTAGATATACCTGGACCTTCTTCATGGCTCACAAAAGTGAAGCCTGCTCTTATTTTACTAAGTATGCCAAGTCTGTAGAAAATCTTAGTGGCCTTAAAATCAAATCTTTAAGAAGTGATCATGGCCGTGAGTTTGAAAATTAAGAGTTTGAATCCTTTTGCTCACAAAATGGTTATAGTCACAATTTCTCTGCCCCTAGAACACCTTATCATAATGGTGTTGTAGAAAGAAGAAATAGAACCCTACAAGAAATTTCTAGAACAATGCTTAGTGAATATGACTTACCTATTTACTTTTGGGCTGAAGCTGTTAATACAGCATGCTACATAATCAATAGAGTCTTGATTTGACCAATTCTCAAAAAGACCATGTATGAACTCTAGAACAATAAGAATCCTAAGGTAAATTACTTTATAGTTTTTGGTTGCAAAGTATTTATTCTCAACACTAAGGATAATCTTGAAAAAATTTCATCCAAAAGTGATGAAGGAATTTTCCTAGGTTACTCAATATTAAGTAAATCTTATAGAGTATTCAATAAGAGAAAAAAATGTGTAGAAGAATATGTTCATATCATGTTTGATGAAACATATCCACATGATCCTAGAACCATCCTAGAAAATCTGGAGGATGATGTATCAAATTTGAACATCAACTCAAATTCCTCAAATTCCTCTGTAAAAGAATCTGTGAAAACTCCAATTCTGGAAATTCTCTTCAATCGAGTCATAATGAACCAGAATCTATTGATGAGCCTGAAATCACTAGTCCCTCTTTTTATAGAAAGGTTAGAACCCTTAAAACCCATCCCTTAGATGTTGTTGTAGGATACTTATAGAAAATAACACAAACTAGAGCTTCTCTTAGAAATTAGGTTGAACATCAAGCCTTATTGTCACAACTTGAACCTAAAAACATTGATGATGCCATCAACGATGAGTTTTGGGTGATGTATATGAAAGAAGAACTTAATCATTTTGAAAGAAACAAAGTTTGGAAACTTGTTGAAAGACCCATGGACACATTCGTCATAGGCACTAAATGGGTGTTTAAAAATAAGGTAGATGAAGATGGAAATATAGTTAGGAATAAGGCTAGATTAGTTGCACAAGGCTATAATCAAGAAGAAGGAATTGGCTGTGAGGAGACCTTTGCTCCAGTATCCATACTTGAAGCTATCAGAATCCTACTTGCCTATGTTTCACATCTGAATTTCAAACTATATCAAATGGATGTTAAGAGTGAATTATTAAATGGGTATATAGCTGAGGATTTATATGTTGAACAACCCCATGGATTTACAAATCCTCATTTTCCCAATCATGTTTTCAAACTATAAAAAGCTTTGTATGGTTTAAAACAAGCTCCAAGAGCTTGGTATGACAGATTGAGTACTTTTATTATTTCCAAAGGTTTTACAAAAGGAATAGTTGATCCTACTCTCTTTATAAAATGAATTTCTAATGATGTTTTAGTTGTTCAAATCTATGTAGATGATATTATTTTTGGAACTTCAAAAAATTCATTATGTATTGATTTTTTTAAAATGATGCAAAACGAATTTGAAATTAGCTTAATGGGTGAACTAAAATTCTTTCTTGGATTTCAAATATTTCAAAATAATTATGGAATTGTTTTAAATCAAAGTAAATACACTAGATATCTTCTAAAATGTTTTGGATTGGATAGCACTAAAAGTAGTGACACTCCCATGAGTACCACCTATAAGTTGGATTTTGATGAAGATGGAAAATCTGTTGATCAAACCACTTATAAAGGAATTATTGGAAGTTTACTCTACTTAATTTCTAGCCATACGGACATTATGTTTAGTGTGTGTATGTGTTCTCATTTTCAAGCAAATCCTAAAGAATCCCATTTAAATGTTGTAAAGAGAATTTTCAAATACCTCAAGCATACACCCAATCTAGGACTGTTCTATCCTAAAGGACAATCATTTGAACTAGTTAGTTATTTTGATGCTGACTTCAGTGGATGTAAGTTAGATAGAAAGAGCACCTCTAGAACATGTCACTTTTTAGGAAAGTCACTAGTATCATGGTGTAGTAAGAAATAAAATTTTGTTGCATTATCTACCGCAGAAGCTGAATACATAGCTACTGGCAGTTATTGTGCACAAATTTTGTGGATGAAACACACATTACTAGATTATGGATATCAATTCAGACATGTACCAATAAATTGTGACAACACAAGTGCATTAACATCTCAAAAATTCTTGTTTCACATTCTAGGACAAAACATATTGATGTAAGACATCGCTTTTTGATAGATCATTATAAAAAAGTTGATATCACCTTGGAATTCATTAGTATTGAATATCAACTTGCTGATATATTCACTAAACCATTAAATTCTGAGAGAATAGAATACATCATACATGATCTTGGCATGATAAATCACAAATAGATATCTTACTTGTCTTACTATTTAATATTTTACTATGTTTTAATTTACTGTTTCATGATTACGGTTTCTCAGTTACTGTCTCTCATGTCTACGGTCTCACCGTTAGCACTTCGTACTTATGGTCTGACATTTACTATCTCACCGTAACGCGCACTAAAAAGACCACTCAATGTCTCACTGGGATGTTCACTTGATATCTCACCATAATGATCATTTACTGTCTCACCATGATGATCGATCACTATCTCACCATAACAACCCTTCACTATCTCATCGTGAAAATTATTTGTGATTTTATTTAAACCCGTATCACGGTAATTGTTATTTCACCTCTTTTACTTTCCCGCGTTTTTATTTTTGTGACGTTTGAAATTTCCAAATGACAAAACAAAGAGTTTCACTCAGTTCTTAACCCGGACTTTCTCCTACTCACTCATTTCGAACCCTCTCAACCTTACAACCCTCTCTCTCTCTCTCTCTCGACCTTCAGTGGATGCCAATAATGAAGCGACCATCGTCATCCACACTTGAGAAGTGTCACCCGAAGAAGAAGAAGATATCACCCAAGTTGACACCTGAAGGAACGTTGAATCCGAACCTGGTAAATCAAAGTGTTGTTCTGGAAAAAGAAATTTGCCCCAAATGGATCTTGTCTAGCAAATCTCTAGTCCTGAAAGTGTTAAAAGAACAATGCTGGTTAGAATGGTTCTCAAAGGAGAATAGACCCATTTATCCGAGGTTAGTTACTCAGTTCTACTAGTACGCATAGTTTTCTTTTGACTCTGGTGAAATCTATGTTGTGAGGAGCTGGATTAATGGCCAAAGATGCTCCTTCTCATTGAGGTTATGGGATGAATGCCTTAGGATACCTCATGAAGGAATTTGTGATGATTATCAGAGAGAACACCCACCTACAACTGATTTCTTTGACCTTGAAGATGCTTTGAAAACCCTAACTGAGAATGGCACCAATAGAAGGGCCATAGCTGCTGAACTTGATGGGGAAACAAGGTTTCTGTTTAAATTTGTTCAAAATCCGGTTAGCCCAAGGAAAGGTGACTTTTCTGTATTAAAGTATCAAGATGTGTTTCTGATTCATCTTATGAAGAATGGATACAAAATCAACTTGTGAAAGTACATCATTCACCATATGTGTGAATTGATCAAGGTTACATCAAAATCCACCTCTCTGTTCTACTCTCAGCTGATTTCATCCATGCTTGTTGCCAAAGGAGTAGTTGGACCCAATTAAGAAGTGATTATGGACTGTGAGTATTGTCTCTCTAAAGCCACCATCAGGAGAATGAAGATAAACTGGAACCCTTGGAAAAAGGAGTGGGTGGAAGACAATGATAAGATTTATGAGAAGTTTAATCCTATGGATTATCCATCAAGGCTGAAAGACATTCCTGATCCTGGTTTGGAACCAGATGAACTTGGTGAGTATTCAGAAGAAGCAGAAGAAGAGGATTAAGTACCTCATAGGGAAGAATTTGTTGTTGAGGAAGAAAGGACTATTGTTCCTCCTGTTGTTCTTGAAGAAAAAGTTCATACACCTAAAAATGTTGTTAATCTGGAAATCCAACCCGAGGCTGGAAAAGAATCAGGTGTGCCAAAACCTGAGCAGCAAGCCATGGAAGAGCCTGTTTTGGAAGAAATACCTGGTGTACAAGACGAAAATCTAGAAGAACTCCCTATTATGGAAGAAGAAAATTTGGAAGAACTCTCTGAGGAACAACCTGTTCTTGAACTAATACCCTCTGCTGAAGAGAGGATAGAGATAGCCTTTCAGCTGGCTAGACAAGAGATGATTGAGGAACTTGAAGATGAAACTGTGGATTTAGACCAAGCTCCTAAGCCTCTCAGTCCTGAGAAGGAAGCACCTGTTGAGGGGGAGAAAACCCGAAATCTTAAATCTGGTGAAGCCTCACGTCCAATTGAGTCAATCCCTATGGACACTCAGTACAAATTCCCTAGCTTTTATGATGTGAGTGAGTCTCAGCAAATCACTACAACCAAGCTTGATCTCTCTTCACTGTTTCAGTAGAATTCAGTTTCTATCTTTTCCCTTAAAAAGGAACCAGAACCTGAACCTGCCCTTATACCAATTCCTGCACCTGAACTTCTACCTGAAAAGCTATCCTTTGTTAGTAAGGATGATTTGAAGGAATTTGGAGACACTCTCTTAGCTGAAGTTGAGAAACTTATGAACTCCCAACCTCGACCTGTAACAAATCTGAGTGAGAGAGATGCCTCACTGCTTTTCGGAGAAAATTATCTGGCAGATCCAACCTAAAATGCTCCATGAAATTCAAGAAGTTCGAGTTGAAAATAAGTTGTTGAGTAATGAAGTCTCAACCCTAAGAAGAATGGTTGAAGATATGCAGAAAGAGATGCATTCCAGATCAGAACCTATTGCTGCCTCTCTAGAATCCACTGTTTCTCAAATCTCTTGAGATGTTGTGTCTCAGATTCACACTTACCTGTTATCCTTTGATGAAAATATTTCAGAAAGGCACAAATAGTTATTGAAAGAAATAAGAGAGCTTGTGGTGAACCTCAATAAACTCACTGATGAGTAAACTGGCTATCTTCAAAAGGTATTTAATCAGTTGAAGTCTCTAACCACAACCGTTAAATCTTCTCATCCCTCTGGTGAATCCTCTACACCTGCCTTGGATATTTCTTTGCTCAGATCTATAGTCCAAGAAGAGCTTCAGACTGCTTTAAGTGGCTTCAATGTGACTTCTTTCTATGAAGTTATCAAGAACAGTGATAGAGTTATTGATCTTGTGCAAATTCATTCCAATATTGCCAATGATGCCTAGTAGGAGATTTCTAAGAAAGTGGATTTCTATTTCAACCGGATTTTCTCCAAGAATTATATGACCAATCACTTCAAATACCTTGTAGAGAATCTGAGAATTCCTCCTGTAACCCAAGCCTTCAAAAACCAAGTCCAGAAGCTAACCGAGTTTACCAGATTGTTGGAAAAGTTCATGGAAAACAAAGATGACTTTGAAAAATACATGCAATATGGTCGAGAAATCATTGCAGACTTCATCAAACTTCTGAGACCGTATCTCCATGTCCATAGTACAGCAATTGTTGTTCCAGCAACTGCGCCTCTCAGACTTGGGCTGCCTATATTCACTTCTGCCTTAGCCTCAACTACCATGTCTGTTGGCCAAGCTCTCAGTTAGATCAGGCCTGTCATTCTTGATCAGCAACTTCCTCGATATTCTACTGCTCCTACCTTGGCTCCCACAGTCTTTGAAGGTCTCCCTTTACCCTCATTATCCACCACATCTCTGCCTTCTTCTACATCAACCACTGCCCCTCCGGTTTCCTCTTCTGCTGCTGCTAAAGGAAAATAGAAGGCCAATCCCTGAAGAAGACCAGTGATTACTCTTATCTGATGGGGATGTCATTCTTTTTGTATTTCTCTTTTATTTTCTCCTGAATTGTTTCCTCTAAATAGAATGTGCACTGTTTACCCTCTCTTTCTTTCAACTTTTTGATAATACCAAAAGGGGGAGAAGTTTCTATATGTTATTTTCTCTATAGTTTCATCTAATTTACACTTTAACTATACTTGATTTGTGATCATCAAAAAGGGGGATATTGTTGGACTCCTCATGTATTAATCATGTTTTAATGATCACAAATATCATTAATTATCACAAATCTCATTAATGATCCCAAATCTCTTTAATAATCACAAATCTCATTCAACCTAGTTAACTCCTATAAATTATATCCAATAATGTGTATTTATGTTTCAAGTTCACTCATGCTTTATAATGGTTAAGCTCAATCCATTTCATGTATATTACTGTTTAAGTCTGAATATTGTTATTTACCAAAGTACAAGACACCTTGAAGCCAGACACCGTGAAGCCTGACACCGTGAGCAAGACACTGTGAGAAAGACAACATAAGCAAGACACCGTAAGCAAGACATCGTGAAGAAGACACCGTGACACTCAGACACCGTGTGAAGGATACATCGTTTTCATAACTCACTATGACACCGTTTCTTAAACTATTTTGTCGTCTTTCAATTTAATTTCTAATAGTCATATTTGATGCCTTTAATGCACTGATATAATTAATGTTTATTTGTAGACATAGTACGAGGTATGAAGCACGAAACACATGGAACCTGTCGGCTAAAACACATGCATTCGAAGATAAAGAGTGGAGAGTTCCCAACAACCACAGCGTGCGATACTAAACAGAAAAACAAGCCTGTGAGCACGACCATGAAGAATACTTTGCAAGATTTTCAAAGAAAGCATTTTCACATGCATTCAATCTGACTCTGCTGAAGAACATACGAAGTACACTAGAATCCAGAGAACATCTTCACATTATCAAAGATCATGGAGAACACAAGCTGAATTGCGACCCTCTGTTTTTCAAGACAAAAACTAGAGAAGGACTCAGAAGCATTTCTGCTAAATCAAAGGAGTCCAGAGTTGCACTTAAAATCACTAGAGCATTATAAACTCATATCTACTCTCTATTAGTGATTCTTTTACTTACTTTTGAGCAGTGTGTATACTCTGTATATTCCATAAACACACTGACTCCTGTGCTAAACTGAAGGATTTCTAAATCCTTACACCAAACTCTGTATACTCTTGTTTACCCATGACAACTGTGGAAGAGGTCCCTGTGTGGCCTGGTTATTATTTTTGTTTGTGGAAGAGGTTCCTGTATGACCTGGACAGTCTGTGTACTATTGTTAACCCCGATCCAGGGTGTGGATCAAAGTTTATTTATATAAACTACTTAGTGGAAGGTGATCACCAAGTGGAGTGGATTAGGTCTCGGCTTGAGACTGAACCACTTGTTTCATATCCGTTGTGCTATTTAAATTTAATCTTCTCTGCTTTACTGCTTTATTACATAATCCAGAAAACTCTAATTTCACTTTGATAGTTAGTCTTGTAAAGAAGTTATAATTGAATTGTCTTAGTAGGATAACTTCAAAAGTAGTATTAATAATACATATTAAGATTACTGAAAATTAATCAATCTTCTAAGAAGTTGTTTAAATAGTCAAACTCTTATAACAGTATAACCTTGATTAACTAGGCTGTATCTATTTTTGGGAAAACCATTTCTTTTAAAATAATATTTTTGTAACAGAAATTTTTATAGTTACTCAATTCACCCCTCCCCTCTTGAGTAAACTACTCCGACCAACAAATACAAAAATATTAAACAAATATATATTAAAAATGAATAAATTATTTAAAAAGTAAAAAAATAATAAACATTATTAGGGAATATGTGATCTTAAATGCATGAATTTTAAAAATGAGTGAAATTGAATAATTAAAATTTAAGATACTTAAAAAATATTAAAAAATATATAAGTTTTATTAATTATACAAATTATTAAAAAAATTAAAAAATGATATATATTAAAACGAAGATGAATACATATTAAGAATATTAAAACATGGTATATAAATCAATATTATAAAATGACTAAATTCAAAAAAATAATAATAAATATTACAAATGAATAAATAATATTAATTGAAATAATATTAAAAATGAATAAAAAATATTTAATAGATAACAAAACTATTTTAAAAAATGAATTTGTGAGATTAATTACATGAATTGTAAACACATAAAAAAATCTAGAAAATAAAAAAAATGCATTTTAAATAATTAATTATATAGATTTCAAACATTTTAAAAATATTACAACTTAATAAATAAAATTGATTAAATATAAATCATATAAATTAAAAAAATACTATGAGTATTAAAACATAGTAAATAATAATGTGTAATTTTTAAGATTAACTGCATTGGTTTGTAAACACGTACAAAAATGAAGAAAATGTTAGAAAATGCATTCAAATAAATTAATTATATAAATTTCAAACATTTTGAAAAATACTACACCTTAATAAAAATAATTGAATAGATATTCATCATATAAATTAAAAACATATTAAGAATATAAAAACTTAGAAAATAATTACATTTTAATAAATATTAAAAAATGAATAAATCCCAAAAATATTAAAAATTAATAAATATTAATAATGAACAAATAATATTAAATGAAATGCTATTAAAAATGAATAAATAAAATTGAATAAGTTGATTTTTTTTTATAAAAGTTCATTCATGACATTGACTGCGTGAATTAAAAACACATAAAAATGAATTAATAGATATTATTAATTATATAAATAACAAAATTATTAAAAATGAATTATATTGACTGTAAGAAAAATTAAAATTAAAATGTATTTATACGAATGAGTTATATAAATTTCAAACATAATTAAAATATTAAAACATAACAAATAAAAATGGATAAATATTAATCATATAAATTACAAATACATTGAAAATATTAAAACATAGTAATTAAATATGTATAATTTTTGAAATATTAATAAATTCCAAAAATATTAAACATTAATAAATATCATAAATGAAAAATTATATTAAATAAAATAACAATAAAAATGAATAAATAAAATTAAATAAATTACAAAAATATTAAATATTAAAATTGCACAATTATAAAAAAATGCATTTAATAAAATTAATTATATAAATTTCAAACAAATATTAAATGTTAAAACTTTATTAACAAAAAAGAATAAAAACTATTCATATAAATTGAAGCACATTGAAAATATTATATAGTAAATAAAAATATGTACAAATAAATATTAGAAAATGATTAAATTCCAAAAAAATATAAAAATTAATTGATATTAAAAATGAATAATTAATAATAAATGATAGAAATGATATTAAAAATTAATAAATTAGATTTAATAGAAAAAAACTATTTAAAAATGAATTAATATAAGATTAAATACATGATTTGTAAACACATGCAAAAAAGAAGAAAATATTAAAAAATGAATTTAAATAACATAATTATATAAATTTCAAACTTTGTAAAAAAATTACAACTTAATAAGAAAATTGAATAAATACTAGTCATATAAATTGAAACATATTATAAATAACACTTAGTAAATAAATATGTATAAATATTTAAAAATGAATAATTTCCAAAAAATATTATATCAAAAATGAAAAAAATATTAAATGTGAACTAATATTAAAAACATATAGTGCATTCCATATATACACATATACACATGTCCTATACCACCTAATTGTTCTCATTTTTACGTTCATTTAACTAATATTTATTTTTTTTTAACAATTAATATTTTTTGGGGATGTTTATTATGAGTATTATTCGCTCTCGACACACCCTCACGCCTTAGCGGGGTAGATGTTAACTTTTATGAGATAAAAATACACCCTGCATCCATGAAAATGAAGGGCATATTATTATTAAAGGGTAAAATAATTACAATATTTAGAATATTTTCATTATTATAGGATAAAATAATTACAATACTTTTCTCCAGAAACAGAATTCCTATCACATGAAAGTATAATTTTATGAACTCTTATCTGCTCGTAACAACATCCCACCTAAAATATACATAAATTACTTCAGAATTAGAGTTTATCAACCTTCAAAAATTATCTTCCTCAACACTTTGGAGATGTTATAAGGGTTTTTTCAATGTTAAAAAATCAATAAAAGTGATCCTTTTCAATATTATATTAACATTGACAAAATTCAATATTTATTAATGTTTTTTTAGCACCGGTAAATTTATCCCTTCTTATTGTTAATTTTTAATTGTTAAGTAAACTTATCCATTGCTAAAAACCACAACATCTCCACCCCAACAACTACTACAGAACACCGCATCTTATATATATTTTTATGTATTTACATGTATATTTGTGTCTACGCACGTGAAACAAATTTGGTTTTTGTGGTTAGACCATTAAAATATTTTAAAAAATATTTACAACGTCATTCGTTGAGTTGACAAAAAATTTCAGGCATCATATACCTCTAATGTTGATATAATAAAAATATTAAATATATCAACTCATGCACACACAAAATTTCAAAAATAATGATTTTTCTTCTAAATGGAGACTTCTATGGGGAATCCAAGACTTTCATTGAATCAATAACGCATGTTTTAACCTGGGCACAATGGAATTTTTTTTCGGAACAGGTTTCGTAATGGTGTAACGTAATAGGTAGATTAAATAGGGGATTAATTAATTAATTAATTGTTTAATTAATTAGTTAACCCTAGCTACTATCTATCTAATCAACCATTAGTGACCCCTCTAATGTTATTCGCTTAACCTAGAGAGAGTATGGATAGGATATCCAAGGTAGAAAACACTGGTGGATGAGAATAGAGATGGGGATATATCACGAACCCGTCAGATATCACTCACGTCTTCTACAACAATGATGAAAGCTTATCCTTCATTAATGATTGTTCCAATTCCATGGTATGGGCTTGTTTTTTTACATTATACCTAGTTTTTAATATCATCGTGATCATGGATTATTTCATCTATAATTGAATCTATGATGAATTTGGCATGAATCAGCTAATTTATGATTTTTATCTTGAATTATAAACCTGATAATTATTATTCTTGGAATGATTATTTAACCCTTTTTCTACTTCATTTTATATCTCATGATTGATAAATGAAGAATATACGATCACTATGAATAATTCAATTTGGTGTTTTATGGTTTATTCCTCCATTCTTCACATTCATTGATTACATTTGATTCTTGGCCATCAATTCAATAAATAGAGGTCTTATTAGAATCACAATCGAGCCCAGATCCACACTTGTTCATGATTGTGATTGATGAAAAAGAACTATCAGTGTGTGGTTGCATCATTAGATGAGGGATATTTCAACCAATGATGTTTGGGAATGTCTATTCCCAAACGAGGAATGCACAAGCAACATAGTAGATGATGAGATTTGATTTTCCAATGAAGGGTGGCCGGAATCTGGTATCCGGTGAGGAATTGATATTGATCAACACATTTTCCAAGAATCCCAATGGTAAACCAAAAGTATTTTCTCCATCTATAGATAGCGCAAGATGAATTTTTCTCAGTTCATTACCAAATTCAAGATACTCATGATCAATTTTCTGCCACTATTGATAGTATGTTGAGTGAAAAAGTTTCTCATATTTATTTCTAGTATCTATGAGCCACATAAATTTCCTTGCAGTCTCTTAACATCCATATATGTGTATAAACCTTAGAATGATTGAGAAGTAATGTAAAACTTTTTAAGGACTTGATTCATCTTTCTTGTATCGAGATGAACCACACATTGGGAATTTTTTATGTGATCTATGGTCCTTAAGAAACAATATACAGTCATTTTGACAGACATGTGTTCTTTTAGAGATCGTACCCATTGAACAGAGAATTCATTTAGCATCATATGTTCAAAAAGTATGTTCATTATCTTTTGGGAACATGTCATTCAAGAGAGAAATTAGTTCAGCAAAGCTGGAATCACTCTATATGTTTCTATCATTTACATTGTATAGTTTTAGTATGGCTGAGAATGCTGTATATTTTGGGTAACCATCATACAATGGTGTCTTTGCACAACTCATTAACTTTGGAAACAATTTTGGACAATCACACTATCACGACCCGTCCCCCAGGGCCCATGTCGTGACTACCCCAAGCCTGCCTTCCGTAGGCCAGGGGTTAGCGACTAGCATTGGAAAGGCATTTCCCTATAAGGGGAAGGCATTGCCTCTAAACCTATACACACACAGACAGAGAACACTACGCACAAGAAAAGCACAGCGGAAGAAGTAAGGTGTAACCACAACTAAAAACCACCACTGAGTGTAATAGTAAATACTGAAAGTGAAGGGACCAAAATACAAGCCCAACTGAAATGGAAAAATAGAAAAAAAAAGGGAAAACAGCTCCCAATGTCATCCACCAAGGATCCTACCTGAAGGGTAGGTATATCTCGTCATTGCGGCTCTTCACGTCAACTGGTCACCTTCGTACACTGTCTGTCAACCACCTCCGAGCTCTGTCTAGCCTTGACTCCTCAAGGCTCAGTCAAGCTGTATGTCGTCTGCACAAGACACAACAAGGTACGGGCAAAGCCCGTGCAGGGGTGAGTATAACAATACCCATTAGGGACCCCGAGATTCTCGAAGCACTCTCAGAATTCCACAAAGGAAAACCACAAAGCATGATCTCAATCACAAAGCACAAAAAAATAGACACAAATCAAACCAGGTATAACTGAGTACAGTAGTATAGATGATTAGTCGTAAAGCTAGATCATCTTATTTTGTTAAGAGGCACTACTGCTGACCCACGCAGGATCGATAGGTACTAACCCCTGCAAGACCCACACAGGATCGAAAGGTGTTAATCCACATAGGATCACTGGGTGCTGATTCACATAGAATCGTTGGGTGTTGATTCACAAAAAATCATTGGGTAGTGATTCACACAAAATCGATGGGTGCTGATTCACACAGAATCGTTGGGTGTTGATTCACACAGAATCGCTGGGTACTGATTCACACACCTCTATTGCTGACCCACGCAGGATCGATAGGTACTAACCCTCGCAAGACCCACACAGGATCGAAAGGTGCTAATCCACACAGGATCACTTGGTGCTAATTCACACAGAATCCCTGGGTAATGATTCACATAGAATCGCTGGGTGGGGATTCACAGAGAATCGTTGGGTGGTGATTCACACAGAATCGTTGGGTGCTGATTCACACAGAATCTCTAGGTGCTGATTCACACAGAATCGTTGGGCGTTGATTCACACAGAATCATTGGGTGCTGATTCACACAGAATAGTTGGGTGATGATTCACGCAGAATCGTTGGTCGTTGATTCACATAGAATCTTTGGGTGCTGATTCACACAGAATCGTTGGGCACTGATTCACACAGAATCACTGGGCGCTGATTCACACAGAATCCTTGGGCGCTAATACACACAGAATCGTTGGGCGTTGATTCACACAGAATCATTGGGTGATGATTCATATAGAATTTTTGGGTGCTGATTCACACAGAATCGTTGGGTGCTGATCCACACATGATCTCTCTTCATTCTTCATGTCTCAACCAGTCACAGGATTCCTGCTCATAGTACTCTTGATTTTGGGAGAAATCACTCCTCAAGCCATCAGTCGTATTTCAACCAGCACTAAGTCCAACAAAGAAGTCACCCCGTGATATTTCATGTCATAAGGGTTCCAACGCAATAGACGGCGCATCAACCGGACGTCCGGTCTGTAAGTTATTGGAATTTTAGTGCTGAGGGCCCAGTTGGATTCGAAGTCGATCCAATCAGAACATACTCTAACATTCTCCAAAACTCTCATGAATTATCTCAAAAGGACTGTCTTACTCTAGGGATACCAGCGTCGTAGATGATTCGTCAAACGGACATCCGCATCGCGAGATACGGTCACTTAAGCGTAACTGGGGCTGAATGGGTCCGGGTCCGGTATGACCCGATCGGACTAACCTGGTCTGGGCCGACCCGACCCGGCCTGGGCTGACCCGACCCAGTTCACACCAACTCGACCTAGTTCGCACTGACCCGACCCAATCCGGGTCCGACCCGTCCCGGCCCGGTTGGGCTGGGCCACGGACCGGCTTGGCCCGCCAGCAGGGCACGGCCCGCCGGGCGGTCTGGCCTGCTGGCTAGCACGACCCACGCGGGGGTCGCACGGTACAACTCCCGAACGGCTCAAAGAGCCATTCAGTTTATTAAATGGCAGCTCCAGGTGGCGCTGCCTCATCACCCATGGGACCCGCAGAGGCGGGTCCCTCCTTCACCGCTGCTTTGTAGCTGCGACATGCTCACCGCAGCGCGCAACGGTGCGCCGCCTCCCGCCTCCACGGTAGGCTGAGTGTCGGCCGCCCCTTCAGGTCTGCCGCGGCACCAAGCGGCGATGCCTTCTTCTGCGGCCGGCGAGCGCCTACCGCCGTCTTCACCGCTGCACCGGTGTCATGCCGGCGAATCTTCAACGAACCACCGGGTGAGCTCATGTGGTCTGTTCTTACTTCCGGACGCACCTATGGTCCTCCCAGGATGTTGTCGTCATTGTGCGACCCTCAAAAACGCCTTTTTGCTGCGTTCGTTTTTTTTTCATGAAGAACGCGCCAAGGACAAGTTTAGCGAAGGGTCCGGGCCTTATTGATTTCGGCATGCGCCCTCTGTGTTAGTGTTTTAAACATGAGGAAAAATAATAATAATCAAAAAGGAAGAATAATCCCCAAATTTAAGACCCCACAACAACCACCCGCATGAAAAGATGAGACGTGGATCAACCCGTTATTCGGTTGGTCCGCGTTCATTATATTTTTCAAGAACAGAAAGAGAGGGAACATCAAAGCACATAAACCCCCTACCTCGAGATTATTTGGAGACGTCGCGGTGGTGGAAGAAGATTCCGCGTTTTGATAAAGCTGCTAGCGTTCGTCGATCCTGGTTCGTTGCTGCCTGAGCTTCCATCCCCATCGGTGGAAGGTGTTGCGTCACTTCACCAGTGGTTCCTCACTTAATGAAGCAGTTTCAAAAACTCTACCCCAAGCCCCATTTAAATAGAGGGGGGGAAATGTGAGTAACGCGCTGAAGAATTAATGAGGTTCATTAATTGACGTAATTAATGTGCCACATTAATTACACGAGGGGTGGTTACGGAACCAAAGTGTAACCAGGCATTTAATACCCTATATTTAAAAGTCTTACCACCTCTGTGGTCCCCACCACCACCGCTCAACAGGTGGTAGGAAAAAAATAACAATTTCTATGTTTTTTTTAAGTCTCAAAAACAAACTCTTTCACCTAACCAACTGCGGTCAAAGTGAAGCTTCCCTTAAGCGAATCTTGGAACTACGAATTCAATGGTGACTTCAGATTTTAATTCTGAGCACCGGTTCAAAAGTTAAAAAACGCCGCCTGCACATTTATAAAACGTACCTTAAAAAAAGTTCAAAAAATTATTAACAGTCACCATCGACACACGCCAGTCAAGGTTAGGCTCCACCTAAGGGGAATACGCCCTCACGATCTCAACAGTACTCTCAAATTTTCAATCTGAGTTACCATTTAGAAGTTAAGAATTTTACAATAAAATAATTATCACTTAATTATTTTATTTACGGCTAAAAACTAACTTCCACTGGGGGGCCCGCGCCAGCCAATGTTAGTATATGCCTAAGGAAATCATACCCTCACGAGTTCAGCGGTGGTCTCTGATTTTTAATCTGAGTCGTCGTTCGTGAGTTATAAGAATTTGAAAAATAAAATAATTTTATTTAATTATTTTATTTACAGTTATGCCATTTTTGGGTTTTCTTACTGGAGGTCTGCACCGACTAAACTTAAGTCATGCCTAGGGTAAACCCACTATCTTGAACACAACGGTGTCCTTGGATTTCTGATCCAGGCACCCGTTTAGGAGTTATTCCACTTTTTTAAAAAAAACTTCTCACGTGCGTTATTTAAAGCTCAACAATTTTAGACAGACTATTTTGGGCACTCTGGGCCTCGGAATCACGTACCGTCAGATTTCGCGGTCTCAAAATATTTCCATATAATAAAAAAAATACAGAAATTATGAAACATTTCATTCTCCCCACCTTAGGGATTTACGTCCTCGATAGCCAAAATAAGGGCAAAGAAAACAAATGGGGGTACTGAGCATGAATCTGAGCCTCCCACCACCTTGGACTCCCCTGGAGATTCTCGTGCTGCCAATGAACTTGTACCAGAGGAATCGACCGACCATGAAGGAACCGCTCCAGTCGATCCTCTATCTCCACTGGGAACTCCATAAAAGTGGCCCCATCATCAAATTATAGCTCTCCCTAGTCGATAACATGTGATGAATCATGAACATATCTCCTCAGCTACGGCACATAGGAAACATTATGCACCCAGTGCATCTGTGGGGAAAGATTTAGGTGGTATTCCACCTTGCCAACTCTACTAAAAATCTAGAATGGTCTGATGAACCTCGGATATAGCTTGTTACCCCGGATAAATATCCACAGTACATGTCAGGGTGAGATCCGTATAAAGACATGGTCCCCCTCCTCAAGCTCTAAGGGTCTTCGTCTCCTGTCAGCATAAGACTTTTGCCGGATCTGTGCAGTCTTCATCCTTGGCCACCAGTTCTGACACCGGAGGTCCTGGTACAACTTTGCCACACCATGATGTACCACAAAAGGGAATGTGTGGAACTTCCTCAACAACTCCTCTCATAGCGTCACGGGTACCATGGTGCATCCTCTAAAAAGGAAGACGTGCTCCCCACCTTCAGAAAATCCTTCAGGAGCCTGTCATGAGGATATCTAAGCATGTCGGGCCTCGCAGCCCACGTCCCCAAGCTATGCCTCCTGAACTCATTGAAGGAGTGGGGGAGTGGCAGTCATATAATGGAGGTAAGTTGTTCCATCACCATCCACAAAGGATATCTGTAACGTGGATATCTGCTCTACCGCCTCACTCAGAAACTGTAAACTAGACCTCCTGCTAAGTTTGTTTGCCACCAAATCCCCCTTACCAATAGTATAGACTATCTCGGAGTCATAGTTTTGGAGGAACTCCAACCATCGCATTGTCTCAACTGCTGAAAGGACTACGGGCACCTTTCCATCCATGCGAAATACTACCCTTTTTTGACTGATTGATGTGCCCATAGACCCTTTGGTAGTGGGTACTCATTCTCCACGCCCACTTGGTTAATGTTCTGGTAATCTACACATAACCTAGAACATTGGGTCTTGCTAAGCCCTTCCTTTACAAGTCCCCCAACTAAACTCTTAGCTCCCAGAGCTCCGTGGAAGCCATCCGATATGAAGCTGTAGATATCGGTGTCGTCCCTGGGTACAAGTAAAAGAAGAATTCCCTTTCCCTGCTTGGAGGTAATCCAGGAAACATCTTTAGAAAAGGTGTTATCACACCCTTCCACTACTATTGGGAGCTGAAAACTCAAAACTCCTACTACCAAAAGGGTAAGTCTGGCTGACTCAAGAGTGATCGATTGCACCCTCCTATGCATGAGTTTATCCTGTGTTGCCTATGTTTCCTTTTTTCTGACCAAGGAAAACCTCATTCCAACGTTGTAGATATACCAAATCCTTTTTCCTAAAACAGTCAATCTGAGTATGAAATGTGGATGATCAGTCCATACCCAAACTAACGTTGTAAGGCTTTGATTCTACCACCAAGAGGTTACAACCAAAACTCTCACCTCAAGGGTCAGATTACATCATCGGCATAAGTGTGATTATCGAGTCTCCTCCCATAGTTATCTCCAGGTGTAAGGGTCAAGTCAACGGTTTAACCGGAAACTCTAGGTATTGAACAAGATTCGTGATATGAATGAATGATTAGTACCTATGTCTATTAATACGGCAGCTAGTAGTAGACACAGACTATACCTTGAATCATTTCTGGAGACCTTGGTACACACTCCTTGACCGCATGCAGCTACTCCCTTCCCCTGTCCTCTAGCTCCCTGAGCCTGTTGGGGACCACATTGGGGTGGTGGTTGCAACATGTCGAAATGTGTACCACCTCATGATGCTCTCCTAGCTCCTCTTCTACGTCTGCTTCCCTGCAGATTCATCTATCCCTATCACTTCCTCTTTTTGAAACATTTTACACATCCAAGTCTCTGAGATTGACGTCGGTTTCCTACTTACCCACTGCTAACATTCACTAGCAATATCTGATCATCCAAAGAAAATTCAACCATAAAAGTTCTCTCTAGAACCCTAACATAAGTAGGAATGCACAGAGGAATAGTGTCGGCTTGGATGTCCCTAAACACATATCACCTGGAGGTCTGAGCCCTGAAGCACTTTTCGTATCGTATTCATCAAGTACCCAGAATGGTTGGTATGCCTCGATGAGTACTCAGCTACCGATATGTTGTCCTGCCGAAGCTGTAGAAGCTCTTGGGAACATATACCCCTTAGATTTTTATGGAAAGAGACCCCTTCCCTGAAGAAGTTTCTCAAGCCTGTCCATGGAAAATTCACCTCATCACAAGATTAGGGTAATTAAACCCTGTCATTTCCCTGCTGAGCCACGAAAGAGGCTAGAAGCTAGGGTCATCATCTAGTCTGCTGGTGTCTCGACCAAGAGGAAACTCGTGCCACATCCCCCAGCCAGTCCTCGGCTAGCTAGGGATCTGTCTTTCCTCGAAACCTCTGATTCCTCTATCTCTGGAACTCGTGCAACGCACTTAGTTGGCATGCACGGTCTGCTAGTGGGGCTGGTGAAAACTGCTTCCCTCTAAGTGGTGGTGCTGCTGGTACACCACCTAAAGGTGGTATCATCATAAGAGAGCCCTGTACCGATGTATCATCGCTCGGTGGGTCGTCGTCATGATCTCTCACTGGAATCCTGGTTGGCTGTCTGCCCAGCGGCATCCCATAAAGAAACAGGTGCGCCACGGTTAATAAGTTATACCTGGTGAGATGACTCAAAGAGATCAAAAGAAAAACAACATTTCCAAAACATAATCAAATAGTGTTTTCATGCACTGAGTCAGAAATCATAATTTAGGGTCCTGGTGTATGGATACGTCGGCCGCCGCACCAATATTGGACTCCCCGAATGGAAAATCATACTCAAAACACTTAACACTATTGCTCCATTTAAAAGATTAGAGTCCTAGTTCTTCAGTAGAACCTACTCCTCTGATACCACTTTGTCACGACCCGTCCTCTGGGGCCCATGTCATGAATACCCCAAGCCTTCCTTCCATAGGCCAGGGGTTGGAGACTAGCACCGAAAAGGCATTTCCCTATAATGGGAAGGCATTACCTCTAAACCTATACACACACAAACAGGGAACACTACGCACAAGCAAATCACAACGGAAGAAGTAAGGTGTAACCACAAATAAAAACCACCACTAAGTGTAATAGTAAATACTGAAAGTGAAGGGGGCAGAATACAAGACCAACTGAAATGGAAAAACAACAAAAAAGGGAAAACAACTCCTAAGGTCGTCCGCCAAGGATCATACCCGAAGGGTAGGTATATCTCGTCATTGCGGCTCTCCACGTCAACTGGTCACCTATGTACACCGTTTTTCAACCACCTACGAGCTCTGTCTAGCCCTAACTCCTCAAGGCTCAGTCAAGTTGTTCGTCATCTGCACAAGACACAATAAGGTGCGGGCGAAGCCCGTGCTGGGGTGAGTATAACAATACCCAGTAGGGACCCCAAGACCCCTGAAGCTCTCTCATAATTCCACAAAGAAAAACCACAAAGCATTATCTCAAACACAAAGCACAAAGAAATAGACACAACTCAAACTAGGTATAACTGAGTACAGTAGTACATATGATTAGTTGTAAAGCTAGATCATCTTATTCTGTCAAGAGGAACTACTGTTGGCCCACCCAGAATCGATAGGTACTAACCCCCACAAGACCCACACAAGAGAGAAAGGTACTGATCCACACAGGATCGAAAGGTTTTGATCCACACAGGATCGTTGGGTGCTGATTCACACAGAATCGCTGGAAACTGATTCACAGAGAATTGCTGGGCGCTGATTCACACATAATCATTGGGCGTTGATTCACACAGAATCATTGGGTTCTAATTCACACAGAATCCCTGGGTTCTGATTCACACAGAATCGTTGGGTGTTGATTCACACAAAATCGGTGGGTACTAATTCACACAGAATCATTGGGTGCTGATGCACACAGAATCTCTCAGTGCTGATTCACACAGGATCGCTCTTCATTCTTCACGTCTCATCCAGCCATAGGATTCCCGCTCATAGTATGCTTGATTCTGGTAGAAATCACTCCTCAAGCCATCTTTCATATTTTAACCGACACAAATTCCCACAAAGAAGTTACTCCATGATCTGTCATGTCATAAGGGTTCCAACGCAATAGACGGAGCGTCAACCGGATACCCAGTCTGTAAGTTATTGAAATTTTAGTTCCGAGGAACCGTTTGGATTTGGAGTTGATCCAAACCGGTCATACTCCAACATTATCCAAAACTCTCGTGGATTATCTCAAAAGGACAGTCTCTCTCCAAGGATCCCATCACTATAGACGGTTCTTCAAACGGACGTCCGGTTCGCGAGATACGGTCACTTAAGCGTAATTGGGCCTGAATGGGTTCGGGTCCGGTCCGACCCGGTCGGACTGACGCGGTTTAGGCCCACCCGACCTGGTTCAGGTCGACCCGGTTCGGCCTGAACCGGCCTAGGTTGGTCTAGTTGGGTTGGGCTGCAAACTGGCCCGTCCCGCTGGCTGGCGCGACCCACGCGGGGGTCACTTGGTCTGCCTCCCGAATGACTCAAAGAGCCCTTTGGTTTATTAAAGGGTGGTGCTAGGTGGCGCCGCCTCGTCACCCACGGGACCCGCAAGGGCGGGTCCCTCCTTCTCCATGGCTTCTTAGTCAAGGCCTGCTCACCGCGGCGCGTGACAGCACGCCGCCTCCCGCCTTTGCGGCCGGCCGAGTGCCAACTGCCCCTTCTGGTCCACCGCGGTGCCAAGCGGTGCCGCCTTCTTCCACGGCTAGCCAACGTCGGCCGCCGCACCGATGGCACACCGATGAATCTTCCACGGGCCACCGTGTGAGCTCCGGTGGTCCATTCTTCCTTCCGGACGTGCCTACGGTCCTCTCAGGATGTTGTTTCCATTACGCAGCCCTAAAAAATGCCTTGATTCCGTGTTCGTTGTTCCGCCACGAAGAACGCACCAAGGACAAATTTAGCGGAGGGTCCGGGCCTTGTTGGTTTCAGCCTGCACCCTCCGCGTTAGCATTTTAAACATAAGAAAAAATAATAATAATCAAAAAAGAAGAATAATCCCCAAATTTAAGAACCCGCAACAACCACCCGCATGAAAAGACAAGACACGGATCAACCCGTTAGTTTGTTAGTCCGCGTTCATTATATTTTTCAAGAACGGAAAGAGAGGGAACATTAAAGCACATAAACCTCCTACCTAGAGATTCTTTGGAGACATCGCGGTGCTGGAAGAAGATTTCGCGTTTTGATGAAGCCATTGGCGTTCGTTGATCCCAGTTCGTTGCTGCCCGAGCTTCCATCTCCATCGGTGGAAGGTGTCGCGTCACTTCGCCAGCGGTTTCTCGCTTGATGAAGCCGTTTCCAAAACTCTACCCCAGGCCCCATTTAAATAGATGGGGGGAAATGTGATTAACATGTCGAGGAATTAATGAGGTTCATTAATTGACGTATTTAATGTGCCACATTAATTACACGAGGGGTGGTTACACAACCAAAGTGTAACCAGACATTTAATACCCCATATTTAAAAGTCTGACCACCTCTGTGGTCCTCGCCACCATCGCTCAACAGGTGGTAGGAAAAAAGAAATAAAATAAAAATTTCTATGTTATTTTATTATTTCTTTAAAAAGTCGCAAAAACTAACTTCTTCACCCGACCAACTGCGGTCGAAGTGAAGATTACCTTAAGCGAATCTCAGCGCTGCGAATTCAACGGTGCCCTCGGATTTCAATTTCGAGCACCGGTTCAAAAGTTAGAAAACATCGCTCATACGTTTACTGAACGTACCTTAAAAAAATTTTAAAAAAATATTAACAGTCACCCTCGACCTGCGCTGGTCAAGGTTAGGCTCCACTGAAGGGGAACACGCCCTCACGAGCTCAATGTTACTCTCGGATTTTCAATCCGAGTTACCGTTTAGAAGTTAATGATTTTACAATAAAATAATTATCACTTAATTATTTTATTTATGGTAAAAAACTAACTTCCACTACTGGTCTGCGCTGGTCAATGTTAGTATCTTCATAAGGAAATAATACCCTCATGAGTTTAGCGATGGTCTCAAATTTTTAATCTAAGTCACCGTTCGTGAGTTATAATCATTTGAAAAATAAAATAATTTTATTTTATTATTTTATTTACATTTATGCCATATTTGGGTTTTCTCACTCGATACATGCACCGACTAAACTTAAGTTGCACCCAGGGTAAACCCTCCATCCTGAACACAACAGTGTCCTCAGATTTCTGATACGGGCAACCGTTTAAGATTTATTCCACTTTTTCAGGAAAACTGCTCACGCGCGTTATTTAAAGCTCAACAATTTTCGACAGACCATTCCGGGCACTCCGGGCCTCGGAATCACGTGCCATTAGATTTCGCGGTCTTGAAATATTTCAATATAATAAAAAAAATATACGGATATTCTGGGATTTTACACACATGGTTCATCTTCAACTATCATAGTCATTTCCTCAATATGATCTTCATCATCGTTCATGCCTATAATCATATCCTTGGTATGATCTTCATCTTTGTTCACACTCATAATAATATCAAATGATCCATAAAACTCAGTGTTCTACCAATAACTAGAGACATTCATTTTTTCCTGTGTTTAGTCTATCATTTATAACTTCTCTCTATTCCCTGACAAACCAAGTGTTCTTCCAACTCCTATGGACTAATTATTCTTGAATAAAAACAGTATAGACATAGAAAAGGGATTTGAGAATGGTCATATTCATGATCTTTTGCAATAATGGTGAAATATTTCACCCCATATTCATACTATTGTTTCATATGACTGACATCCATCCATTTTTTATTCATATCCAACCTATTTGTTTCGATAATATTAATATTTAACAAGAAAATGAATACACAAAAAGTATGAGATTAGAACCAAAAAAATTCCATTCTTAAAGAATCATTTAAATACATAAATAATTATTCTTTGATAATAAGTTCTGAATGATGTGTATTGAGATTGTTTTTTAGTGAGAGAAATCATTGAAGGGAAGGAAATGTGTGATATCTATAAAGTTACAAATAATCTAATTAAATTTTTTCCTACTGAAAAACATAGAGGTCAGCAACAATTTCTATAACTTTTCTAGGTCGGAGTATAACATGAGGGTGGATTTCATGTTTATTCATTTCTTCACTTGGTACGTGGTGGTCCAGGTGTTGTTTTAGTGACGCTTAGGATCTGAAGTTGAACTTTTTTCAGATGATGAAAACATTGATAGGGCCCAATCACATGGTCTTGAGAACCCAACATTTGAAGAAACTCTTGAATTTAAATCCAATGAACTAGAGTTCTTAGTTTGGGGTTCTCAATCTACTTAAAAACTGAAGAACAATTTAATTAGTGTTTCATGAATGCTTTAAATTTAAACAATTCACATGGTTATGATCAAGCCTCAATGAAGAGCAATGAAAATTATTATTAGGGTTGGAGTGAACAATCAACTTCAACACAAGTTGAAGAAGTGTCCCAGTGGGATCGGCAGAAAGCCTTATCTCAAACTAGTGAATGGAGTATAATCCCAACTACCTAGGTTAACCTGAAAACAAAACCTATCCTATGTGGAACCAACAAAGAGAATCAACATTGGAAAATGTTATAGTGGAAATTGGGATCAAGGATTAAACAAGACAAAAGCAGATATGGATGTTTTGAATGCTTTTCATGATTCCAATTTAAGGATTGAAAGTCAGTCTGAGTGGATCTTTAAGAAGATTTTTGGGAATCCCCATAACTGGGACCAAGGTTTAAATAAAATTGTGGGTTTTTCTCAATTGGATGAATCGATAAAGTCAACCAGAAAAAAGATCAAAATATTGATGACTTAAAGAAATCCAATGGTGGTTGGAATGAATGCAAGTGTGGAAAAGATAAAGAAATCACTGAAAATAAAGACACATTTTCTAATTGGAACTACGGTTGAAATGAAAGTTAAAGGATTCATTAATGGAGATAGCAGGGGGGAGAAACTATTACGAGTGAAAATTTATAGAACCAGGGGCCAACAGATGAAAAAGAAAGTTAATTAACCTACTTAATAATGATTTGAAACCTTCTATTATGTATACTCACTTTTTTGTATAATTCTTACAAGAATACATTTTTAAATGAACATTAGGGTAGCAGTTTTTTCCCCAAAATTTTTATCATAGATGTTTATGACAATGAAAATATTAAAAGGATTGGGGTTCTTTCATTTAATGGAAGAAAATGGACATAATTGTTTCTTATTAATACATGGGAGTATGAAGGATACAAAGAACATAGCTTCTTCTCCCTCACGTTTGATGCTTGATTCATGCCCTCACTCCCAAATTACCTAAGGATGTGGAAGGAGTGGGAAAGTTCGAGTAACTGACACTTGTCAGTGGTCAAAATGTCACGTATGATTAATTCGAAGATATCTCATATATGATTGCATAGAAATACAATATTTAGAAAAGGAAGTGATAAATTGAAGTAATACGCGACATTTGGCTGCTGACAAGTATCGTTCACCCGAACATGAAATCGAAAGAAAATAGTGTGGATGGTCACACTTGATGAGGACATTATCAGGATTGCAGGTAGTAGAGTGTGATGGTGGTTCCATGTTAGGTATGTATGATGGAGGCGATGCACGTTGAGGAAACTACCACAAGGATAAAGACACCGGTAAAGGAGAACATGTGATGTTGACTAAAGAGGAGTAGAAATAATCACATACCTCAGGTTTTGAGAGGGTCAATTCATCCGACAAGGTCGAGGGGGAGCACCGGCAGAGGTAGACTTCTGCATGATCCTGAACGGCATGAAAGAAATGGGTTTTGTTAGGATAGAATTTATAAGATCGGGAAGGGTTTTGTGAGCGGTTTCAAAAAAGTGATGATAAAGATGAGTTTTATCGGCATTAAAAAAAATAAATGCTGATAAATCTTATTCTAATCAATGCTTTTTTAGAGCTGATAAAAAGATATCTTTATGAGCGTTAGAATTTTTGTGTTGATAAAGAGATATATTTATGAGCGCTAGAAATTTAGCACTGATAAAGATATGATTTATCATCATTTTATATTATAGAGTGCATAAAAACCATATTTATTGGTGCTTTTTAAAAAGGTGCTAAAAATTGTTTAAAATAAAATACAAAAATATTAAACAAATATATATTCAAAATGAATAAATTATTAAAAGAGTAAAAAAATAATTAACATTATTAGGGAATATATGATCTTAAATGCATGAACTTAAAAAATAAGTGAAATTGAATAATTAAAATTGAAGAGACTTCGCAAATATTAAAAAAATGTATAGGTTTTATTAATTATACCAATTATTAAAAAAATTAAAAAATGATATATATTAAAATAAAGATGAATACATATTTAAAATATTAAAACATAGTATATAAATATATATAAATAAATATTAGCAAATGATTAAATTCCAGAAAATATAAAAATAATAAATATTAAAAATGAATAAATAATATTAACTGAAATAATATTAAAAATGAAAAAATGAATAAAAAATATTTAATAGATAACAAAACTATTTTAAAAAATGAATTTGTGAGATTAATTACATGAATTGTAAACACATACAAAAAATGAAGAAAATAATAAAAAAATGCATTTAAATTAATTAATTATATAGATTTCAAACATTTTAAAAATATTTCAACTTAATAAATAAAGTTGATTCAATATAAATCATATAAATTAAAAACATACTATTAGTATTAAAACATAGTAAATAATAATGTATAATTTGTAAGATTAATTTCATTGGTTTGTAAACACGTACAAAAATGAAAAAAAATATTAGAAAATGCATTTAAATAAATAAATTATATAAATTTCAAACATTTTAAAAATATTACACCTTAATAAATATAATTGAATAAATATTCATCATATAAATTAAAAACATATTAAGAATATTAAAACTTATAAAAGAATTATGTTTTAATAAATATTAAAAAATGAATAAATCCCAAAAATATTAAAAATTAATAAATAATAAAAATGAACAAATAATATTAAATGAAATAATCTTAAAAATGAATAAATAAAATTGAATGCATTGAAAAAATATTTACAAAACTACATACATGACATTGACTACATGAATTAAAAACACATAAAAATGAATAAAAATGAATAAATAGATATTATTAATTATATAAATATTAAAATGATTAAAAATAAATTATAATGACTGCAAAAAAATTAAAATTAAAATGTATTTATAGGAATGAATTATATAAATTTCAAACATAATTAAAATATTTAATCGTAATAAATAAAAAACGATAAATATTAATCATATAAATTACAAATATATTGAAAATATTAAAACATGGTAATTAAATATGTATCATTTTAAAATATTAATAAATTCCAAAAATATTAAAAATTAATAAATGTCATAAATGAACAATTATATTAAATGAAATTAAAATAAAAATGAATAAATAAAATTAAATAAATTACAAAAATATTAAATATTTAAATTGAAAAATTATTAAAAAAACATTTAAATAAATTAATTATATAAATTTCAAACATATATTAAATGTTGAAACTTTATAAACAAAAATGAATAAAAATTATTCATATAAATAGAAGGGTATTGAAAATATTACATAGTAAATAAAATTATGTATAAATAAATATTATAAAGTGATTAAATTCCAAAAAAATATAAAATTTAATTAATATTAAATGATTGAAATGATATTAAAAATGAATAAATTAAATTTAAGAGACAAAACTATTCAAAAAATGAATTATATAAGATATAATACATGATTTGTAAACACATGAAAAAGAATCAAATATTATAAAATGCATTTAAATAACTTAATTATATAAATTTCAAACTTTTTAAAAATATTACAACTTAATAAGAAAATTAAATAAATACTAGTCATATAAGTTAAAACATTTTATAAATAACATTTAGTAAATAAATATGTATAAATATTAAAAAATGAATAATTTCCAAAAATATTACATAAAAAATGAAAAAAATATTAAATGTGAAGTAATAATAAAAACATACAGTACATTCCATACATACACATATACGCATGTCCTATACATACAGATATTCATATACGTACATCCCACATATAGACAGATATATAAATATATAAATTCAAATTAATATCACATATTAATAATACATATTGATTTATATTTATATAGTTGTTTAAATTATTAAAATTTATATTAATAAATCATATTTATATTAGTTATACATGTTTTTTAATTAATATATATAGCTAAACATTAATTTTTCAATATAAATACGACAAATTTAAATATATTGATAATGTTTTTTTATTAAAAATTTTACAAATCATTGTCTTTTATCAATGCTTGGAAAATCTCTAATAAATCAGCTCCTTTATCACCATTATATTAATAATAACTATGCTCAGTCACAAACAAAAAGAATTATCATACCTACTTCATCTATATATTTATCATATGGTCAGTGACTACAATATATACCCCTAATTGTTCTATTTTTTACGTTCATTTTACAAATATTTATTTTTTAACACACTCCAACCTTATAAATTAACAATTTTTTTGGATGTTTATTACAAATTTTGTTACCACATGGGAACCGCATGCACCCAAAGAATTAGGAAACTTCCCGGAAACTACGCTCATTGGTGTATTTCCAAGTCTAAGAAATTCGGATCAGATCAGTGTCACCCGCTGGACGCACCCTCACGCCTTACGGTGGGGGTGGATGTTAACTTTTCTGAGATTACAATACACTCTACATCCATGAAAATGAGGGGCATATTATTATTAAAATATAAAATAATTAAAATATTCAGCATATTTTCATTACTTTAGGATAAAATAATTACAATACCTTTCACCAGAAACACAATTCCTATCATATGAAAGTATAATTTTATGAACTATTATCTGCTTGTAACTGCATCCCACGTAAATCATACATAAATTACTACAGAATTAGAGTTTACCAACCTTCAAAAACTATCTTCCTCAACACTTTAGAGATGTTACAAGGGTTTTGTCAATGTTAAAAAAATTGATAAAAGTGAGACTTTTCAATACTATATTAACATTGAAAAAATTCAATATTTATTAATGTTCTTTTAGCACCGGTAAATTTATTCCTTAGTGTTAATTTTTAATGGTTAAGTAAACTTATTCATTGTTAAAATCTGCAACATCTCCACCCTCAACCCTAAAAACCGCTATAACACATTCAACCTTATATATATTTTTATGCATTTACATGTATATTTGTGTGTAAGTTTTTGGTTAGACCGTTCGAATATTTTAAATAATATTTATAAAGTTATTCATTGAGTTGACATGAAATTTCAGGCATCATATACCTCCAATGTTGATATAATAAAAATATTAAATATATTAACTCATGCACTCACAAAATTTCAGAAATAATGGTTTTTATCCTGAATTGAGACTTGGATGGGGAAACCAAGACTGTCATTGAATCCAGAACTCATGTTTTACCCTGGGCGCAAAGGAAGTTTTGTTCACAACAAGTTCCATAATGGTGTGCCGCAACAGGTAGATTAAATAGGGGATTAATTAATTAATTAGTTGTTTAATTAATTGGTTAACCCTGACTACTATCTATTTAATCACCCATTAGTGACCCCTCTAAGGTTAGCCACATAACCTAGAGAGAGTTTGGATAGGAGATCCAAGGTTGAAAACATTGGTGGACGAGCGTAGAGATGGGGATAGATCACGAACGCATTAGATATCACTCACGTCTTCGACGACAATGATGCAAGCTTATCCTTTGTCAATGATTGATTCAATTCGATGGATGGGGGCTTGTTTTTTACATTATACCTAGTTTTTAATATCATTGTAATCATGGATTATTTCCTCTACAATTGAATCCATGATGAATTTGGCATGGCTCAGTTAATTTATGATTTTTATCTATAATTATGAACCCAATAATTATTATTCTTGGAACGATTATTTCACCTTGTTTATGCTTCATTTTATATCTCATGATTGATGGATGAAGAATATACGACCACCATGAATAATTCACTTTGGTGTTTTATGGTTTTCTCCCTCCATTCTTCGCATTCATTGATGACATTTGATTCTTGTCCATCAATTCAATAAATAACAGTCTTGTTAGAATCATGATTGAGCCCAGATTCATGCTTGTTCACCATTGTGATTGATGAAAAAGAACCATCAATGTGTGGTTGCATCATCAGAAGAGAGATATTGAAACCAACGATGTTGGGAATGTCCATTCCTGAACAAGGAATGCACGAGCAACATAGTAGATGACGAGATTTCATCTTCCTCGGAAGGGTGGTCAGAATCTGGTATCCAATGAGTAATTGATATCGATCAACACGTTTTCTAAGAATCCCAACAATACTTACAGAAAATGGCAGTGCAAATGGTGAATCTTTAGGAGGAAGCTGTGGTTTTGGAAAATTTCTGACTATATAACGTGTAGTTTTGAAGAACACACACCGTGTTTGACAGGAGATGCGGTGCTAGGGTTTCAATAGTTAAATATCACACAATTTTATGGTCGGTCCCACACTCCATGTGACCATAGACACCCAACTTGACATGTATAGGAAGTACACACCCATGGTTCTTGGGTGTCTAACATGCAGTGTATTCTTAGGCTACACATTGTATACCCCTCAACTAAACACAACTCAAGCAGTGAGGCACACGTGAAAACTGAACTGAGACCCACACACCATGTCAAAGGACTCACACGCTATGTAGTTGGTCTTTTTCATTACATGTTGGAGGGAACCACACAACTAGGATTCTATTTTGAGGTGACACTATTGTGAAAACACCAAGAGAAACAATAATTAACAATCTCACAAACAATAATAAAACAGAGAAAAAAGATAAAATAAAAAAGAAGAACAAGAACATGTGACACAACGATTTATGTGGTTCGAGAATAATTTATACATCCATGGAGAGGAAAAATAGCTTCACTAAAATTAGGAGCATGATTATAGGGTGATTTTAGAACATACAGAAACCCCATATCAAAATGGGTTTATAAAGAGGATGGTGCAGTCGTTCCACCAATCGCACAGTAAGTCCATTTTGCTATAGTAATTGATGGCTGGAAGTCTGCAGAGCTACAACACCCCCATCAACAAAGTCCAAGCTATTAAATTTCCATGTCAACCAAGTATGCACTACTATATTGCCCTATCAGGTTCATTGGTCAGCTCTGCTACAGTTCCCTATCGGTGTCGAACCATGGGAGTTGAGACCTGGTGTGTAGTATGAGCCGCCAACAGTTGGACCATCTTCATCCAAGGATCGGGTTACACCGGTCCAACATATACCCTATGAATTTCCCTTGGACACGCTATGTGCCTTTCTTTTACATGGATGAGGATATTCAAGCGATCCTTACCAGGTAGGGCTCCATGTGGAATGCAACAGTATAGTATCTAACCCCCCTTGATAAGGTCAGGTATATCACCCTACTACTCAGGCTACACACTACTACAAAACTGGGTTTATCCAGCGCTAGGGTTTTAACAGCGTAAAAAAAGCACTATTAAAGGGGCCCCTTTATCAGCACTTATAAAAAAGTGCTGATAAATGCCCTCCATTTATCATTGCTTGTAAAAAAATGCTGATAAAATGAGCATTTATTAGTGCTTCTAAAAAAGCGTTGATAAAGTGGGTCTTTATCAACGTTTCTAAACAAGTTCTTATAAAAGGTTGGTCTTTATCAAAATATTTTTACAAGCACTGATAAAGACCCCCTTTTATCAGTGCTTTTTTTCTATCACCGATAAAGGGTATATTTCAAAAAATATATATTTCATTAACAGACACTCGTAGCAGAAGTTATGGTCGTTTGGAGTCCTTCTGGGACTTTTTTGGCCTCAATAGAGGTGATTAATGGTTCCCGTGGGTTACCAAGGTGTATATCTCATCACAATATTTGATTTTATACATGGTAGAGGCAAAATAGACACCTGGTTCAGAAGTTATAGCCGTTTGAAAAACCGTTGAATGTGAAAACCCCTTAAAACCCCTAAAACCCCTGAAAAGATCACAACTTTCGATCCAAGAATCCATTTCAGCTCCACAACCAGTCAAATTGAAGCTTAAGAAATTAGATAAAACCATATTAGATTTAAATCGTTTTATAATCAAAGGAATAAAATATATTACAAATTAAAAAAAAGTAAGAAATTAAACTCAAACTTCAAACGAACATAACTTTTAATCCGAGTGTTCGTTTTGGATCTACCACATATCAAATTGAATCCTATGATGAGATCTATGCCAAAAAGGGTCGTTTACTGAGTTAAATCAGATATTTCAGGATTTTAAACACCAAAAATTCCCAGAATACCTCCAAAACCGAGTTTTTTGTCGCCAACCTCGATTTCTTAAAATTCAAACGGCTATAACTTCTGATCTGAGTTTCTGTTCAGCATGTACCACATATCATATTGAATATTGTTTCACAAGATTCGATTTGACTGGTTATGGATCTGAAACAGAATCCTAGATCAGAAGTTATGGTCGTTTCATGATTTTAAGGGGTTTTAGGGTTTTTAGAGTTTCTTAATGTTTTTATGTGTTTTAAGGATTTTTAGAGTTAATATCCATTTTAAAAATATATAAAAATAATTATGTATTTTAAAAAAATTATATAACTATATATATAAACATATATATATAAATATATAAATATATGGATAACAAAATATAATGAAATATAATGAAATATATAGATATATCATAAAATGTAAAACAAAACAGTATAGGGGAGCAGGAAAGGAGCTGGTGTATAAGCTGGAGGTCTCATGTTCAAAACTCACTGGAGGTAGGGGTGCATGTTGGGGGTGAGATTTTCTAAAGTGCTGATAAAGGTGTGGGGAAGCACTGATAGGGGGGAGTGATGATAAAGGGGTGGGGGTGAAAAAAAGTTACACCCTTTATCAGCAGGACTTTTATCAATGCTTTTTTTAGCACTGTTAAAGGGGGACTTTATTAGATATTTTTACAAGCACTGTTAAATATAACCCTTTAACACTTCTTACATTATCAACACTTCTATAGCGCTGATAATTCCCTTTAAGTAGAATTGTTAAAGGCCCGATTTTCAGTAGTGACATGATACATTATTTATGGGTCAATCAAGGATAAAGTCATGTATCCCCCCCATGGGTCCTAGGGTTGTTATCCTTTATTCCATTTTCCTAGGTAGGGTCAAGTATATCATCACCTACATCTGGGGTGTGTGATCCTCTCATATGTGATAATGTAGATGGGGCTAGATATCCCTATGTGGCCCAGGGCATGATCCTCTATTTGTGAGTTGAATTCCCTCATCTAAGGTGTATTACAATGAGATGTGTCTTTTCTTTATATGTTTCTCAATAGGTCCCAACAATCTATTTTTAATATAATGAATTTGGGATTTTTCATGAAGAATATTGTTCGTTTGACTGGTTGCAAGTTCTGTGACCTTATTCAATGACTTGTATCCTTCTATGAGAATATTTGGGTTATACCTTATTTACCCTCCAGTTCATATTTTAGAGAAGACTCATTTTTTGATGCTTTACTTCTTAGTGATTTTAGGGTGTCCTACTAAGTATGTATATACTCACCCCTACATGGGATCTGCTCACACATTTTGTGCCTTATAAAAATGAAAGGTTTTTTTATGGAGATCATGGTGGACCTAGTGTGGGTTGTACATAATGTTTCATAGAGGCTATGGTAGCAGGTCTGTGGGTGGTTTGGAGGTTGTGTGTTGGGAAAATATTCTCACTAGTTGTTAGGTTGGACCTATTTTCTGGTTTTTGGGCCTTTATTTGGCCCTTTTTTGCTTTGGTTATGTTTTATCATTCTCTCTTGTGGAATATTAGAGGTTGTGTATTAATTATTTATTCAAGATTTTCACTTTACTATATTTATCTAGTGTGTATGGAGATATGTATGTGTGTGTGTGTACATGTACATTAATCTAAGGTCTTCCATATGTGTGATATGCCTACTCGGTGCTAGTCACCATCCCCTGGCCTGTTGGTGGCAGTATTAGGGTGGTACTCTCGGCTTACCACTATCAAAATAGGCCCCGGTGGTTCAGGTCTTGTCATAGTGGTATCAAATACTAGGTTTTCTAAGTATGGAGTTTGGAGGTAAAGTTATTGTGATGATTGGTTTGAGATTTAGGGTAAAGGTGTTGGAAGTGTCCTAAGTTCATATCTCAATCTAGAGATCTCAGTAATGGTGTGGTGTCTGACTTATCCATTCACCAGGACAATGATGACCCACTTCTCTAGTCATTACACTAAGACACCAGTTTCAGGGAATAAAATGGCACATGCATCATATAGGAATGAGTTTTGGTTTCCATTTTCTTCTTGAGTCAGTTCCCCAGAAGGGAAACACATATTCCATGATAGGATCATGAGTATGACCAGTAGTGATGAGGCCTTAGTACATGGACATGTGTGGGAGATGTTTCCTCTAGGTGGGAAATGGTCAGTACTTCCACCCATCAAGCAGCAAGCACACCCACCCCAAGTAGTGTTGGCTGATATGTTTCCTCTTGTTGGGTAGTAGATCATTCCAGAAGTACCAGATGATGATTTGCATGGGTTGGGTGCACTTCACGAGTTCCATGTGAAGGGGTTTCCCTGGTTATGGGGTGGTTTGGATCCCCTAGAAGTAGAGGATTGGATAGAGTTGATGGTCTGAATTTTCTATTTGTTTTATACACCTCCCGACTATATGCGCTACTGCAAATCGTGCCTTTAACATCATACACCCCCCTTATTAGTGCTTCCCCACCCCCACTTTATCAGAACTTTAGATAATCCTAACCCACAGTGCACGTCCCTTCCTCTAGTGGGTTTTGAACCTGAGACCTCCAATTTATACACCAGTGTGTTTTCCACTCACCTATACTTTTTTGTTTTAAATTTTATGATATATCTATATATTTATATATATTTCATTTTATATTTTAACTATATATTTATATATATGTTTATATATATATATTTATATTATTTAAAATGGATATTAGTTTTTATTTAGATAATGTTTATATATTGAGAAATATATTTTATATGTAAATATGTTTAATTATTTATTTATAAAATTAAAATTTTATGTGTGAATATATAAAAAATAAGTATATATTTTTATATATTTGATTATAAATAACATCACATTGTGAAAAATGATAAAATTCCAAAGCACTCCGCATCCATGAAAATGAGGGACATATTATTATTAAAATATAAAATAATTACAATATTTAGCATATTTTCATTATTGTAGGATAAAATAATTACAATACTTTTCACCAGAAACACAATTCCTATCATATGAAAGTATAATTTTATGAACTCTTATCTGGTTATAACAGCATCCCACGTAAAACATACATAAATTACTGCAGAATTGGAGTTTACCAACCTTCAAAAATTATATTCCTCAACACTTTGGAGATGTTACAAGGGTTTTTTCATTGTTAAAAAAACTGATAAAAGTGGGACTTTTCAATACTATATTAACATTGACAAAATTCAAAATTTATTAATGTTCTTTTAGCACTGGTAAATTTATTCCTTTCTTAGTGTTAATTTTTAATGGTTAAGTGAACTTATGGATTGTTAAAAACCACAACATCTCCACCCCAACCCTGACAACTGCTACTAAACACTGCATCCTATATATATTTTTATGTATTTTCATGTATATTTGTGTATACGCACGTGAAACAGCTCTTGGTTTTGTGGTTAGACCATTCAAATATTTTAAATGATAGTTACAAAGTTATTCGATGAGTTGACACAAAATTTTGAGACATCATATACCTCCAATGTTTATATAATAAAAATATTAAATATATCAACTCATGCACGCACAAAATTTCAGAAATAATGATTTTCCTCTTGAATGGAGACTTGGATGGGGAATCCAAGACTGTCATTGAATCCAAAATGCATGTTTTAGCCTGGGCGCAACAGAATTTTTGTTCACAATAAGTTCCGTAGTGGTGTGCCGCAATAGGTAGATTAAATAGGGGATTAATTAATTAATTAGTTGTTTAATTAATTGTTTAACCCTGGATACTATCTATTTAATCACCCATTAGTTACCCCTATAAAGTCATCTGCATAACCTATAGAGAGTTTGGATAGGAGATCCAAGGTGGGAAACATTGGTGGATGAGTGTAGAGATGGGGATAGATCACTAACGTGTTAGATATCACTCGCGTCTTTGATGACAATGATTCAAGCTTATCCTTCGTCAATGATTGATCCAATTCTATGGTAGGGGATTGTTTTTTAAATTCTACCTAGTTTTTAATAACATTGTGATCATGGATTATTTCCTCTATAATTGAATCCATGACGAATTTGGCATGACTTGGTTAATTTATGATTTTTATATAGAATTATGAACTTGATAATTATTATTCTTGGAATGATAATTTAACCATGTTTCTAATTCATTTTATATATCATGATTGATGGATGAAGAATTTATGACCACCATGAATAATTCACTTTGGTGTTTTATGGCTTTCTCCCTCCATTCTTCGCATTCATTGATGACATTTGATTCTTGGCCTTCAATTCAATAAATATAAGTCTTGTGAGAATCGTGATTGAGCCCATATCCATGCTTGTTCACGATTGTGATTGATGAAAAATAACTATCAATGTGTGGTTGCATCATTAGACGAGAGATATTGCAACCGGCGATGTCTAGGAATGTCCATTCCTGAACAAGGAATGCACGAGCAACATAGTAGATGACGAGATTTGATTTTTCGATGAAGGGTGGTCGAAATCTAGTCTCCGGTGATGAATTGATATCGATCAACACGTTGTCCAAGAATCCCAACGGTAATTACAGAAATGGTGGTGTAAAATGGTGAAACTTCAGGTGGATGTTGTGGTTCTGGAAAATTCCAGACTGTACAACATGTAGTTTTGAAGAACACATACTGTGTTTCACAGGAGATGCAATGCTAGGGTTTCAACCTAGTTAAATATCACACAATTTTGTGGTTGGGCCCACACTCCATGTAACTATAGACACCCAAATCTACATGTATAGGAGGTACACTCCCAAGGTTCCTGGGTGTCTAACATGCAGTGTATTCTTAGGTTACACCTTGTATACCCCTCAGCTAAACACAACTCACACAGTGAGGCACACGTGAGTACTGAACTCGGACCCACACACCGTGTCGGAGGACTCACACGCTATGTAGTTAGTCTTTTTCATTCCATGTTGGAGGGAACTACACAACTAGGATTCTAGTTTGTGGTGACACTATTGTGGAAACACTAAGAGAAACAATAATGAACGATCTCACAAACAATAGTAAAAGGGAGAAAAAAGATAAAATGAAAAAGAAGAACAAGAACATGCGGCACAATGATTAATGTGGTTCGAGAATAATTCCTACATCTATGAAGAGGAAAAATAGCTTCACTAAAATCAGGAGCAATATTATAGGGTGATTTTAGAGCATACAGAAGCCCCAACTCGAAATGGGTTCATAAAGCGGATGGTACAGTCGTTCCACCAATCGCACAGTAAGTCCATTTTTGCTATAATAACCGATGGTTGGAAGTTTGTAGAGCTACAACACCCCCATCAACAAATTCCAAGATGTTATATTTCCATGTCAACTAAGTTTGCACTACTATAGTTCCCTATCAGGTTCATTGGTCATCTCTTCTATAGTTCCTTGTTGGTGTCGAACCATGGGAGTTGAGACCTGGTGTGTAGTATGGCCCGCCAATAGTCTTCATCCAAGGATTGGGCTACACCAATCCAACATATACCCCATGAATTTCCCTTGGACACACTATGTTCCTTTTTTTCTCATGGATTAAGACATTCAAGCAATCCTTACCAGGTAGGGCTTCATGTGGGATGCAGCACTATAGTCTCTAATCCCCCTTGATAAGGTTAGATATATCACTCTACTATTTAGGCTACACACTACTACAAAACTGGGTTTATCTAGTTCTAGGGTTTTAACAGCACTAAAAAATCACTATTAAAGGAGGCCCTTTATCAACGCTTATAAAAAAAGTGCTGATAAAGGCCCTCCTTTTATCATTGCTTGTAAAAAAGTGCTGATAAAATAGGTATTTATCAGTGCTTTTAAAAAAGCATTGATAAAGGGGGGTCTTTATCAACGCTTCTAAAAAAACTATGATAAAAGGGTGGTCTTTATCAACACTTTTTTAAAATCTCCGATAAATACTCCCCATTATTAGTTCTTTTTTACAAGCGTTGATAAAGGGTATATTTAAAAATATATATTTCATTAACAGACACCCGTAACAGAAGTTATGCCCATTTGGAGTCCTTCTAGGACTTTTTTTGACCTCAATGGAGGTGATAAAGGGTTATTGTGGGTCACCAAGGCATATAACTTGACACAAGATTCGATTTGATATGTTTTAGTGGAAAAACGGACACCCGGTTTAGAACTTATAGTCGTTTGAAAGGCCGTCGAATGTGAAAAACCCTTAAAAACCTTAAAAACCCTAAAAAACCTAAAAAGATCATAACTTTCGATATGGGAGTCTGTTTCTGCTCCAAAACTAGTCAAATTGAAGCTTATTAAATGAGATAAAACTAGATTAAATTTAAATCGTGTGATAATCAAAGGAATAAAATATATTACAATTTAAAAAAGTCAGAAATCAAACTTGAACTTCAAACGACCATAACTTTTGATCCAGGTGTCAGTTTGGGATTTACCACATATCGAATCAAATCCTGCGATGAGATCTATGCAAAAAAGGGTCTTGGAATACGTTTTATTAGCTATGATAGGAATTTAAATCCCATAAATGCCCAGAAGACCTCCAAAACTGAGTTTTTTGTCGCCAACCCCAGTTTCTTAAAATTCAAACAGCTATAACTTCTGATATGAGTTTCTGTTCAGCCTGTACCACATATCATATTGAATATCGTTTCATGATATTCGATTTGATTGGTTTTGGAGCTAAAAATGGACTCCCATATAAAAATTTATGGCTATTTCATGGTTTTTAGGGGTTTTAGGGTTTTCAGAGTTTCTTAACGTTTTTATGTGTTTTAAGGATTTTTAGAGTTAATATCCATTTTTAAAAAATATATAAATAAATATTTATTTAAAAAAATTTATATAACTATATATATAAACATATATATAAAAATATATAAATATATGGATAACAAAATATAATGAATATATATAGATATATCATAAGATGTAAAACAAAACAGTATAAGGGAGCATAAAATGTGCTGGTGTATAAGCTGAAGGTCTCAGGTTCAAAACTCACGGGAGTTAGGGGTGTGTACTGGGAGTGGGATTATCTAAAGTGGTAATAAATGGGTGTGGGAAGTGCCAATAGGGGGTTCATGAAAAAAAATTACACCCTTTATCAGCGGGGTCTTTATCAGCACTTTTTTTAGCACTGTTAAAGGGGTCATTTATCAGCTCTTTTTATGAGTGATGTTAAATCTAAAATTTTAACATTGCTTACATTATTAGTACTTCTATAGCACTGATAATTCCCTTTAAGTAGCGTTGTTAAAGGCCTGATTTTCATTAGTGACATGATACCATGTTTATGGGTCAATCAAGGATAAAGTCATGTATCCCCCCATAAGTCCTAGGGTTGTTATCCTTTATTCCTTTTTCCTAGGTAGGGTCAAGTATCTAATCACCAACATCTTGGGTGTGTGATACCCTCATATGTGAAAATGTAGATGGGGCCAGATATCCCTATGTAGCCCAGGGCATGATCCTCTATCAGTGAGTTGAATTCCCTCATCTAAGGTGTATTACAATGAGATGTGTCTTTTCTTTATATATTTCTCAATAGGTCCCAAAAATCTATTTTTAATATAATTACTTTGTGATGTCATGTGAATAATGTTGGTTGTTTTATTGGTTACGAGTTTCGTGACCTTATTCAATGACTTGTATTCTTTTATGAGCATATTCGAGTTATCCCTTATTTACCATCTAGTTAATAGTTTAGAGAAGACTCATTTTATAATGCTTTACTTCTTGGTGATTTTAGGGTATCCTACTGAGTATGTATACAATCACCCCTACATGGGCTCTACTCACACATTTTTTCCTTATAAAAATGAAAGTTTTTTTTACGGAGATCGTGGTGGACCTAGTGTGGGTGGTACATAGTGTTGTATGGAGGTTATGGTAGCAGGATTGTGGGTGGTTTGGAGGTTGTGTGATGGGGAAATATTCTCATTAGTTATTAGGTTAGACCTATTTTCTGGTTTTGGGCCTGTATTTGACCCCTTTTTGCTTTGTTTATGTTCTATCATACTCTCTTGTGGGATATTAGAGGTTGTGAATTCATTATTTATTCAAGTTTTTCACTTTTCTACATTTCTCTAGTGTGTATGGAGATATGTGTGTGTGTTTGTGTACATGTACAATAAGATAAGGTCTCTAATATGTGTGATATTCCTACTCGGTGCTAGTCAACAGCCCCCGCCCTATCAGTGGTAGGATTAGGGTGGTACTCTCGACTTAACACTATCCAAACAGGCCCTAGTGGTTCAGGTCTTGTTAGAGTGGTATCAAATCCTATTTTTTCTGAGTACGGAGTTTGCAGGTAGAGTTGTTGCGATGATTGGTTTGAGATTTAGGGTAAATGTGCTGGAAGTGTCCTGAGTTTAGCTCTCAATCCAGGGATCTCAGTAATGGTGTGGTGTCTGACTTATCCATTCACCAGGACACTAATGAACCACTTGTCTTGTCATTACACCAAGACACCATTTTCAGGGAATAAAATGGAACATGCATCATATAGGAATGGGTTTTGGTTTCCATTTCCTTCTTGAGTCATCTCCCTAGAAGGCCAACACATATTCAATGATAGGATCATGAGTATGATCAGTAGTTATAAGGCCTTAATACATGTCCATGTGTGGGAGATGAATACTCTAGGTGGTCAATTATCAGTACTTCCACCCGTCAAGCAGTGAGCACACATACCCCAAGTAGTGCTGGCTGATATTTTTCCTCGTGTTGGGTATTATATCATTTCATAAGTACCAGATGATGATGCGCATGGGTTGGGTGCACTTCATGAGTTCCATATGAAGGGATTTCTCTGGTTATGGGGTGATTTGGATCCCCTGATAGTAGAGGACTAGATAGAGTTGATGGTCTAAGTTTTCTATTTGTTTTATACACCTCCCGACCAGATGCACTACTACAAATCAGGCCTTTAACAACACTAGTAAAAGGGATTTATCAGTTCTATAGAAGCACTTATAATGTAAGTGATGTTAAAGAGTTAGCTATAATAGCGCTCGTAAAAAGCGCTGATAAAGGGGGATTTTATCATCATTTTTTTAGCACTGATAAAGGCCCCAGTGATAAATGGTATAAATTTTCTTTTCACCCCCCTATCAGCACTCCCCCCCCCCCTTATCAGTGCTTCCCTCACCCCCCCCCCCTTTATCAGTGCTTTAGATAATCCCAACCCACATTGCATGCCCCTACCGCCAGTGAGTTTCGAACCTGAGATCTCCAGCTTATACAACAGTGTCTTTTCTACTCCCCTATACTTTTTTGTTTTACATTTTATGATATATCTATGTATTTATATATATTTTTATATATTTTTATCCATATATTTATATATATGTTTATATATATATTTATTTATATTGTTTAAAATGGATATTGGTTTTTATTTAGATAATGTTTATATATTGAGAAATATATTTTATATGTAAATATGTTTAATTATTTATTTATAAAATTAAAATTTTATGTGTGAATATATAAAAAAATAAGTATATATTGTTATATATTTGATTATAAATAATAGCACATTGTGAAAAATGATAAAATTCCAAATCCATAATATAAATATAAATGTAATACCTAGGAATAAATTTAGTCCCCATTGAAAAAAGGAAAAATAACCCCTTAAATGAGGCTTAATATCCATCAAATGTTAAAAAATTAGGATATAGAGGCTAAAAACTTAGTTTTAGAGGCCCTTTAGGCTTTTTTTTACCTCAAAAGAGGTGATTGGGGGATCTTGTGGGTCACTGAGGTGTAGAGCTCATCACAATGTTATATTTTATATATGGTATTGAATAAACTTTGTGATGAATTGTTTTAACAAAGTTTTTGTATTTGTTGACAACTAACCTTTTTGTATAAGAATATTTTTGTTATCCAGAAATTAGATCTAGTCCATCCTAATTATCTAAGAATCGGATTTGGTCCATCATAATGAGATTTTTTAAGTAATTCGAAAGTTTCTGAAAGAATTGGATCCATCTAAATTGTATTCAGATCATTGGATCCAAAAGAATAAGAGGTATAAATTGTTGTTTCCTAGAAGTTTTACTTTTTAATAATCATAGAAAGAAAGAAGTTGTTGAGTGAAGAAGTTATATTTGTAACACCCCAAGGTTTTAAAAATAAATTGAAATGCATGAACCTTTGTTTTAATTATATAGTTATAAATATCCTTTAAACATAAATTTTTTTCTTTTATGATTTGAATTTCAAAAAACAACCATCTACGGTTGTGATGAGTAAGTTATTGAGAGTCTAATAGAACCAACTTGTTTTTAGTGAATAGTAACATACCCTTATGAATAAAAATATGAAAATTAATATGACCCTTATGAATAGTAAATCATATTATTATTTTATTTTCTTAAGGTTATAAGATAATGATATCTTGATTGATTTTTCAAGGTGTTAAAAAATGAGTTATATTTTTAAAATTTTTATTTTTAAATAAATTATGATTTTATTTAAAAATTAAATTAATAATATTTAGAAAATTATTTTCAAAAAATGAAGTTCATTTTTTGAATTCTATATGTCGAAAAATGGTTAGGGTAAATTTTTGGGATTTTTTTGAAATTTTTGAATTTTTGATGAATAGTAAAATATGATAAATTGCGATAAATGCTTAATACTTGTTTTACTGCATCATAGGTGATGCAAGGATGATGTAAGCACACTTGGTTAGAACTCACATGCACTTATTACTATTTTGGGTCACATGAATCAAGACTATTCATAGTCTTTAGAAAAAATATTAAACTAAAGATTAAAATAATGTAAAACCCCTCCTCTCCTCCATTATAAATACCACCCTCACCCCCCCCCCCCCTTTTCCTCTCACACCACTCAAGCCTTGAGCCTTTTCTAAGATCTGAAAAATACTATTCACAATCCCCTCCCCCACATCCAATACCTGATTGTCTCACCAAAATGCCAAAACCAAGGGCCTTAAGGAGGATCTCAAGGAGAAGAGATCAATAGGTAAAGATCCTCTTTCATTTTCTTGTGTTTTCTTTTCAATTATTTTCTTTTCTTATACTATCTTCACCTCCCCTTATCCAAGAGGCACGAAAGCTTCAGTATGATATATATTATGGATTTTTATCATGTTTATGGAAATTTTCATCATCATTCTTCCTCTTATATTCCTCTTATTCTGAAAATAAAAACATAGTCTGTGATGTGCTGATTTACCAAAATCGTGGATGATGTGTTTACAATTTCCATTACTTCCTTAAAAACTGGTTATAAAAACATTTTAATGGTTGAAAAATAATTTAATTTTTATTATATATCCTCCTTCATGTTTTGGAGTTAACATATATATATAATATTATGTTATATAATGAAACTAGTTCGTGATTATCAAAGAACCGTAAAAATGATCTAAACGGATATCACTAAAGATTTATCTAATGATTCATATTCATACCATATAAACAAAATGAGTTATGGAATCATTTAATATTTTGGAAACATATGAATACCATTTCATTCCACTTCAATAATTTCATTTTCATATGATAAGAAAATCAAATACAAACTGGCCACAAAAATCATGTAAAGAAGCACCCGAAATAATGGAAGGAACAAAATACTAATAATTAAAGGGTTAAATGATGTTATGAAATGATCATATAAGGTGTTATAAACATTAATATGTTTCTTTAAGATATTAATAACACTATTTTAACCATAATATAGGAGGTTTAAACACGTTTTATGTAAGATGAGCCCGAGGTAAGGGAATTCTTAACCCAATTTCCAATCTTTGGGTTAACCTTCTACTTTATTCATTATGTCATATTAAGATTATTTGTGTGATGAATTTTTTGTTTATATTATGTTTTATTATGTGTATTTATAGTTCATACACATATCCATTCCATTCCATTAATTCTCACTCTAATTATATTTTTAAGGGACTTTCCTTTTAAAGACCTTTTAAAAGTCTCTTTAATAAAATTCAGAAAGATTATTTATATATATATATGGAATGAGTGTTTTATCATATATATATGTAATGAGTGTTTTATCATGATTTCATGATACTCTATTACCATTATATGTTCCTTGAAAATAGTTATGTTGGGTTGAGCCCATTATAGCTCAAGATATGACAAGTGAGCCCCATTATAGCTCTCTAATGCATTGGGTACTCCAGAGATGGAATTTGACCAAATGTTTATTCCATGTGTAAGGGTAATTGTAAGAGTGATATGGTAAATATGTACCAAGGAAACTATATGATTTTTCTATGCATGTAAATGAGTTTTTATGAAATGTGTTTTATTAGTTTTTATGTTATCACTTGAATAACGATTTCTTTCCTTATATCCCTTACTGAGCTTTTTGTGCTCATCCCAAGTTTTTAAATGTTTTTCATATGTTATAAGGATGTGTAAGAGGAAAAAGGAAGACAATTTAAATGTTATAAATATTTTTCAAAGAAATTATGTTTTTATTTAAGTTTTATATTTTAGAAAAGGTGGATATTGTTTTAGTAGTATCCTCATGTATGATTATGGGATGTTGTGTATGTTTTATGTCCTAATTTATCTAAAACTCTAAACCTGAAAAGATCCTCAATGTGTAAGAATTTATTTTCCTATATAAAATTTAATATTATGTAATTTTTTAAGATTAGGTCCTTATAGTTGGTATCAGAGGATGGTTTAGATAACTTTATAGGTTAGGAAGATGTTAAAAGAATACCAAAAATGATTTTTACTCTATGGTAATTTGAAATATTATAGAATTTAAAGATTTCCATGTTGCTTCATCTAAGATTAGGGGTTTCCATGGGCTGGGTCAGGCCAGGTTGGAGGCGATTCTAGACCCAACCCGGGGAAAAAATTCGGGTCGAGTTGGGTCGGGTCACGTGTTACATGGCCAGCTGACCCGACCCAACCCAACCCCTACGAGTTGGGTTGGTGATGCATGGACAAAAGGACCCGGACCAACCCAAAAATTTGTGGTTTGGGTCAAATCAGCTTAGGTTAAGTTGGCAGAACTGACCCAACCTGAGGAATATAGATCCAGACCCAACCCAGACCCGATCCATACCCTACCCAGCCCAGACCAACCTAACCCAGACCCTACCGAGACCCTTCCCCCATAACAAGAAATGTAGACCAATAAATGCAGCGCAGAGGGGCGGCAATGCAGCAGCACAGAGGGGGGAAATGCAATAGCATAGAGGGGGGGAAATTTAGCAGAACAGAGGGGCGCAATGCAACAGAGCAGAGGCAGAATTTCAATAGGAAAGTTGAAGTAGCACAACATCCAAACTTTCAGCAGGGTATGAAAACACAAAACAACCACAAAATAGAAGGTTACATAATATATAACACAAAAAAAATAGGATTTAGGAAGGTCACGAAATATAAGGCTACATAAATAGAAGTTCCTGAATCAAATAAATAACATAGTTTGTTACTGAGATGTCTCTCACTAATTTGGTTCCTCCAGTATTTAAAGTTAAAGTCCATGTGAATGAGAGCATTGAATCCCCTAATAGGGACCCAATGTGTGATTTCATGGATAGTGTTATACCTCTTTCTTGACAGTGCAGTTTCCCTCATTAATGCTACTTTGGTCATGACAGTAGATGATGATGCCCAATCCTCCTCAAGAAGATGGGAACCCCAATCACCTAATAGTGTAACCGCCAGTGAGGCTTCAGATCACAATCAATTAAGGGAATAAACAGATAAAGAATGCAGAAAGATGGTGCACTATTTTCATGATAATGCTTCTGAGATGTCATAAATCTGGTCTGATAGTTTTGAAAGGCTGAATCTGAGTTCATTGGAAATAAATTTTGGGAAAATTCTATGTATTTAAAAGTTAGAGTTCTAGGAAATGGCTTGTTGATATTTTTATCCATAATGAATTTAAATTTAAAGACTTCAAGGGGAAATAAATTATGGAGTTTAGAAGGTTGAAAATTATTATAAAGCGGATAAATAATAGAGAGGGAGATGATATATTATTTATAAAATGGTTGATAGAATAAAAATGGAAACAAAGACTATTTCAAATTATGATGATTGTATCAATAGTTCGTTAGGATAAAGTAAAGCATACATCAATGATCTAAAATATATCTTCATGAAAAAAAGATTCATATAATTTTAATTAGAATAAGAATGGATGTGCTAGAAAAGAATGTTTTAATGATTCAGTTAGCAGTAGTAGAAGAATCTGATAAGACAATGAATATGATGAAAGCAATTATCTCAAGAAGAGAAAATGTTCTAGATAAGGAAGTGGAGTTGATGGAAGGGGGACACTCCACAGGGTACACATCCTATTTAGGATGTTTATGCAAGGAAAGTTCAATAATATTCTCCACATGTTGCAGTTATAGTATAGAAGAAATCCACTCAAGTGGTATCAAATGGGATTGGTGTGCCTTAGGGGTAGAATGTTGGCATAAGTCCCTAATAGTGTACTTATACATCAAAGTATGTTATTTCCAAGTAGTAATAACCTGTAACAAACTAGATTAAGGCTAAGGCTTTGTAAGTTGTTTCTAAAGAGTAGAGGTTGGTTACTATAGAAGATCAACTGGGAGTCGCCTCAGGTTTCACTCCTATTGTAGGTAATAATAGGGTTGTTGAAGTTGTAAAGGGGTATTGTTTCTAATATTTTATGGAGATATAGGTTTGTAATGATTTTGGTTCAAAGCAAGCTAGAGATAAACTTGGATGGCCAGGTTATAAATCATGTATTTATATAAATGAAAATAATTGAAAGAACTAATAAATGTTAAGCAAAGACCTTTAACTACTCATGTTTCTAAATTAAATCACCTCTAGTTAATCCCTTAAAAAAATTCCCTGACTATTGTAGAATAGATAATATCTCCACCACCCATTTATTTTTATTCAGTAAAATAAGAAAAACAATTAGAACAATACATACTTGTATAAATGGAGTCGAGAGGAGAAATGGAAAGTCAGTATTTTTAGATAGTGAAAATTTGATCATGAGTTGTTGTGGAAGATGGGATATCTAAAAAAGCACAACAAAAGAAATAACAGGTCAGTATTTTTATTTTTCAAATAGAGGTTTATAATTGATAAATGTGAACTGATAATAAAACATAATATTTTTAATGATACCTAATTCAATCAATTCAACTTCTTCCAGTTGATTTCGAATGTCAATTGGTTTAGACATTCTAAACCAATTTTGGGAGAAAATTAATGCCTTAACGGTATTGGGATTCAAGAAACTATGAAAGGGATCAAGGACTCGTCCTCCCGTACTAAATGCGGACTCTAAATATACTGTAGTTAAAAAAATTGCTAGAATATCTATATCAATGCATGACATAACATGATACTTGCTTACCTTTCCTTTCCACCAACTTATAATATCAAATCCATCGAAATCATCCCCAAAATCATCAATATCTAGATATATTTCTAATTAATTTCTTTATTATGTCAATTATCTTCTCCTTTTCTTTGATCTATAAGCATCTTTCCATTTTTCATCATCCTCACTACTACTACTGACATCATGAATATGTGCATCTTGATGAGAACTTGACTCACATTGATCAATGGGGTTGGGGATGGGATAGTTGCATTTCTAAACCTCAAAGAGATTATCATAACCTCTATTAATTTATTGATCAACTCATTTTTGTCTCCATCATCAAGTATCATTTAAAAACTATCCCGAAAATATTCCAATTTATATCGGGGATTAAGAAAAACTGACACAAGTAAGAGAGAATTAAAATTCGAACCAATACCCCAATATTTTTCTAACTTCATCTTCATTGCAATAGCCATTGCACTCACAGTCATATCATTACTCTTAATCCATTTTTTGATTTTTATATATATGTCACAAAGAGTATGAAAGAAATTGTGACATGTCACATGCATAGAACCATAAAATTCAATAGTTCTATCATAAAATATCTTTAAAAACATGACAAATACATGAGCACGCTCCCAATAATATGTTGTTGGAGCTCCACCTTCACAACCAAGAGCACTCCTAAAACTTGAATCTTCCTCAAGACAAATAAATACTTTCTCATACTTTTCTACAACATCCAATATAAAATAACAAGAATCGCACCTAGTAGGAACATCAAGAATTATAGCCTATTTACTAGAAATTTTTAACTCCTTAGTAATTCTCTTGAAAAGAGCCAATCTAGAAGGTGAACTTCTCACAAATTTACAAGAAACTCTAATTCTAGAAATTTATGTTGATATTTCCTTTAGCCCATTGCTAACAAAAAGTTTTAAAATATGTGCACAAAATCTCATATGCATATACTCTCCTTTAAGAATAGAACCATTCCAATCATTAACTCTCCTCACCAAATAAATGATCGTTGTATTATTAGAACTAGCATTGTCTATAGTAACAAAATATTAATCCTTTCAATGCCCCATTGTTTCAATGTTTGTTCTAATACTCAACCAATTTTTTCCCCTTTATGATCCGCAATAAGACAAAACCTGATTATTTTTTATTCAATATCTAATTATCATCAATAAAATGTGCAGTCACACGCATATAATTCAGATTCTGAATTGAAGTCCATGTGTTGGTGGTAAGACATACCATATGAGAGAACATATCAAACATAGACTTTAATTTATCTTTCTTATTAAAATATAACTGAAAGCAATCTCTAGCAACTGTTTGTCTGGATAAAACTTTAAACTGAGGTTGAACAACATCAATAAATTCTCTAAAGACTTGATTATCAATATATTTAAATGATAACTCATCAATGATTAGCATTTTAGCAAGAGAAATTATACACTCTTCTTGATTAAAATGAGATACTGAAATTTTAATCATTTCATCATCCTCATCTTTACACTTCCTTATAAGACCAAGAGTGGTTTGACTTTTCTCGAGAAATTTGTGAGGATTTTTGTTTCACCTTGTCAAATTCCTATTCAAATTACTAGTTCCATGCTGACCATATGTGTAAGCATAATCTTTTCCACAGCAATTACAAACAACCCTTCCATTTTTCTTTTGAAAATGATCTCATGCTTGAGAAACTATAAAACCCATAGAAGCTTTAGGAATTGTTACCTTTTTAAGAGACTACTTACCCTTAGTTTCTTCAACTGGTTTACTAAAAATCCCCCCTTCTATTTCTTAAATTGAATGTGTAGTTGGTGTAGACCCCATCTGACTCTGTGTTCCTGCTGTTGTGGCAATTGGGGGATTAAAACCACTTGTTGTTGTAACACCTTCCATATGAATGAATTGCTAGCTACATCCAATAATAGTGGAAGAAATGGTAAATTTGACTACATTATAACAATGAAGTTAATATCTAATACATTCCTCTCCCTCACTTCTTAACCCAAGGTTAAATTCTCATATGGTAGGCAGCCCGTACTATGATGAAAAAAATAATAAAACCTTTAGAATTCAAAATAATGCAAAAAAATATAAACATACATCAACATAAAACAAAATGAGTTCCAATTCAATGTATTGTAAACATACATCAACATAAAAAAAATCAGTAGCCAACTACTTGAAGATGGACCATGCTTATCTAAATTTAACCCCATCGTAGCATGAAATTTCAAATTTTAAAACAAATTGAGTTGCAATCCAATGTGTATTGTGAATATAAAGCAAAAAAATCTAGCTACGTACCACCACCAGAGTGAGCAGACAGACCGCATGCATGCACCACACCAGGAAGAGGAGGTGAGAGACGAGGGGTTTCCAAGCTACTGGGTGGGTGATTTATCAGAGAAGTGAACAAAAGGAGGAAGGAGATGAGGATGGAGGAGGAGTAGGGTTTCGCAAAAGAAGGATAAGAGGCGAGTTAGGGTTTTCTGGGAGGATCTCGGAGGAGGAGGGCGTGAAGGAGGAGGAGACAAAAGGATTCTTCGCCTGTCAATCATGAGGGAGGAAAAGGATAAGAAAATAAGGAGGGTTTCTCCACCACGCAACGTGAGAGGAGGTCGGGGTCGAGGGGAGGAGCTACCCAGTGCCAGCGTGAGTGTGAAGCGAGAGAGGGGACAGAAGGAATGAGAACATCCCGACGAGCCAATGGTTTTTTTCCTTACACAGTCGTGCCATCACATCAAAGGGTCAGGTTAGGTCGATATGTAGCCAACCCAAGACCCAAACCAACCCATATATGGGTCGACCCGTGAGAAACCCAACCTGGGTATTTTTAGCACAACCCAGCCTGACCCGACTCGACCTGATCGGGTCGATTCAGACCCGTCGAGTTGGGTCGGGTCTGGACGCCCCTACCCGGTATCTCCCCTTACCAGTTCTCCCCTACAGGTGGGCTTTGCACTACTATCGTGCCTCCCCACACAGTGGCGCCACCTCAGTTCCTCTATGCATCCCTATGGGCGCGCACATCCTTACAGGTTGGCCTGAGCTGGCTGGGGGGCCAAGGCTCGGCCTCCTACTCCTTAGGGAGTGGTGCGAGCTGCCTCCCTCAGCTGGCATAAGGCTAGCCTAAGGGTAACACATTTTTTTTATATAATCCTTGATTAAAACTTTCAAAAACAAAATAAACCATATAACTTCATTTTAAACCAAAGAAAGCAAAAATGAAGTATTAAATATTTATTTTCATTAAAACAAAAAATGTCATTAATTTTATTAGTCTAAAACATGATTTCAACTTCATTTTAAACTTTAAAACATTAAAATAAACAATCTAACATATAAATTATACATGTTGTCACTTAACCAAAAGTATAAATTTTAATTATTAATAGTATTTTAAAACATGATTTCAAATTCAAATACGTAGTTTTTGTATTAAAAACAATATGTATACTTATCCTCAAATTTATTTAAGTAAACAATATGTAATTTTCGTTTTATTTTCATTAAAACACAAATTCATGATTTAAAATTCATTTTAAGCCTTAAAACATTATACTTTAAAAATCCAAAGATAAGTTCAATTAAAAACATGTTCAAAGATATAACTTTTAAGAATTTTAAAACATTCAGAATTCTTAATATACTTACATACTTAGAATTCATAAAATAATCAAAATACTTAAAATACCCAACGGTTATAAGATTTTATGACCGTTACAAAAACCAATGGTCACCTAAGGCCACAACAGCTATTAACGGGTACAAAGGCCTTATAAATATGTATTTAGGGTATTTCAAACTTCAAAAAAAACTTGGTGAAGATGGTGTTTTACATCTCTTTAATGATTAGTACGATTGTCGTAGCACTTTCCATAATGTTCTTTATTGTGATAGACCCGAAGGACTCTCACTATTTTTTTGGTCTATTTGTGGTGTTTGGGGGTCTCCCGGTAATTCTGATTGGTCTTCTAGTAGGCATTCTAGGTTAGTGAAGTTCTTTTGGTCTTATGGTAATGTAAGGTTTCAACATTCTTTTTGAATAAAATGTGTCTTTATTTTTATTTTGCAAGTATTTTATCTTAGATGAACCATTGTTAAACAAAATCAACATAATAATAATGAAAATATTGTTATTACAAATTAAATATGTTTGGGGCATTACATTATCCCCCATAAAAGAATTACATCTTCGCAATTCCATCCGTACTTACAGACACTGATCTTCTGCCATCCACCGTGATGTCCCTTCACTAGTATCACCAGTGTCGACGATTTTCCTAGTTTCCGGTTATACAAATTCCTAGCACAGATTTAAAACCCTCGATTTCTCTGGTCCAGATGCAACATGAGCAACTTGGGTCATACTCTTGTAGACATCTATAGTTTCTCAGGATTGAGGCATGAGGGGTGTGAAGTTGGAAGACATCAGTATGGACTTGATGTCTGTACAACAAACGAAAGGACTCAACCTCAAGAATTTCAAAGTCCCTTACTCGACCAAAATGATCGTAGAACAATTTCTGACACAGATATGCTGCGCAGAGGTCACCTTCTCTTACAGCTTCTTGGAAATCCTATAGGGATAAAAATCCTTCTACTAGAGTAAAACATTTAAAAAGACTCTCATAGTACTTCCCCCAATGTGTATAGGATGGAAATTGGGCATGCATCATGAGGAAGTAATCAAAGCCTGATCCTTGATGGATATGAAGTATACGAGGAGAGTTAGATACTTTGTAGAGATGTTTGCATGTCAAATGAATATTTTCAAAGGGATCATAGTATTCTATACATGAATTGACAATTATGGTCTATATAATCTCAGTAGGAAGAGACAAAATATTTGTTGGTGTTCTTTCATCTTCCATCTGAAAATTTTAAGAAAGAATTATACTTATCAAGGCATAAATAAATTTTTAGTCTTGTTCTAATTTTCTAGAGTTGTCTAAACCGATCATCTAATACCAACTATGGTGACCCTGACCCCAATATCCCTAGAGTCGGTGCCTAAAACATGGTGTGTAATTTTTTTCTTAAAAAAACATGCAGATAAAAATTACACATCTTGTTCCATTACAGAGAATCATTTCGATTTAGGTTCTATAAAACCAGATACAACTGATACATTTCTTCAAAAACTTGACAAAGATAAACTTCATATTGTTTCCATCACATAGGAGTACTCAAATATTGACAAATCTACTAACCCTGTAAAAATAAATTGAAAACATAGGGTGAGCATTTAAAACACTTGGTAAGGGATTTTAAAAACAAATTAATGAAATTCCTTTTTAAAACCAACAAACTTTGAAATAATTGCAAAACATTTTCTTAAAAGGAAAACAACACTTCTTGAAGCATGTCATAAACATTTTTCAAAGGTTACTTGAAGACATTTTTAGGAAAAATCTTACACAAGAATTATATATTTACTTAAAAACTATCGGTAAAACACATATATCAGAGTACGCATACATGTATAAAAAAAGTAAGAAATGCTGCATGGTCTAGAAATTAATCAAACTAATTTAAAGGTGACATGCAAGGTTGAAAGTACAAATTAGCACATAAGTTAACACTTTCTTAGAATTTCATAAGTAACAATATCATGATTCACATAACACTTAAAGTTCAATTCATGAAATAATAGATGTAATATCAACTTCTGTATCAAAATTCTGATTTAGGTGCTGCAATTTTCTTATAAAAACTTGACAAGTACATACTTCATTATGCCATATGCATTCATCACCATTATTATGAGTAAAAGATTATTAACCAAGGTATATTCTACTAGTCAAATAATCACTTGGTTGGTTATATACTAGTACATAATGAGGGAATGTATAATGCTAGACTTTGTTAAGGTCTTATGCCAAGATCGTACATAATCACTCTGTTAAGGCCTCATGCCAAGACCATACATGTAAAAACCCAACATAATTCATCTCATGAGACTTAACTTTACCCAATGCATTGGAGCGCTGTATAATTCCGAGAACACCCATCACATTCATTCATATTGCGCTATATAATTCCGAGCACACTCGTCACATCATATAAGTCCAATACATTCCTCAAATGTCTAGTATGATCTTATATGCAATGTGTCCCATACCACATTGAATCCTTACATTCTTAATCCATGAGTTATCAAGAGAGATAAATCTCATTCATGCATACATATTCATAAATGAAGTGAATTGTGCAATAAATGTAAAAATGGCTAGGTTTGTTAGTTTTTAGGTTATGGCTGCATCAAATTTAACAGTGACATGCATGGACTAAAATGACATGCTTTTTCACATGTGATAATAACTAGTGCACATAAAATAATGGATTGTCACATAAAATAATAAATCTTTCATTCAAAACCTTTATCACATGTATGTGAACCTTTTTCAAAAAAAAATTTACAAATACATTCAGGCCATGTAAATAATAACATAAAATTCATGGATTTACTTATGAATGTAAATCATGTAAAAAGAAAGAGTATAAATATATTTATGCTTAAACATGAAAACAATTTATACAAATTACTAACATAGATAATACCATTTAAAAACTTATGAAACAAGATTGAATTACATACATACATATATGTGTGTGTGTGTGTGTGTGTGAATTTGAAAATTATATAAAACCATATATACACAAAGTGTATACTTGGGATTTGCACAACCAAAACAAGGTTTAATAAATCGTTATAAATATTGTACACTTCAAAAACATAATTTAATCACTAAAATAGGTTTTATGAAAACCTAATTCAGATTATAATTAAAACCCATATGTATATATGTACATATAACCGCATATACACATATATGTTTACATGGTCCAATTAAAAAAACAAAGTTGAATACTTACATGATTTTCATGTACTTAAGGAAATTATTTAAAAACATATCTTCAGCATTCGAAAACCATAAAAACATATTAGGTTTGTTTTATAAATGAGCATATATAAGTATATTCATAGGGTTTAATTAAACACAAATAAAGTAAACCCATATATGTATAATCATGCATTAAGAACACCATTTAAAAACAAATGCTCGCCATTTAAAAATCATAAAAATCAGAATAGATTTGTTATAAATAAATGTATATATACATATATACATAACCATATATACATAATTTGTAAATAAGGGTTTTGCATGTGGAAAATAAACCAAAATAATCCCTTACATGTATTTCATACATTAAGAACATCATTTCATAAACAAATTATCATCAATTGAAAATCATAAAAACCTGAAATGGTTTGTTTCGTATATACATATATAAGTATGTTTGTGTGCGTGTAGTTTAAACAAACACAAAACAACATTAACCCTTACAAGTATTATACACCTTAAAACATAAATTTAACACTGATAATCATATTTAGAAAACCTAAAACGAGTTAGGATTGGAAGTTATATAAAATTGTATATATATATATATAACCATGAAACACAAAAGTTGATAAAAGGGTTTGCATATTGAAATTGAAGAAAAATAATCCCCTTACCTGTCTTCGAGGAGGAGATTAAATCAGGCAGTAGACGTTGGTAAGTTGAGGAGAAGAAATCCTGGTAGAATTCTGTGTACAATTAGGTTTTATATAATCTGTATATGTATATATTTTATACATAATGATTCATACATAAAATATAAACAAAGACCAACGAAATTGACTAATGAAAATTAAGTCTCACAACCTAATTAAAATAAAACCAAAACTAATCGGTGATTTTATTATATATATATATATATATATATATAAAGTCTGTGGAAACTTAAACAGAAATCCAAAGTAAAAAAAGAAAACCAGAAGAGGGCTTATGGGTAGAAACCACAGGCTGGATCCGAGGAGAGGAGAGTGTGAGGGAGAAGAAACAAGAAAACAAGGAGGAGAAAATCGTGGGTCAAAGCTGCTGGTTCTATGTGAGGAATAAGAAGAAGCAAGAAGAAAATGTGGAAAAGATCAGACGGTCCAAATCATTCGAAGACGATCGAACGGCTGCAGATGATTCTGCGGTTATAAAAAAAGATGGATGGATGAGATCGACCATGACATTAGATCAGATGGTCGCGGTGATACCACGGTTTTTAAAATAGATGAGTGGCTGAGATCAGTTGACTCCTGATCATACGACTGAAGAAAACGTGGAGGAAGGAGTCACGGTGGTGGGATTTGAAGCTGAGACCAAATCGTACGGTCCAGATCTCACGCAGCAAGATTGAACGGTTGAGATTAGATCTCCCTTTAAAAATCGCATCCCACATCGAAATGGAAAGGGTTTCGAGACCGCTATATAATCCTCGACGATCCAGATCTTGCACGACAATATTGAACGGTTGAGATTAGATCTCCCTTTAAAAATCGCATCCCACATCGAAATGGATGGGGTTTCGAGACCGCTATATAATCCTCAATGATCCAGCACTCCGCAATTAACTCCCTATCCCCCTCCCCGGTACCGCCCCGTACCGGTTCTCCCATGCGGGAATGCTCTGCGCCCACCCTCTGCCATCGTGTCGCCCCGCATGGTGGCACTGCCTTGATTCCTCTATGCGTCCCTGTGGGCGCACACACCATCACAGGCTGGCCTGAGCTGGCTGGGGGGCCAAGGCTCGGTCGCCTACTCCTTAGGAAGTGGTGTGAGCTGCCTCCCTTGGCTGATTATAAGGCTGGCCTAAATGTAATATATTTTTTATATAATCCTTGATTAAAACTTTCAAAAACAAAATAAACCATAAAACTTAATTTTAAACCAAAAAAAGCAAAAATGAAGTATTCAATATTTATTTCCATTAAAACAAACAATTTCATTAATTTTATTAGTCTAAAACATGATTTCAACTTCATTTTAAACTTTGAAACATTAAAATATACAATCTAACATATAAATTATACATGTCATCACTTAACCAAAAGTATAACTTTTAATTATTAATAGTATTTTAAAACATTATTTCAAATTCAAATACATAGTTTTTGTATTAAAAACAATATGTATACTTCTCCTCAAATTTATTGAAGAAACAATATGTACTTTTCTTTGTATTTTCATTAAAACACAAAATTCATGATTTCAAATTCATTTTAAGCTTTAAAACATTATACTTTCAAAATCCAAATATAAGTTTAATTAAAAACATGTTCAAATATATAACTTTTAATAATTTTAAAACATCAGGAATTATTAATATACTTACATACTTAGAATTCATAAAATAATCAAAATACTTAAAATACCCAACAATTATAAGATTTTATGACCATTACAAAAACCAACGGTCACCTAAGGTCGCAACGGCTATTAACGGTCACAAAGGCCTTATAAATAGGTATTTAGGGTATTCCAAACTTCAAAAACAACTTTGAAAAGATGGTGCTTTACATCCCTTTAATTTTTAGTACAATTGTCATAGAACTTTCCATAATGTTCTTCATTGTGATAGACCCGAAGGACTCTCACTATTTTCTTGGTCTATTTGTAGTGTTTGGGGTCTCCCGGTAATTCTGATTGGTCTCCTAGTAGGCATTCTAGGTTAGTGAAGTTATTTTGGTCTTATGGAAATGTAAGGTTTCAACATTCTTATTGAATAAAACATGTCTTTATTTTTATTTTGTAAGTATTTTATCTTAGATGCACCATTGTTAAACAAAATCATCATAATAATAATGAAAATATTATTATTAAAAATTAAATATGTTCGGGGTGTTATAGGTTTCTACCCACAGACTCAAACTATCATGAGTATAGATCTTGACAGTAGCTATCTTGAGGATATATCTTGATAGTGCGGATTTTTGACATTATTCATTCCCTCATTATGATATTAGTTATGGATATTCCATGTGATTATTCGACTAGTAGAATATCCATGGTTATGCTTATTTTATATGGTATTATTTATTCTTGACATATTATGATCAAGATTATGTTTAAAGGGCTTGTTTTACAGTTATAGATTTTTCCTTAAGGTTTATGATTAATTATTCATAAAATATTCTGTTGTATGCTTACCCTTACTGAGCATCTGATATCACCCCTTTCTTATGTTTTATTTTCCCAAGATTCCATGAAATGTATTATGACCGATATACAGGGTTAAGCTAAGAGAATAATTGCATTATTAAAGGATTATCTATGTTTTATTTTATGTTTTGAATTGTAATTTAAGATTGATGAATGTAATCTATTTTCCAAAACTGCTAAACTGATTGGTTCTTCGGGATTTGATTCCTTATAATCATGCCAATGTATTAAAATAATACACTGGATCTGGGCTTCTGGGGTCAGAGCATTACATTAGATGTTAACCTTAGAATTTAGGCTGCTATGTCTAATGCCACTAAGAAAGAGGCCTAGAGGGTCACACACTAAGTGTGTCTAAAATCTTAGTTAAATAATTTATTATTTAACAAGTTGAATAAATATTATTTCCGTTCATGGTTTAATAATTATTCATATATGTCTGATCGCATTTATTTTGTTACTAGTTATTTGAGAGAATATATTGTGGGCGGAATAATTAATAAATATTGAGGATGATCGGAGGACTGAGTTTAATGGTCCAATGAGAAATAATAATATTGAATATTATTTGATTAAATAATATTTAACTATAACTTGCAAGTTAAGCGCATGTCAGAAAATAATAATATTGTTGTTATTATTTGACATGGGGGTTTCACTGAGATTAATGAAACAATTAAAGGCACTGGTGAAAATTATTTTATTATTACCCTAGTGAAATAAATGTCTGGTTATATCATTATCTCATTAGCCAAGGTCAAGCTAGGCGATTCCTATTCAGTTGTGCACAACATTTGGAAAACCTCTCAAGCCTAGAGAGTTCTTTCTTCTCCAAGAATTATATCAAGAACGAGGGAAATCCTCCTCCACTGGATCAAGGAGAATTATTTGGAAGTAGTTCTCAAGGCGATCGAAGGCGAATGACGCAAGTGCAAGGATCTTCCATGCTAGCACCCGGATACTCCTTCGGTGACATCCGGATATTCGTGGAACACATGTGGATCACCGCTAGAGGAGATCTACCCTTGATCTCTACAATGTAATGACGGTGCAGTACAGATCTGTGGTCGGACACATCAATGAAGAAAGAATAAACCTTGGAGGTAATTATTATCTAATTAAATTAATTATAAACAATATATGTTGATCCTCTCTCTTGATTCCGGGTTTCTATTCCTTTGTCTTATTTCTTTGATTCAATACCGTGGATCACGACATTCATCATCACATAGATCCCAGATTGTTCATTGAATATGGAAAAAATCAAAATTGGGCATCATCCCTTCCATGCTTCCGCTTCACCCAAAACCTACAATTTTAACATGAAAAAACCCTCAAATGAGGAGGATTAAAAAATCATGGGGAAACTCCGAAAAAATCTACTAATAATAAAATAGTACACATAAATTCAATCAAATCCTGAAACTTGAATCGCAAATATAGCGTAGAAAACCTGTGTGCAAATCCACACCCTGATACGCCTTTGTTGCCTCTCTGAAAATCGTCTGTGACAAGACATCAACCTTCGGAGATCAAAACCGAATACACAGCGTCGTTGTAATGCCTCGTTACACAACCCAATTTGTCGTTACTTGCCCACACCCAAAACTGCCACCCATGTATCTTCTTTTTATCATGCCTAAATTTCTCTCAACTTGTGTAGCACCCATGGTGCTCCCTTTTTATAAGCAAAGGAATTCACATATCTCATTCAAAAAAGATATAAAAATATTTATCTTCCCATTTTAATTCCAAAAAAATACCATATCTTCAAATCCAAAAGATATCCACGAGATACGTGAGATGAACCCATCAGTCAGGGCATGGGTCCTCGGTCATCAGAGTGACACCCTCTAGCTGGGCTGGACATGAGTCCTCTAGTTATCTACTGAATGGAACCCTCCTATTGTACCAGGGAATGGGTCCTCTATCTAGAGATTGTTTCCCCTTGATTGTGTGGCATAAGGGCGAGGTGTGGTTGGACACAGATGTTTTCTGTTGGGCAGACGCACGAGATGTTGGGCATCATTGATGGACTTCTGAAATTGATGACGCTCTTTTCCTGGGTTGGGCTATGAGATGGAGATCCTCTTCTATCTCATTTGGGTTTCTTTGGTTTGAGCATACATACATACATACATACATACATACATACATACATACATACATACATACATACATACATATATATATATATATATATATATATCCATGTTGTTGGATTTTGTTATTCTCATACTATGGGTGGCAGAGATGCGACGTGTAGTTTACCTACACGGCGTGTTGAACTCTTTGTGATTGGATGAGATTACCTTCTTGCTTTGGGTTGAGCTATTTACTTTTCACTATCTATTGTCTATTGTTTCCTATCGTGTCACTTACTACTCCCCCTCCAACTTTTGGGGCATCCTACTGGATATGTATATACTCACCTCTGTATGGGTTTTGCCTGTACGTGTCATGTCTTATACAGACGACGGACAGTTGGCGGTGACTCCGGAGAAGCTTAGGGGTACTTGGTGCATTGGACCGCGTACGATGGTCGGAGCTCGGAGATCAGGAGCTGGACTCTCTCAACACTTTTACTTTCTAGTTTTGTTAGGTTGAGACATCTTTCTGATTGAGCGTGTATTTCGCCCCTTTGCTTTTAGTTTGCGTTGTAGTACTCTTTGTACACCCTAGAGGTTTTGCATACTTGGTTTATATTATAGCTGTTGCATATTTTTATTATTATTATTATTCTGTACTTCTGCGTTGACATGATTGGGTGTGTGAGTACAAGTACATTAGGTAAAAACTTCATCATGTTAGATATGTCTTTCGGTGCTTGTAGCCAGCCCCTGACCTATGGAGGCAGACTTGGGGTAATTACGGATTGAGCCTCGTTGGGTCGGATGGTGACACGGTAGGTCCTTCCCCATGCATGGACAGGTACAGGGGAGCATCGAGTGTTAAGATAGACTCCTCATCTGGTAGATCCAAACAAATGCGTTTTGGGCTGGAGGGTGGTAATGGTGTGCCCTCCACTATTACAAGAAAACAGTTTGGGAGGGCCGCCTTCTCCACATGAGACTTACCCAGTTTATCACGCCTATTACCTCCCACTCCGTTGGTTTGAAACACCACATCTTCCGCCCACTTATCATATCGTACAACAACAGAGAAAACTGGCAGTCCTAGCCTGATGATATTATTGCGATTTTGTGCATACTGCTTACCAAAGGCCTTCAGAAGTCTATCACGATCCTTTTGTTTTTCAAGCTCAGGAATGAAGGATGTTTCAGAATATTTTATATGAAGTCAGGGACCATATTGCATGGTGATGTTGCTTTATTCATCCTCCTTTGCACCACAATATTTCTCAGAGTGCCCAAAACACCCACAAAAAAAGTAAAAGATTGGTAGATTTTCAAATTCAAAAGATAGCCACATGTTTGATTCCTCTATCGACAAAAACAAGCCCCTCATCATTGCCAGCGCGACGTCAACCAACATCTAATCCACACTACCAACCCCCACTGTATAGGATCAGATCGATCCTAATCCAGAATTTATCCGATGCGGGCTTTGATCTCATGGACGACTCGCTCCATTCTACCGCAAAACGGGATTCCCTTAATTTGTATCCAAAATGGGATTTTTGACAATATGGTTTTCTGTATTCTTTTAGATCGTCCATTAGAATAATCTGGTTGTCAAAGGACCACGACCTTCATTTGAACACTTTCTTTTTGTCTATTTCGTTAAAGAATTCAAAGATTAAGAAGCCCTCTCCAACATCTTTTATGGCAACACCGTCTTCTAAGCGTGAGATGTTCTACAATGTGTTTTTTAGAGCGCCCAGACTGAAGGGCCTTTTAACGATAAATTTTCCGACGATCAAGAGTGACATTCAATGCGATAGAAACACATCCCCGTCCTTCTTGGTAGCGACTGCCGCTTTCTCTTTATCCGTCAATGAAAGGTTGTGGCTATGGTTTATGAGATCCGACTCCATAACGTCATGCCTCGAGCAGGGAAACAGGCAACTCTAAAACGAACAGAACGCACAATCGTTGTGGCACCAGAAACGGCCAGGAAACAATTACTATGACACCAAAAAACACGACCGTGCCAAGCGTCACGTATATTTGCAGAAACTCGATGTCAGAGGAGGATCATCGTTGACAACCGTGAACATAACAATATTGGCAAAGCCTAGCCGTTGAGAGAGAGCCCAGAAAATGCATCTAGAAGAAGGGTCGCCACCGTAGAAACGCCAAACCAAGAATTTTTTTAAGAAAAACCAAAATCTAGGAGAAAAATCTCACCAATGGGATAGACATTGTATATAAATATTCTATATTAACAGTTTTATCATTCATAAACAAATGATTTAAATGGTATAATTATTTCTAAAGCTTTAATTCATATGTAATTCTGTATCAAATAATTATTTTTTGTTTGAATAAGTTTATATTATTTAAAATCCACTGCCAATGATAACTTTATAAAAAACGATATAAGAAAATTTTTCATACTCAACTGGTTATTATTATTTTGGTAACAATAATCACTGTCTATTAATAAAAAGAGGACAGACACCCTGATCCGTGCAATGCAAACAAATTTCCTTTCTATAAAAAAAAAAAAGAATAATAATAAAAATGGTTGCGGGTTGCGCAGCAGCGCAGAGAGCGCCATCCAACGCGCACGTACATAACCGCGAGCGAGGTGACGTTCGACATGCGCTTCAACGGCCTTCCAGCGCAGAGGCCTTGGAGGCGCGGGATTCCCCAGCGTTCCGGTAGGTCGTCGTCGGCTCAGACGAGGTGAATCTCGGATTTGAGTTCGAAGCCTGTTCTCCTTCTCGTTTAAGTTTCGAGTTTGGTTTTGAAGGTACTCTCCATTTCCTCGTTCTCTAGTAATTCGTCTTTAGATCTCCGGGTTCGTCGAGGATTCTGGTTCATTGCTGTGGATTTTAAGCTTCTTGGTTCCGTGTTTGGTTGTGTCGTTGCTTTTTATTTTGTTTTATTCCGTGGATCTGTACAATGCATCGAGTGTTGCATCGTAATTTGAGAGATTTGATTTCTTGTTTTATTATGTTTTTAAAAGACAATTAGATCCTGCTCTTAAAGAGCTGTGCGTTTAGCAAAACCAATTTCGATTTTCCTCACTTCATAACAATTTTATTGAATTCATGACAATTTTATTGAATTCATGATGACCGTGTGTGGCACATTTGCTTGTTGACACCTGTGGCCGACTAACCAAAATTCTGCCCTCTGCTTCAATCTTCCCTGTGTAGCGCTGAAGCGTGAACATTATGGGTTTTAATTCTCATAGAGAACCGAATTTCAATATGTATACTCAATTCTATGACAATTTCTGTCTTTTAGATTTATTTCTGACTAGCTTGCTGATATGCGCTTTTCCAATCATATTTTTAGCCTTCTGATCTGCAAGATAAGATTGTCATGGCCAGCCTTACCGGCAAGGGGAGGGATTGCTTACCCTTTTCTATGCGGGGAAAAGTCTATGCAATCATATTTTGTTTCGTTTTTCTGCCTCAAACATGCATCTGAAACTATAGTATATTGTGTATCCGTGTGTGTTAGTTTTCCAGTGAAATTGTTGGATTAACATCCTTCCTTCGTAGCATTGTGGGTAAACATATAAGGCGTTTTGATTTTTCTGAATGATTTCTCTACCCATATCAGGAATTCTCTGTTCTTTTACTGCCAGTTGCTTTCCTATTCTGCTGCTTTTCCTTTTATCATGCATTTGTTAAATTCCCACTTAGCTCACATCTGCTAGGTTCCTTCCAAAAATGTTGTCATGGGTTATGATTTTTTTTTATTTCTGCAACCCTTCATGTCTTTCAGTCTGATGATGTATCCACTGATTCAACTCAAAATCACATTTGATTAGTTTTACTTGCACATTTAATGGTGAAACCAGCAGATAAGGCATTATCATCTTAAAATGAAGGCACTCATTCTTGTTGGTGGATTTGGTACCCGATTGAGGCCATTGACTCTCAGTTTTCCCAAGCCTCTTGTTGATTTTGGGAACAAACCCATGATCCTTCATCAGGTATTAAGGCAATTTTAACTTGCATAACTGTTGCTTCATTGACATTAACTTTTATGATTTTTTTTTGTATTTGGAAAACAAATCATAGTTGATGCCATGAATATCTCTACCCAATCTGCCAGGATGTGGAATTGTGTCATGTTTCCAATGTCTGTCCTGTTTTAATCAGGAACAACTAAGAAAAAAAAAAAAGCAAAACAAAAAATAAAAGCTGTGAATGATTTTCTTTTAAGCTTTACATACACTCATGCCTTATGTTTAGTGTTCTCTGCAGTAACCATTTGGTTTGCTGATGTTTTTGGTTTTCAGATAGAGGCCCTCAAGGTCATTGGAGTAACTGAGGTGGTCTTGGCAATCAATTACCAACCAGAGGTTGGGAAACTAGACTCTTCTCATCTTTTCACTCCTCCAATATTTTAAACAATGCTATGAATTCTGAGGGCCCGAGCTTTGTGCATTTGCGTGTGTGTGTTTTGTGCAGGTAATGTTGAACTTCTTGAAAGAATTTGAGACCAAGCTTGGTATCAAGATCACCTGTTCACAGGAGACTGAGCCACTTGGCACTGCGGGTCCTCTTGCTCTGGCCAGGGACAAGCTCAGAGATGATTCCGGTGAGCCTTTTTTCGTCCTCAACAGTGATGTTATCAGCGAGTATCCTCTGAAATTAATGATTGATTTCCATAAATCACATGGAGGAGAGGCCTCTATAATGGTCACCAAGGTAAATTTTTGCAGTATATGGTGCATCTCCTCTTGAAATCTTAGGCTGTGTTTGGCTTTGAAAAATGTTCCTCGTTTTCTTTTTTACAAAATATAAAAATATTATCTCTGGCCCATGATATAAATTAAAAATAACCATTTCACAGGAATTAAAAAATTTGGTTAAAATAGTAGTTCACATAACTCATCACAAATTAAAAGTAATTGTTCATATTAAAGTCATCACAAATTATAATTATTCTAAAAAATACCATCGGTTCAACATTTATAAAATATATATATATATATTTTTATTTTGGAAAATGCTGAAAAATGTAGTAAAAAATGTGAGAAAATACCACCTCTGGTCAACAATATAAGCAAAAAATAACTATTTTACAAGCATTAAGAAAATTGGCTAGAAGCATTGAATTAATCACAAATTATAATGTATTCCTAAAAATGTCCGTGATTCAACATTTGCACCATATTCTTTATCATAATATATTTTCTTTATTTTGGATCATGAAAACAACCATGAAAATGATTCATCTCTTCTTGCATTTTTATAAGTAACTTAAATCTTTTTCTTAGTTTTCTGAAGATCTCTCATTTCCATTCTTTCTAGTAAATATTTGAAAAATGAAAATGGAAAATGTTCTACAAAGCCAAACACAGCCTTGAATCCCAGAACTAAAAAAATAATAGAGACCTTTCTTCTAACAGGTTGATGAGCCATCAAAGTACGGTGTTGTGGTCATGGACGAATCAACTGGGCAAGTCAGCAATTTTGTGGAGAAACCAAAACTATTTGTAGGAAACAAAATCAACGCCGGGATCTACCTTCTAAACCCTACAGTTCTAGACCAAATCGAACTGCGGCCGACCTCAATAGAAAAAGAGGTGTTCCCAAACATTGCGGCCATGAAAAAGCTATATGCAATGGTCCTCCCAGGTTTCTGGATGGACATCGGACAGCCCAAGGATTACATCACTGGGCTGCGGCTCTACTTGGAGTCCTTGAGGAAGAAGGGCTCCCCAGTGCTGGCTCGGGGGCCCCCCTTCATGGGTAACGTGCTGGTGGATGAGAGCGCGATGATTGGGGAAGGGTGCCTGATTGGTCCGGACGTGGCGATTGGACCGGGGTGCGTGATCGAGCCGGGGGTGAGGCTCTCACGCTGCACGGTGATGCGGGGGGCTCGTGTCAAGAAGCACGCGTGCATCTCGAGCAGCATCATCGGGTGGCACTCGACTGTGGGCCAGTGGGCACGCGTGGAGAACATGACAATTCTTGGGGAAGATGTGCATGTGTGTGATGAGATATATAGCAATGGCGGCGTGGTGCTGCCGCACAAGGAGATAAAGTCCAGCATTCTCAAACCAGAGATCGTCATGTGACCTGGCTGGACCTGGCCAGTCCAGGTTTCAGTACAGGGTTGTGATTTTGTTACATGTCGGTGTCTGCAAATTCATGTATTATGTGTGGCAGTAGTGTGCATAGTAATAAGTTGTTTCTTAATTGATGGAAGAATTCCATGTCTTTAAGCTCAAATATGGGTGCTTTGTGTTTCACTTCACCTGCATCATGTAAAACCAAGTCTACAATATATCAAATTGTGTATGTAAGGTGTGAACATAAAGTTTGTAGGATATCACCAAAGAATCTATGTCATTCCTTTCATAAACTAAACCACACATATCATTTTTACATCAATCAATTAAAATACACACATCTTTATAAAAGAAGATTTTTGCGTTTAAAGAGGGGTTCACATCAAATTCAACTTTAAAGAGAAGATTTCTGAAAACATTTACAAATTTTAATGAGGGTTTTAGAAATCTAAATACACACCCAAACACATCTCTTGAAAAACCAATCCATCATGGAGTGAGCTACTATGCTCTAATAATAACCCATGATCTGGCCATATGCAATGGATCCATCCTACTAGTAGCTTTGCAAACAAACAACCTGACATGCTTGATCGAAGCCTGATCGGGTGACCCCACTAATTAGAACAAAATTATAACTAGGGGCACCTGTTAGTCATAGCGAAATCAAAACTAACAGTGCCAGTCATTACAAAATCATAATAAGCACACTCACAAGAAATTCACAAATTAGACACCTACAACCTTGATGAGGTATCTTTAGAAACAATCCAACAACAATAACACTCTCTCATAAAAACAACCCCTTTTCTCATAAACACCCAACAGTTCATTCCATGGAAATTCCATAATCAACATATCAATAATAGGGGTATAATGACATGGTGTAAACATTTATCAATATTTAAACCCATTAGTAACAAAAATTCCATGTAATACACAAGGGGTTTTTCAAAAACTCACATATTTTCATAATCAAAATGATTACACACCCCCACCAAAACAAATAATCAAAAGTGTGAATGGAAATGGATAAAATCACCTACCATAAACAAGTGCAACAAAAAAGATTCCTTCAAATAAGAGAAGATCGAGGCTAGGGAGAACTTCCACACACCGTAAATATCAAAACCCACCATTTTTAGACAATCCCTAATGATGGAATCAACCACCATGGTCGGTCAAGGAAAGAAGAGCAAGAAGAAGTGAGAAAGAAATGAAAGGAAGGGGAAGAGAGATCTAACCTTTGATTTCCACTAAGACTCACTAAGGAGGAAGGAAGATTCATCGATGGAAGCAAGGGAGAAAAGGAGGCATAGCTGGAAGCACCCACAATCGACTCCCAAAGGCCCAAAAAGGAAATGAGGGTTGAAAGTTCTAGATCCAGTTTTTAAAATTTAATATAATACACTCTCTGTAAAAATACACGGGTGACTGCATGGTTCTCGGAAGCGTGCACTCGATTGTGCATTTCCCATTGGAAAATTTTTTATACCTTGCACGATCACCTTGCATAGTCCCTCCAACTGTGAATATCGACCATGCATTCTAGATTTTTTTTCCAGAATTTCTTAATTCTAAAAGCAAACCTCATAAAACTATAGAGAATAAATAATAATTAAATAAGTACCAATGACATTATGGGTTTCATGATTCTCTCCATCGTTCCACTTTTTGCACTCAAAAAGTCATCAACATCCCTCAAAAGAAAAGAGATGTTGACAGGGCTCCCTTATCATGGGTCAGGCTCTAAGGTCTCATGGATATCTTTACTATGCTTCCATATCACATGAACAAGGGAATCAATTTACCCCGTAAGACCTTATTATGATAGTCAATAATCTGAACTCGCTACTCGATAAATGTGGTATCATGTTCTATATCCATATCTTTCCAATCAATAGCTTGATATGGGTCTAGAGATATTTCATCAATTAGTATATATGAAAAACATTATGAATCAATATCAACTATGGTGGTAAATCTATTCAATATGCCACCTTTCCAATCCATTCCATAATCTCAAATGAACCAACATATCTTGGCATAAGCTTACCTTGCTTCCCCAATCTCCGACGTCCTAGTTGAGGAGACACCTTGAGAAACACCTTATCACCAACTAAAAATTATAAAGGTCGACAACATTGATTCACATATTATTTTTGGAGGATTTGAATCATCACTAACCTTTTCTGATTTAACTAGATCTCATCTATCATTTCCTACACAATACTAAACCCTAATAGTGAGCTAGCCCAATATAAAGGAGACCAATATAACTAAAAAAAAAGCTTTAGACAGATCCATTTTAATCGATGACCGATAACCATTACTATAAGAAAACACAATCAATAATAAATTATTCTCCCACAAACCTCCAAAATCAAGTACATAAGCAAAAGGAATATTTTCATGAATCTGAATTACTCTATGTTTGGACATTAGTTTGTAGATTATATGTCATGCTAAGATTCAACCGAGTGCTTATAGACTCTTGAAGACTCTTATGAAACCAAGATTTGAAACAAGGGTCTTGGTCGGTATTGAACCCACTTGGTGTTTGTTATATTTATTGTTAATAAAGTTAAAGACAACATGTCATGATGTCAATATGTGTTAATGATGATAAGAATTAGTGAAGTTCCCAAGCTAAGTTATCTACATGCACTCAGTTGAGTAGATTGACATAATTAAAGTATTTTCATTATTAATATGACAAAGGAACAAAAAATGAGGAAGTTTCTTGGAGGTTCATGCAAAAATAAGTTTAAACCGATTTTTGAAGCATGGAAGAAGTTGAAGTATTCATTTCAGAAGCTTCCAGATTTCAAAATCTTGGAAGAAGTTGATGCACCCGGGAAAACTAAGTATAGTTTCCAAGGAAGGTGCCTTTATATATTAAGCTATGAAAGATGCATGATAAGAGAATAACCACTCTCACTACTACAAAAGAGACCTTTAACAATGCTAGAATAGGCCTTTATCAGTGCTAAAAAAGCACTGACTGTCATAGCGTGGTTAAAAGGCCTAGACTTTTATCATCACTGATATAAGACACCATTTATCAGTGCATTTATTTAGTACTGATAAAGGAGTCATTTATCAGCGCATTTAGTGGCACTGATAAATGGGAATACTGCAGTGTGATGTTACAACACACTGCAACACCAAAAATAGGTCATACTATAGTGCGCTATAACAACACACCGCAACACCAAAAACAACACCATAAATAAGAAAAATCGGATACAAATACAGAATTTAAATGAAATAAAATTTTCAACACAAATACAAAAAAAAACACTATTATAATGGAGAAGAACGCACCTATATAAAAGAACAAGCCACCCTTACTCGAGCAAAAGATCACACCTATATAAGAAAAAAATATTATGTTCGTAAGGGACCTCTCTATTGCTAATCACGCGTAAGACTTTTACATTTTCCCAGTTCTTTAGACTTAATTCATATGTTATTTACCGAATTGTTGTATGTGTTTGAAAAAAATAAAAAAAATAAAAAAATAGAAAGTCTTAATTTTAAACTAAACTTTGAGTCATATCAGGAATACTGTGTATCAGATTTCATTGCGGTTGATTTTTCCACATCACATTCCATTTATTGTTCATCTTCAAGCATCATCTCTATGAAAATTAACTAAATAAGTATAAGATAAAAATGATAAGGAAATTAATTAAGTAATAACAAATAGATTGATGAGAAAACAATCTAGACTCATTTGCTTGGTTTTGGTGATGTGATACACGTTTTAAAGTAAAATGACACTTATATATTAAAAAGATGCACTTGGAGTCATACCAGTCACACCGTGCATCAGATTGAGGTGAGAATAATTCCTATATATCCCAAATGACTTATGGATCATTTTCCCAGAGTATCAAAACAAGATGAATGTATTTCCTCAGTTTTGAGCACGCCACTTGTGTTTTTTACTAAAATGTCATTTTAAATTGGAAACACGCATTTTGAGTTATATAGGTTGCATCGTGTGTGGGTTTTATGTGAGAATAATTTCTAAACATCACAAATTAATTATGAATCTTTTTCCTAAATTATCAAGATAATCCGAGTGCGTTTTCTTGGTTTTCAGTGAGTGATACTTTTTTTGTATTAAAATGTCAATTTTAAACTGATAATGAACACTTTGATTCATATCGGGAACATTGTGTATTATATTGAGGTGATGATGATTCCTACATGTCAAAAATTACTTATGGATCGTTTTACTAAAGTACCAAAACAATCTGAATGCATTTGCTTAGTTTTGAGTATGTCATTTGTCTTTTTTACTAAAATTAATGTCACTTTTGAATAAAAAGATGTACTTGGAGTCATACCGGTCACACCATGCGTCAGATTGAGGTGCAGCTAATTCCTACATGTCCCAAATGAATTATGGATTATTTTTCTAAAGTATAAAAAACCCGAATGTGTTTCCTCAATTTTGAGTACGTCACTTGTGATTTTTAATAAAATGTCATTTTAAACTAGAAACACTCACTTTGAGTCATACAAATCGTATCGTGTGTGGGTTTGATGTGAGACTAATTCCTATATGTTAAAATGAATTATGAATCATTGTCATAAATTATCAAGACAATCTGAGCACGTTTGATAGGTTTTCAATGAGTGACATTTTTGTATTAAAATATCAAATTTAAACTGATAACAGACACTTTGAGTTATACCGGGAACATCGTGTATTGGATTGAGGTGAAGATGATTTCTACATATCAAAAATAAATTATGGACCATTTTCCTAAAGTACCAAAACAATCTGAAAGTGTTTTATCAGTTTTGAGTATGTTAGTTTTCTTTTTTACTAAAATTAATGTCAATTTTGAATAAAATGACGCATTTGGAGTCATACCGGTCACACCGTGCATCAGATTGAGGTGAGACTGATTCTTAAATGTCCCAAATGACTTATGGATAGTTTACCTAAAGTATCAAAAGAATCCTAATGCGTTTCCTTGTTTTTTAGTATGCCACTTATGTTTTTTACAAAAATGTCATTTTAAAGTGGAAACACGCACACTGAGTCATACAGGTTGCATCGTGTTTAGGTTTGATGTGAGACTGATTCCTACATGTAAAAAATGAATTATGAATCATTTTTATAAATTATCAATAAAATCCGAGCGTGTTTTCTTAGTTTTCAGTGAGTGAAACTTTTTTGTATTAAAATATCAATTTTAAATTGATAATGAACACTTTGAGTCACACTAGGAACATCGTGTAGGTTCCGGGTGTAGCGGAAGCGTGCAATGGGCAATGCTTATTTTTTATTTTTTCCATAATAGATGATCAATCCGAGATCTATACAACGATGAACGCTGTGATCCACAAAATTGAATCAAAGAAATAGAAAATGGATAATTATGTCGGAATCAGAGAGAGGATCATTACATATTATTTATAATTAATTTAATTAAATAAAGAATTACCTTTAAGAAATTCTTTCTTCTTTGATGAATCCAGTGACAGATCTGCGATCCACCTTCGTTGCATTATAGAAACCAAGTGTATTTTTCCTCTAGCAGAGATCAACACGTGTTCCACAAATCTCCAGATGTTGCCGAAGGAATCTTCGGGTGATACCACGACAAATCCTTAAGCTTGCGTCATACACCTTCGATTGCTTCGAGAACTACTTCCAAAGTGTTCTCCTTGATTTGGTAGAGGAAGATTGATCTCCATTCTTGGGAGCATTCTTGGAGAAGAGAGCTCTCTAGGGCTTGAGAGGATTCTCTAAAATTGTTGTGAACAACCAGCAAAATGAATTGGCTTATTTGGGAAATAATATAAATGGGTTTATATATTTCTAGGGTTAAAATAAAATAATGGCACAAGTGCCCTTCATTATTTATTTAATCCCCTATGGAGCCTCGTGTCAAATAATAATATTAATATAATTATTTCTTGACATGTGCTTAACTTGAAAATTATATTAAATATTATTTAATTAAATAATATTCAATATTTATTATTTCTCACCAGACCTAAAAAATCGGTCCACCATTCCTCCATATTTATCAGGCCTTGAATAATGACTATTTATTTATTAAATAAATATCAATTCATTATTTTCGAATAAATAAATAAACATTATATTCAATAAATAAAAAATAAATATTTATTAAATATTCCACTCACATTATATTCTCTCAAATAACTGGTGACGAAATATATGTGATCAATCATACATGAATAATTATTAAACCACATTCAGGAATAATATTTATTCAACTTATTGAATAATAAATAATAATATATTATTTAACTGAGATTCTGAATACACTTGGTGTGCGACCCTCTAAGCCTCTTTCTCAGTGGCATTAGGCGAAACAGCCTTAAAGTCCAAGGTTATCATCTAGCAACATGCCAAGGTAACCATAGAGAAAGAAGTTAATGCTATAATGAAATGTTACCTCATACATATTCTTACTATGTAATATAATACCTTTATCACAATATCTAAAATCAAGCAGGTTGCATGCTGGTGCTATCAATCTATGTGCTCGATGTATCTTTCTTTGAATTTCTAGAAATAAAACTTGCCTATAGAACGCCATGGACATGGATTTATTTAGGCTATATCATTACCATCAAAGGGACTAAGATATTATCTTCTATTAAATAAGAGAAGGGATAAATCTTTTCTCACATTATTCATTAATGCAATATTACTCGTGATGCAACCAACGTATCCTAACTCACCACGAACATCTATTGTCATGGTTTTTATCAATACATCTAAGTGTGTGAGTCATAATACTCATTAATAATAATCTTAAAGTCTAAAGACCAATATACATGTATGAAGATGAAAAAAATCCAACAACACATTGAAATGTGGATTTCCTACTGGCAGGTCTCATTCTCATAATATCCTACTGAACAATAGTAAGGGTGTACACCATGAGAAGGTGCCTCAAAGCCCTATGAGTCTCTACCCTTGATAGACTGTATCATTCGTGTCCCTCAAATGACATCATCTGGATATAGAACATATATTAAATAATAATGTTGCAACACTTTCAGGTTCTCATCATTGCGAGGAACTGCTATAACTTTTTAGTGCAACAACTACTCTTGGGACATTATCACATACTATATCATGTAAAAGAATAATCATGATGTGATAAGTATTTTATTAATATTAAAAACAATGAATAAAGGTTATTATAAAGTACACAGATGTTGGTTATAGGTCACCAAATCTAATAGACTCCCACTTGCACTAGATCCAACTACTAATAAACTTCAGTGTGCTAGCTCTCACATGATATTCATGCTTCTACTGAGACATGCCTTTAGTCAAGGGGCCCTCCATGTTCTCTTCAGTGGGCACTTTTCTTACTGCAAATTTACCTCTCTGATAGAAATCCCTCAAGAGGTGATACTTCTAGAGTATATGCTTTTTCTATTGGTGTGACTTTGACTCTTTTGAAAGATCCACCACTGTAGGATTATCACAATACAATGTGATAGAGTCTTTACTGCTAGGTACCACATCAAACTCTTGGACAAAGTTCTGAATCCAAATGGATTCCTTAGCCGCATCAAAAGCCTCTATATACTCAAACTTCACTATAGAATCAATGACAACTGACTGCTTTGAACTCTTCCAGCTCAGAGCTCCTCCGTTGAGACAAAAAACATATCCTAATTGAAATTTTAGATAATTCTGATCTGTCTAAAAACTAGCATAAGTATAACCCTTGATGACCGGATCCTCATCTCCTCCATACATCAGGAAAATATCCTTATTTCTTCTCAGATACTTAAGGATAACCTTAAAAATAGTCTAATGTTGTTCTACTGGATCTTCTTGATATCTACTTACCATGCTCAGTGCATTGGAAATACCAAGTCTAGTACATAACATGGCATATATTATTGATCCTATCACTAAAGCATATGAGATCTTACTCATTCTCTCTCTCATATTGTTTCTCAGGGAACATTCTCTTAGAAATATGTAAACCATGTGACATTGGAACCAATCCTCTCTTGGATTGTTCCATACTAAATCGCTTTAGTATCTAGTCAATATATGTACTTTTACTTAGTCCAAGAAGCCACTTGGATCTATCACGAATGATCTTGATCCCTAGAATATAGGCTACTTCACCTAAGTCCTTCATGGAGAAACACTTGTTTAACTAGTCTTTAACTGATTATAAGACTGGTATGTCATTTCCAATAAGTAATATTTCATCAAAATATACTACTAGGATAATGACTACGTTTCCACTAAACCTATTGTAAACACACAACTCACATTCATTCTTAATGAAACCAAATTATTTTATGGCTTCATTAAATTGAATGTTCCATGATCTGGATGCTTGCTTCAATCAACAAATGGATCTTTGTAACTTGAAAATCCTTTTGGCAACACCTGGAGTCAGAAACCCTTCTGGTTGTGTCACATAGACATCTTTCTGAAGGTTCCCATTAAGGAATGTAGTTTTTACATCCATCTGCCAAATCTCATAGTCATGGTAAGCTTCTATAGAAAATATAATTCTAATAAATTTAAACATGGAAACTAGAAAAAAGGTTTCATCATATTCAATTCCTTGATGCTGTTTAAACCCTTTATCCATTAGCCTTGCTTTATAGGTATTTAATTTACCTTCTATGACAAGTTTCCTATTGAATACCCATTTGCACCCAACATGATTTATATCAATTGGAACATCAACCAGAACTCAAACTTGGTTCTGATACATGGTTTCCATTTTAGAATTCATGGATTATTTCCATCTTACAGCTTCTGAGATCTCTACTACCTCCTTATAGGAGAGTAGTTCATTATTGTCAATCAATAATGAGTCACCATATTTAGTGACTAGAAAACCATATCTCTCTAGTTCTATTACCTCTCTTATGATCCTATGTAGTACTTGTGTTTCATGAACTTCTTCTTCCATAGGGACCTGTGGAATCTGTTTATGTTCCAAATCTTGTGTATCTTGATCATCAAATTCATCGAAGTCAATCTTGCTCCCACTATCCTTTTTGAGGATGTTCTCCCTATCAAGAAAGAAAACTTGTTTGGTGACAACCACTTTATTATATGAGGGGTTGTATAGGTAGTATTCCCTTGTTTCCTTAGGATACCCTATAAAGATACACTTCGTGCCTTGGGGTGCTAGTTTGTTTATCAAGAAGGCCTTAACAAACACCATGCAACTCCATACACGTGTATGTGACAAAAAAAGTTTCTTTCCACTCCATATCTCGAAGGGAATTTCATTTTCCACTTTAGTTGGAACTCAGTTTAATGTGTATGCTACAGTTTGTAATGCATATCCCAAAAAGGATAATAAATTATCTACATAACTTATCATCGACCTTACCATGTCTAACAAGGTATGGTTTCTCATTTCACTAACACCATTCCACTGTGGTGTGTAAGGTGGAGTGTGTTGATATAGAATCCCAAAATCCTGTAAAAAGTCAATGAACTCTTGATTAAGACATTCACCACCTTGATCCGATCAAAGCTTTTTTATCTTCTTACCAAGTTGATTCTCCACTTCATTCTTGAATTCCTTGAATTTCTCAAAGTACTTGGACTTATACCTCATTAATTAGACATAACCATATATACTCAAGTCATCAGTAAAAGTTATGTAATAAAAATATCTACCTCTAGCTTATACTAGAAATGGTCCACACACATTAATGTGTACCAATCCTAGAATCTCTATGGCCATTTCACCCTATCCACCAAATGGTAGTTTGGTCATTTTACCTTATAAACAAGCATGACATCTATCAAGAAGTTTTAGATCAAAAGAGTATAAATAACCATCTTAATAGATCTTTGTCAAACGCTTCTCGTTTACATGACCAAGATGGTGATTCCATAACTAGGTGTTATATGATCCGTGTGAACATGATTCGTTATCGATTGTTAAAACTTTGTTTTAATAATTTAATACATAAATACCATTATTTAAATGTTCCATATCATAACATATGCTGTCCTTATAAAAGAAACAAATTTTATTTTTAAACTTGAAAATAAACCCATCTATATCTAGGAATGATACAGAAATTATGTTTTTGGTAACTATAGGTACATAATAACAATATTTCAAAACCAAAATCATTCCCGTTGGCAATAAGAGGTGGTATTCACCAATGGATAGAGCAACCAACCTCACACCATTTTTATCTCTCAAATTCACCTCTCCTCTGATAATATATCAGAATATACTTGGTTCCTGCATTTGGATATAGATGTGAGCCCCACAAACTATATCTAATACCCAATTTGTATATATTGAAAGATTACACTCGATAATGAATGCACCTTTAGCTTAACCTTACTTCTAGGTGCAGTTCCTCTTCCAGTGGCCCAACTTTCCACATGTAAAACATTCTGACTCCTTTTCCTTTTCTTGCCTCTAGATCTTCTTCTTCTTTGAAGGATGATTCTTGGGAGCTTTAGACTGTTTATAAGTCTTGAGCCCCTTTGACTTGTTCTTAATTTTCTTATTCACCATAAGGACTATGGGTTTGTCATGCCCCATGTTCTTATCCACTTGGTAAATTAAAGTAAGAAGTTCTGAAAGACTCTTCTTATTATTTCTCATATTGTAATAAACAATAAACCCGGAGAAGGACTTGGGAAATGATGAAAGTATGAAATATGTACGCAAATCATCTGGAAATTTAATCCCTATGATATCTAGGCATTCAATTTAGCCAATAATCTTGACTACATGAGGCCTAGATGGTGTAAAATCTCCAAGATTAGTTGTGAACAAAGAACTGGATATCTCATACCTCTCTTGTCTCTCCATCTCTTGATAGCATCCATATCCTCACGTTTCTTCAAAATATCATTAGACATAGATGATAGCATGAAACATTTAACATCTGTAGCATCATTTAGATATTTCTCATATAGAGATAGCTCTTCATGACTTGCCTCATTACCAGGCACAACTGGAAAAGGTTCTTCCAGCACATACAATTTCCTTTCATGGAGAAGGATAACACACAAACACCTTTGCCACTCTTGGAAATTTGTGCCAGTGAGAAGGTTTTCCTTCTCAAGTATAGATCAAAACAATATTTTTGATTTAATTTTAATTCTATTTCTACAAAATAAGATAAGCAAAATTTTAGCACTTTATCTGATCAAATTTAGACAAATAAACAAATATTATATTTATTAGTCTCCCACTATTTTATCAAAACCCAATAGACCTCACTATTGGCTTCAGAATATCTTGTTTCTTGGATATCCTAGTGGAAAGGATCCATATTCCCCTACTCATTACCCCAACTTTGGTTGGTCAAGAAACTTGAATGGTTTTAGGTAGACATTCCAAATTACAACTACATTAACTCACAGTTTCTTGATTTTCTAAGTGGACTCCCCAATCTTAAAATCCTTAATTGGATTTCCTCAAACTTTTCCTTTCAGTTACACCAAGTCTTGATTTGGTAGTCAACCCTTGATGTGAAATAAGTTAAATCAACCCAAAAATTTAAGTTAAAATTCTTAAATAATTGAAATTACCTCAACTTGTGTTGGTCAAGCACTTTGAACTATGGTTTGATTTTAGACGAAGTAATGGAAGGATACAATGACTTTATATATATATATATATAATTGAGGGATTTTATCCTTTTATGTGTAAATTTACAATTATTATCTTTATCACATGATTTTTAATATCAAGTGTATTTACTTAAGTGATTAAGCATGTGTTAGATAATATTTATGCATAATAAAACTTATTTTAGTCTTATCTTGCATGCTCGTTAATTTCATTAAATTATGTGATCATGAAAAAACATCCATAATGAAATAACCATGAAACTAATAGAAATAAAATAATAAAGTAGTATGATCATGAGCTTTTACTAGTGGTTATTTTATCTAATAGTTTATTAACTAACTGTTGACCTAGGGGAAAAAATCTTGAACCAATTAAGGCTCGTGTTGCGACTTTCCACCTATCCACCTATATATCTCCGTAGATTGGTTTCACCTTAGTTTCGAACTTGAACCACCTCCATTAGCTTGGGATATCCATCCTTTACATATTCCTTTTACTCACACGCAGGTGAGGGAAAAATGAGTTTACATAAAAGAAACCATGGGAATGCATGCCCTACATAATAAGAGGAGAGAATACACACAGACCAACAATTTAATTTAATAATAAATTAAATGAAATGAAACCAATCACATACAAAGGTCTGGTCTAGCTCATGATCACCCACATGCATGCAATGAATTATGCATTTAATAAAACTAGCATCCAATTCTCAATCATTATTATTTAAGATAAATCACACTCGAATCAATTAATTATTATCTTTAATTAATCAATTATTTTATCTTAATTCTTATCTGAATTTCCATGAGATTATCATCCATTATAATTTTAAACAAATTAAACAAATTAATTTAAAACTAACTGTGTACATAAATGTACCTTTTAGGGAACATAGTGAATACCCATCAGAATCTACCAAACATGTATTATACTCATATATAATTTTAATTTTGGGACATATAGAATACACGACTTATCACATACTTCACGACGTGTACAATTACATGAATTATATGATTTTTCGGTCATATGTTATGTTTCAATACATGTAGAGTAAAAAAATGTAATACGACTCATACGCGATATTTAGATTTGAAAATTACATAGATATTAATTAAAATTTTATATGTATATATATTAAAAACCATCACATGGAATGTCATATCAACTTAATGACCACACACAAGAACATGTCTCAAGGTTTACATAACATAATAAATAAATTTTAAATCTGTGTAATTGGTTTAAGTACATAGCGAGTAAATGGAACCACATGGCATGTACGTCTCTCACCGTCTATCCGAGACACACGCCCAGGGATTCGGTGTGTAATCCATGCCTCAGAAAATTTGGAGTACAAGACGTTTCTAATGGGCCACACAACATGTTAACTCTGAGTTACACAGTCACCAATCAGGTAGGATTTGTATGGAATACACGGACTATCTGTGACTCAAAGGGACTAAACGCCATGTACATGGGCTAAAAGACATGTAATCTAATTGACCGTGCACTATTGTGTTATGGTCAACACACGGTGCATTTAAAGCATGTAATTAATGCATAATATTGAATTAATTTCTGAATCAATTTTGATTTATTAAACATGACTACATGGTGTGTAACTATAGTTACATGGCACGTAGTCCTGTATTCTACATCTAGAAACCATGGCACCTCCGGGTGAGTTCATTGATTTTATTTTAATCATAAAATTAATCATTTCGATTAGATCTATGAGAAATGAAGGAGGAATAAGCATATATCATAATTCAGATTAAAAGAACAATTAAACTTGAATTGAAAAAACTAAATTATAAATGCATAAATCACCAAAAATCTTTAAATAATTATAAATAATTATGTGACTGCTCTTATACCACTTTTAGGTTCTTGGTGTAATGGAAGCATGCGATGGGCGATGCCCAAATTTTCTTTTTTCCATAATCAATAATCAATATGAGATCTATACGATGATGAATTACGTGATCCATGAAATTGAATAAAATAAATAGACAATGGATAATTATGGTGTAACTAGAGATAGGATCATAAAATATTATTTATAATTAATTTAATTAAATAAAGAATTACCTTTAAGAAATTATTTCTTCATTGATAAACCCAGTGATAGATCTGCGGTCCACCATCGTTGCATTGTAGATTCCAAGTATAGATTTCCTCTAGCGGTGATCTACACATGTTCCATGAATCTCCAGACATCACCGAAGGAATCTTTGGGTTCTAGCATGGAAGATCCTTACGCTTGCGTTATCCACCTTTGATCACTTTGAGAACCGCTTCCAAAGAATTCTCCTTGATCTAGTGGAGGAATATTTCTCTCCGTTCTTGGGAGTGTTCTTAGAGAAGATAGCTCTTTATGGATTGATATAATTCTCCAAAATTGTTGTGCACAACCAACAAAATGAATTATCTTATTGAGAAAATAATATAAATGGGTTTATATATTTATAGGGTTAAAATAAAATAATAGCACAAGTTCCCTTAATTATTTTTTTAATCACCTGCGAAACCCCATGTCAAATAATAATAATAATATTACTATTTCTAAACATGCGCATAACATGCGAATTATATTAAATATTATTTAATTAAATAATATTCAGTATTTATTATTTCTCACCGGACCTAAAAACTCGGTCCACCATTCTTCCATACTCATCAGGCTTTGAATAATGACTATTTATTTATTAAATAAATATCATTTCATTATTCACTAATAAATAAATAAATATTTTATTCACTAAATAAAAAATAAATATTTATTAAATATTCTGCTCACATTATATTCACTCGAATAACTGGTGAAAAAATATATACGATCAATAAAACATGAATAATTATTAAACCACATTTAGGAATAATATTTATTCAACTTGTTAAATAATAAATAATAATATATTATTTAACTGAGATTCTGGATACACTTGGTGTGTGACCCTCTAGGCCTCTTTTTCAGTGGAATTAGGTGAAGAAGTATAAATTCCAAGGTTAGCATCTAACAACATTCCAAGGCACCCATAGAGAAAGAAGTTAATGCCATAATGACATGTTATCTCACACAAACAATTAGTGTGTAATATAATCCCTTTATCACAATATATCAAATCAAGCAGGTTACATGTCGGTGCCATTAACCTATATGCTTGATGTCTCTTTATTTGAATATTTGAAAATTGAACTTGCCTATAGAAAACCATGGACATGGATTTATTTAGGCTATATCATTTTCATCAAAGGTTCTGAGATATTATCTTTCATTAAAGAATAGAAGGGATAAATCTTTTCTCAGATTATTCATTAATGAAATATTACTTGTGATGCACCCAACATATCCTACCTCACCGCGAACATCTATCATCACAGTTTTTATCAATACATCTAAGTACATGGCTCATAATACTCATTAATAATAATCTTAAAGTCTAAGGACTAATACACACATCTATAGATATGAACATCTAATGAAACATAAAAATGTGGATTTCCTACCAGCGGGTCTCGTTCTCATAATATCCTACTGGATATTACCAAGGGAATACAATATGAGAAGTTGCCTCAAAGTCCAATGAGTCTCCACCCCTAATAGACTATATCATTTGTGTCCCTCAAATGATATCATCCGGATATATAACATATATTCAAGAATAGTGTCATAGCACTTTCGGGTTCTCATCATAAAGGGGAACTACTATGTCCTTTTAGTGAGATATCTACTCTTAGGGCATTATCACATACTATGTCACATAGAAGAACAATCATGATGTCATAAGTAGTTTATTAATATTCAAAACAATGAATACAAGTCATCATAAAGTACACAAAAGTTGGTTTTAGGGCACCAACTCCAACACATCATGCATCGTATTTAAGTGAGGATGATTCCTACATGTCACAAATGAATTATAGATCATTTTCCTAAAGTACCAAAACAATCCGAATGAATTTTCTCAGTTTTGAGTATATCAGTTGTCTTTTTTACTAAAATTAATGTCAATTTTGAATAAAAATATGCACTTGGAGTCATAATGATTACACCATGCATCAGATTGATGTGTATCTAATTCCTACACATCCCAAATGAATTATGTATTGTTTTCCTAAAGTATCAAAACAATCATAATGTAAGAACCCAAATCTTCATTTCAGGTATGGATCTTTATTTCGGGTTGTTTTTGAGGAAAAAGGAATAAATGTAAATTTTCTAAGTACATGCCGTATACTCTTGAGTACATTCCGTGTACCCAATTTCTGTGCATAATCATTTATTGGCCATGTAATGGTTGAGTACATTACCATGTAGGTGACTTGGCAGACCGCCTAAAGCGGGGGCCGGTTGAGGCTAGTAAATAGCGTGTACATTAAATGAACACGCCATGTACTTTTCTTTTTTATTTGATTAATCAGCTTGGAATTACGTCTCATCTTTGGAAATTCTTTCTTCTTCCCATTTATCATATATGAGAGTGATGTATGACCAAAAATCTTCGATCTCCTCCTATTCCTCTATCTGAGCACCAATTGAGACGCCACCTGGTGCGTTGGATTTCTACCGATCTACAACGTTCTAGGCCGATTCAAGGGCTGAAGTTCAAGAGTGTTCATCGTAAAACATCAAGGTAGGTAGTTTATGCATTTCTTTGGTTGTCATGGATTATATATGCTAAAATTTCCGAATAACCTTATTTAGGGTATTACGTGTTTTGGAATTTAACCCTATTTAATGCCCGCTATGGTTTGTTTGATTGAGAAAGTGTTATTGATTATACTCAAGGTTTATTACCTTGATTATTTAAGTGTTTCCCATGTTTTATTGGTTATGGCCGTTGGGTCTAGGAATCATGATATGCTTCTTTGTTTTCCATGCCTAGTGTTGTTAGGATGGAGTTTCTGTTTATTTGAGATGCATGTGATTCACATTGTGAAAGTATGGCCAAGGGGAATTGACTGTGAGAGCTTCCTGAGGTAGGGTATTTTAATTATGAATTGTTGTTATATTTCACTAGAGGTATTAACTATAAGAGCTACCGTGGGGTCATTGACCAAGGGTTTAGACCGTGAGAGCTACCCAGAGGGTCATTATTAAATGAATGTTAGCCATAGGGCATTGACTGTGAAATCTTCCAGAGGGTCATTATAACTTATTATCACTATGCAGACCAAGGGGTATTGACCGTGAGAGCTACCTAGGTGGTTGTTGTTTTTGATTATTACTATATGGGACCTAAGGGGTTAGACTATGTGAGCTTTCCTATAGGGTCATTATATTTTATTAATTTGATGATATGTGAAACCAGAGGGGATTAGACTGTGAGAACTTTTCTAGAGGATTTATTTTCAATAATTGAATTATTATGAAGAGTCTTCCAAGACAAAGCACAATCTTGGACTCGGTCTTACTTGGTTGTTTATATGATCTTTTGAGAATTATGTTGTTATTATTATATAGGGGGATACAGAGCTTAGGCTAGATCCTGAGGTTACATTATTCAATGGATTGAATAATTAATAAATGTAAATGAATGTAATTGAAAACTATAGGATTGTTTACTTTTGAGTACTTCCTAGTTTATTGCTTCATTTTTCATATTGAATGAGATATATATTCACTAATAGTTAGGAACATATCTTTTGGTGGTTTCCTACTGGGATTCGTCTCACACCCTATTTGGGTCATGTTTTGGGCCCAAAAATATTATATGGTTGCAGGTATAAATGAGGGAAAGCGCCCTTCTACATCAGGTACTTGATTGCTAATAGAGCTGGAGAGCATGGGACTAAGCTGAGGCTTGCGATGATATTGGAGTTTACTGCTTTTTTATAATTTGGTTTTAGTATTGTATTTACAACATTATGACTTGTTTGAATGATTTCCTAGACATATGTGACATTTATAATTTATATATGTGCTCTAGTTGTTTATTTATTATCAGTCTTACACTATTTACTTTGTTGTATGGTATTACTACTTTTATTACTGTTTACTATTTTTTTCCGCTGTGTTACTCTACCAATAAGAGAATAGTTTCCACAATATCACACCCAAATCCCTCTATGCTAGTCATAAGCCTCTAGAATTTAGGTAAATGATCTTAAGGCCATGTGACCAACCAGGTATGAAGAACCTTTGAGTAGCACCCAGAACCAGGACGTTACAAAGTGGTATCAGAGGTGGTACCGAGCCTTAAGTGTGGTGCACTGCCTGGTTTGAGATATAGGGCCCACAATGAGGATGTTGTACTCTAAAGGAGGGGTGTGGGGGTGAATGTAACACCCTATAATGATAAAGGTTAAAATGAATAAATGATATGACTCATGTCAACATGGTGCACCTTTCTTTTCGGAAGCCTACCTGATTAGGTGATCAGGATGGGTGACCTTCTGGGAAGTTTGTCAGGGTGTGTGTGAGTGAGGAAAAAGCACACTAGAAAGGACATGTGTTGGCCTGTGGGGATATTTGTTAGTCAGATGACCCATGAAGGCATGTGGGTGGAACCCAAGGAGGGAACCATGTGTCTACAGGGAAACTAGTGGTACCTGGTGGGCCAGGACCTTCCGACCTTATTAGGGCTAGGTGTCTATGCTGTTAGTAAGGCCCATTTGTTATATTTGGTATCAGAGGAGTTTCTTTTCTTCTTTGTCTTACTATTTGGAGCCTATAGACAGAGATATAAAGGAATAGGTAGTTGGTAATAAGCTATGCCCAGGAGTATCTAAACCATGTATAAGGAAAAGCCAAGTTACCTCGAATATTGCATTTTTTCTGGTTTTTGCAATTGTTACAGTTGATTTGGTTTCACCGTTGGTTGAAACACTTTTTTTGCTATTATCATTGATATCATTTTGGTTCTATTTCTGTTGCAACCTGATGAGATGAGGGTATTCCATCTCATGCATCATATAAGCACTTGATAGAGATCACATGTCATGCATTATTATCATTCCATTTAGGGTGCATTACTGATTGCATGTTGTTGTGATAGATATTGTGCTATATATTCATGCTATTGTGATAGATTCCATGATAGAATACATGCTATTTTGATAGGGTATTGGAATATGTAAAGTTTCATTTGGATGGACGCCAAACTTTGGTCCCTGAGGTGTTATGGGCCCTCTTAGATCAAAATTTGATGGATCATGTTTAAACTTTAGTTGATTTTTTTCAAGTTATGAGGTGAAAAATGATGCCAAAATTTGATTCGTAGAATTATGGGATCTCATAGGTTGGAATTTTTCATGCCTAGGAAAAAATTCTAAGTTTTAAGGGTTCTAGAGAACTTTTAGAGGCCTACTGTCTAGAAAAGCATACAACACGGCGTGTGGTGTTATGAACACACACCATGTGTTCTTATGTTCTATAAGAACTAACTTTTCTTAAGTACACACCATGTAATATATGTACATTTTGTGTAGTCTTTAACCGTGTGACTGAATGTGTGAGTAGAGACACAGGGTTGGGAAACTTCTGGTATAATATGCCGTGTTTAGGTTGTACACACCATGTGTAGACAACCATGTATTCGACCGTGTGACCAACAACACAGGTGGATGAAACTTAGGTTGTACACACCATTTCTAGCTTGTACACGCTGTGTAGGATCGAATGTGTATCTGACCGTGTGACTAACGACATGAGTGGTTATAACTTAACTAGTACATGCCATGGCAAGGGTGAACACGCTGTGTAGTGTTACCCAGGAGAGAACTGTGTGGTTTGATCCATGTAAAAGAAATTGGGTAGGAAAGAAAATTCAAGTACATGCCATGTCGCAGGAGGAACACGCCGTGTGTAGGGGTGTTACACGACTAGGTTTGGAAGAGGTACACAACATGTTAAAAACTTAAGGGAACACACCATGTGGGGGTTATACATGCCGTGTAACCCTATTTTGTAAAACTTGAATGTTTCTTATCATGTTCCTTTTTTTCAATTCTAAGTTATTGTCCTTGATAATCTTAAAATGAGGTGTGCGATTGACCTTGAAGATTCATGCCTCCAAGACATCCTCTGATTGTATGTCAGGTACAAGGTGATGACCAGACATCAGAAATGATAGATCATGGACTACTAGAAGATCCTCCCATCACGCTTGTCTTGGAACTAACTATTATACCAGACATAGGTGCTGATTCATAGTTTCATGAAGGCTTTTTGAGGATGATGCGGACTTTATAGGGAGCACTGTATCCTACCTCTTCTATGGCAGAGTTGACATGGGTTTTCCAACAACACCATCCTCCCACTTTTTTAGGGTATGGAGGACCACAGGCTACATAGTCATGGTTGGAGGCCATTCTTTCTATCTTTGAGCATCTAGAGATGCCTATGGAGAGGAGGGTTAATATTGCCATGTATATGTTACATTATTCTTCCAAGAGACGGTGATATGTTATCTCATAGGTGGGACATCATTGGGATATGGATTGGGAGGAGTTTTAGAGTACCTTTTATGACTACTTATATCCCGACACGTTGAGGGACAATTGATCCTGAAAGTTCATGCATTTGGAGTAGGTCACTCTTTTAGTGATGGAATAATCTTCTCATTTTAAAGATCTTTAGCGCTTCACACCTGTTTTGGGAGGTGATGAGTTATCTTTGGATAGGCAATTTAAGGATGGTCTTAGGTATGACAACTGATTGTAGGTGAATGTCTTCAGGATGACTTCCATGACGGTTATAGTGAACCAAATGATTATTACCGAGCATAATCTGAGGGAGTTAGGAGCTGTAATATAGGGAGATTCAATATCTTGGGCTGGTACTCCTTCGAAAGATAATATGAAGTGTCTTAGGGAGCCTTCACATGATGTTTTTTCAGGTAGCCAGGTGTTATGCTACCAGTGTGGGAAGAGTGGGCATACGAGACCACATTGCCCGAGAGACCCATTTGAGTGATGATATTGTGGAAATATGGGTCATCTTCAGTGTTTCTGCTGAGTGTTATCACTAGCAGTGAGTGATAGGGGCTCTGTTATGACTCCACTCTTAGGAGTAGGACCACCAATTTCTCCTCAGTTAGGGAACTGGAGTTCTTCAGGCTGTTCAGGCCGAGGAGGTGGCCATGGCCGTGGCATTCAGGCTATAGGTTTTTAGTGACTGTAGGGTGGATCAGCTCAGGGTGTTTAGGCATGGTCGTAGGGTCATGATACAGGTCAAAATTTTGCAGTAGAGAAGACCCAGCAGGAGCAGGATCCCAAACCCTCTACAGTTAGAGGTACGATTCTAGTTGCCACAGTTTTAGCTTTTTCTCTTTTTGATACAGAGGCTTCCCATAGTTTCTTATATTTTGCGGTTGTGGAGAGCCTTGGTCTCTGTATCTTTACTTCTAAGGATATCATGACTCTAGACACTCCATTGGGTATTAGGACGTCTAGTGTACGTTAGTGCAAGGAGTTCCCTCTTGAGGTTGGTGAGTGTCACTTCTTATGGGACCTCTATGTCTTAGAGATGACATACTTCGATGTCATTCTCGGAATGGAATGGTTGGTCTCTTTCTAGGCCTTTGTTGACTGCTATCACCTTAGGGTGAGTTTCACATCACCAGAAGGCAGGTCTTTTCTATATAAGGGTGAATGGGATGTCCAGGAGAGCAGAGCTGGACCCGAGAATCTTGGGTTGGGAGGAATTACCACTCATATTTCTAGTTTATATCTGGATGACCAGGGGACTTCACAGATGTAATTTCTTCTAATAGTGGATCATTTCATAGATGTCTTTCCAGACAAATTTTTAGGTTACCTCTGGAGAGATATGTAGATTTCTTTATTAAGTTTGTGCTAGGAGAGGCACTGGTGTCTATTCCTACTTTAAGGATGGATACACCTGAGTTACATGAGCTCAAGAAGTAGTTAGAGGAGTTTTAGGTGAAGGGTTTAATCCAAACCAGTACTTCTCCTTGGGGTTCGCCTCTTGTTTTTGAAAAGAAGGTGGACAATAACCTTAGACATTGCATGGATTATCGAAATCTGAACCAGTTGATGGTTAAGAACTGATATCCCTTACTGAGGATTGATGATCTCTTTGATCATCTTCAAGGAGCCTAGGTGTTCTCAAATATTTAATTGATATCCGGTTATCATAAGTTGCATTTTATACCATCAGATATACCTCTTATAACCTTTCAGAGTAGGTATGGTCTATACGAGTATTTGGTTATGCCGTTCGGTCTCACAAACACACCGAAAGTTTTCATGGAGCTGATTAACCGAGTGTTCCATCCTTGGATTATTCTGTGGTAGTCTTCATGGATGATATATTGGTGCACTCTTGCACTCGACACAACAATTCCACCCATCTTGAGATCTTTTTGAGTACACTGAGAGAGAATCAGTTATTTTATAATCTCTCAAAATGCAACTTTTAGATGGAACAAATTCACTTCTTAGGTCATTTTATCTCAGAGAAAAGAGTATCAGTAGGCCTAAAGAAAGTGAGAGCTATAGTTTTCTAGGAGAATCTAAAGAATGTATTTGAGGTACATAGTTTTATGGGGCTGGATGACTACTACATGCACTTCATTCAGGACTTTTTATGCTTAGCAGCGCCACTGATGAGCCTGACTAATATGGGTGAAAAGTACTTGTGGAAAGATTCTTGTGATTCATCCTTTCAGGAGCTGAAAGGGATATTGAATTCAGCACTGATACTAGTTTTTCTAGAGCTAGGAAATAGTTACACCATTTACTGTGATGCACTGGGTATCAGGTTGGGAGTAGTTCTTATGCAGGGGGAAGGAGTCGTTGCGTACGAGTCTTGGTAGTTGAGGACACATGAGAGGAATTACCCGACACACAATCTTGAGTTAGCTGTAGTTGTGAATACTTTATGCTGTTGGAGACATTATCTTTTGGGAGATCATTTTGTGGTGTTCACTGAACAAAAAAGCATCAATTATATCTTTACTTAGCGTGATCTAAATTTGAGATAACGAAGATGGTTTGAGTACCTTCAGTCATTTGACTTTGAGCTTGCCTACATGCTTGGGAAAGGCAATGCAGTGGCTGATGCGTTGAGCAAGAGGATTCTGATATATGTAGTTCAAGAGTCCAACAGTGAGTGGCATCTTATGAATCTGTTCTCTAAGATGCATTTGGAGGTGAATGATATACAAGGTCAAATGTTTCTTTATTCTATATATGTTACCTATACTCTACTAGATCGAGTGTGAATGAGGTAGCTATCGCATTCTGAAGGCCTAGTCCTACGGGAGAGTCTGTCAAGTGAGGACTGAACTCCTAGGTGGACCGTATGTGAGGATGAAATATTTCATTTTCATGGGTGCGTATGGGTGTCAGAAGATGTACATAAGGAGATGTTGTAGGATTTTTGTTCATCAGTTTTGGAAGTTCATCCTCGTGTCACCAAGATGTATTGTGATTTACACCGTCAGTATTGGTGGCCAGGTATGAAGAGGGATGTAGCTAGTTTTGTTATGAGGTGTTCCACCTGTCAGCAGGTGAAGGTGAAGCATCAACAACCATTAGGTCTTTTACAATAGTTACCCATTCCCAAGTGAAAGTGGAATGATGTCATGATGGATTTCATGATAGGTTTACCGAGGTCACCTTGAGGGAGTGATGCAGTATGGGTTGTTGTTGAAAGACTCACGAAGGCTGCACATTTCTTTCCGATCAAGGAAACCTTCAGTGTTTATGAGATTGGAATATTGTACATCTGAGATATTTTACGTTTTCATAGGGTTCCGCACTATTGTTTCAGATAGGGACGCCCATTTCACTTCTCGTGTCTGGCAGAGACTATAAAGGGATTTGGGTACACAATTACTTTTGAGTACAACTTACCATCCCCAGACACATGGCCAGTTTGAGCACATGATTCAGGTGTTGGAAGTCATACTTCGAGCATGCGTCCTAGATTTTAGGGGTTATTGGGAGAGACACACAACCCTATTGATTTTTCCTACAATAAATGTTTTCAAGTGACGATTCAGATGGAAACTTATGAGGCTTTTTATGGTAGGCCATGTTGATCACCCCTATGTTGGCTAGAGGTAGGAGAGGCAGCTATGCTGGGACCTTGTCTTTTCCAGGAGACCACTGAGCAGGTGGATTTTATTCGAAAGAGGATGGATACTGCACAGTCTCACTAGAAATCTTAGGCTAATCGACGCAGACGAACTCTAGAGTTTGAGGTTGGAGATCGAGTTTTCTTATGTGTAACACTGAGGTTGGGACATAAGAGGATTAGGAGATAGGGGAAGCTATCATCGAGATACGTCAGGCCGTTTGGGGTTTTGGAGAGAGTCAGGCTGGTTGCTTATCGGTTTCAATTACCTATGAGGTACTGGGATATGCACAACGTCTTCCATGTTTCTCAGCCACGATGTTACTTTTCAAACCCATCTCATGTTTTCAACCTGAGGAGGTTGAGTTGGAGGTGGAATCATCCTTATAGGATCACCCTATTTGGATTGTGGATCACTACACAAAGGTTCTCTATGGCCAGTATGTTCTTCTCGTATGGGTGCTATGACAGCACGAGCGATTACATGATAAGACTTGGGAGAGGGAGACCGACGTACGATCACAATGGCCAGAGTTGTTTGTAGTTATTCTTAACCACCCTTATAAGTGCAATTAGGGGATAAATTTCTTTAAGGGGGGAATTTTTAAGAAGCCAGATCTTTATTTTAGGTATGGATCTTTATTTTGGGTTGTTTTTTAGGAAAAAGAAAGAAATGGAAATTTTCTAAGTACACACCATGTACTCTTGAGTACGCACTATGTACCCAGTTTCCATGCATAACCATGTACTGGCCGTGTAATGGCTGAGTACATGTCTATGTAGGTGACCTGGAAGACTGCCTAAAACGGGGGCTGGTTGAGGCTAGTACACAGAATGTACATTAAACGAACACACAATGTACTTTTCTTTTTATTTGATTAATCAGCTTGAGGTTGTATCTCATCTCCAGAACTTATTTCTTCTTCCCATGTCTCATAAAAAAGAGCGACATATGGCCGGAAATCTTTGAGCTCCTCCTGTTCCTCCGTATGAGATCCGATTGAGACGTCGCTGGGTGCGTTGGATTTCCACCAATCTACAACGTTCTAGGATGATTCAAGGGACGAAGTTCAAGAGCGTTCATCGTACTACATAAAGGTAGGTGGTTTGTGCCTTTCTTTGGTTGTCTTTAGATTATATATTCTAAAAGTTATGAATACCCTTGTTCAGGGTATTGTGTGTTTTGGAATTTAACCCTGTTTAATGCCTTCTATGGTTTTTTTGACTGAGAAAGGGTTATTGATTATTCTTAAGGTTTATTACCTTGATTATGGATGTTTTTCCCATGTTTGATTGGTTATGGCCATTGGGTATAGGAATTATGATAAGCTTCTTTGTTTTCCATGACTAGTGTTATTAGGATGGAGTTTTTGTTTATTTGAGATGCATGTGATTCACATTGTGAAAGTATGTACAAGGAGAATTAACTGTGAGAGCTTCCTGAGGTAGGGTCTTTTAATTATGAATTTCTATTATGTTTGACTTGAGGTATTGACTGTGAGAGCTGCCATGGGGTCATTGACCAGAGGGGTTAGACCGTGAGAGCTACCTAGAGGGTCATTATTAAATGAATGTTGGACTATAGGGAATTGACTGTGAGAGCTTCCAGAGGGTCATTATAATTTATTGTCACTATGAAAACCAAGGGGTATTGACCATGAGAGCTACCCAGGTGGTCGTCGTTTTTAATTAGTTCTATATGAGATCCAAGGGGTTAGACCATGTGAGATTTCCCAGAGGGTCATTATATTTTATTGATTTGGTGATATGTGAAACCAGAGAGGATTATACTGTGAGAACTTTTCCAGAGAGTTACTTGTGAATAATTGAATTATTTTGAAGAGTCTTCCAAGACAAAGCACAAGCTTGGACTCATTCTTACTTGGTTATTTAGATGATCTTTTGAGATGTCTATTGTTATTATTATCTAGGTGGATACATAGCTTAGGCTATATCCTGAGGTTACATTATTCAATGGATTTAATAATTAATAAATATTAATGAATGTAATTGAAAACTGTAGGATTGTTTACTTTTGAGTACTTCCTAGTTTATTACTTTATTTTGCATATTTCCTACTATATATATTCACTGACAATTAGGCACAGATCTTTTGGTGGTTTCCTATTGGGATTCGTCTCACACCATGTTTGGGTCATGTTTTTGGGCCCAAACAGATTATATGATTTCAAGTATAGATGAGGGAAAGCACCCTTCTACATCAGGTACTTGATTGCTGATGGATCTGGAGAGCATGGGACCAAGATGAGGCTTGCGATGCTATTGGAGTTTATTGATTTTCTATACTTTGGTTTTAGTATTGTATTCCCAACATTATGACTTGTTTGGATACTTTTCTAGACATATGTGACATGCATCATTTATATATGTGCTCCGATTGTTTATTTATTATCAGTCTTCCACAATTTACTTTGTTGTATGGTATTACTGCTTCCGCTACAATTTATTATTTGTTTCCGCTGTGTTACTCTTCCAATGAGGGAATAGTTTCCCCACTATCACACTCAAACACCTTGATACTAGTTGTAATCCTCTAGAGTTTGGGTAAATGTGCTTGAGTCCATGTGACCAACCAGGTACGAGACACCTTTGGGCAGCACCCGGAACTGGGATGTTACAAAGTGGTATCTGACAGCCTTAAGTGTGGTGCACTGCCTGGTTTGAGATGTAAGGCCCACAACAAGTACATTTTACTCTAAAGGGGGGTGAATGTAACACCCCATAATTATAAAAGGTTAAATGACTAAATTATATGACTTATGTTAATAAGGTGCACCTTCCTTTTTAGGATCCAACCTGATTAGGTGATCAGGATGGACCTTCTGGGAAGTTTATTAGGGTGTGTGTGAGTGAGGACAAAGCACACTATAAAGGACATGTGTTGTCCTGTGGGGACATTCATTAGTCATATGACCCGTGAAGGCACGTGGGTGGGCCCTAGGGTGGGGACCACATGTCTATGGAGAAACTGGTGGTACCTGGTGGGCCAGGACCCGTCAACCTTATTAGGGAGGGGTGTCTGTGCTGCTAGCAGGGCACTATTGTTACATTTGGTATCAGAGAAGTTTCTTTTCTACTTTGTCTTACTATTTGGAGCCTATAGACAGATATAGGAAGGAATAAGTAGTTGGTAATAATCTGTAGCCAGAATAGTTGATCCGTGTATAGGGAAAAGCCAAGTTACCTCGAATGTTGCAATTTTTCTGGTTTTTACAATTATTATAGTTGATTTGATTTCACCGTTGGGTGAAACACTTGTTTTGTGCTGTTATCATTGATATCATTATGGTTCTATTTCTGTTGCAACCTGATGAGATGAGGGAATTCGATATCATGCATCATATAGGCACTTGATATAGATCACATGTCATGCATTCTTATCATGCCATTTAGGGCGCATTGCTGATTTTATGTTTTTGTGATAGATATTGTGTCAAATTTTCATGATGTTGTGATAGATTCCATGATAGAATACCTACTATTTTGATAGGGTATTGGAATATGTAAAGTTTCATTTGGATGAACTCCAAACTTTGGTCTCTAAGGTGTTATGGGACCTCTTGGATCGGAATTCGGTGGATCATGTTTAAACTTTAGTTGAATTTTTTCAAGTTATGTGGTGAAAAAGGATTCAAAACTTTGATTTGTAGGAGTATGGTCTCTCATGGGTCGGAATTTGTCATGACTAGGACAAAATTCTAACTTTTAAGGGTTCCAGAGAGGTTTTAGAGGCTTACTGTCTAGAAACCCAGACAACACGGCGTGTGGTGTTATGAACACATGCCATGTGTTCTTCTGTTCTGGAAGAGCCAACTTTTCTTAAGTACATGTCGTGTATTGTATGTACATACTGTGTAGTATTTAACCATGCGAATGAATGTGTGAGAAGAGACACATGTTTAAGAAAATTCTGGTAGAATATGCTGTGTTTAGGTTTTACATACCGTGTGTAGAAATCCGTGTATCCATCCGTGTGACCAACAACACAGGTGGATAAAACTTAGGTTGTACACACCATGTCTAGCTTGTACACTCTATGTAGGATCTCCTGTGTATCCAACCGAGTGATTAACTACACGAGAGGTTGTAACTTAACTAGTACATGCCGTGTCTAGGGTGAACACGTTGTATAGTGTTACCCAAGAGAGAACCGTGTGGTTTAAGCTGTGTAGAAGAACTTGGGAAGGAAGGAAAATTCAAGTACATGACGTGTCACAGGAGGAACACGCTTTGTGTAGGGGTGTTACATGACTAGGTTTGGCAGAGGTACATGCCATGTTAAAATCTTAAGAAAACATGCTGTGTAAGGGTTATACATGCCATGTAACCCTGTTTTGTAACACTTGAATGTTTCTTATCATGTTTTTTTCTTGCACTTATAAGTTTTTGTCCTTGATAATATTAAATTGAGGTGCATGCTTGAACTTGTAGAGTCATACTACCAATAAATCCTCTAGTTGTACGCCAGGTACAAGGTGATGACCAGACACCGAAAAGGATAGATCAGGGACTTCTAGAAGATCCTCCCGTCGTGCTTGTCTTTGCACCAACTGTTATACCAGACGCAGGTGCTGATGTACAGTTTCGTGAAGGCCTTTTGAGGATGATGCAGACTTTATAGGGAGCACCACATCCTACCCCATCTATGGTAGAGTTGATGCGTGTGTTCCAGTAGTAGCATCCTCCCACTTTGTCAAGGGATGGAGGACCACTGGCTACAGAGTCATGGTTGGAGGCCGTTCTTGCTATCTTTGAGCATTTGAAGAAGCCTCTAGAGAGAGGGTGAATATTGCTACGTATATGCTATGTGATTATTCCAAGAGATGATGGGATGTTATCTCATAGGCGGTAAATAATTGGGATATGTATTAGGAAGAGTTTCAGAGGACCTTATATGACTAATTCTATCCCAAGATGTTGAGGGCCGATCGAGCCTGAGAGTTCATGCATTTGGAGTAGGGAAATATTTCAGTGATGGACTAATCTTGTCATTTTACAGAGATTCAACACTTCACACCTGTTCTGGGAGGTGACAAGTTATCTTTTTATAGGCGGTTTAGGGATGATCTCAGGTATGAAATTCGATCACAGGTGAATGTCTTCAGGCTGACTTCTATGATAGCTATAGTGAACCAGTCATTGATTACTGAGTGTAATTTGAGGGATTTGGGAGCTGTGATCCAAGGAGGTTCAGCATCCAAGGTTGGTACTCCTTCGAAAGATAGAAGGAAGCATCATAGGAAGCCTTCACATGATGTTTCTTCAGGTATCTAGGTGGTATGCTACTAGTGTGGGAATAGTGGGCATACGAGACCACATTACCCGAGAGACCTAGTTGAGTGCTGATCTTGCGGAAATATGGGTCATCTTTAGCGTTTTTGCCGAGTTTTCTCACCATCAGCGAGTGATAGGGGATCTATTATGACTCCACGCTCAGGAGTAAGAGCACTAGTTTATCCTCAGTCAGGGAACTGGAGTTCGTCAGGCCATTCAATCCAAGGAGGTGGCCGTGGTCATGGTAGTTAGGCTACAAGTTTTCAGTGATTGTAGAGTGGATTAGCTCAGTGTGGTTGGGCAGGTTCTCAGGGATGCGGTATATGTCATACTTTTATAGTGGAGCAGACCCAGCTGGAGAAGGATCCCAGAACCTCTATGGTTAGAGGTACAATTCTAGTTTCCACAGTTTTAACTTCTACTCTTTTTGATACTGGGGCTTCCCATAGTTTCATATCTATTGTGGTTGTGGAGAGCCTTGGTCTCTGTATATTTACTTCTGAGGATGTCATGATTCTAGACACTCTGTTGGGGATTAAGAAATCTAGTGTACGTTAGTGCAAGGAGTGACCTCTTGAGGTTGGTGGGTGTCACTTCTTATGGGACCTCTATGTCTTAGAGATGACATGCTTTGATTTCATTCTTAGAATGGACTGGTTAGTCTCTTTCTAGGCCTTTGTTGACTGCTATCATCGTAGGGTGAGTTTCACCTCACCAGAGGGCGAGTCTTTTCAACACAAGGGAGAATGGGATGTCTAGGCGAGCAGAGCTAGACCCGAGCATGTTGGGTTGGGAGGAATTACTGCTCAGATTGCTAGTTTATATTTCGATGACCAGGGGACTTCATAGATGGAATTTCCTCTAGTAGTGGATCATTTCAAAGATGTCTTTACAGATGAATATTCAGGTTTACCTCTAGAGAGAGAGGTATATTTATTTATTGATCTTGTTCCAGGAGCGACACCGATGTCCATTCCAAATTATAGGATGGATAAACCTGTGTTAGAGGAGCTCAAGAAGCAGTTAGAGGAGTTGAATGTGAAGGGTTTCATCCGACCCAGTACTTCTCCTTGGGGTTTGTCTATTATTTTTGCAAAGAAGGTGGATGGTACCCTCATACTTTTCATGGATTATTGGAAGCTGAACCAGTTTACGGTCAAGAACCGATATCCCTTACCAAGGATTGATGATCTCTTTGACCAGCTTCAAGGATCTTGGGTGTTCTTAAAGATTGAATTGATATCTGGTTATCATCCATTGTGCGTTATACCATTAGATATACCTCTTAAATCCTTTAGGAGTAGGTATAGCCTATACGAGTATTTTTTTATGCCGTTCAGTCTCACGAACACACCAACAATTTTCATGGCACTAATGAACCAAGTGTTCCATCCTTACTTGTATTCTTTTGTGGTAGTATTCTTGGATAATATCTTGGTGTACTCTCACACACGACACGACAATGCCACCCATCTTGAGATCATTTTGAGTACACTAAGAGAGCATCAGTTATTTGCTAATCTCTCAAAATTACACTTTTGGATGGACCATATTCACTTCTTTGGTCATGTTATCTTAGATACAGGAGTATCATTAGATCTAGATAAAGTGAGAGTAGTAGTTTCCTAGGAGCAGCCAAAGAACATCTTTGAGGTACAAATTTTTCTGGGGCTGGCTGGCTGGCTACTACAGGCACTTTATTTAGGACTTTTCACGCTTAGCAGCACCACTGAGGGGCTTGAATAATAATGGTGCAAAGTACTTGTGGAAAGATTCCAACGATTCATCCTTTTAGGAGCTAAAAGGGAGATTGAATTTAGCACCAATACTAGTTTTGTGAGATCCAGACAAGAGTTACACCATTTATTGTGATGCGTTAGGTATTGGACTGGGAGCAATGCTTATATAGGGGGAAAGAGTCCTTGCATACAGGTCTCGGCAGTTGAGGCAACATGAGAGGAATTACCTGACGCACGATCTCAAGTTAGCTGTAGTTGTGCATGCTTTACACTATTGGAAACATTATATTTTGGGAGAGAATTTTGTGGTGTTAACTGACCACAAAAGTATCATGTATATCTTTACTTAGCATGACCTGAATTTGAGACAGCGAAGGTGGGTTGAGTACCTTCAGTACTTTGACTTTGAGCTTGCCTACACCCTTGGGAAAGGCAACACAATGGCTGATGCATTGAGAAGGAGGACTCAGATACATGCAGTTCAAGAGGCCATTAGTGAGTGGAATCTTACAGATATATTCTCTGAGATGCATTTGGAGGTTCACAACAAACAAGGGTAGGTGTTTATTTCTTATATACCTATTACCTCTACTCTACTGGATCGAGTGAGAATGATCCAACTATCAGATTCTAAAGGCCCAGTCCTACGGGAGAGTGTGTCAGGTGAGGGCCATACTTCTGGTTGGACCATAAGTGAGGATGAGATCTAAATTTTTATGCGCACATATGGGTGTCAGAAGAAATACACAAGTAGATGATGTGAGATTTTCATTCCTCAGTTTGGGCAGTTCATCCTGGTGTCACCAAGATGTATCATGATTTACACTGTCAGTATTAGTGGCCAAATATGAAGAGGGATGTAGCTAGTTTTTTATGAGGCGTTCCACCTGTCATCAAGTGAAGGTAGAGAATTAGCCACCAGTAGGGATTTTACAGTAGTTACCCATTCCCGAGACAAATGGTCAGTCCAAGCGCATGGTTTAGGTGTTAGAGGACATGCTTCAAGCATGGGTCTTGGATTTTGGGGGTTCTTGGGAGAGACACATACCCCTAGTGGAGTTTTCCTACAATAATAGTTTTCAGGTGACGATTTATATGGCACCTTATGAGGCTTTGTACGGTAGGCCATGCCAATCACCCCTATGTTGGCTGGAGGTAGGAGAGGTAGCTATGCTAGGACCTCGTCTTATCCAAGAGACCACTGAGTAGGTGGAGTTGATTTGGAATAGGATCGCCACTGCATAGTCTCGCCATAAATATTAGGCTGATCAACAGAGATGACCTCTCAAGTTTGAGGTCAGAGATCAGGTTTTCTTATATATCACACTAATGTTGGGACACTGGAGGATTAGGAGAAAGGGGAAGCTATCACTGAGATACGTCAGTCCTTGGGGTTTTGTATTGAGTCGTTCTGGTTGCCTATCGGTTGTAGTTACCTCAGAGGTACCGGGATATGCATAATGTTTTCCATGTTTATCAGCTCTGATGTTACTTTTCAGACCCATCTCACATTTTTCAACCAGAGGAGGTTGAGTTAGAGGTGGATGAATCCTTCAAGGAGCACCCTATTTAGATTTTGGATCACAACACGAAGGTTATCCGTGGTCGGTCTGTTCCTCTGGTATGGGTGCTATGGTAGCACAGGTGTGTATAGGAAGAGACTTGGGAGAGGGAGGCCGACGTATGATCACAGTGGCTAGAGTTTTTTGTAGTTTTTCTTCACCACCCTTGGAAGGGAAATTCGGGGATGAATTTATTTAAGGGTATAATTTTGTAAGAACTTGGATCTTTATTTCAGGAATGGATATTTATTTTGGGTTGTTTTTGAGGAAAAAGGAAGAAATGAAAATTTTCTAAGTACACACTGTGTACCCAGTTTTCGTGCATAACCATGTACTATCCATGTAACGGCCGATTACATGGCCATGTAGGTAACTTGGTAGACCGCCTAAAGTGGGGGCTGGTTGAGGCTAGTACACGACATGTACATTAAATGAACATGCAGTGTAATTTTCTTTTTTATTTGATTAATCGGATCGGGGTCACGTCTCATCTTCAGAACTTCTTTCTTCTTACCATTTCTTATACAGGAGATCGATATACAACCGAAAATCTTTGATCTCCTCCTGTTACTTCATTCGAGATCTGATTGAGACACCACTGGGTGTGTTGGATTTCCACTGATCTATGACGTTCTAGGCTGATTCAAGGGCCGAAGTTCAAGAGTGTTCATCATACAACATCAAGGTAGGTGGTTTGTTCCATTATTTGGTTGTCTTTGGATTATATATTCTAAAAGTAATGAATACCCTTGTTTAGGGTATTTTGTGTTTTGGAATTTAACCCTATTTAATGCCTTCTATGGTTTGTTTGATTGAGAAAGGGTTATTGATTATGAATAAGGTTTATTACCTTGATTATGGATGTGTTTCACATGTTTGATTGGTTATGGTCGTTGGGTTAAGGAATCATGATAGGCTACTTTGTTTTCCATGCCTAGTGTTGTTAGTATGGATTTACTATTTATTTGAGATGCATGTGATTCACATTGTGGAAGTATGGACAAGGGTAATTAACTGTGAGAGCTTCCCAAGGTAGGGTCTTTTAATTATCAATTGTTGTTATGTTTGACCAGAGGTATTGACTATGAGAGCTATCATGGGGTCATTGACCAAAGGGGTTAGACCGTGAGAGATACCCAAAGGGTAATTATTAAATGAATGTTGGACCATAGGTCATTGACTGCGAGAGATTCCATAGGGTCATTATAATTTATTTTCACTATGTATACCAAGGGGTATTTACTGTGAGAGCTACCCAGGTGGTTTTTGTTTTTGATTAGTGCTATATGGGACCCAAGGGGTTAGACCGTGTGAGATTTCCTAGAGGGTCATTATATTTTATTGATTTGATGATATGTGAAACCATAGGGGATTATACTGTGATAACTTTCCCAGAGGGTTTCTTGTGAATAAGTGAACTATTATGATGAGTCTTCCAAGACAAAGCAAAAGCTTGGACTCAGTCTTACTTGGTTTTTTAGATGATCTTTTGAGATGTCTGTTGTTATTATTATACAGGGGGATACAAAGATTAGGATAGATCCTGAGGTTAAATTATTCAATGGATTGAATAATTAATAAATTTAAATGAATGTAATTGAAAACTGTAGGATTGTTTACTTTTGAGTACTTCCTAGTTTATTGCTTCATTTTGCATATTGCCTGCTATATATATTCACTGACAGTTAGGCACAAATCCTTTGGTGGTTTCCTACTGGGATTGATCTCACACCCTGTTTGGGTCACGTTTTTGGGCTCAAATAGATTATATGGTTGCAGGTATAGATGAGGGAAATCACCCTTCTATATCAGGTACTTGATTGCTGATAGAATTGGAGAGCATGAGACCAAGTTGAGGCTTGCAATGCTGTTGGAGTTTACTACTTTTCTGTAATTTGGTTTTATTATTGTATTTCCAGCATTGTGATTTGTTTGGATTATTTTCTAGACATATGTGACATGCAACATTTATATATGTGCTATAGTTGTTTATTTATTATCAGTATTCCATTGTTTACTTTTTTGTATGGTATTAATATTTCTGTCACTGTTTACTATTTGTTTCCAATGTGTTACTCTGCCAATGAGGGCATAGATTTCCCACTATCACACCCAAGGCCATCGCTGCTACTCAGAAACCTCTGGTATTCAGGGAAATGTGCTTGAGTCCATGTGACCAACCGAGTACAGGTCACCTTTGGGTGGTACTCATAACCGGGACGTTACAAAGTGGTATTAGAGGTGGTACGCAACCTTAAGTGTGGTTCACTGCCTGGTTTGAGATATAAGGCCCACAACGAGGACAGTTTAATCTAAAGGGGGTGAATGTAACACCCTAGAATGATAAAGGGTTAAATGACTAAATTGTATGACTCATGTCAAAAAGGTTCACCTTCCTTTTTGGGAGCCTACCTGATTAGGTGATCAGGATGAGTGACCTTATGGGAAGTTTCCCAAGGTGTGTGTGAGTGAGGAAAAAGCACACTAGAAAGGAAATATATTGGCCTGTGGGGATAGTCGTTAGTTAGATGACCCATGCAGGCATGTGGGTGGGCCCTAGGGTGGGGACCACTTGTCTGCGGGGTAATTGGTGGTACCTAATGGGCCATGACTCGTCAGCCTTATTAAGGAGGGGTGTTTGTGCTGTTAGCGGGGCCTAGTTGTTACATTTGGTATCAGAGGAGTTTATTTTCTAATTTATCTTACTATTTGGAGCCTATAGACAGATATAGGAAGGAATAGGTAGTTTGTAATAATCTATGCCCAGGAGTAGCTAACCCGTGTATAGGGAAAATCCAAGTTACCTCGAATATTTTAATTTTTCTGGTTTTTTTAATTATTATAGTTGATTTAATTTCATCGTTGGCTGACACATTTGTTTTGTGCTATTATCATTGATATCATTATGGTTCTATTTCTGTTGCAACCCGATGAGATGAGTGTATGCCATCTCATGCATCATATAAGCACTTGATAGAGATCACATGTCATTCATTCTTGTCATGCCATTTAGGGTGCATTACTAATTTCATGATGTTGTGATAGATATTGTGCTAGATATGCATGCTATTGTGATAGATTCTGTGATAGAATACCTGCTATTTTGATAGGTTATTGGAATATATAAAGTTTCATTTGAATGGATGCCAAACTTTGGTCCCTGAGGTGTTATGGGACCTCTTGGATCAGAATTTGGTGGATCATGTTTAAACTTTAGTTTAATTTTGTCAAGTTATGAGGTAAAAAAGGATTCCAAACTTTGATTTGTAGGAGTATGGGCTCTCACGTGTTGTAAATTTTCATTCCTAGTAAAAAATTATAAGTTTTAAGGGTTTCGAAGAAATTTCATAGGCCTACTATTCGGAAACCCAGAAAAGACGGTGCATGGTGTTATGAACACACACCATGTGTTCTTATGTTTTGGAAGAACAAAGTTTTCTTAAGTACACTCCGTGTACTGTATGTACACACCGTGTAGTCTTTAACCATGTGACTGAATGTGTGATCAGAGACACAGGGTTGGGAAACTTCTGGTAGAACACACTGTGTTTAGGTTGTACATGCCGTGTGTAGAGAACTGTGTATCCGGCCGTGTGACCAATGACACGAGTGGATGAAACTTAGGTTTTACATGCCGTATCTAGCTTGTACATGTTGTGTAGGATCGATTGTGTATCCGATCATGTGACTAAAGACATGGGTGATTGGAACTTAACTAGTATATTCCATGTCTAGGGTGAACACGTCGTGTAGTGTTACCCAGGAGAGAACCGTGTGGTTTGATCCATGTAGAAGAAATTGGACAGGAAGGAAAATTCAAGTACACGCTGTGTCGTAGAAGAAACATGCTATGTGTAGGGGTGTTACATGACCAAGTTTGGCAGAGGTACACACCATGTTAAAAGGTTAAGGGAACACGCTGTGTAGGGGTTATACACGTCGTGTAACCTTATTTTGTAAAACTTGAATGTATCTTTTCCTGTTCATTTCTTTTAATTTAAATTTTTTTTCCTTGATAATATTAAATTAAGGTGTGCTATTGACCTTATAGAGTCATGACACCAAGACATCCTCCAATTGTACGCTAGGTACAGGGTGATGACCAAACACCAGAAAGGATAGATGAGGGACTTCCAGAATATCCTCCCATCGTGCCTGTCTTGGCACCAGTTTTTGTACCATACGTAGGTGCTGATGCATATTTTCATGAAGGATTTTTGAGGATAATGCAGATTTTATAGGGAGAACCTCATCCTTCCCCGTCTATGGAAGAGCTAATGCGGGTGTTCTAGCAGTAACATCCCCCCACTTTTTCAGGGGATGGAGGACCATAGGATGTAGATTCATGGTTGGAGGCGATGATTTTTATCTTTGAGAATATGGAGATGCCTAAGAAGAGGAGGGTTAATCTTTTTACGTATATGCTATGTGATTCTACCAAGAGATGGTGGGATGTTATCTCATAGGTGGGATGTCATCGGTATATGGATTGGAAAGAGTTTCAGAGGACCTTCTATGAATAATTCTATCCTAAGATGTTGAGGGCTGATCGAGATGGAGAGTTCATGCATTTGGTGCAGGGTGCTCTTTCGGTGATGGACTAATCTTCTCATTTTACAGAGGTTTAGTACTTTGTACCTGTTCTAGGAGGTGACTAGTTATCTTTGGCGAGGCATTTCGAGGATGGTCTCAGGTATGACATCCGATCTCAGGTGAATGTCTTCAGGATAACTTTCGTGATGGATATAGTGAACTAGGAGATGATTAATGAGCATAATCTGAGGGAGTTAGGAGCTGTGAGCTAGGGTGGTTCAGCATCCAGGGCTGGTACTCCTTCTTCAGATAGTAGGAAGAATCATATGGAGCCTTCACATGATGTTTCTTCTGGTATCCATGTGGTATGCTAACAGTGTGGGAAGAGCGTCCATACAAGACCACATTGCCTGAGAGACCCAGTTGAGTGCCGATCTTGCGGAAAGATGGGTCATCTTTATCATTTCTTCCAAGTTTTATCACATGTTGCTTGTGATAGAGGCTCTATTATGACTCCATGCTCAAGATTAGGACCACATGTTTTTCCTTAGTCAGGTAACTTGAGTTCATCAGGATGTTCAGGCTGAGGAGGTGTCCATGTCCATGGTAGTTAGGCTACAGGTTTTTAGTGACCGAAGTGTGGATCAACTCAGGGTGGTCAGGCAGGGTCGCAGTACAGGTCAGACTTTTGTAGTGGAGAAGACCTAGTAAGAAAAGGATCTCAGACCCTCTATGATTAGAGGTACGATTCTAGTTTCTAAAATTTTAGCTTCTGCTCTTTTTGATACAGGGGCTTCCCATAGTTTCATATCTATTGCGGTTGTAAAGAGACATGGCATTTGTATCTTTACTTTTGAGTATTTCATGATGCTAGACACTCCATTGAGGATTAGAACGACTAGTGTATGTCAATGAAAAAATTTCCCTCTTGAGGTTTGTGGGTGTCACTTATTTTGGGACCTCTATGTCTTAGAGATGACATGCTTCAATGTCATTCTCATAAAGGACTGGTTGGTCTATTTCTAGGCATTTGTTGACTAAAATCACCGTAGGGTGAGTTTCACATCACTAGAGGGTGGGTCTTTTCTACACAAGGGTGAATGGGATGTCCAAGAGAGCAGATCTAGACCCGAACATTTTTTGTTGGGAGGAATTACCACTCATATTTCTATTTTATATCTGGATGACTAGAGGAATTCACAGATGGAATTTCCTCCAATAGTGCATCGTTTCAGAGATGTATTTCCAAAAAAAATTTCAGGTTTACCTCCAGATAGAGAGAGGTATATTTCTCTATTGAGCTTATACTAGGAGCGACACCGGTGTCCATTCCTCCTTATAGGATGGCTACACCTGAGTTATAGGAGCTCAATAAGAAGTTAGAGGAGTTGAAAGTGAAGGGTTTCATTTGACCCAATACTTCTCCTTGGGGTTCGTCTATTATTTTTGCAAAGAAGGCAGATGGTACCCTCAGACTTTCTGTGGATTATCATAAGTTGAACCAGTTGACAGTCAAGAACCGATATCCCTTATCGAGGATTGATGTTCTCTTTGATCAGCTTAGAGTAGAATGGGTGTTCTTGATGATTTAATTGAGATCTGGTTATCATCATTTATGTACTAGACCATCAGATATACCTCTTACAGCCTTTCAGAGCAGGTATGGTCTATAAAAGTATTTGTTTATGTTGTTCGGTCTGACGAACACACCGACAGTTTTCATGGCACTGATGAACTGAGTGTTCCATCCTTACTAGGATTATTTTGTTTTAGTCTTCATGGATGATATCTTGGTGTACTATCACACACGACATGACCATCCCACCCATATTGATATTGTTTTTAGTACACTGAGAGAGCATCAATTATTTTCTAATCTCTCAAAATGCCACTTTTGGATAGACCAAATTCACTTCTTAGGTCATGCTATCTGAAAGAGGAGATTATCATTATACCCAGAGAAAGTGAGAGAAGTAGTTTCCTAAGAGTATTCGAAGAATTTTTTTGAGTTGTGGAGTTTTTTTGGGGATGGATGGATACTACAGGCACTTTATTCATGACTTTTCATGCTTAGCAGCACCCCTGACGGGCCTGACTAAGAAGGGTGAAAAGTACTTGTGGACAGATTCCTATGATTCAAACTTTTAGGAGTTGAAAGGGAGATTTAATTTAGCACCTATACTAGTTTTTCTAGATCCAAGAAAGAGTTACACCATTTATTGTGATGCGTCAGGTATCAGGTTGGGAGCAATGCTTATGCAGGGGGAAGGAGTCATTGCGTACGGGTCTCGACAATTGAGGCCACATGAAAGGAATTACCCGATGCACGATCTCACATTAGCTGCAATTGTGAATGCTTTATGTTGTTTAAGACATTATCTTTTGGAAGATCATTTTGTGGTGTTCACTGACAAAAAAATCATCAAGTATATATTTACTCATCATGATATAAATTTGAGACAACAAAGGTGGGTTGAGTACCTTTAGTACTTTGACTTTGAGCTTGACTACACACCTAGGAAAGGCAACAAAGTGGCTGATGCGTTGAGTAGGTGGAATCATATACAGGTAGTTAAAGAGGTGAGTAGTGAGTGACAACTTATGGCTATGTTCTCTGAGATGAATTTGGAGGTTCACGACATATAGGGAAAGAAGTTTTTTTTATTCTATAGCTATTACCTCTACTCTACTAGATTGAAAGAAAATGAGGTAGTTATCATATTCTGAAGGCCTAGTCCAACAGGAGAGTGTGTCAGGCGAGGACCGTACTCCTGGGTAGACCATAGGAAATGATGAGATCTTTCATTTTCATGGGAGCGTATGGGTTTCATCATACATACATGAGGATTTGATGCAATATTTTTATTCCTCAATTTGGTAAGTTCATCCTGGTGTCACCAAGATGTATTGTGATTTACACCGTTAGTATTGGTGGCTAGGTATGAAGAGGGATGTAGCTGGTTTTGTTATGAGGTGTTCTACCTGTCAGTAGGTGAAGGTAGAGCATCGACAACCAATAGGTATTTTACAGTAGTTACCCCTTTCTGAGTGGAAGTGGAATGATGTCGTAATGGATTTCATGATAGTTTTACAGAGATCGCCTTGAGGAAGTGATGCAGTATGGGTTGCTGTTGATAGACTCATGAAGGTTGAAAATTTATTTTTGATCAGGGAAACCTTTAGTGTTGATGAGATTGGAAGGTTTTACATCTGAGATATTGTACATTTTCATGGGGTTACACACTCTATTGTTTTAGACAGGGATGATCATTTTACTTCTCGTGTCTGGTAGAGACTACACAGGGCTTTGGGTACACATGCACTTATGAGTACAGATTACCATCCCCAGATAGATGGCCAGTTCGAGCACATGATTTAGGTGTTGGAGGACCTGATTTGAGCATGAATCCTAGATTTTTGGGGTTCTTGGGAGAGACACATACCCCTAGTGGAGTTTTCCTACAATAACAGTTTTCAAGAGACGATTCAGATGACACCTTATGATGATTTGTACGGTAGTCCATGCCGATCACCCCTATGTTGGATGGAGGCAGGAGAGGCAGCTATGCTGAGACCTTGTCTTGTCCAGGAGACCACTGAGCAGGTGGAGTTGATTCAGAAGAGGATGGCTACTTTACAGTCTCTCCAGAAATCCTAGGCGGATCAACAGAGACGACCTCTTGAGTTCAAGGTCGGAGATCTGGTTTTCTTATGTGTCATAATGAGGTTGGGACAAAGGAGGACTAGGATAAAGGGGAAGCTATCACCGAGATATGTCAGGCCGTTTGGGGTTTTGTAGAGAGTTGGGCCGGTTGCCTATCAGTTGCAGTTACCTCAGAGGTACTGAGCTATGTATGCATTTTCCATGTTTCTCAGCTATGATGTTATTTTTTAGACCCATCTCACATTTTTCAATCTGAGGAGGTTGATTTGGAGGTAGATTCATCCTTCGAGGAGCACCCTCTTCTGATTGTGGATCATAGCACAGAGGTTCTCTGTGGACGACCTATTCCTCTAGTATGGGTGCTATGGAAGCATAGGTGAGTACATGATGAGACTTGGGAGAGGAAGGATGACTTACAATCACAGTGGCCAGAGTTTTTTGTAGTTCTTCTTCACCACACTTGTAAGGGAAATTCAGGGATGAATTTCTTTAAGGGGGGAAGTTTGTAAGAACCCAAATATTTATTTTAGGTGTGGATATTTATTTCGGTTTGTTTTTGAGGAAAAAGGAAGAAATATAATTTTCTAAGTACACACCATGTACCCTTGAGTACATGCCATGTACCTGGTTTCCACACATAACCGTGTACTGGATGTGTAAAGGCTGAGTACATGGCTGTGTAGGTGACCTAGAAGATCGCCTAAAGCAGGGGATGGTTGAGGCTAGTACATGGTGTGTACATTAAATGAATACTCCATGCAATTTTATTTTTATTTTATTAATTGGATAAGGGTCATGTCTCATCTCCAGAACTTCTTTCTTCTTCCCATGTCTCATACAAGAGAGCGATGTACAACCAAAAATCTTCAAGCTCCTCCCATTCCTTCATCTGAGCTCCAATTGAGATGCCACTGGGTGCGTTGTATTCCCACCAATATACGACGTTCTAGGACAATTCAAGGGATAACGTTCAATATTGTTAATCATACAACATTGAGGTAGGTGGTTTGTGCCTTTCTTTGGTTGTATTTGGATTATATATTCTAAAAGTGCCAAATACCCTTTTTTAGGGTATTGCATGTTTTCGAATTTAACCCTATTTAATGCCTGCTATGGTTTGTTTGATTGAGAAAGGGTTATTGATTATGATTAAGGTTTATTACCTTGATTATGGATGTGTTTACCATGTTTAATTGGTTATGGACATTGGGTCTAGGAAGCATGATAAACTTCTTTGTTTTCCATTCCAAGTGTTGTTAAGATGGAGTTGATGTTTATTTTATATTCATGTGATTCACATTGTGAAAGTATGGCCAAGGGGAATTGATTGTGAGATCTTCCCGAGGTAGGATCTTTTAATTATGATTTTTTGTTATGTTTGACCAGAGGTATTGACAGTGAGAGCTGTCGTGGGGTCATTTATTAGAGGGGTTATACTATGAGAGCTACCCAAAGGGTTATTATTAAATAAATTTTGGACCATAGGAAATTGACTATGAGAGCTTCCAGAGGGTCATTATAATTTATTATCTCTATACAGACCAAGGGGTATTGACCGTGAGAGATACCCAGGTGGTAGTTGTTTTTTATTAGTGCTATATGGGACCCAAGGGGTTAGATCGTGTGAGATTTCCCAGACGGTAATTATATTTTATCGATTTGATGATATGTGAAACCATAGGGGATTAAACTGTGAGAAATTTCCTAGAGGGTTTCTTGTGAATAATTGAATTATTGTGATGAGTCTTACAAGACAAAGAAAAATCTTGGACTTGGTCTTACTTGGTTGTTTAGATGATCTTTTGAGATGTATGTTGTTATTATTATATAGGGGGATATAGAGATTAATCTAGATCACGAGGTTACATTATTTAATGGATTGAATAATTAATAAATGTAAATGAATGTAATTGAAAATTGTAAGATTGTTTACTTTTGAGTAATTCCTAGTTTATTGATTCATTTTTCAAATTGACTGCTATATATATTCACTGACAGTGAGACACATATCTTTTGGTGGTTGCCTACTGGGATTCATCTCACACCCTATTTGGGTCATGTTTTTGGGCCCAAACTGATTGTATGGTTGCAGGTATAGATGAGGGAAAGCACCCTTCTACATTAGGTACTTGATTGCTAATGGAGCTGGAGAGCATGAGACCAAGATGAGGCTTGCGATGCTATTGGAGTTTATTGATTTTTTGTACGTTGATTTTAGTATTGTATTTCCAGCATTGTGACCTATTTGGATGCTTTCCTAAACATATGTGACATGCATCATTTATATATGTGCTCCAGTTTATTTATTATCAGTCTTCTGCTGTTTACTTTATTGTATGGTATTACTGCTTCCGTTACTGTTAACTATTTGTTTTCACTGTGTTACTCTACCAATGATGACATAGTTTCCCCACTATCACACCCAAGGCCCTCGCTGCTAGTCAGCAGCCTATGGTGTTCAGAGAAATGCGCTTGAGGCCATGTGACCAACCAGGTATAGGGCACCTTTGGGAGGCACCCAGAACCAGGACGTTACACCTAATGTATTTCCTCAGTTTTGAGTATGCCACTTTTTTTTTACTAAAATGTAATTTTAAACTGGAAACATTCACTTTGAGTCTTAAATGTCACATCATGCATGGGTTTAATGTGAGAATGATTCCTATACTTCACAAATTAATTATGAATCATTGTACTAAACTATTAAGATAATCCAAGTGCATTTTCTTAGTTTTCAGTGAGGGACATTTTTTGTATTAAAATGTCAATTTTAAACTAATAATAGAAATTTTGAGTCATACCGGGCACATCGTGTATTGGATTGAGGTTCGGCTGATTCCTACATGTCAAAAATTACTTATGTATCATTTTTCTAAAGTATCGAAACAATATTAATGCGTTTTCTCAGTTTTGATTATGTCAGTTGTCCTTTTTACTAAAATTCATGTCAATTTCAAAACAATATGAATTCATTTTCTAGGTGATGATAAACTCTAAAATTACATCATAATTATTTGTTCATCAAAATGGGAAAATCCTTATTCTCATGTATTTTTTTATTGAGAATGATGATGAGTTTTTTTATTAATGAGCTTGTGAACATGGATCATTTTACATAATGAATGTGCACATGTATAATGAATGTTACTTTTATGGATTTCACAATCTTTTGTGATATTATATCATGTATATAATTGATGATTGAATAGACCAAATAATTTCACCATCCACCAAAGTGAAACCACTGTATTTTTTTTCTATAAATTCACAACTCGATCAATGAAATTTTGTATTTAATTATTGTTTTAGATGTTTTGGATCAAGATACTATCTTTTTTTCCAAAGGGGAATTTGTTTGGTTTTTTGGTGCATCACAATTTCATTTGAAGTAATTTTTTATTTTTTGGAGATTTCTTCGTAAGGCAGTTTATTTTCATTTGATTTCATGTTTCCTATCATGACCCGTCCCCCGGGGCCCATGCCGTGACATACCCCAAGCCCGCATCCCAAAGGCCTGGGGTTGGCGTCTAGCACCAAAGGCATCGACCTGTAAGTGGGAGGCATTTGTCTGAGTACCTATACGCACACACACACACCCAACCACATCCCACAAACTGAAAGGAAAAAACAAGTATACTGAAGCTAGAGTTGGCTACAAGTACAACTAAAAGTAAGTGGGCCAGAATAAAAACCCAAAAAAAGAACTAAAACAGCAAAGTATAAGGGGACTCGGGTAGCCATCCTCTAAAAACCCCACCTGATGGTAAGAGTAGTGTAGCTATAGGAAGCCAAAGTAGTACGTCCTGTCTACCTAATCTTATTGGGACCCACCTACTCCTAGTCCATCAAGTCCTTCGTCGAAACGTCCTTCATCTGTACAAGACACAACACGTACGGGTGAAGCCCATGCAGGGGTGAGTAACATAGTAGATAGTAGGGGACCCCAGTCCACTAAGGAGAAACACCACAAAGCAATCACAAAGAAAATCCACACAGTAAGGACAGATCACACCAGGTACAATCTAAAGAATAGGAATAAGGTTCATATGATATAGTGATAAACGTTTCATACTGTTGAGGGAATCATCCTTGATGAATCGCCGCTCGTCTGCTAGGACACTAAGGATCCACACGGTTGCTGCTCATCTGCCGGGCCACTAAGGATCCACATGGATGCTGCTCGTCTACCGGGCCACTAATGATCCACATGGATTATACTCGTCTGCTGAGCCACTAAGGATCCACATAGATTCTTATCCTCTGTCAGGCCACTAAGGATCCACAGGGATCCTACTCATCTCCTGGGCCACTAAGGATCCACATGGCTGCTGCTCGTCTGTGCGCTTGATCCCCAGAGAACTGATCCCCCAAGCCATACGTTGAAATTCAACTTCCTTATAAGTATTCTTAGAGAATACCTAAAGATATGTCTCATCAAGAGGGTCCCAATGCCGCAAATGACTCATCAATTGGATGCCCGGTTTGCAAGTTATTATCCTTTTAGTAATAAGGGGATGATTCTGTTTGGGCCCAGTCCGACCTGGTCAGAGCAACCCGACCAACCCAGCCCAGGGGTCCCATATACCCCAGTTTAATTTTACTGGCCCTAAATGACCTAGTTTTGGTTAGGGTAGGTTCGGTCTAGCCTAGCCAGTGGTCCAAGCCCAATGGGCCTCGCTGTGACTGACCCAGTTTGGTCAGGGGTCCAGCTCACCGGGTCACCCGGCAACCCGGTCTCATCCGACCTGGCCCAAAGAGTGCGAGTCTAGCCTGCTAGTGTGGGTTCAGCTCGCTGGGTGTAGGTATGGCTCACTAGTGTGGTTCTGGTCTACTAGCTTGGATCCGACCCACATGCACGGGTCTAGCCCGGCCCGATGGTTGGGGGCACGACCCGCCAGCTAGAGCCCGGTATGCTAGGGGTAGACTGATAGTGTGCGCTCAGGAAATGGAAGCCACTACCGTGTCCCCTCTGTGTCCAAACACAGCCCACAAATATCAGGTCGCGGCCTCCCCTCTTCTTTGGTCGAGTGATCGCGGCTCGCCAGGTCATCCGAGCAGCCCAGACGTGTGCCACCGCCTCCATGCGGTGTCGGACAGCACCGCTCCTCTATGCCGCCATGGCACACCGCCTCCCTTTGCCCACAGATTCTACTGCGGGCCACCGCCGACTACTGCCGTGGGCCATCGCTGATCATCATTGCTAGCGATTCCTTCTACGGGCCTCCGAAGGTGCTCCAGTGGTCCATTTATCGATCCACCTACGCCTACGGGCCTCTTGGGTTGCCGCCATCCCTTCTTTGGCCCCAAATTCATCTTGCCACCGATTTTAGGATACTACCACGAATAATGAAAGTGCGGAGGGACCTGGGCCTTGTTCATGTCGGCCTTCACCCTCCACGTTAGAGGTTTAAAATATGGGAAGGTTTGGGGATTATCATTCTGTCAATCAATAAAAATTAACCCTGAATTGAAAACCCAAGAACGACACCCTATCGCAAGAATGCACAACCTGTGGCTTAACTTATTCATGGGTTAATCTACATTCATCGTTTAGAATAAGAATGGGGAATAACTTCAAAATAAAACAAACACCTATCTCTTTTACATTCATTTTCATATCGCTTCTTCCTTGAGGGTCCAATAGGTTGATGGTGTTCGTCATTCTTCGAGGTACGTCGAAGTTGATGAAGTTCTGCCAGAATTCGTCGTTATTTATTGGGGAGGAAATCCGTCAGAGAATACTTACAGTTTAATCCTTGTTCCACCAACTGTCAAACTATTAAAAAGAAAACACGTCTCAGTGTTTCTGTTACGCTATGACATCGCGTTGTTACACTATTTCATTTCTGAAATAACATCTCTGTTACACGTCATTAAAGCATTGGTACACTACATGTTAACAAGCCATTAATGAGCTCCATTAATGCATCTTGTTGTTGCCACGTTGTTGCTTTACAGTGTCGTCGTGTCATCGCTTCTTTGTAGCATCGTCGTGTCATCTCTCGTTGGTGAGAAAAGAAATAAAATAACTTTTTAAGTTATTTTATTATTTTTCTCAAAAAGTCCAATTTTTTTTTTGTTCGACCCTTGCTGGATTAATTTAAGTCCTTTATATGTAAATCCCGACATTCTGAGTTCAATAATGCCCTTAGATTTTCTATCTGAGAACTGGTTCAAAATTTAGAAAAACCCACTCACACATTTACTAAACGTACCTTAAAAAAGTTCAAAATTCCGTTCCGGGATAACTGGGCCTTGGAAACATGTGCCGTTAGAGCTTGTAGTTTCGAAATAATTCCATATAATTTTAAAAAAATTTACATAGAAATTACGAGATGTTACATTCTTCCAACCTTAGGGATTTATGTCCCCAAAATCCAAAACAAGGGATAATCATATAAATGGGGGTACTAAGCATGAATCTAAGCCTCCCACTCCCATTTTCTCTTCTAGAGATTCCCATGATGCCACCGAATGCGCATCAGAGGAATCGAACACCCATGTAGGACCCACTCCTTTAGATCCTCTATCTCCACTGGTAACTCCACAAACGTCACCCCAACGTCAATTTCCAACTCGCCCCAATCGATAACGTGCAATGGATCATGCATGCATCTTCTCAGTTGTGACACGTGGAAAACATTGTGCACCCGGTGCATATATGGGAGAAGAGATAGGTGGTACGCCACATCGCCAACTCTTCTATAGATCTGAAAAGATCCAACAAACCTCATAGATAGATTTCCACTCTGGAAAAATCTCCGCAATCCTCATCGGGGTGAGACCCGAAGGAACACATGTTATCCCTCCTCAAACTCCAAGGGTATCCATATCCTGTCGGCATAAGACTTATTCCTGCTCTGTGTAGTCCTCATCCTCTCCTGGATGATCTTCACTTTCTCAGTGGTAGCCCGTACCAACTCTGGAACCATGAGTGCCGACTCCTCTGGGTTTGTACAGCATAGAGGTGATCTGCAAGACCACCTATACAAGGCCTCGAACGATGTCATTCCAATGGTGGAGTTATAGATGTTGTTGTATGAAACCTCCACTAGTGATAGGTGGTCCTCCCAACTATGACCAAAATCAAGGATGCAAGCACGAAGCATGTCCTCCAGGGTCTATATGATCCACTCTATTTTACCATCCATTTGGGGATGAAAAGATGTGCTCAAGCGAAGATGAGTCCCTAACACCTCCTGTAATACCTTCCAGAACTGGGATGTAAAGCATGCATCATGGTCCAAGATGATCATCAAAGGAACCCTATGAATCCGTACTATCTCCTGGATGTAGAGGCATCCCAAGACCTCTACTGTTCCTTAATCCTAGATGGGTAGGAAGTGAGATGACTTGGTGAGTCAGTCAATGATCACCCAGATAGAATCATGTCCTTGGGATGTACATGGTAACCCCATAAAAATGTTAATCTAGATACCATCCAATTTCTACTTAGGTACCTCAAGTGGATGATCCAAGCCTACTGGAACCTGATGCTCAGCCTTCACTTGCTGACAAGTGAGGCATCGTGAGATGAACATCGCCACTACTTTATTCATCCCTGGCCACTAGTACTGACGCTGGAGGTCCTGGTACATCTTCTCCACCCCAGGATGTACTTCCAAAGGGGATATATGGAACTCCCTCAACACCTCCTCCCGCAACACCACTGGTACTATGGTGCACCCTATGAAATAGATGATGTGCTCTCCACCTATCGAAAATCTATCAGGATCATGTCCTAAGGATAACTGAGCACATTGGGCCTCACAGTCAACATCCACTAGCTGTGCCTCCCTGACTCGCTATAAGAGTGGGGGAGTGACAGTCATCATTTGAAGATAAGCTACTCTATCATCATCCACGAAGGAGATCTTCATCATGGCTAGCTGCTCGGTCACCTCACTCAGTATCTGCAAACTGGTCCTCTTGCTAAGTGCATCTACTGCCACGTTCCCCTTCCCAAGAGTATAGACTATCTCAAAGTCATATTCCTGGAGTAACTCTATCCATCACCACTATCTCAAGTTTAGGTCCTTCTAGGAGAAGATATACCTAAGACTCTTGTGGTCGGGGTAAACTGTAAACCATTCACCCATCAAGCAGTGTCACCACATTCTCAAGGAAAATACCACTACTTCTAACTCCATGTCATGGTTTGCGTAGTTCTTCTCATGATACCTCAAATGCTGTGAGTTGTAGGTGATCACTGCTTGCTCCTGTATCAGGACACAACCTAGACCGGTCCCTGATGCACTGCGGAATACTACATACTCAGCTCCCTCCTTTGGTAGTATCAAGATGGGGGCACTAGTCAGTCTCCTCCTCATATCCTAGAAACTATACTGGTATTTATCCATCCACAAAAGGGATGTCCCTTCTATGTCAAAGATGACACGGGTGCTGCTACTCTGGAAAAGTCAGGCATGAACCTCCGATAGTAACCAACCAACCCCAAGAAGCTTTGCACCTTAGTCATGCTCCTAGGTGGATCCAAAGAGATCACTACCTCTATCTTCGCTGGATCCACTACAACTTTAGCCTCTAAGATGACATATCCTAGAAAGTGGACCTCCCAAATCCAGAACTGGCACTTCGAGTGTTTACCATAAAGCTGGTTCTCTTGGAGTGTATCTAGGACTATCTGTAGGTGTGTAGCATGCTCCTCATCCGATGCTGAGTACACCAAGATGTCATCAATGAAGACTACCAAAAAATGATCGAGGTAAGGTTGGAAGATCCTATTCATGAGTCCCCTAAACACTTTTGGGTAATTGGTCATGCCAAAAGGCATCACCAAGAACTCATAGTGTCCATACCGGTACCTAAAGGTTGTCTTCAGAACATCCTCATCACGTACCCGAAGCTGGTGATAGCCTGATCTGAGGTCAATCTTTGAGAACCACTTTGCTCCCTTCATCTGATTAAAGAGGTCATAAATCTTCAGTAGTGGATACTTGTTCTTCATAGTCACTTAGTTTAGGTGCTGGAAGTCCATGCATAGCCTCAAGCTCCCGTCTTCCTTATTGGAAAACAACATCGGGTCTGCCCATGGGGAAATGATGGGCCTTATGAAACCCTTCTCCTACAAGTCCTCTAGCTGTACCCTCAGCTCGTGAAGCTCCACGAGATCCATCTGATATACTGGTGTGGATATCAGTGCCATCCTGGGGTATAAGTCGATGCAAAATTCTACCTCTTTGCGAGGAGGTAGTCCTAGAACATCCTCAGGAAAAATATCCTTGAACTCATCCACCACTATAGGAAAGATTGGACTCCTCTCATCCACTACACTGAGGGTGAGTCTAGCCAACTTGTGAGTGATATACTGCACCCTCCTACAAGAAAGTCCATCCTGTGCTGCAAGGGTTTCCTTCTCACCGGTGAAGGAAAACCTGGTCCCATATCCGTAGACACACCACACTTTGCACCTAAAACAGTTGATATATGCATGGAATGTAGATAACAAGTTCATAAGAAAGATGACTTTATAAGGCCTCGATGCTGCTACTAGGAGATCCCACCTGAAGATCTCACCTCCTAGAGTAAGATCACATTGCCGACACCAGAGTTTAATCATCAAATCCCCTCCCATAGGAGTCTCTAACTGTAAGGATCAATCCAATGGATCCATTGGAATCTCTGAGTTCTGAACAAGATATGTGGCAAGGAAAGATTGACTGGAACTTGTGTCTATAAGAACTGCAACTAGGGTGGAGAAGACACAAATCATACCTCGAATCAACTCTGAAGTGCCGTGGTCATAAGACTATGCTACCTAAAGCTGAGTTCACCCCTGTTTTCATGATCTCTGAGGTTGGGGTAGACCACCCAGAGGTGGTGGTGGTAATACCTCGAACCATCACCCACTTCCTACCACTCAGCCTGCTCCCCTTCCACATCTGCCGCCCGATGACCCTCCTCGCCCAAACTTATGCCTCTATCTCAACGGTCCCTTGATCATCTACTGATCATCTTCAAAGAAGGTTGGGAAGTCATGATCCATATGTCCCTGCCCACCGTATGAGTAGTACACCCTTCTCCTCTACTGTCTCCCACTGTCCTGGTGGCCTCGCACCACCGATCCCAAGTCTTGAAGTCATCCACTAGATGATCTGACCTATTTGGACCGCTGCGCCATATGTCGGCTACCTGCCACAGATGTCTAGGATACCTATCGCCTGGTGGTGGCACCGACTGTCAGTGTCTACTCTGCGAGGATTATCTCTACTAGAAGGGCTCGTTCCAGTACCCCGACCTAATTGGGGATGCCGAGAGACACCATTGATGACCTGATCTCCCGCCTGAGTCCCTACTCAAAGGTTCAGGCCCTAAATAAAGGGTCTTTAACTATGTCTGTGGAGTAGTGAGAGAGGTCTGTAAACCTCACAGAGTAATCAACCACGGATAGGATTCCCTGTTAAAGGTGAAGCATCTCCTGAATTCACACAGAGCGCAAGGTCTCGGGGAAAAACTCTTCCCAGAAAAGCCGCTCGAAGTCAGCCCAAGAGAGGGTCACTTCATCATGAGTCTGAATCGTTAGACTCCACCATCTACCTGCCGAGCCCTAAATAAGGCTCACAGCTAAGATCTCTATCTAGTCGAGTGGTGTCCTCACTAAGAGTAAGACCCACATCACCACCTCCAGCTAATCCTCAGTGACCTAGGGATCCATCTCTCCCCTAAACCTGGGAGGTCTCTGTCTTTGAAACTCATGAAGGGAACTAAGTCTGTGCACGTTCTCTACCGGTACTTCTGGTAGTAGATTCTGACCAACGGGTGGTGGTAACACTGGTGCACCACCTGGTGAGGCCATCTCAAGAATTGGTCCCTGAACAGATGCCTCATCACTAGTCGGTCTGTCCTTCCGACCACATATCAGAATCCTTGATGGTCATCTATGTGAAGGCATCCTGAAATAGATCATGATGGGCCATGGTCAATAGATTATACCTGGTGAGCTGACTCTTATACAAAAGAACATAAGTTGACACTTTTTCAACCAGTGTTTTTATGCATTGAGACGAAAATAAAAATTCAAGGTCTTGGTGTGTGGATACGTTGCCCGCTGCACCAACAATGGACTCCCTGAATCTGGAAGTCAGACTCACAACATTTAACACCATTTCCCCAAAAGAAAAACAATAGAATCTTGGTCACTGAGGTATAACTAACCACCTATGATAACACTTTTTCACGAACCTTCCCTTGGGACCCATGCCATGACATACCCCAAGCCCACCTCCCAAAGGCCAGGGGTTAGAGGCTAGCACCAAAGGCATCAACCTGCAAGTGGGAGGAATTTTCCTGAGTACATGTACTTACACACACTCCCAAGCACGTTACACAAACTAAAAGGGGGAAAATAAGTATACTGAAACCATAGTTGAGTACAAGTAAAACTTAAAGCAAGTGGGCTAGAATACAAACCCAAAAAAAGAACCGAAATAGAAAAGTACAAGGGGACTCGTGTAGCCATCCGCTAAAAACCCCACTTGATGGTAAGAGTAGTGTATCTACAGGACACCAAAGTAGTATGTACTATCCATCTGATCCTACTAGGTCCCGCATGATCCTAGGCCACCAAGTCCTCCATCGAAACATCTATCATCTACATAATACACAACACGTGAGGGAGAAGCCCGTGCAGGGGTGAGTAACATAATACTCAGTAGGGGACCCCTATCCACTAAGGAGAAACACCACAAAGAAACCACAAAGAAAATACACAAAGCAAAGACAACTCACACCAGGTACAATCTAAAGCATAGGAAGAAGGTTCATCAACTATAATGATAAACATTTCGTACTATTGAGGGACTCATCCCTGATGAATCACCGCTCGTTTGTCGGGCCACTAAGGATCCACACGGCTGCTGCTCATTTGTCGGGCCATTAAGGATCCACATGGCTCCTTCTAGTCTACTGGGACACTAAGGATCCACATGACTAATGCTTATATGATGGCCCAATAAAGATCCATACGGCTGCTGCTCATCTTCCGGGCCACTAAGGATCCATACGACTACTGCTCGTCTGATAGGCCACTAAGGATCCACATGGCTATTTCTCATCTACTGAGCAACTAAGGATCCACACAGCTACTGCTCATCTGCATGCTTGATCTTGGGAGAACCACTCCCCCAAGCCATACGTTGAAAGAAAAATTACTTGTAAGTCTCCTTAGAGCATACCTAAAGATCTGCCTCATCGAGAGGGTCCCAACGCCGCAAATGACCCGTCAATCGGATACCCGGTTTTAAATTTATTAGCATTTTAGAAATCAGGGGCCAGTTGCATTTGGGCCCGGTCTGACCCGACCAAACCGGCCCGAGGTTCCCACATACCCCGGTTTAATTTGAATAGCCCGACCTGACCTGGTTCTAGTCAGGGTAGGTCTAGTCCGGCCTGGCCAGTGGGCCATGCCCAATGGGCCTCGCTGTGCCCAACCCAGTTTGGCCAGGGGTCCAGCCCGCTGAGTCACCCGGTGACCCAGTCTCATCCAACTAGGCCTGAAGGGTGTGGGTTCGGTCTGATGGTGCGGGTCCAGCCCACCGGCATGGATCTGGCTTGCTGGGTGCGGGTTCGGCCCACTAGCGTGGATCCAGATCGCTGACGTAGGTCCGACCTGACCCACTAGATGGGGGCACATCCCGCCAGCTGGAGCCCGATCCTTCGGGGGCGGACCAGTGGTGTGTGCCCAGGATGTGGAAGCCGTCACCGCATCCCCTCCCTATCCGAATGCGGCCCACAAAGACTGGGCCACTCCTCCCACGTGGCGGCCGCCTGGCACCGTGTCCAATGCCTGCCACGACCGATGGGCCAAGGCCTCCCCTTCGCTACGGTAGAGCAACCATGGCTCGACATGTCACCCGGGTGGCCCAAATGTGGGTCGTCACCTCCACACAACACCTATCTTCCATACCGCCGCGGTGCACCGACAGGTGCACCACCTCCCTCCGCCCATGGCCGCCGCCGCAGGCCATCACCGACCACCACCAAAGGCCATCGCTGGCCACCGCTACAGGCCATCACCAGCCGCCGCCACATGCCATTGCGAGATGCCGACACCGACACGCTGCCGGTTCCTTTTACGGGCCACCATAGTTTCTCTGGTGGTCTATTTCTCAACCCGTCTGCGCCTATGGGCCTCTCGAGTCACCGCCATCCCTGTCTTGGCCCTAAATTCATCTTGCCACTGATTTGAGGATATGTCCATGAAGAACGTATGTGTGGAGCGACCAGACCTTGTTCATGTCGGTATGTGACCTCTGTGTTAGAGGTTTAAAATAGGGGAAGGTCCGGGGATTACCATTCTATCAATTAATAAAAATTATGCCCGAATAGAAAACCCAAGAATGACACCCTCCCACAAGAACGCACGATTCACAAATTAACCTATTCATGGGTTAATTTTTGTTCTTCATTTAGAATAATAATGAGGAAGAACTTCAAAATAAAACAAATCCCTACCTCGTTGACGTTCATTGCCATAGCGCTTCTTCCTCGAGGGTCTAAGAGGTCGATGGCATTCTTCATTCTTCGAGGTATGTCGAAGTTGATGACGTCCCACCAAAGTTTTTCGTTCTTCATTGGGGAGGAAATTTGGTAGAGATTCATCATAGAATCCTAAAAATTTAATCATCATTCCCTCAACATGTCAAACTATTAAAAATAAAACATGTTGCAACGTTTCTGTTACACTATGACATCGCGTCGTTATGCTGTTTCATTTATGAAAAAGCTTCACTGTTACGCGTCATTAAAGCATTATTACACTGCATATTAATGATCTATTAATGATCTCCATTAATGAGTCTCGTCTTTACCTCATCTCTTCTCTGCAGCGTCTCCATGTCATCGCTCGTTGGTGAGAAAAGAAATAAAATAATTTTTAAGTTATTTTATTATTTTTCTCAAAAATTCCGAAAATTAACTTTTTTTTTCGGCCCTTTCCAGCTGAAGTTAAGTCCTTTATAGAAAAATACCGAAATTATGAGTTCAAAAGTGCCCTTATATTTTTGATTCGAGCACCAGTTCAAAAGTTAGAAAAACCCGCTCACACATTTACTAAATGTACCTTAAAAAAAGTTCAAAATTCCTTTCCGGTCTCATCGGGCCTCGGAATCATGTGCCATCAGAGCATGTAGTCTTGAAATAATTCCATATAATTTAAAAAAAATTACATGAAAATTACGAGACATTACATTTCATTTGAAACCATCCCTCCTTGATGACCACGATCTCTCAATGGTGGTTTTCCTCCAATAGTTCTCTCATACACCTACTGGATTTTATGGTTGATTACACACATATTTATTCAAACATTTAAGTTGAATTATATACCTGTTCAAATATTGGATTGGTGTTTTATGAATCTCAAGTGACTATTGTATCCACTAATAAGACCCTTTCTTCGAAGTGTAGAGAAGTCATGGGCAATAAATTTCATCTGTTTTGTTGTTATTGTTTAGTTTGTTCTTGGTGAGGGGATTCTTTCACACTTCAGTAATATTTGATTTTACTTAGAATGTGATAATAGAACTATGATAATTAGTTTGAAAAAAATAAGTGGTGTTGTTTTGTTTCTAAAAAAATTCCTCCACTTAAATTCCTTTGTAAAATCACTTAAATAAGTGGTGAAAAACATTTTTTCAATAATCCCCTTGAAACACTTGCACAATGGATCTTATCTTAAGTGACAATTGTTGTATGCAATTTTCAACAATTTTTCTCAAACATAATCTTGGTATTATCCTCATTCTACTCCATTTACCAAAAATTTTATTGTTTACAAGCCATCGCTTTGTATCCTCCTCCACCTCGGTCTCCACCTCAGTCTCGGCCTCAGTCTCCACCTCTACCTCCTCCTCTACCTCAGTATCTGACTCCGCCTCTACCTTCGCCTCCATATTCATCTTAATCTACACCTCCACCTATACCTCCTCTATTTCCCAAAAATTTTATTATTTTCAAGTCAGTGCTTCTAAACAAATTGATTTCTTCCATTATACTTCTTCTTGAGAAATAGATAAAAAATAATATATAAGCATTCTGAAACTAATCATTCACACCCAAATATATTTTTAAGGTGATAACTCATAATATATCACAAACATAGCTGGTAATCACCTAAATTTGTTGTTTTAATACATTATAACAACATGTATATGACCCAATCATCTTTAAACAAATTTACATCTTCTTTTGAGTATGAAGGTTGTCGATAATCTTGATAGTACTAAGAAAATATAGTCAAAAAATGATTATGAAATATATTTAATAAAATTTTAATTACCTTTGGAAATTACCTATTGGGGGATGCTGGTCTTTTCGTGCTTTATGATCTCTCTCATAAGTTTTGAAACATAATATCCATAATCAGTTCCATTATCTTGCTTCAGGCACTAGAGAAATATTAAAAATAAGTAAATTGTTTTGAAATGTTTTGATAAATAAATATTTCTATATATACCCTATTTTATTTCCATTTTTAGTAATCCATAGGCTTTATCTCTTTATACACTTATTTAATTACATGATTTATCCTATATTTAGTGACCACCCTACCATAAAAAAATTTATTGTTAAAACACAGAATAAAAAATATAATTTGAATTTTATCTATAAAAGTTTGATTACAATATATTAAAAATTCACAGTAAACATCATATGTAGTTAGTTGGATGGATATCCATGCATTAGATCCAAATAATAAATATTTGGGGTAACTATATTTAATGCAATCAGAATCCAGCACTACTTAAAAAAATAAAAACAAATAATTAATGAAAAAATTAAAAATATATTTTTTGTCATTAGATTGTAGAGTTTTAATTCTGTATTGTAGGCATAAAAAAGAGTCTGTCACCTGATGTTTTTTGATCAAACACTTTGAGTAACTCATCTTTTTTTCTTTGTAATTTCTTCATTATCCAAAGTAAGTTTTCTATAGAAATGATACAAGGATTAATGAATCCAAATCATGATTCGTATGATTTTACATTTACATAGTAGTAATATAAATGCCTGTAGAAAATATGAATAGTTATTAACTTTAATAAACATATTATCTCACTCTTTGGGTAATTGTATTATGAAAATGTACCTTATGTATGTATTCATAATTAAGACGCCCAATCATTCATTCTTAAGAATCTTATTTATAGTCTCGAGACCAATTATGTTTGTTATGAAAGTTCCATATATTTCTTTTTTCATATAGAATGTAAGAAATATTTTCATCTTTAAATGTGGTATCTGTATAAAGTTGTAATGATAATAAATGTTTCTCTGGAACTAGTGGGGAGAAGGTACTCTTAGAATGTTATTTTTGATTTCTTGGTCAATTAAATATATTTTCTTGATTCAAACTTCCATTTACTCACCGATTTATCCATCTAAATATCATACCTCACTTTAGACATTTTATCATCAACCATTAAATTTTTTTCATATGAAAAAATTTGTTAAAGACATACCTCATGTATATTTATAAGATTAGATGACCATGCTATGAAAGATTCAATAGTATCATTGACCATTGTAATATCTAGATCATCAAGTGGAATAGGAAACTCAACAATTAGATCATGAGATACCTTAATCACCACTATCATGTGATCTTTTGGTAGGTCTTTATGGTTTAACTTGTCTTTAGGGATATTATACACTGTACCCATCACAACAAGGTGGTGCATGGGCGTTGACATATACAAATCACATACAAATATACCCTACATAATTTTAGTAATATAAAGTTATCGAAAGTTTTTTGATTCAAATTTAAGAGAAATAGTAATGAAAAAATTTATTACCTTAGGTATGGTATGAGGTTGGGTGGAATGACTATCCTCAAAGGTAGTGGGATAATTTGGTTCATGTGCGGATCTTTTTTCCACCATCGGTTCGCTTTGATCCTTTCTCATACATTGGTTTTCCAAACCAAACTAAACAATAATATCTTATAGTGAGTCTATTTGTATATGTAATAATCTCACCATATTATATATATATTCATGTGGTTTTATCTTCTCAAAATATGTTCGAGGAGAGACTCCAAAACCTCATCCTCCAACGTGACCATATTGTTCTAACCGCTTCAAATCTACTGAAAGTAGATTTTTTTCTGGTATGGTCGCTTTCAATTCTTATGTCTAAACCATATAAAAAAATATTAACATAAATTGATATTTTTATATAATACTGTTATAAATTATAAAAAATTACAGTTATTTCATACTTACACATGTTTCCCATCATATTTTTTGTTTTCATCAACTAGTTTACACTTATTATTTACATTAGGCTCCTTCCATAGCACATGACATAGGAAGGAATTGGATTCAGATTTTGATTCATCAATCTGCATATAAAAAAAGGAACATATGTTGTTTCATATCACATAATTAAAATTTTATTTTTTATTTAAAATACATACCAATTTCTTCTCTAATGGAGCGTACCCCATCCTTTCTTTGTGATATGGGTACATTGGTTTTGAAGTACGTTCTTTATTTTTAACACTTTTTTTATTTCATAAATTAATAATTTTGAATCAAGTTGGATAAAATAAAAAATTTCAAATAATATATTATCAATTGTAATGAAACTGAAATGATTTCTTATTGAGACGATTGATGAAAGCAGTCCATGTTTTCTACTTTATAATGCATGTATAACTAACTGGTGGGTGGGTCTTTACTTTCCCCTTAGAATCCCTAAGATGTAACTTCATAAGAAGAGTTTGAAAGCCTCTATGGGATTTTCCAGTGGCCATTAAGAAAAATTTATAATGTAAATATTATAAAATAAATGAAATCTATAAGGAATAATAAAAATTAGATCAACATTTCATTATATATATTTTTCAGTAAAATAGATAAAGTATATCAAAAAATTAAAATTATATCTTTCCAAAGGATTTCCTTCATTACAGGTTAGATGTGGCACCATGAATTAATATCAATAAAAACATTCATACTTGTTGTGACCACAAGATAACTAATGAACATTGACTTGTTGGGGTTAATAGGTTGACTGTGTTGATTCCAACCAACCTCAAATTTTATACCCTAACTTCTTTACTTGATAATTTTATTCAATGCTATGATGTTGTTTCATTGTTGTTTTTTCATCAACATACTGTTGATCCCCTAATAATTCTGTAGTTTCATCATCATTAGTATGTTCTTCATTGGGATTGGTAACATCATCATGTGAAGAAGAAATTGTTTGCATGATTAGTCAAATATTTAATTTTTCTTGAATAAAAAAACATAAACATGGAGAAAGGATTTGAGAAGGGTTGCATGCACAATCTATTGAAAACTTGATGAACTCTTTAACTCCATGTTCATACTCTTTTGTCAAATGATTAGTGTGCATCCATTTTGAAGGAAATGGGTAATTAAATTTAAGAAAATAATTACCCCACTATAGTGGGTGTTATCCTCTGAATTCATCCAAAGGTGAAAGTTATAGACAACTGTCATCCTTATCAGCTTCATCTCCCAAACAATTATTATTACATTTTGTTTCTTGATACTCACCCCCATCTCTTGTGGACATACACCTATGTTTCTTGAACTAATATAACCAAAAGTCATCCCATACCAAGTACTGGTGATCATTTTGGATGACTACTACTCAGAGTATTTCAAACAACATAGAAGATATGGGGGATGAGTCTCAAGAAACAAAATGAAATAATAAGTGTTTGGGATATGAAGCGGGTGAGGATGACAATTGTCTCCTTAAAACTTTTTATATTACTGAATCTTAATTTAAAATTTCAAATCTCATCTCGAAATTCTAAAAGGCCCCTGACACTACCATGAGAACATAAACTCATCCCCACTGAGATGCACCAACTCTAATCTATGTTACTAGTACTTTTCCCTCACCTTTATCTCAAATATAAGAGCTCTATATCCATTAAGGTTCATGTGTAGGGTATAAGTATAAAAATAAATGGGTAAATACTAAAATGGCCCCTAAAATATACAATAACGCATATATTTGAGTATATATTCAAATTAATATTGCTCAAAATACATATGCAACTCAAGTCATTGTGTAATAAATAAGACACCGTGATAATCAAATGTACCGACTTCATTTCATACCAGTGCATTATACTAATAATACCATAATTGTATACCATGTTTATTCCTTGATATTCAAATTATTTCACTAAAAAGAGGTTAACATTTGAATCATAGGATTAGAAAAAATTATTTATCTCCCTTTGGAAATGAACAAATCACAGGTACCATGATATTTGACATCAGACCCTTAGCATCCAAGACTATCCCTTAGGGATAACCATCACATGTAATTATTACATCCAAATCATGAAATGGGTATAACATAGCCATTTTTATTAGGAATTGAATTTGAAATATGGGAAAGTATTAACATAATCGGTTCCCTTAGGAAAGAACCACACAACGGGTGCCATAATACATTAGTTATACTTAACTTTTGAAAAACCATAAAGAAGAACAAACAACAACACAAATGTCACATCACCCTAGCCATCAATGAATCACTAAAATGTGATTAGTAAATAACATTATAACATACCATACCCAGCCCTCACATAATACCCATCAAATTCTAATATATGATAAAAATTATTTTTATCACATCTAGACATGTATTTCTTATAGAAAAATATTGTATTCATACATTCAGAGGTATATTAAAAATAATTTCAAATAATATCAAATAATTATTCAAAGAAAATATTATAAGGCAAGATTTATCAAAATTTAACAAAAAAATATCTACACATTACAATAATTTTCAAAAAATTACTCTAGAAAACAAATTATTAGACAAGTAAATAAAAAAACATTTGTTAAAAAATAAGTAAAAAATGTATACAAAGATAAAAATGATGACTTAATAAATAAAATTCATAGAATTTTTCCATTTCCTAAAATTCTAATGTCTAGAAAAAAATTATTTATAAATGTGTATTGGTTCATTTTATAATATATTGATTATTAAAACCATATTTGTGTATGATTACAGTAAAATAATTTAAAGAATATATTTATCCTATCAATATATATATATATATATTATGAACCATATAATCTAAAAAATAAAATATCAAATACATATATAAAAACTATAACTAATCTTGTATCATAAATATCAAATTCCTTAATCAAATAATAAAACATGATAATCACTTAAATATTTCTATTATAGCATTTGTAATACATAATAATTGATCAAGATTCTATAGAACCCCTATTTTCTAAAATAAAACCTAATTAAAACCTAGAAATTATTATTTTTAAAAAATATGTTCATCCCATGTATACTCTAAACCCACTAATATTCAAAAATAACCTAAATGCAATTTTAATTATGGCTTCTAACATATTACATTTCAAAAATATAATTCAATTTCCATCAAAAAATACCACCAACCAAATTGTAATCCTAGAAAACACTTTTCCATTTAACCATCTTGAATTTATCAATTCATTTATGGTAAAAATTACCACAATCATAAATATAATATAATAGTGATAACTAACACTAAATTTTCTAATATTTCACACAAGTTTAACTTAACACCTTTAATAATTCTTTCATGCAGTATATCATAATCTCATCATTCAATAATATATTTAGCATGTGAAATTATATTTAGATTTATATTCAAATTGTGTATGAACAACAAAAAATAATCAAATGAAAGAAAATATACAGGAACCCCCATAAAATTATATCATTTTATGACATAGGAACAAACTCCATTTATTCATTCAACTACATTACCTATGGGACGCTAATAATTAAATATTGATTAATTGAAAATCCACACCTATCATTATATGAAATTTTATGAAGATGATTTTCTCAATAGATACACCTATATTCACAATTCTTCTTATTCTCTTAAACTTTTTCACATTTCCATGTGCATTCCATACTATGGAAATAAGATTAAAAAAAATAAAAAACCACACTATCAAAAAGGTAACAAGAAATAATAACGGAAACATCAAGAAAATCTCCATCATTTGCAAAAACAGATGGAGATGCAGTTCGTAGTGGTCTTGTATGAAGTTGGTATGAGTTTATAGAGTAGGGGTGGTGTTGTGTTGGTATAGGTAAGTGAAAGAGAGAGAGATGAGATGTAGGGTTCATCATGGTTAAGAACAACATAAAAAAGAAAACTGTGGAACCTAAACAACCAATCAACGAGAGAGGAAAAAATGAAAATAACATACCTCAGATTCTAGCATTGATTCTTCTGAGAGAACGTCGAGGAGTAGCACTGGCAACATGGGAGTTCTATGAGAGCCTAAGAATTGCGACTGAATGAGTCATAGTTAGGGTTTTTTTTAAATATATCAGGGATACTTTTATCAAAACTCACAAAAAGCACTGATAAAGATCCCTTTTATCAGTGCTAAATTGATAAACACTGATAAAAGGAACCTTTATCAGTGCTAAAACTTTAACATTGATAAAGGATTTATAATTATAATTATAAATAAAAATTTATGTATATATATTTATATATATTTATATAATTATATATTTGTTTATTATAATTTTATAATTATTTAAATACATAATTATTTATTTATAATTACATTAATACCTTTTCTAAAAAATTATATTTTTATTTATAATTAAAAATATACAATTTTATAAATATATTAAATATACATTTATAAATATATTTATAATTATTTATTTGTAATTATAAATATATTTTTATCATAATATATATTTATATAATTATATATATATTTAATATAAATATATAAATATAAATATAGTAAATATATTCATTATTTAAATATATTTATTATAATTTTATAATTATAAATATATTTATATCATTATATATATTTATATAATTGAATATATATATATAATAAAAATATATAAATATAAATTCACTCATTATTTAAATATATTTATTATAATTTTGTAATTATTTAAATATATAATTTTTTATTTATAAATATATGAATAATACTAAAAATAAATAATATTTATATATTGATATAATTATATATATATATATATAGCCTCCAAGGTGCATTTTAGTGGTAGCTGCCCCTGTGGGTCTCAATAAGGTATCAAGTTCGAGTCTCACTGAGTTCATCCCTGCATTGTATGTTGCCTGCTTTTCATTGTAATGTAGCTTATTTCCCCAAATAAACTGAGGCTTCGACCTCAACTTATATATATATATATTATAAATATAAATATAAATATAAATATAAATATAAATATAAATATAAATATAAATATAAATATAAATATAAATATAAATATAAATATAAATATAAATATAAATATAAATATAAATATAAATATAAATATAGTGTATTCATTATTTAAATAAATTTATTATAATTTTATAATTATTTAAATATATATAATTATTTATTTATAATTATATAAATACTTTTTTAAAAATAATATTTATTTATTTATAATAATTATAAATATATAAATTTATAGATATAGTAAATATACATTTATATATATATTTATTTGTAAATATTTATTTAAAAATATTTTTTTAACATTATTAATGAATATATAATCTTAAATATATGCATTTTAAAATTGTGAGAAATTGAATAATTAAAAATGAGTACAATTTAAAAATATTGAAAAATGGATAAGTTTTATTAATTAAATATAAATTATTAAAAAAATATGGATATATATATTGAAGTAAAGATGAATACACATTGAAAATACTAAAACATAATAAATAAATAAATAAAAATAAATAATAGAAAATGATTAAATTCAAAAACAAAATAAAAAATAAAAAATAAAAAATATTATAAATGAATAAATAATACCTAATTGTAATAATATAAAAAATAAATAAATAAATTTGACCAATTAAAAACATAATAGATTAAATGTATCCTGTTATAATGAAATTCTAAAATATACTAAAATTTGAATAAATTACATAAATATTAGGTGTATGTGTTTCTATATAAGATTTCATTAATTGCATAAATATTTGTGTGTGTGAATTGTATATAAAAATTCATTAATTACATATATGTATGTGAAATCAATGTAACATATGACGTTTAATATATGTTAAATTGAAAGTCGGACAACATTAAAAATGAATAAGATATTAATATGTTTTTAATTATTACATTTTATTCATTTTATATATATTTATATTTAATATATATTATTTATTACTGTTTATAATTAATATATATATATATATATATTATATTTATTCATTTTTATTAATAATTATTTTATTAATAAAATTTTAAATAAAATTTTAATTTATTCATTTTTAATCTTTTTGTTTAATTATTACAATTTATTCATTTTAGTTTTTTTTAATTATTACAATTTATTCATTTTATATATATATATTTAATATATACTCTTTATTAATATTTATAATCTATATATATGTATATTAAATTTATTCATTTTTATCAATAATTATTTAATTAATAAAATGTTTAATATTTTTCTTAATTTACTCATTTTTAATTTTTATTTGTTTAATTATTTCATTTTATTCATTTTAAATATTTATATATTTAATATACACTATTTATTAATTTTTATAATTTATATATTTTTATATTCAATTTAATCATTTTTTATCAATAATTATTTAATTAATAAAGGCAACCTTTATCAGCGCTTTTTGCTAGCACCGATAAATGCCAACACTGTTAAAGGCCTCTTTTATAGTAGTGTATAGAGCTTAGAATTGATGTATTTCCACTATTTATATGGAAATGAAGTGAAACTAAAATGGGTAAAGTATAGATAAGTAAACTGATGCCATTCAAAGTGAGTTTCCAGTGCCATTGGATTAATAAAGATACATTCATAAATGGAAAAGTATCCGGGTAGTTTCCAACAACAATATTGCATAAAGAAGATTCATTTGGATAAGATGATTGAAGAAGATGTGGATGTTGTTGTTTGGGGTGTGAAGATATTTTGTATTCTCATAGTGTATAATTTAGATGGCGATTTACTAAATTAACTAAGATTGAGAAGATCATCAGTTTATAAAAAATTCATAGAGTCTGTAGTTTAATGAACATTTTTTCTTTAGAATGAAACCAGATGAAAATAGAGTTGAATAAAGGCCTTCCTGTATTTTGATGAAGATCTATCCATGTGATAATCATGAATAGAGAAATATGTTTGTTTTAAAATGAACTTTGATGAAGTTGGGAAAAATGAGATGAAAATTAAATAAGACCTAAAAAGATATGGAATTACTATGTTGATGATTGAAATTTGTTTAATGTTATTCCAAATAAATTTTAGAGTGTTTGAGTTGAATTAAGGTGATTCAGGAAGCTTTGAGATAATTTGAATAAGTTTGGAGCTGAGTTGAAAAGTTTTGGAATTACAAGTTTAAGTTGGAAATTTGAAAAATTCCATAACCCCCACTGAAATATATAAAATAAACTTTATGTTGGAGTAGGAGAATGTGGATAAGTGTTGAATACACACTAAAATACATAATGGTAACTTAGTGAAGCAAAAATATAAAATTAGAAAAGTCCCAAGCCATTCTATAATGCATAAAAGTAAATCTATGAGGAGAATATGAGAACCAAAAAAAGGAATTTCATAAGTAAAATTAATATATTGGTATGTAAAAGTAAATCCAAGGCATAGGAAATACATATGAGTTATTTTGAAGTAGAAAATATAGAAATTTTTAGAGTTTACAAATGCAATATACTTTTCCAGAATATATAAGTGTCATTTCTTCTATATATAATGATACGTAAAAGTCAATGAATTGGATAAATATGATATTTCTATAATTTATAAGATAATTTTAAAAGAATTGTTTCTAGAAGTTTAAAAGAGTTTTTTAGGAGAATTTGGAAGAATTATTTAAATTATACAATACTTGTTTCCTTCCTCATTGATTTAAATATCATGATTTATTTTATGACCATGATTCAAGATTTGATATTTAGTGATGAAGGATAAAGAAGAAAAAATGGTTCTTCATTTCATAGAGAGGAAGACCATGCCATGATGTCATCTATGGAGAGTTACCAGCTGAAGCTAGTTTTGTGAAATGAGATTCTACCACGCCATGATGAGATCACTACAGTGTGGTGTGCGATGAATAAGAGGTCTAGGAGAGTTACACACCATAATAACATTCCATGTGTGTTTGGATCAATGCTGAGATAATCCTGTAATCTACTTCACATCACAATAAAAGAATTCATTCCAAAATCATAATTTACTAATTAAGAATAAATATTTGATTTCACCGTGAGAGAACCGTTTATGCCACAATAGTCCCACTACATGTTTTCATGCATACACAGGTTTTAAAGTGAACACAGTTTAGGAGAAACAAATGGATTCACTCATTTCGTGGAGTAAAGTATTGCACCATGATTGTCTGTGCATATGTGAAGATTATATATAGATTATGTGAAAATTTTGAAGAAATATAATCCTAAGTCTTTTATAAGTTTAAATGATTAAATATTTTACTAGGATTAAATTAGAATTATATAGGAGACATACTGCCGCTAATTAAAGCTATTTCCATATTAAAATATGGAAAATATATTGATGAGATTTTGTGTAGGTATAATATATAGTAGAAGAAATTGAGACTCCATAATTGAGAAGATCTGATACTCTAATACTTGAGATAATTCTATGTATTAAATATAGAGAGAAAGGATCTTGTGTTCATTATATGGTTTGAAGCTAGATACATCCATCATTGGTGAGAAAGTGATCATTTTCAATGCATTGAAGGTGAATTTGAAAAAAGAGGGTCTAATCCAGTTCATGATGATTATCATTTAGGATGAAGAAGAAGAGGGAGATTTTAGATCATTCACTATCTTCTAATCACCAAACAAGATGAATAATTTAGAAACCCATCCTACAATAATATTATATCATAATGTTTGAAGAAGGTATAGGAACCCTCTTTGATTATTGCATATTGAGGAAGGATATTAGATAAATCCTATCCAGGAGGGACATAAGTCTTCGCTACTACTGATCATACTTCAAGGTGGTATAATCTAAACATTGTATTTATATAGAAAGTCCTAGTTTGTGGTAGATCCTAAAAACAAAATGTTTGTTCTTACATTATACTTGGCATGTTTTAGGATTATGAGTCCAAGGATATACCCTATATTGAGTTCCTTTTTTATATTAAAGAAGAGTTTTATTTTAGTGGGATAATGGCTATCATGTATCAGGGATGCAATCATCTATCTTGGAGGTGATCCTCATTAAAAATTCTAATGTAATTTGTTTTTTTTCTTTTAAGTTTATACTATATACATAATAACCAAAGGTGATAAAAGAGATTGAGATCCATTCATTGAATATGTGTATAGGTAAAGAAGGGAAGAGTTTTTAATTGGTAATAAGTCATCCAACACCGATTCACCCCCTCTTAGTGTTGTCTATATCTCATGTGATCCCAAAAATTAGTATTATAACATCAGGTTCCAACTCCAATTGGATTATTAAAGGTTTAAATATTTTAATATTTTTTTATGTTTCACTTTCAAAGGTTTTATAAATTGAAAATTTAAAGAATCATGTGAATTCCCTATCAAAGAAACTATGGAAGATATATCTTCCAAGAAATTGAAGAACATTAAGAAAAACGATGTTAGGAAATTGAGAAAGTCCTCATCAAATAAATAAGAGAAAAATTATTCTATACTAATTAAAGTTATTCAAATTATAGTTAATTCAATTATATTTTTGGCAACTTTTATCTTAAATGAACTTTTGATGAGGAGGTATCCCACTTATGTAAAGAGGAAAATAAATATGTTTTCCCATGATGTTATTCTAATAAATAAAAATATGAAATTAAATAAGAATATTTAATGGTTGAATCCAACAACAATGAGACAAATAAAATTTCTACCTTATAAGTTTCAAATAATTTAGGTTTTCATGATGTAAGTGAAATTTTTTGTCAAAAGTTTCCTCTAGATGTTCCAAGAACAAGCGGGGAAGATCACATTTCTGAGGATTCACTAAATGGATCAATTTTTAGTTTTAAGGATATTCTGTATAACTATCTCAAAGAAATAGTCACTTTTATTTATGTCTCTTTTATAATCAAGCACTATTAGATTTTCCACCTTGAGGAAGAATTAGAAAGTTTGGAGAAAGATTTGGAACAAAGGGTGACGATGAGTGAAAAGATCTACAAACAAGTAGGAGCCTTAAATGCCATGAATTTGGAACTTAAAGAATTATCCATGACTATGGGGCTTCACCATACGCCAATAGTTGGTTCTGAACCGAGTATGTCCAAGGGTCTTCTAGGGATGTTTAGGATCACCCATGGTTAATTTATTTATTTTATTTTTAGTATTCTTCTACACTTGGTTTTTTGTTTACCCTACCTGTTTATTTTCAGCACAACCCTAATATATTTTGGTTTGGGGTTTATTTATAAAATGGTAGTTTTTTTTGGAAATGAAGGGTGGCGTGTGTTAGATTTCAAAATGGGAAATCTATGCTTGATTTATAAAATGTGAAAAACTTATTTTTATAACTATATTTCAAACTAGTGTTAATGGACTATTTTGGGAAAGTTAACACTTGGATTCTTTGGTGATTGCTTACTGAGCTCTTAGCTCACACCCTACTTGTACTGCTCGATGTTAGTTGACCTGATCTATTTTGTAGGTAACTCTTCTATTCAGATTTCTTGGATCAGGTGCTCATTATTGGAGAAGGTTTATTCTTATGGTTGGAGGTGACCAAGGGGTCACACAGAGATCGTTCGGTGCCAGTTTAGTTTCATTGTTTTAGTTTCAGTTTTGTACTTGGTTTTCAGTTTGCTTAGTTGTATATTGTAATTAAATAAGTTATTTACTTATTTGAGATTCAGTTGTCAGTGTTGTTGCATTTTTAGTTTGTTCTATTTATATATCTGGTCCCGACTGTTTCTTATGGGCTTAAATCATTCCCACTTGTATGTTTTGATGCCCGATACTAGTTTCCAGCCTGTGGGGATCGGGAAGGCCCTTTGGGCCATGTCTCAGACTGGGTCGGGTGTTGGGTTGGATGGCATACCAACTTGGTTCATGAAAAAATGGTATCAGAGGAGGTTCTTTGGGGGGGGGGGGTGTTTGGTAGATGGATATTAGGACTATCAGGACTCTGGAGGTAGGTATGGGAAGGGCTTCATGAACCCTTTCTCATTCTAAACCTCGAGTTACCAGGGGTAGTCTTGGATTTGAGTCTTTTGTCTTTGTTTTGGATTGAGTGATGAAAATGGAGGTGAATCAATGCCATGTTGTGATATCACATGGATTAGTGACCCATTTGGAGTCCAAGTACACAATTCAAGGTCCTCTTAGTGTTATGTCTTACTTGGGGCATGGCCCACTACCATGTCGCCAGGTTAGACATAGATGCTAGTACCTCCTTCTGGTAGTTTGGTTCATGTTGAGTTCTTTTTTGGTTCCATTTAGTGTGAGTGGGGGTTTTAAATGAAAAAGGTTTTTAAAATGGAAGAAAAATATTCTTTTGAAATGGTTTGGGATCGGTAAAATGCGTTTTAAAGGAAATTATTATGGTTTAAAAATTTGGTGCATTTTTGTATTTCTAAGAAAATGGATTGGGTGAAACCCTTGGTGCTCCTTATGAATGCTTTTACATGTGAGGCTATGTATGGAAAGTGTGTGTTGGCACATGTGGTTGGAAATGGATGAACACAAGTGTGACGGTTCATAGGATTCCACAGATGGGTGTTTTAAATCAAAGGCTTGGCCTTGTTTTTATAAAATGATTTTTTTGAAAGAGGAAAATGATTCCAGAAATTGGTTTTTTGTTTTAGAATGTAGGTTTTTTTGTGAAGGGTGGGATTTGTTTTTAGAAATTAGCCTTGAAATAATGCAGTTTTGAAATTGAAATGAAATGGTGATTTTTGAAAAGTGAATTTTTGAGTTGTGTTTGTGGTGTTTGGAATGTAAGACAGTTGTTTGGCATGATATTATCTTTTGGTTATTATTTTATTGGATGTTGATTTTTGGATCTGGGTTTTGATGTTGAATGTTGATCAGAATATGCCTCTTAGAAAAGTCCCCAAAATTTCATAGTGATTAATGCCCAATTTCTTGTTCTTATCGAGTGTTTCCTATTTTTCGTGATGACCAAGGTTCATTAGAGGCAGTGGAGTGGCTTTAAGGGGTTGATCGTGTCTTAATAATGTTGGGAACTCATGAGGCTATTAAATTTCATGCCATTTTTGTTTTTTAGGGTTCGATTTTGGATTAGTGGAGGTTGGTCATCCCATCATTTTTGGAGTTTGGAATGTGGCTGGTTGTGGTTGTCAATCTAGTTTCACTCATTGTTCATGAAGGTTCCCCATCTAGCGAGGAGTACATACAAGAGGAACCTATCTCTAAGGATCCATATTCTATGATCCTATATTCTAGATCATCAGATTGATTTCTGGTGTGACATCGGTGTGGCTGATTCGGGAATTCAAATCCATCTTGTTGCATCCCTCTGAAGACCTACCATCATTATGGCCATTTAGTTCATCTAGAGAATTTCTGCAGGAAGCATCGCCCGAAGAAGACATTGTGATAGGAGGATTCTAGTGCCTGACTATGAGGTAGGATATGATTTAGTTATCATGGCACTAGCCATAGGCCTGAGAGTGAAGCTCATGCATAGTTAGGAGTTGTCGGGGGTGTGTGAATCCTTGGACCAATTTTTGTTTCCCATGTTGGTATGTATACATTCCAAATTTTCCTTGTAGTTTTTTCTATTATTGTAAGTTCACCATTTCACTGTAAATAATGATGGACTTATTCTATTGTATCCCAAGTAGTTAAGCCTATTTGAATGTAGCCTTTGGAATTTTTTTGTTAACCTTTGAGTGTGTATTTCCTTTATATAGGCCGATCTTAGTTTTATCTTTTAGCAGTGCTCATTTAGAGATGATTGAGTTTTGTAGAATTAATTTATTATGGGTTCAATTCATGTGGAAGGTTCCCAGTTTTGGTGGTAGTAGTGTCTAGATTTTACATGTAAGTTCGGGTTGATCCTCAGTTAAAATTTTCAAATTTTGGAAGTTTTGGGTGAATTTTTATCCTACGCATGGTTTACGCATGGTTAAAGGAAACTGTGTGCCTTGAATAGAAAACCTTGTGGCTTGGTGTCATTTTTGGACAGAGGTGTTTGGAACAGTTAGTGCATGGTTTTGAAACCATGCGGCCAAGAAGTGCGGGGTTCCCCTTCTTTCCAGTATCTCACTCACATTTTAGAAAACCATGCAGACAAACCATGTGAGCTAACCAGAAATTTTAAAATACCTAGTTCCTGGTTGCGGTGAGGGTGTTGTTTGGGGTTTAAATGTTGTTTGTATTAGCCACGTCTTTGTGGTGGGGAGAACCCCCTCGTGTTCTCCCCTCATCCTTATGATGTGGTTTAATTTGGATCAGTCGGTTGTGACTTGTGGAGTGAATAGTCACCCTGAGGTAATATTTCATCTTAGTTTTTATCAGGCATAGACTTGATTTTTGGCTGTCTTTTGGCTGGGTGACTTTCTGGGGGAAAAAGTGTTTGTGGTTGGGATAACTGTCACACCCCGACCACAATATTCATTTGTTTTTATTTAATTCTTGATGTTGGATCTTTTGATTGATGTTTAGGTTGAGTTTCCAACAAATTTCCTTAGGTTTTTTTGGTTTCATTTTACTTCTAGACTTATTCATGGTTATCATGAATGATATTTGGAGAAATTTTCATGGTGGAGAGTTTGTGACACCCACGGTGTCTCTAAATTGTGTTTAAATCATTAAAGGATCTTTGGTTGGGCTTCCCTAGTGTTTGGGGTGTAATTTAAGTGTTTTTGGACAATTTTTTAGGTCACACGATTTGAGAACGGTTTTCCCAAACCATGAAACTTAAACCTATGGAGTTGTAGAAGTTTTTTAGTGGTAGTCTCATGGTTTGGGCACAGTTTAGAAAACCATGCAGTAAAACCATGCAACCATTAAGGGCTTAATAACTTTTGACCTAGAGATCCGTTTTAGGTGATTCCACCTCAAAAATGAAGCCACACCTATTGGGTATCGACCATAGGTGCCTTCGTCTTTATTCTCCATAATATTTGGATACTTATTGGGTGATTTCTTACCAAAGGTTAGTGGTTCTTCATCAAATCTTCCCCATTCCCCTTCTCCTCTTCCCCCTATCTCATCTATTTTCTCTCTCTTGTCTTGGTTCTTGTTTGAACAAACCCTAGATATTAAGGTTTATGTGTGGGATGTGTTTCTTTAGATTCTAGGGTGTTCAGTTAGTCTGTGGGGCTTAGATATCTCCTCTTTGAAGGTTCTATTTCATTCGCACACCATCAAGGTAGGTTTTTCTAATTTTTCCTTTCCGGCATGACCCATGAACACTTGTGTGGTTTAAATTAATTTTTAATTGTTTTTATCACCTCTATTATACTCATGGATATACTATAATGGTGATTTATTGATGATATAATTTACTAAAAATAGATTTTCAAGGGGATCTTTATGAAATTTCTAGTTTTAGGGAACCTAGGGTTATTGTTAAAATCCCATTGTTCTTGTAAAGTGAAATTGGGGGTTTTAAGGAATTTTTGGACCTAATTATGTTCTTTTGGTATTTTATTGTTTTTTATTTTTTTGGGTTATATAATTTTGTTGTATTATGGCTTTATAATTGTATTAAAATGCCTTAGAATGGGTTTTTATGGTTTTTAAAGGGATCGTTGTGTTCTTTAAAGAATGTACGTCATGGGATTGGTTTGAAATAAAGTGTTGATTTTGTAAAAAAGTTTTTTGAGTGTTATATTAGGTTTTGGAGTGTGACATTGGATTTTGGTACATCCACGGGTGCACCAGGTGCACACATGAATGTGAATTCAAATGAAGATGACACTCTAAATTCCTTTTCCCTTGAAAGTTTCTCCTTTCTTATTCCTTCTATTTCACTTAAATGATCTCATCTTCTTTAAAATGGAAAGGTGTTACTCCAAGGGTTTTGTAAAACATGGATTCAAATGTTTTCCTAAAGGTTTGTCCTATTTGGCCCTGAAACATGATTTGGTGTGAATTTGGAAAGGATAAGGGCCTATTTGGAATTAAAAATATAGAAGCAGTGTTTTTGTGATGTTTTTTGGTAATTGCATTTAGTTATGTAAAGTTAAAGGCACATTTGGCACTTCAAACTCAAAAGTTATGTTTGTATTAATATTTAGAAAGGAATGTGGTTTGGAAAATGTGTGTGCCAAGTTAGAAACTTAAGGTATTTTATAAAATGATTTGAAATTTTATACGGTATGGTGGCCCGATTGGCACCTTGTGTGATGTGAAATGTATATGTATGTATATGGGTCACCTTTATAGGAGGGATTTACCTTTATGGTTTATCATATATTGGTTTCCGTGTTTGGTGTAGGAAAGTGTGATAGCGGTAGGTAATATGAGTCATGCATGCGTTGGCCTCCTACTTACACAATATTATTACTACCACCATGGGTTCTAAGGCGTCCTTTAGATGATCGAGTGATGGTAGCTTACCAACCTCGATTTGATGGGTTGGTACCCACTAGTAGATTGAGAGGCTAGATGGGGAGTGTCACTAGTTTTATCGTGAGGGTGATCAGTTGGTTATAGACTATGGGGCTTCACCATACGATGACCGGTGGTTTCAAACCAAGTACATCCAGGGGTCTTCTAGGAATGTTTAGGATCGCCCATGGTTACATTATTTATTTTCTTGTTAGTATTCTTATTCAATTGGTTTTCTATTTACCCTGTCTATTTATTTTTAGCACAACCCTAATATCTTTTGGTTTTGGTTTTATTTATAAAATGGTAGTTTGTTTTGGAAATGAGGGGTGGCGTGTGTTTGATTTCAAAGAAGGAAAGATATGCTTGATTTATAAAACATTAAAAACATATTTTTATAACTTTATTTAAAACTATTGTTAATGGATTATTTTGGGAAAGTAAACACTTGTATTCTGTGGTGATTTCCTACTGATCACTTAGCTCACACCCTACTTGTACCACTCGGTGTTAGTAGACCCAAGCTATTTTGTAGGTTTTTCTCTTCTGTTCAGGTTTCCTGGATTGGGTGATCATTGTTGGAGCAGGTTTAGTCTTATGGTTGGAGGTGACCAAGGGGTCACACGAAGATCATTTGGTGTCAGTTTAGTTTCATTGTTTCAGTTTCAGTTTTGTACTTGGTTTTCAGTCTGTCTAGTTGTATATTATAATTGAACTAGTTGTTTACTTATTTGAGATTCAGTTGTCAATCTTGCTGCATTTTCAGTTTTTTCTATTTATTTATATGTTCCTACCTATTTATTATGGGATTAAATCATTCCCACTTTCATGTTTTTATGCTTGACACTAGTTTCCAGCCCGTGGGGATTGGGAATGCCCTTCGGGCCATGTCTCAGACCAATTCGGGTGTCGGGTTGGATGTCACCCCAGACTGGTTCATGGCACATAGCCTATATGATTCCTAAGTAACCTTTACATAGCAGCTAGGAGTAAAAAATGACCTTTACACAACTCTTGATTCTCACTATTTACATTTACGTAGTGCTGGGAGGAACTTGGTACCTTTACGAAGTTGCTTAACTACCCTTATGTGAGTGTTATTTACCTTTATGTGAGCCTACTGATGTTACCCTTACACATCATGTGTATCACACCATTTACCCTTAAAGTTTAATCTTATTATTTTTATGTAGTTATGGATCTATGGTTGCATAGGCTCCTTACACCACTACTATGATTCCCACTTCCATGATACTTCCTATATGACATTCAAATATATCATATTTTCTTTCTTCATCCAAGTTTAGAATTTCTAAAATCTATCCATCCCCTTTTTCAATTAGAACTTATTGAATTTTTCCTGGCCATATTTGTGAAAAAAACTCATTATATGAGTGTAGATAAACCCAGAACAGAACCATCCCAAGATAATAGTTATCCACCATGAATAATTTTAATAGTCAAGGCACATAAAAAATTCCTCAGAATCCATATCTCATGTATCTATAACTCTTATTTGATTTCTAACACACAAACACACACAAACACATGTTCTCACATTGAATTAAGGAAGAATTTTAGATCAGTTCCCATCTACTTATTTTACTTCAGTTCATATGATCTATCCAAATGTTATTTAAGGAGGCTTACTAGGGTGTTATTTTTTCACAGTGTTAAATTTAATTAGGATTAAGTTGAAAAATACAATTTAAAAATGTTTAAAATTTAATTCATTTAAAGTTTATTTAATTATCAAGTTTCTACCTGGTTCCAAAATAATAATTTCTATAATTCCAGTGTTAAATTATTATTTTTTGTGAGGGAAATTAAATACCAATTTTGATTTTATTTCTCATTTTAATTGACACAAACACAATAAAAATAATGAAAAATAAATATACAACATGTAAAAATAGGTTCCCTCTCCCACACTTATTTATGATAGCACCCTCAATGATTCTTGGTATATAATTATCATTGAAGAGAAGACTAATAATGAACAATAATAAAAATAAATGAAAAGGGAAGAAAAAAATTGGTTTATTTGATGGGTAGTCGAGTTAAGCTAAAAAAATATTTAATGCCATATACATCTGCTTCCATCATTTATAAACCTATAATTAAAAATAATAAATCATTAGTTTTTTACTAAAAACTAAGAAAATGAAAAAATAAAGGGAAATAAGAATGATTCTTGGGTTATCCCTCCTAATAGGGGATGTATTTAGGCTATCTATAGATAGAAAACAATTTTGTTATCCTCAATCTATAGGGGGATGTGATTTATTTTATTTCATTCACTATAAGTTTATAGTTTCCTTATTATTTATTACTTCATCCTTCCCCCAGAGGGCCCTTTATACACTATATTTCTTATCCACCCCTTTTACATTGGTAACCCTATAACAATGTGTGGGTGGAAGAATGAAGTATGGGTACTCCTCATCCAAAGTTCCTATGGTTTCTTACTCTAGTTCCTGCTTCACTGGCACTAATTCACAATTTTCATCCAAGGGAAAATGATAAAGTAATTAAAATTGAATAGAATTAAAACAAGTTGAGTTTAGATTGAAATTATCCCCACCATAAATGGAATCTTAGTATTATATATCATCCTAAGAGGCCATTTAGAACTTCTTATATTCTTTTCTTTCCTGCATAAATTAATATTAGTAGTTATAAAGGGGATTTTCATGGGGTATGTCCAAAAGTAACTCCTGATCTGCCACAACCAAATCAGTGGATTCCTTATGTTCTTACTGGACTAGGATGTCCAGGACTTCTTCTGTCTCTTCTTATACTTCATCCATATCTATTTTGGAAAATCCTCCCAAATATTATAGGATATAATTTAGAATATTATAAAAGTTCTCTTCATTTAGATCATATTTCATACAACCCATGAGGTATTCCTGATCAACACCTTCAAACACCATATTTTCCATGAGTTTTGATACATTCACTCACATAGAAGCCACATTCAAATCCTCCAAATCCCATGAGAGTAATTCTGATTCTAAAAAGTGAAAACAAGAGAAATTATATTGTAATTCAAATTGTGTATGGTTAACAAATGAACTCAAAATATGATCATCTATCTCCATTATATCACATTTAAGTTCATTTTACTTGTAAAAGGTTCTTGGGAAGTCATTTAAAATGAATGAAGGTTGGGGTTCTTCAAGGTTATCCAAAAAATGAAATTCCTATAGCTTGTGTTCTTTATCATACAAGATTAGACAAAATGGAAGATGAGTTTGTTATTTCAGCATTAGGGAGGTAAAATTTTAAAGAAGTATGAATAAAATTTGAATTAAATAAGTTTATTTTAAATTTATACCCTTATTTATTTTCAACATGTTGTTATTTTTATGAATGTAGGGCCTCTTGAAAGTCTTATATTATGGATGTATAAAATATTGGGCATTCCAACTTTTACTTAAATTTGAGCTCATATATTTCATCTTTATCTTCAAAATATAGGGCCTATAAGGTGATTGTTGAATCTGGATTCACAACATATAGAGAATGAGTATTCAAATGGGATTAAATAAATTCAATAGATAATTATTTAATGGAAATAATATCTCCCTCATTTATATCAACTTCTAACTCTTCTAAAAAATACAAGGCTAATGCATATACATCTTCAAGTGTAAGAAGTGCTGGGATATCTTCTTATAGTTATTCCTCCACCTTGATTGTTGAGATAACTAGAGAATTAACTTTAGGTTTATAATCTTATAATACTTTAGGATCCTCTTCTTCTCTAATCCAATATTGGTGGGCTTTGTTGATCTCATCTAGATTATCTTTCCACTCTTACATCTAACTCTTTTTTGATATCTTCCTCCTCCTACACTGAGGAAATTGAATCGTTAGTATAATAAAATGGTGTAAGATATTTAACCATTATTTTAATATTTTACCAAGTATTTAATTTTTCTAGAGTCATATTTTTATAATTCATTTGGTCTATGAGGATTGTGATCAAAGGATAAAATCAATAAATGAAAATAAAAGCATAATCAAACTATTTACATCTATGAAAAAATAGTGAATACTCAGCCCAACTCCCCGAAAATAGTTCCAAGTTAATGAGTATCCTACCTCAAGGAATCCATAAAACAAAATTTAAAACTTCTATAATAAATACTAGTGGTGTACCAGAGTCTTCTCTCATAGAGCTAGGCCTGAAGATTCACTAATTAAGTACTTATTATTATTATTATTATTATAATTATTATTTTTCTATGTTTTTGAAATCAATAAAAGATTTTTTTTGAGTTTTTAATTTTAGAAAATGAAAAAATAATGAAAGAAAAAAATATACAAATATAGTAAGAAATATAAATGAGATTAAGATGAATTCAAATAAGTTCAATCACAATTTATTTTTTTTATAAAGTACTTAATCCACTAACCAGACTCAATATCATTTGAAAACATTCCCCCACTATTTTATTATGTAAAAGAATAATAATATGATTGAATAACTTTAAGAATATCATTAGATCATTTTTTGAAGATCAACATATAGAGGACTGCAACAATAATGACAAGTGATGGAGTGGTAATAATCTTAACCACTCCTTATCATAACTACCACATAGAACCGGTGAATAAATATAGAATTGAAATATATAAATTCAAGGATTCTATTTTAGATTCCTTTAGACCACCCATGATGGGTTATCTATCCATGATCATGGAGTTTGGAGACCATGAGTGCAAAAAATGGGTTGAGAAACATAAAGGAATTAGGGTAGAAAATAAAATATAGTAGAATATAAACCAAAGAACTGAATTAAAATTAATTACAGTAAATAGAGTAATTTCATGAACTACATCAAGGTGAGGCCAAAAATCCAGAGGTTTAAATCTACACAAAATAGAGAAGGGGAAATATATTTATATGTATCAATGCACATTACTCCACCTACTTATATTTAGTGTAAAACTGTGATATCCTTTATTCATGGATTGTTTCCATGTGTCCATATCAAGGGTGGATATTTCTTTAGGTAGTATACCAATTTGTCACAACCCGTCCCCTGGGGCCTGTGTCGTGACTACCCCAAGCCCTCCTTATATAGGCCAGGGGTTGGAAAATAGCACCAGAAAGGCATATCCCTAAAATGGGAAGTCATTGTCTCAAAAACCTGTACACACACAGACAGGGCACACTGTGCACAAGTAAACATAATGGAACAAGAAAGGTATAAACACAACTAAAAACCACCATTGAGTGTAAAAGTGAGTACTAAAAGTAAAGGGGCTAGAATACAAGACTAACTGAAATAGAAGTGAAACAAAAAGGGAAAAAAACTCCTGATATTTTCTTCCAAGGTTCCTACCTGAAGAGTTGGTACAACTCTTCACCACAACTCTCCATGTCTACAGATCACCTCCGTACACCGTCTGTCAATCACCTCCGAGCACCGTCAAGCCCAGACTCCTCAAAACTTAGTTTAGCTGTCTGCTGTCTGCACAAGACACAACAAGGTGTGGGTGAAACCCGTGCAGGGGTGAGTATAAAAATACCCAATAGGGACCCTGAGACCCCTGATGGTCTCCCAAAATTCCAAAAAGGAAAATACACGAAGCATGATCTCAATCACAAAGCACAAATCAAAAGACTCAGCTCAAACTAGGTATACAACTCAGAGTTCAGGAATAAATATGATTATTCGTAAAGCTAGACCATCTTATTCTTTCAAGAGGCTATACTATTGACCCACACAGGATCGCTTGGTGCTGATCCACAGAGGATCGCTCGGTGCTGATCCACACAGGACCGCTCGGTGCTGATCCACACAGGATCGCTCGGTGCTGATCCACACAGGATCGCTCAGTGACGATCCACACAGGATCGCTCCGTGCTGATCCACATAAGATCGCTCGGTGCTGATCCACACAGGATCGCTCGGTGCTGATCCACATAGGATCGCTCCGTGATGATCCACACAGGATCGCTCGGTGCTGATCCACACAGGATCGCTCGGTGCTGATCCACAGAGGATCTCTCGGTGCTGATCCACATAGGATCGGTCGGTGCTGATCCACACAGGATCGCTCGGTGCTGATCCACACAGGATCGCTCGGTGCTGATCCACACAGGATCGCTCGGTGCTGATCCACACAGGATTGCTCGGTGATGATCCACACAGGATCGCTCGGTGCTGATCCACACAGGATCGCTCGGTGCTGATCCACACAAGATCGCTCGGTGCTGATCCACACAGGATCGCTCAGTGATGATCCACAAAGGATTGCTCAGTGCTGATCCACACAGGATCTCTAGGTGCTGATCCACACAGGATCGCTCGGTGCTGATCCACACAGGATCGCTCAGCGGTGATCCACACAGGATTGCTCGGCGGTGATCCACACAGGATCGCTCGATGCTGATCCACAAAGGATCACTTGGTGCTGATCCACACAGGATCGCTCAGTGCTGATTCACACAGGATCGTTCGCTGCTGATCCAACAATCCACACAGGATCTCTTGGTGCTGATCCAAATAGGATCACTATTCATTCATCACGTCATAGCTAGCCATTGGATTCCTGCACAAAGCACAATTGATTCTGGGAGGATCTGATCCTCAAGCCATTGGTCATATTTCAATAGGTACAAAGTACCACGAAAAAGTAACCCAATGAACCTCCATAGCATAAGGGTTCCAATGCAACAAACAATGCATCAACCATATGCCCGGTCTGTAAGTTATAGGCATTTTAGTGCCGAAGGCCCGATTGAATTTACGTACGATCCAACCCAGTCATACTCAAACTTTCTCTAAAACTCAACTGGAGTGTCCCAAAAGGACCACCTCGTCCTAAGGGTTCTGGTGCCGCATACGGTTCGTCAAACGAACATACGATTTAGGAGATATTCCCATTTAAGTGAAATTGGGCCTAAAAGGGAGTCTGGGTCCGGGCCGACCCAGTCAGACCGACGCGACCCGGCCCGCTGGACTTTGGGTGCGGCCTGACCCACCCGGTTGGACGTGTCCCGCCAGGCCGCTGAACCACCAGGCCCGCTGGTCGGGTGCGGTGGTTCGCTCCCCTCCTGAACGGCCAAGCCATTCAGGGTCCCTCAATCAGTGGTTCCAGATGGCACCGATCCACCTGGCTGGTCCCACTGGATCGGTCACCTACAGAACCCACGGACCGCGGGTCCATCCTCTGCTGCGGCTCAAAGTTGAGACCTTCCTCTACGGTGTGCTACTGCAGCGCGCTGCCCTGCTCCTACACAGACATCAAAGGCTGGCCGCTCCTTGTCCGCCGTAGCATCTTTGGGAGCCGCCGTCCCTTCATGGCCGACGGGTGCTGGCCGTCGCCTCCCTCGGTCACCGGCACTGCCACGTCGGGGGTGCTTCTGCGGGCCACCGGTGAAGCTCTGGTGGTCCAATTTTATTCCCATCTACACCTGTAGGCTTCCTAGGGAGGTTCCTACACTGCGAGGCCCTTGGTTCCACCTTACCGCCATATTGATCAGTCACCCACGAAGAACACAATCAACACTGAGATTGACAAAGGGTCCAGGCCTTGTTCGGTTTGGCCCGTGCCCTCCACGTTAGCATTAAAACATGGGAAAGATTATTTAATCATAAAAAATATCATAAATTAATCCTCGCATTATCCTTCCGCATTAAAGAATGAAACGCAGATCAACCCATTGGACAATTGATCCGTGTTCTTCATAATATTCAAGAACGGGAAAAAGGGAGGAATTAAGCACATAACCCCCTACCTCGAGTTCATTGGAAGTCTCTATGGATGAGGAAAGAGTGTCCATGTTCGAGGGTGTTGCAGATGAAGGAGAAGGTTCACGTCCTTTGACACACATCGTCGAATCCTCCAACGGTCATCGAAGCTATGTTCTACATTGGTGGAAGATGCCATAGCACTTCATCAGAGGTTCCTCTCTTGAATGCCAAAAACCCATGCCCGAGCTTCGTTTAAATAGACGTAATAGAGGAGATAAACCCACCGCACAATTAATGAGTCTCATTAATAAACTTAATTAATGAACCTATTAATTCTCCCAATGGTGTGGTTACAAAAACAAGTGTAACTGGACATTAAATGGTCTAACAACCCAGTTGTCCTACCATCGTCGCTCAATAGTTACAAAGAAATAAATAAAATAACTCATTGAGTTGTTTTTTTTGTAAAGTAAAAAAATTAACTTTTTCATCTGAACCTTTCCAGTCAAAGTTAAGCTTCTACGAAGTGAATCTAGGCACTGTGAATTCAATGGTGCCCTCATATTTTTAATCTGAGCACCGGTTCAAAAGATAGAAATCACCGCTCGCACGTTTACTGAACGTACCTTAAAAAAAGTTCAAAAATTATTAACAGTCACCCTCGACCCGCACTGGTCAAGGTTAGGCTCTACTTAAGGGAAAAATTCCCTCACAAGATCAATGGTACTCTCAGATTTCCAATCCGAGTTACTGTTTAGGAGTTAAAGAATTTAATAATAAAATAATTGTTAATTGTTTTATTTACAGCCAAAAACTAACTTCCCATGTTGGCCTGTGCTGTCCAATGTTAGGATCTGCCTAAGGAAAGCATACCCTCATGAGCTCATCAGTGGTCTCATATTTTTAATCCGATTCACCGTTCATGAGTTATAAGCATTTGAAAAATAAAATAATTTTTTTTACAGTTATTCCATTTTTGGGTTTTCTCACTGAAGGCCTACGCCGACTAAAATTAAGTTGTTCATAGGGTAAAACCGCCATCCTGAATGTAATGGTGCCCTCATATTTCTGATCCGAGCACTCCTTTAAGAGTTATTACACTATTTCAAGAAAACTGCTCATGCACGCTATTTAAAGCTTAACATTTTTTTCGACAGATCATTCCGGGCATTCCGGCACTCAAAATCATGTGCCATCAATTTTCGCAGTCTCGTAAAAATTCCATATAATTAAAAAAAATTACACATAATTTCTGGGTCTTTATATTATACCCACCTTAGGGGTTTATTTCCCCGAAATCCAAAACAATGGCAAATCAAAACAACTGGGGTACTAAGCATGAATCTGAGCCTTCTGCTCCCATGTTCTCTCGTGGAGATTCCTATGCTGCCACCGAATGCGCACTAGAGGAATTGACCATCCATGAAGGACCTTCTCCTGTCAATATTCTATCTATACTAAGAAATTTTCAAACATCACCACATTTCCAATGCCCATCTTACCACAGTCAATGACGTGCGGTGGATCATGCACATACCACCTCAGCTGCGACATGTGAAAAACATCGTGCACCCAAGGCATCTATAGGGGAAGATCTAGATGGTACGCCACCTCGACTACTCTACTGAGGATCTGGAAAGGTCCGATGAACCTTGGATATAGATTGCTGCCCCGTCCAAATCTCCACAATCCTCATCAGGGTGAGACCCATAGGAAGACATGATCTCCCTCCTCAAACTCTAAGGGTCTCAGTCTCCTGTCATCATAAGACTTATTCCAGATTTGTGTAGCCTTAATCCACTCATGGATGATTTTAACCTTCTCAATGGTAGCTCATACCAACTTTGGACCCATAAATACTGACTCCCCTGGGTCTATCCAGGATAGAGGTGATCTGCATGGTTTCCCATACAGGGCCCCAAATGGAGCCATGCCGATGGTGGAGTGATAACTATTATTGTATGTGAACTCCACCAGTGGTAAGTGGACCTCCCAAATACGGAAAAAATCTAGTATATAAGCACAAATCATGTCGTCGAGTGTCTGTATGGTCCGCTCCGTCTAACCATTTGTCTAAGGATGAAAGGCGGTGCTCAAGTGCAGCTGATTCCTGAATGCCTCCTATAATCCCTTCCACAAACAGGATGTAAAACGAGCATTGAGATCTGAGAAGATCATCGAAGGAACCCCATGAATCCACACAATATCCTGTACGTAGAGGCATCCCAATCCCTCTACTGATCCCTGATCTCAGATGTGTAGGAAGTGGGATGACTTAGTGAGTCAGTCAACGATCACCCAGATGGAATCGTGGCCCCTGGACGTACGTGGTATCCCTATCACGAATTCCATGGAGATACCATCCCACTTCCCATTCCAACAACTCAAGTGGGTGAGCTAAGCCTGCTGGTACTTGATGCTCAGCCTCCACTTGCTGAAAAGTGAGGCATCATGGTACGAACTCTGCCACAACTTTCTTCATCCCTAGCCACCAATACTGACATCGGAGGTCCTGGTACATCTTTGCCACTTCAGGATGTACCACCAAAGGGGAAATGTGGAACTCCATCAATACCTCCTCTCGTAGCGTCACTGGTACCATGGTGCATCCTATGAAGAGAATGACGTGCTCCCCACCTTCAGAAAATCCTTCAAAAGACTATCCTAAGGATATCTGAGCACGTCGGGCCTCACAGTCAACTTCCCCAAGCTGTGTCTCCTGAACTTGCTGAAGGAGTGGGAGAGTGACAGTCATATACTAGAGGTAAGCTTCCACATATCTATCCATGAAGGATATATACAATGCGGCTAGCTGCTCTATCACCTCACTCAACAACTATAGACCAAACCTCCTACTGAGTGTGTCTGCTACTACGTTCCCCTTCCTAGGAGTGTAGAAAATATCAAATTCATAGTCCTGGAGGAACTCCAGCTATCACCACTATCTCAGGTTCAGGTCCCTCTGTGAGAAAATATACCCAAGACTCTTGTGATCGAAGTAGATAATAAACCGTTCTCCCAACTATACTCTCAGCTTCAGAAGATCTGTGGGAGCCATCCGATATGCAGTTGTAGATATTGGTGCCATCCTTGGGTAAAATCCAATGTAGAAGTCCCTCTACCCATGGGGAGATAATCCTGGAAACATATTTTGAAAGGATGTTCCTGAACTCTGCCACTACAATTGGGAACTGAAAACTCAAAACACCTGATTCCACGAGGGTAAGGATGGCCGAATCAAGAATGATCAGATGCACCCTTATATGCATGAGTTTATCCCATGCTTCCTGGGTTTCCTTTTTTTTCCAACCAAGGAAAACCCTGTTCCAACGCTGTATATATACCACAACCTTTTTGACTAAAATAGTCAATATGAGCATAAAATGTGGATGAACAGTCCATACCCTGACTAACATTGTAAGGCCTCGATGCTGCCACCAAGAGGTTCCAACCGAAACTCTCACCACAAGGGTAAGATCACACCATCAGCATAAGTGTGATTATCGAGTCTCCTCCCATAGGTATCTCTAAACATAAGGTTCAAGTCAACGGTTTAACCGGAAACTCTAGGTTTTGAAAAAGATTCATGAAAAGGAATGATTAAAACCTATGTCTATTAATACAGCAGCTAGTAATAGACATAGACCATACCTCAAATAATTCTTTGAGCCCTTGGGTCACACTTCTTGATTGCATGCAGCTACTCCCTTCCCCTATCCTCCAGCTCCCCGAGCTTGGTGGGGATCACATTGGGGTGGTGTTTGTAACATGTTGAAATGTATACCACCTCATATTTCTCTTCTAGATCCTCTTCCACATCTACTACCCTGCTGGTTCATCAGTCCCTATCACTTCCTCTTCTTGGAAAATTTTACACATCCAAGTCTCTAAAAATGACATCAATTTACTACTTTCTCACTAATGACATTCACTAACTGTATCTTCTCATCCAAATAATTTTCAACCAAAAAGGTTATTTGTAGCACCCTAACATAAGTAGGAATGAACAAAGGAATAGTGATGGCTTGGATGTCCCTAAACACATCTCTCTTGGAGGTCTGAGCCCCAATTCACTATTCATATCGTATTCATCGAGTACATGGAATGGTCGGTACGCCTCGATGAATACTCAGTTACCGACATGTCATCCTATCAAAACTGTAGAAGATCTTGGGAAGAAAAAACCCTTATATTTTATGGAAGGATACCTACTTCTCTGAGGAAGGATCTCAAGCTCTGTCCATGGAAAAGTCACCTCATCATAAGATACGGGTAATCTAAATCTATCATCACCCTGCCGAGCCACGTAGAATGATCACTACTAGGACTGCCATCTGATCTAATGGTGCCCTGGCTAGATGGAAACTCGGTCACCACCTTAAGCCAGTCCTTATCTACCTATGAGTCAGGCTTGCCTTAGAACCTAAGGGGTATCTATCACTAAAACTCATGTAAGGCACTGAGCCTACATGTGTCCTCTACTGGTAGCGTTGTTAGTAACTACTGACCAACGGGTAGTGCTATCGCTGGGACACTGCCCGAAGGTACCATCTTGAGAAACAATACTTGTACTAAAGCCTCATCACTTTGTGGACCATCCCTATGGTCACTAATTGGAATCATGGCTGGCTGTTTGTGTGGAGGTATCTTGAAATAGAATCAAGATGAACCACAATCAGTAAGTTATACCTAGTGAGCTGACTCAAAAGAGATCAATAGAAAAAAAATTTCAAAACACATGCAACTAGTGTTTTCATGTACTGAGCCGGAAAATAGAACTTAGGGTCTTGGTGTATGGATACATCGGCCTCCGCACTAACATTGGACTCCCTGGACTGAAATCCAAACTCAAGACACTTAACACTATTTCCCCCATTGGAAAATACAGACACTTAGTTCTTCTAGTAGAACCGACCCCTTAGATACCACTTTGTCACGACCCGTCCCCCAGGGACCATGCCATGACTACCCCAAGCCCACCTTCCACAGGGTAGGGGTTGTATACTAGCATCAGAAAGGCATATCCCTAAAATGGGAAGGAATAATGTCAAAAACATGTACACAAAAAGATAGGGCACACTACGTACAAGTAAACACAATGGAAGAAGAAAGGTACAACCACAACTAAAAACCACCACTGAGTTTAAAAGTGAGTACTGAAAGTAAAGGGGATAGAATACAAGACCAACTGAAATGGAAGTGAAACAAAAAGGGAAAACAGCTCCTGAGTTTGTCTTCCAAGGTTCCTACCTGAAGGGAAGGTACAACTCGTAACCACAACTCTCCACTTCTACCGATCACCTCCATACACCGTCTGTCAATCACCTCTGAGCACCATCAAGTCCTGACTCCAGAAGACTTAGTCTAGCTGTCCGTTGTCTGCACAAGAAACAATAGGGTGTGGGTGAATCCCGTGCAGGGATGAGTATAACAATACCCAGTAGGGACCCCGAGACCCCCGGTGGTCTTCCAGAATTCTACAAAGGAAAATCCAGAAATCATGATCTCAATCACAAAGCACAAATAAAAAGACTCAGCTCAAACCAGGTATACAACTCAGAGTTTAGGAATAAATATGATTAGTCTTAATACTATATCATCGTATTCTTTTAAGAGGCTCTGTTGCTGACCCACACATGATCGCTTGGTGCTGATCCACACAGGATCACTTGGTGCTGATCCACACAGGATCCCTCGGTGTTGATCCACACAGGATAGCTCGGTGTTGATCCACACAAGATCTCTCGGTGTTTATCTACACAGGATCTCTCAATGCTGATCTACACAATATCTCTATTCATTCATCACGTCATAGCCAACCACTGGATTCCCACACAAAGCATACTTGATTCTGGGAGGATCTCTTCCACAAGCCATCAGTCATATTTTAACTTGAACTAAGTCCCATGAAAAAGTAACCCAATTAACCGCCATGTCATAAGGGTTCTAATGCAACAGATGATGCATCAACCAGACACCCGGTCTGTAAGTTATAGGCTTTTTAGTGCTGATGGCCCGGTTGGATTCAGGTTCGATCCAACCCTGTTGTACTCTAACTTTCTCCAAAACTCAAGTGTATTATTCCAAAAGGACCATCTCGTCTTAAGGGTTCTGGTTCCGTAGACGGTTCATCAAACATACATTTGGTTTAGGAGATATGCTCATTTAAGTGAAACTGGGCCTAAAAGGGGGTCCGGGTTTGGTCTGACCTGTCCAGATCGACCCAACCCAGCCCGTTGGGCTCAAACCTATTTAGCTAGGCCTATTCTGGCCTATTGGGCCACATTATCGGCTTGCTGCCCACATGCTAGGCCTATTGGGCTGCAGGTTCGGCTCGACCCACCTGGTTGGCCGCGACCCACTGGCCGGGTGCGGGGGCACACTCCCCTCCCGAACAACCAAGCTGTTTAGGGTCCCTCAATCAATGACTCTAGATGGTGCCACTCCACTTGGATGGTCCCGCTAGACCGGTCACCTGCAGAACCCGCAGACCGCGGGTCTGCCCTCCGTTGTGGGTTGAAGCCGCGACCTTCCTCCGTGGCGCGCCACCCTACTCCGACGCGGCCGACAAAGGTCGGCCTCCCCTAGTCCTCCGCGGAATCTTCGGGTGCTTCCATCCCTTTGTGGCCAGCGGGTGCCGGCCACCGGCTCCCTCAGCCACCAGCGTCACTGCACTGGCGAAGATTCCGCAGGCCACCGGTGAAGCTTCGGTGGTCTAATTTTATTCCCGTATGCACCTACGGGCTTCCTGGGACGGTGCCTATGCTTCGTAACCCTTGGTTCCACGTTGTCTCCATATTGATCAGTCATCCACGAAGAACACAAACAACAACAAGATCGATGGAGGTTCCGGGCCTTGTTCGGTTCGTCCTGTTCCCTCCATGTTAGCGTTATAACTTGGGAAAGATTATTTAATCATAAAAACCCCCATAAAGTAATCCACGCATTATCCTTCCACATTAAAGAATGAAATTCAGATAAACCCATTGAACTTTTGATCTGTGTTTTTCATAATATTCAAGAACAATAAAAAGGGAGGAATTAAGCACATAACCCCCTACCTCGAGTTCGTTGGAAGTCATTGCAGATGAGGAAGGAGTGTCCACGTTCGAGGGTGTTGCGGGCGAAGGAGAAGGTTCACGTCCTTTGGATCTCGTCATCTAATCCTCCAACAGTCATCAAATATCCATTATATGTTGGTGGAATACGCCACGAAAATTCGTCAGAGGTTCCTCTTTTGAGTGCCAAAAACCCATGCCCGAGCTTTGTTTAAATAGATGTAAGAGAGGTGATCAGCCCACTGCACAATTAATGAGGTTCATTAATAAACTTAATTAATGAACCTATTAATTATCCCAATGGTGTGGTTACACAACCAAGTGTAACCGGCCATTAAATGGTCTGACAACCCAGTGGTCCCACCACCGCTGCTGAACAGTTACCAAGAAATAAATAAAATAACTCGTTGAGTTTTTTTTGTAAAGTCCAAAAATTAATTTTTTCATCCGACCATTTCCAGTTAAAGTTAAGCTTTGCCTAAGAAAATCTTGGTATTTCAAATTCAACGGTTCCCTCATATTTTTAATCCGAGTACCAGTTCAAAAGATAGAAATCACTGCTCGCACATTTACTGAACGTACCTTAAAAAAAGTTCAAAAATTATTAACAGTCACCCTCGACCCGCACCGGTCGAGGTTAGGCTCTGCCTAAGGGAAACACACCCTCATGAGCTCAACAGTACTCTCATATTTCCAATCTGGGTTACCGTTTAGGAGTTAAATAAATTAACAATAAAATAATTGTTATTTAATTATTTTATTTATGGCCAAAAACTAACTTCCACTGTTGGCCCACGCTGACCAATGTTAGGATCTACCTAAGGAAAGAATATCCTCATAAGATCAGCGGTGGTCTTAGATTTTTAATCCAAGTCACCATTCATGAGTAATAAGAATTTGAAAAATAAAATAATTTTTTTAATTATTTTTTTTAACGGTTATACCATTTTTGGTTTTCTCACTAGAGGCCTTTACTAACTAAACTTAAGTCGTTCCTAGGGTAAACCCACCATCCTGAATGCAACGGTGCCCTCAGATTTTTGATCCGGGCACCCATTGAAGAGTTATTCCACTTTTTCAAGAAAATTTCTCACGCGCGCTATTTAAAGCTTAACAATTTTTTCAACGGATCATTCTGGGAATTCCAGGCCTCAGAATCACGTACTGTCAATTTTCACAGTCTCATAAAAATTCCATATAATTAAAAAAAATTACATGGAATTTCTGGGTCTTTACAAATTAGTCTTATCCTTGCTTGACATTCCTCCCATGATGTCTATCTTATTCTTCATTTGGATGATCATTGCATGGATCATTTATTATATTTCTCCCTGATTTGGTTGAACTAGTTAAAATGGTTTTTTATTTGAGTTTTCTATTTTGGGTATTTTAGATTTTATTCCCATGGTGAAGATAACCTTTATACATTCCCAAAAGTACCATAACATGAGTTTTAGATGACCTTGATACAATGACTTTGAGATGGGATGACCTTTATGTAGCTACTCTTTCATGAGAATGATGTCACAACCCCCTCCCATCAAAGATATCACAATGAGGGGAGGGAGATAATGACCCCTGATTCCCACCTCTAATAGGCCTCAAGTTGGAAACTAGCACTGAGGGAATAAAAATATTAGGAAATGGGAGGCATTACCCTCTATAATAATACAAGATAGGGAGATAAGATGAATCATCCACAAATAACTCCACAACATAATATAAAAATAAACCAAAACCATCCCACAATGAATGTATAAATAAAATAGATACAGATAAAAGTATCCTAAGTAAATACCCAAAAGTAAAGCTAAATCACAAACATAGCAACTATCTAGGGGTTTGAGCTAGTTTAGTCCAGCATGGTTCACGTATTCCACCTAAAAACCTAAAAAAAATTATATACGTAGGGTGAGCATACATGTATACTCAGTAGAAAAACCAAAGTCTCTTGTACACATGCGAAACAATCATACTAATGCACCCATGAACAAACAACAGAACCAATAACACCTAAAAAAGTCAATTATCCACCACATCCTCACTAAGGCACACTCATAAAATAACAAAATTCATCTATAATAATATAATAAGAAGAATATCGATGAAGGGTACCCCACACCACTTTCCCACTAGTTTTCCATTCTCACACCCCAATGTAGTATATCCTGATACTCCCATATCTTATGAATATCATACCACAACCCCCAATTTATGGTCACATCACATTACACCCATAAATAATTGGGCCACCACCTCCAAATCAAGTCACATCACATCTCACCTAAAAACAACTGGTCCATCACCTAGTACACTAACATTCCTCCAACCATCACAACCTATGAAAATATACTCACCTAGAAGAGATAGAGAGAAAGAGAGGGTATCCATCCATCCATCCTCATCACCAGGATGTTGAGAAAACACCCCTCACATGACTATACGAGTTTCAGCACATAGTGATTGATGTGGGTGAGGTGTATACAAAAATCACAAGGAATATACAAGTACGTATATATAATCCACACACAATTCCAACCTATGGGTTTAAAAACAAACACTAAACAACTCACCACATCTCCACTTTTGTTTCCACCTCTAGATATAGAACATCACACAAGAAAACACAAGCCACAAAAATATTTAAACTTTCCACTAACAATTCATCAACCATCCCATTCATTTCATTATTAAGTATCAACCACATTTAAACACATATCTCATCATTTATTTATTCATTATCTATTCCCATTTCATTAACCAAAACAAACCCCAACCATTTCAATCACTATTTAAACAATTATTCCATTACTACATGGGCATCTAGCACAATGAAACCACACATAGAAAGCATCTCATTATCCCCATAAAACCATCACATTTCCGCCCCCAAATCATGGACAAAAAAATAAAACCTTGCCGCCCCAAAAGTATTGAAAAAAGCATCACCTTGCCACTCCCAAATAACCTCTAAACAACCATCACCTCGCCACCCCCAATGCATGACCACACAACCATCACCTCACCGCCCCCAAATCATGGACAAAAAATCATCATCTCACCACCCCCAAAACATGTCCAAATTTACATCACCTCACAACCCCCAATGTACAACCAAAAAACCATCACCTCCTCACCCCCAAATCATGAACAAACAACCACATATCACCCACACTCCATAAAAAGTTTATTTTTATCATATTTTAGTTTTTATGGGTGTTATCACACAAGCCATAACCATGAGGCATACATTTCATTATCTAAGTATAAGTGGTTAGCTAATTTCCATTTTTAGAGTGATATAAAAATAATTACAAAAAATGTAGCAGTCACATAACACATAATCTAGTGAAAATAAATCCCCCAATGGCCACAATTTTTAGCGGGACATTCACCCCGTACAATCCACAATATAAAAATAATATTAAAGCTGTAAAATCCTGAAAAACAAACCCATTTACCCTTAAATTTCAATTACCCAATTCTTTATCTTTAATTGAGCCAAAAAAAAACCATCCTCTATAGATAAAAAAGATAAAACCCCTCACACATGATACATAATAAAGAGAAATGAGAGATTCCCTACCTCAAAGAAGCTTTTCCGAATTACTGCACCCCATAGGGTGAAAAAGAAATGCTTGTAACCTCAACCACACATGAAAAAATAGTAGATCAATCTACACCAAATCAAAGGATCATAAAAACGAAGCCCAAATCATACTCAAAACCAAATAAAAATCAACACATCGAATCCCCAAGATAAGAAAGAAAGAAAACTCACCAAGAATAAGGAAATGGATTACCATTGATATCCAATGGGAATCAACCAGAACCAATAGATCATAGGAGAATATAGAGGGATGGAATTCCTCCCAAAATTGCCTAAGGTTCACCATAGCTGAGAGATGATTAAGCGGTATAACCAAATGAATCAAATTGACAGATCAAAAAGACTTTAAATCCAAATCCCTCTATTTACATGTCGTGTAATACATTCATGATGTGTAATTCATGGGATTACAAAAAATTTACACTTTCACAAAAAAATCAGTCACATCGGCCTTTATTTAATACACATTGTGAATTCCACTTACATGACATGTATCCATATCATGGGTTCCCACTCATCCTGTATACAATCCATCAATTCACTGGCAGCAAAAGCTGTGAACCATCACTACACATCATGTGACCATTACACAATGTGAATTTCTTACTACAACACTCTTGAAGATCCAGCCTCCATAGAACCTCCTCAATCCCCCTACAAAACACCTATAGCACCAAAAAATGACAATGTAGTGGGCCAGGAAGACATGGAAAGTTACATGAAATACCTTTAAAATTATTACCATCCTAGAGAATCCAAAACCAATCCCAGAAGGAATTGGGTCCAAACAACCACCCTATGAGTTACCTCTCAAGGATCTTATCATAACTCAAATATTGCCACCATCCAAACATTCCAAACCAAACAACCACACATTTTTTTTCACAACCTTATCACCACACAACCACAACCACCATAAAAACCACAAACACACAACCACTTGCACAACCATACAACCTCGACATAAACTGAACCAAAAACTTCTATAACCAACAAGACACACTAACCTGAACAAATGAATCATGGAATTCCATACTCTAAGTCAAGATACTATCTAGTATGGGTAGAATTGACTCACTTGAATATTTTTAATCACATCATAAAATAAAGAGTCTTGATTAAGAATCAAGTCCTCCACTTTTCATATGTAGAATCATTATCATACATCCCACATCAAGGAAAAATAGCACATATCATAAAATAACAAGGTCTAAACATCAAATAATAAGAAAAATAGAGAAAATAAAAACTCAAAATAGATCTGGGTACTGGGCATGCATCTACATATCATGGTCCCATGTACTTTATTTCAAGACCCTATGCCTCCACAACACATAAAATAAAGGAATGGTCTATCCATGTAGAGCCTTCTATTGGTGATCATTGATCTCTATTAGCCGCTCCACAAATGTTGCATCATCCTCAATATCCAAATCTCCCTAATAAATGATATGAGAGTCATCAAGAAAATACTGACGAAGATAAGTGATATGGAAGACGTCATGGATATTCTCCATCTACCGTGGAAATACTAACCGATACGTCACCTCTTCAACTCGCCCCAACACCTCAAATGGAATAAAAAACCTAAGAGGAATCTTTCCCCCCACCAAAACTTCACTTCCCATGTTGAGGGGAGACCTTCAAGAATATATGGTCTCCAACCCCAAACTCTAAGGGCTTACTCCTGTGACTGGCATAAGTCTTCTTCCATTCTTGCGATACCTTCATCCTATCATGAACAAGATGAACCTTCTCTATCATGCTCTGCACCACATAGGGACCAAGAACTGCTAACTATCCAACCTCTATCTAGTGCAATGAAGAACGACACAACCACCTATACAAAACCACAAATGGATCCATGTCGATGGATGAATGATAGGTATTTTTGTACACAAAATTGAACAAGGCCAGGTGTTGTACCCAAGATACACCAAAGCACAAAACACATCCCCTCAACATATCCTCTAACATCTGGATAGTCCACTCTATCTTCCCATCCGTTTGAGGGTGGAAAGTAGTAATGAGGCATAAATAAGTTCCAAAAGAATTATGTAATCCCCTACAGACTCATGAGGTAAAACATGTGTACCGATCCTAAATTATGAACCTAAGAACTCCATTTAACCACACCACCTTATCCACGTACCTCTTATCCAAATCATCTATTACAGTTGACTCTTTGATCACTAAGAATTGTACTGATTTCATCAATTGATCAATGATCACCCAGATAGAATCAAAACCTCCCTGATCTTGGAGTAACCTTGTGATAAAATTCATTTAAATTCTATCTCATTTCTACTTAGGGACATCTAAAGGATGTAAAAACTACCAATAACACAATCCAAAACCTTTACCTATTGAAAAACCAAACTCCTCTCCATGAAACCTGCCACCACCCATTTCATCCAAAGCCACCAAAACTATATCCTCAAGCCACAATACATCTTGGAAACTCCTGGGTTTACCACTAAAGGTGAGATATAAAACTCATTAAGGAATCCCTTATGCATAGCTACTGGAACAAACAACCTTCCACAAAATAATACCTGGTTCTGACCATCCTCCAACCGGCCCTCTGGAAGATCACCATGGATAACATGATTTTGTATCACCTCTTCCTCTAATTATCTCCACTAAGACTCCTCTACATTTTACATCAAAGAAGGATTCACTATCATATGAAATAATAAACCTACACCATCAACAACCCATGAATCTATGTGCAAATATTATAACTCCTCTATCACTCTTCAAACATCCCCAAAATCCTGAACATCATCATTTTGTGACTTCCTAATCAAAGAATCTCCCACAAAATTTCCATTTATCAAGGTGTAAGAGATCTCAAATTCATAATCCTTAAGAAACTACATCCACCTCTACTGCTGAAAATTCAGACTGTGCTGGGAAAAGATATATCTCAAACTCTTATGATCCATGAAGACCAAAAAACACTCCCTAATGAGGTAATTACACCACAAATTTAGTGAAAAGACAAATGATTCCTACTCCATATCATGGGTTACATAGTTACGATTAGGGGGATTTGACTGCCTAGACTCTAAGAGACCACTTCCCTATGATATGTCAATACAAATCCCAATACTAGATTGGAAGCATAAAAAAACACCTCAAACATCACACCCTCCTTAGGAAACTGAAGCATTAGATCAATAACCAAATTCCCCTTTAGATAACTGAATTCCACTTAGAACTGATTAGTCCATACAAAATCATGGTCTTTCCTGGTCAATGCTATCAACGAGGCTGAAAATCAAGGGAAATCAGGAACAAACCTCCAATAATAGCCTGTAAGACCAAAGAAACTATAGAACTATGCCTTTTTTGGGTTTTACTGAATAAAAAACTACCTAAAACTTAAATTGGTCCACTAACACACCCTACTGAGATACTACATGTCCAAGGAAATGCACCTCTTATGTACAGAACTCACATTTGGACAACTTACTATAAAGATGGTGGTTCCCAAGGACCTATAAAACAACTCTGAGATGCTTGGTATAATCCTCATTTAACTTTGAGTAGACCAAGAAATAATTGATGAATATGATGAAAAAACAATCAAGGAAATCATGGAACATATATTTCATAATCCCCATGAACATATATGGTGCTTTTATAACACTTAATGGCATGAATACAAACTCAAAGTGACCATATTAGTATTTGAAAATAGTCTTATGAATATCCTCACCATTAACCATCAACAAGTGATATCCATGCCATAGATAAATATTAGAAAACCAAATCACCCCTCTTAGTTGGTAAAATAGACAGTCTATACTTGAATGGGGGTAATTGTTCTTGACCATTACTTGATTAAACCTATGGTATTCTATACAAAACTTCAGACCACCATCCACCTTCTTAGAGAACAACACTGGAGTTCCCCACAGTGACACATTGGTTTGGATAAAACCCATATACATCAGATAATCCACCTTAGTCCTCAACTCTTGCATATAATAAGGGGCTATCCAATAAGGATCCATTGAAATTAGAGAATCACTAGGTTACAAGTATATCCTGAAATCAACAACAGGCTGGGGGGGAAACATCAAAACCTCCTCCGGAAAAGCATCCAAAATTAACTAAAAACCATGGGAACCTCTACTATTATAGAATCCTTTATTCCATTGAAAACTTAGCCATCAAAGAAATAAGGGACTCCACACATTGACCACCCACCTGACAACCCCTCTCACCAATGAAAACCACACGTTGACTATCCATATCCAAGAACACGACTCTTATCCTAAAGTAGTCAATAAAAACACATATAGATTATAACTAATCGATGTATAGGATGAAATCGTATGGCTATATCTGTAGAAAAAAAAGATCCCTATGAGATTGATGTGGCCCCATCATCATTCTACACCCATGGGACACATCAAACAGGTTGTTCTGGACTCCAACTAGCATAGTCAATACCAGGGGAATGAGAAGCCTCTCTATGTCTAGTCCCAAATCATGGACTAGAGTAGGTGAAACAAAGGAGTTCAAATCTCCCAAATCAAACAAGGCATAAATAAGGGTAGATGAAAAATTGAGCATACCTTGAACAATCTCTAGTCCCTCTAGTGGTACTTCCTTAAATGCATGAAACTAACCATGACTAGCTCCTCTACCTCTCTAGTGATGAACTCCTCTATGAGCACACTTAGGTTGAGGTCTCTAAACATGAGGAACATCATAAGGATGGCCTCTACCTACTCCATATCCCCTCGATGGAACATAATCCTACTACCCCTATTGCTGAAATGGTATCACTGGAACCTACTACTAAGTCTAGCACTGAACCTATCCACCTCTAAAAAAATAATATCTAAGAACCACTTAAAACTGATTATAGTGATAGAGATGAACTCTAAAAACAAAGAACACTGATCTAAGTCCCTAGGAAAGCCACATAAACCATCTTTCCCAGATGGTAGGAAGGGAAGCTTCCAAGGTCGACTCCCCACCAATCAAAACCTCAGAGGTCTTAGTTCATAATGCCTTCCACTAACAACCCTTCTCCTCAAGTAACCCTATTGGTTCCCCCATTTTATAAAACCTTCTCATGAGTGAATCCACTCAATAACCTCCACATTCTTTTGAATATCCAGATACATTGGAAATATAAAAGGAGTAACTGCATACTGGATAGAAGGAAATAGAAACTCCTCAAGATTTCTTTCATAAGACTCCTAATCAAGAAAAAGATTAGGGTAAAAATGTAAATGGAATATAAAAATAATCCCCAGACCCTACACTAACATAATCCCTTGATAAAGGGAGAGAATCTATTACCACTTCACCACCTTTATGGTCAAAGAAAGAAACTCTACCTAGAACCATTTCTAAAATTCAACCCATGAAACATTTTCCCCCTTCTACTCACTCAAATATAGTGTCTACCACTGATGCGTAGATCCCCATATATGAATGAATATCAAATGGAATGAGTACTCCATTGGGGCTCAAATCAAATTGAAAGAGATATTGGGATCCTCTAACCAGATCTCTATCTCCACATCTGAAACAATTTTCTAATAATTTCCCAAATACTACCACTAGAAGGAACACAATTCCCTCTACCAAACCTCATCCTCCTCAACCAAATCAACCCTCTAGTGATCAATCAAATCAGCCTTCTAAACCTAATTTTTTTGATACACTCATGGATGATAAATAGTAACCATAACTGAAAGAGGAAACAAATATTTACTAAGCCTAGGTAGTATGTAATTTTATCAAGATTAATTTAACTCATTTTATTCATTTTAACTTTCCCAAAACAACCCAATTAAAACATGAACACAAGTCATTAAGATTCATGTACCTCTCCTAGGTCTCTACCCTACAAGTAGGTCCATATCACTTGGTCATTCAGTAAGCTCAGAGTCCATGCACCGGACCACATGGGGCCCTAAAATACCATGTTCTAGCTGATATCCTTGGCCTATGTCATTCACTAAGGTCAGTTGGGATATTTTCCATACCAACTCATGTAATACTCACTATGCCTAACTCCAAAATCCATCCTATCTCTCAACCATCAGCACTGATACCAGTTTTTCATGGCCCCCTCCTACAAAAGATACCACAATGAGGGAAGAGAGATAATGAACCTTGAGTCCCACCTCTAGTATCCCTTAGGTTGGTGAATAGAACCGATGGTATAAAAATATCACGAAATGGGAGGAATTACCCTCTATAATAATTTAGTATCATAAGATAATATAAATCATTAAAAAAACTCTAAGAAATAATATAAAAAGAAACAAAAATCATCCCACAATATATGTATAAATAAAATAGATACAAATAAAATTCTCCAAATTAAATTCCCAAAAATAAAGATAAAGTAGCAACATAACAACTATCTAGGGTCACGAGCTAGTAATTCACAGCACGGTCCACATAGTCCTTCTAAAATCTTGAAAACAATTTATATATATAGGGTGAGCATACATGCATACTCAGTAGGAAAACCAAGGACTCTTGTGAACATATTAAAGAATTATACTAGTGCACCCATGAGAAAACAAGAGAAATAACCACACATAAACATGCCAACTACCCACCCTAGCCTCACCAAGGCATGCTCACCAAATAATGCAAGCCAAATATAATAACATAATAAGAAGAATATCAATGAAGGGTACCCCGCACCACTTTCCGAATGATTTTCCACTCTCACACCCCAACATATTATTTCATAGAACTAACATATCTTATAAATATCATACCACCTACCCCAAAGCATGATCACTCACATCACACCCACAGACAACGGGGCCACTGCCCCAAAGCATGGTCACATTACATCTTGCTCGAAAAAACCCGGGCCATCACATCACAACCACTGTCATAAAAAGAGTAGTAAGGCATCATGAACATGAAATAAATCAACATCATGAAATCCTCTTACCATGAACTACCACCACTATAAGCCACCCCACAAGCACAGTCACATCACAACTCTCCCAAAAAAACCTAGGCCATCACATCTCACTCGAAGAGACCTGGGCATCACATCTCACCCGAAGATAGTTGAGCCATCACATCTCACCCAAAGATACATGGTCCATCACATATTTCCTAAAAAACCTACTCCATCACCTATTACAATAATATACCTCCAACCATAACTGCCTATGAAAATATACTCTCCTGGAAGAGAGAGTGGGAAAGAGAGGGTAGCCATCCATCCATCCTAATCACTAAGATGTTGGGAAAACACCCCCTATGTGACTATACGGGTGTTAACACATAGTGTTCAACATGGGTGGGGTTCATACACATATCATAATGAATATAAAATGACATATATATAATCCACACATAAGACCAACCTATGGGTTCACAACCAAACACTAACTAACTCACTACATCACCACTTTTGCTGCCACCTCTAAATACATAACATCACATAAGAAAAAAAAAGACACAAAACAATTTCCACTTTTCAGTAATTTTTTTTAACCATCCCATCCATTTAATTATTAATAATCAACCACATTTAACCACATAACCCATAATTTATTTATTCATTAACCATTTTTATTTTATTAAACAAAACAAAATCTATCCATTTCAATAACTATTTAAATAATTATTCTATCACTAACCAAAAATAGATCACAACACAAACACGCATAAAAAGTATCTCATTATAGACATAAAACCATTGCCTCAATGCCCCCAAATCATGAGCAAACAAATACAACCTCACTGCCTCAAAATCACGACCAAACAATGATCACCCCATTTCCCCCAAAGCATGGATAGAAAACCATCACCTCATCACCCTGAAAGCATAGATAAACAACCATAATCTCACTTACCCCAAATCATGACTAAACAACCATCACCTCCCCACCCACAAAGCCTAACCAAACAACCATCACCTCACCACCCACAAAAAGGACTAAAAACCATCACCTTGCCACTCCCAAATAATGGCTAAACAACCACATAACACCCCTCACCCATTGCAAGAACACATAACCACCCCACAACATGATCAAACATAAAAAAACATCAAACATCATTTTTTGATTTAAAAATGGGTTTTTTATTACATTTCAATTTATTTTAGGGGTGTTATCACACAATCCATAATCCCAAGGCATCCATTTAATTAGCCAAATATTAATGGTTATTCAATTTCCATTTTAGGGTGATATCATAAAAAAACATAGCAGTCAAAACACACATCATTTAATGAAAAAAATCCCCCAAAGACTACAAATTTTTAGGGGGAAATTCATCCTGTACAATCCAAAATATCAAAATAATAATAAATTTGTAAAAGTATGCGAAACAAACCTCCTTACCCTTCAATTTAAATTAGCTAATTATTTATCTTTAATTAAGCAAGAACAAACCATCCCACATAGATAAACAAGATCAATACCCTCCCTCATGATACACAATAAATAGAAACGAGTGATTCCCTACTTGAAATAATCTTTTTCGACTTATTGCGCACTATAGGGTAAAGAAGAAACACTTGAAACCTCAACCACACACACAAAAAATGATCATAAAAATTTAGTGAAACTTCTACCTAAAAAAAGAAACATATCCATAGTGAATCCCCAAGATATGTACAAAAAAACAAACTAACCAAGACGAAGGAAAGGGATTACCACCGATTTCCAACATGCATCAACCAGAACCAACAGATTAGAGGAAGGATGGAATTTCTCCCAAAATCACCTAGGGTTCTCTACAACTGAGAGAGGATGAAGGGTTATGGATAAATGAATGAAATAATCTGATTAAAAGGAAATTAAATAATATATCATACCCTTTACACATTGTGTAATACATTCACAATGTGTAATTCATGGGATTCCTGAAAATTTCCACATTCACTGAAAATTCAGTTGCCTTGGCCTTTATTTAATACACATCAAGAATTCCACTTACACGATGTGTATCCGTATCAAAGGTTCCCCCTCACACCACATACAAGTTGTGATTTTTTCGGCTATATAATCCATGAACCATAATTACATGTCATGTAAACATTAAATGATTTGAATTCCCTATTGCAACACCCCTAAAAATCTCGCCTCTAAGGATAATCCTCAATCCTACTTCAAAACACCCCAAAATGAAAATATAATAGGCTGAGAAGGCATGTTATTTTACAAATGACTCTTATATAGGTCCTAAAGTGTGCTTATTACCTTTACTCAATGGGGATTAGGACCTTTACATAGCTTTAGTGGTGCAAAGGTACCATTATGTAGCATGTAGGATGCCTAAATAACCTTTACATAGTGGATAAGAGTCATAAATAAACATTATATTGTCCTTGATTCATACCATTTACCTATAAGCAGTGTTAGGAGAAGATTGGTACCTTTAATAGTGGCTTAGATACCCTTACATGAGTGCTATTTACCTTTATGAGAGCCTGCTAATGTTACCCTTCCACATCATTTGTATCATGACATTTACCCTTACACAAGTCAAATATTGTTAAATTTACATAGATGTGTATCTATGGTTTCATAAAGGTACTCAAAATATAGAAAAAAAATAATAATTTCAAGATATGTACATTGAAATTTAAAACCAAAATGATAATAAAATACATTAAAATCATAATTTAGTCCATTTTCACAATAATATCATTATTCAAATAATAAAATAAAAACATGTATATTTATGCTATTAAATAAATCAATTATATTAATTATACTAAAAATTACTAAAAATGAATGAAAAATGTGGCTCTTTAATAGTCCCTAAGCATGGTTTCATTATATGTTGTGTTGTGAAAAATGTATGGGAAACACTAGTGCAGAAAACATTTTTTACGGCGATTATTTTTTATTTTTTACGTCGGTTTTTAGCCAATGTTATTAAAGGCAACGTTATAAATATTGTTTTTTATGTTGGTTATTTTAAAACCGACATAAAAATCATAAATCCGAATAGTTTTTCATGTCGATTATTTAAAAACCAACGTTAAAAACCCTTCGGAGGTTCGATTTATCACGTCAGTTATTTAATAACTAACATGGTATATATTTTATTATGTCAGTTATTAAATAACTGACACAGTATATAGTTTATTACATCGGTTATGTAATAAATGACGTAATATATCACACCTCTGAATTGTTTTTCACGTTGGTTATATAATGACTGATGTGAAAAATGATATATGGCATTGGTTATGTAATAACCAATGTAATAAACTATACCCCAGGAATTTATTACACTGGTAATAAAATAACCGACGTAATAACCTGTCTGTGAAGCGGTTTTCATGTTGGTTATACAATAACAGACGTGAAAAATGATATACAACATCAGTTATTAAATAACTGATTTAAAAACCATTCCCCATGCATTTATTACCGATGTAAAAACCAATTTTTTTTAATAAAACAGTGAAACCATTACTATGCTCTACCAAAGTAGACTTGAAACAAGCATAAATCAAACCAAAAGTAGACCAAAACCAGACCAGAATCCATAGCAGAAAAACATCAGAACTAGACCAAAACAAGAAGAACCAGAGAAAAATTAAATATTCACATATATAACATTCAAAACATAAAATTTCAACTAAAATAACCTAAATTCAACCAAAACAACTACCAAATACACAATTACAATTAAAATATTCAAAATTACATTTTACACTATAAGCAAAATAAAATCCAATCAAACATGTAAAATAATTTGACTATTCCACTTGTAATTTTTTGACCTCTTGAGCACTATAGGGTTTAGGGTCATTAAATAGATAAAAATTAAAAGGAAATTAGTTAACATGTATAATGAATAAATCAAATGAAATATTATGGAAAAGTTTATAAGGAAATATAACTTGGTCAAAGTTCATTACTGTTCCAGTTGTAATTATTTCATACATAAATCTTAACATATAATATCCACATTCGATGACTCCTTGTTGTTCATGAAAATTATATTTAAATTAGTGTCAATTCAAAATATCGTTTTTATATAATACATTAAAAAGTAAAAATTATAAATGAATATTTACCTTTAATTTTACATATTTGATCTTGTAACTCTTATTATTTATATTTTTTCGAAAGTATGCCCATCCCCTGTTAGAAAATAATATGAATGGGATAAATTTAAAATTAATTTTAATATAAATAACTATTAAGAAATTGAAACCTAATTTTCCAACATATTCTTAAAACTTCCCCGCACATCATCGTGGATAGAGCATATCCAATAAAGTGTTTTCTCACTTTGAGAAAACACCTAACATCCAATGATCACTAATATAAAAGAAAATTTAAGGTTAGTGGTTTTTTAGGTTAAAAGATAAAGAAAACTTTTCCAGATATATGTTTCATAGCTCTCACAAAAACGCACCATCCAACACTTTGTGATTATATTCTATTCAAATCTTTCAATAATATAAAGTGTTCTTTGTTCCTCATCCAATATATGTGCTTCAGGGGAAATAATATGCGAGTTCATGAATCCATATAAATATATCCGCTAATTCTTCTCACACATGTTAAAAAGATACCTAATACAAAATATACATAAATATACATTTTTAATAAATATAACGTAGGGAAAGGTGTTAAGACTTACATAGAAAAAATCTGCACCATGTTGATTCCCAAATTATCTCCACTAACAAGATCTATGATATCAGTTTTCACAATCCCCACATTTATAGCACGTCCACAAACATGAGATTCCATTGGAAATGAATAATGATCCACCAAAAAATTTGAATATCTTGAAAATATGTCAAGACTACTAGAATCTGTATCTGATGTCATACCCATTTATATTTTTTATTGTCTATATGTTATTTCTTTACCTTTTAAGTATTCATGTAAATAAATAGAAAAATATATTAGTTTTCAAATGTTAAAACAACTTTAATAAAAAATAAAATAAAATATATAACATACATACCTCTATGGTAATGAGTCACAGAAGTCTGGATGGAAAAACTAAAAAATAGCTAATACTATGTCCAACTGTCATCACCTCATCTGTAGGTAATGGTACTCGAGATGATCTATCTATAATATCCTATATAGTGACCCTATGATTCTCTACCTCTAACTATTGATGATGAACTGTATCTCCTATACAATATACCATCCCATATGCAACTATATGATGGTCAGGATCATCAACATACAACTCACAATAAGTAGGAAGTTGTGGCGGAGGAGTAGGATAAAAAATGGGGTCTGTAGGCTGACGTGGAGGATAAATAATGGGGTCTAGAGATGGGGGAGTGGGAGCTGCTAGCATAGGTGGAGGATAAATAATGGAGTCAGTAGGGGGAGGTGGAGGAGTGGGAGCTGCAGTCTGAAATTATCTTTGCATGTCTGCAAACATAGACTGTACCGATGCTCTAATCTTTTCCTTCATCGTCGCATTAATATTATGAACTTAAGCCTCCAATGATTCTATTTTTTTTATAAATACCCTCAATGGAAGAAGTTGAGGAATGTGGAAAAACTTTTCTTACTGATACACATGTCGGGTATCCTCGTACACGACTGGGTTTTTCGGGCTTTCCTAATGCTACAGATAAAATATCTTACCTCCTAGCAGCTATAAACACCCCCTGTGTGATCTGCTCCTCAATAGAATCCTATATTAATTAATTAAACATTTCTGTAATGATTCAAAGTATATAAAGAATAGAATTAACTTAAATAAATAAAATAAACATTATATAATCCTCTCAGCTACGATTCTTGATTCTTCCAAAATATATTGCCCCCTTTTTCCCATCCAAGCTCTCTTCCATTTTTCATGTCTAGATGGAGGGGGTGGAGGGGAAACCTTTCTAGATCTTGAAGACTCATCTCCAAGTTTTTGTAATTTTTCCTCCATTATTTGTTCTTCCAATAAACTATACCCTCCCCGAGATAAACTACGAGTGTATACATTTTTAGATTGGATCTCTTGATGAGATGTCCTTGTTTGATATAAATTAAGAATAATAAATCATTAATAGAACATTAATAATATCATTTATATAAGAAAACTTATAAAACTTTACATTGACCTTACCAAAAATGATTCTTTTCTTTTAATTTCAAAAAATTGTTTCCATGTGTCTTCATATATGAAAGGATATATATGACATGGACTATCCTGTTGTCTATGACCAAAAATAAAATTAGATGTGAGGGTTGATTTTAAATCCCTCCATTTTCTATTAGCCATCAATAAACATTTTCTCCTGACTCCTCTAGTGTCAGGAATATCAAATTTCATCTGATAAAGAAGAGGTAAAACATATTATACTATAAACATTTAAATATTAGTCAAAAAATAGAAAAAGATCTTACCAAAATTGTCTCCCATAACTAAGATATTATCGCTTTGTCCATACTTCTACAATCATTATACAAAATTATTACTTTGATTTTACCCTAAGTTGATACAAAACTATTAAAATATTTTGCATTTGGATCTCTAGGAATATCATTATCATCAAACTCAACTAGTATCCTTTGGTCCTGGCTACGGGAAAGTGATAATTTTGGTAAACGTGTGCAGCCACATTTACCAACTATTGAACTCTTCATTTTCATTATGGGACACTACTAGAAAATGGGTCTATACCCACGGTTCTGTACAAAACTGTGGGTATAGGACACCCCTATACCCACGGTTTCCCAAAACCGTGGGTATAGGGTTAATATAGGAACCTATACCCACGGTTCTCGGCAAAACCATGGGTATAGGTTATTTTTAAAGACCTATACCCACGGTTTTGGTAAAACCGTGGATATAGGGATTGTTATGGAGACCTATGCCCACAATTTTGAAAAACCGTAGGGATAGAAGTTTTGTTTACAGACCTATACCCACGGTTTTGGAAAACCATGGGTATAGATTTTTCGTGTTATGGTGGGGGAAAAAAATCTCGTGGGAGTGAATTTTTTTTGGTGGGAACATGATTTTAAATTAATATAATTATATGAAGAGAATATTTTGGTTAAATGATTTCACTGGGTTAGCTGGTTCAGTTCTCTGCCTCGAATAGAAAAGACCGGTGTTCGAATCTTGGTATTTTTTATCCAGATATTTGAGTATTATTAATATAAGTAAATAACCAGATGGAAATGTGAATAAAATTCAATTAACCGAGTTGGTCACGTGATACTTCTTCCGCTGTTGCGTGAGGCGTGGGTTCAAATCCTCCGAAGCGCGGTTTTTGAATTTCTTTCCTACCATTTGAAATCTTTGGATTATATTAATATATATTCGTAGATATATGAATTTATAATAAATAAAAATTATAGCTGCGTTGGTCCCGTGGTGAGGCGCGATAGTGTGGCTGTTCGTGGGTTGTGGGTTCGAATTCCTACAACGCCCCTTTTCTGAGTTTTAATACCCCACGGTTTGGAAACCGTGGGGATTGGTGTGTGCCACGCTGGAGAAGCGTGGTCCTCCCTTTGACAAGGCTATACCCATGGTTTAGTAGAACCGTGGGTATAGGGTGAGACCCCCATACCGACGCCTTTCCAGCCCACGGTTCCCAAAACCGTGGGTATAGGTTATACCCACGGTTTTGGGGGCTATACCCACAGTTTTGAACCATGCGTATAGGTCATTTTTCCAGTAGTGGGAGCACATGAGGAAGATTGGGGAACATCAAGAGGAGCATGTGAATGTTCCTCCCCAGAGGTATGATTATGATGCTCATCTCCAAAATCATGTGGTTGATCAACTGATTGATCTGTCATTATCCTTCAAAAAAAAACAAACATTAGTTAAAAAATTTAAAATTCAAATATTATAATACTAATATAAACAAAAAATGAAAAAAATGAACTAAGTTACGTAATAATAAACATGGTAAATATGGTAAGCATGTTAAAAAATGGTAAATATGGTAAACATGGTAAACATGATAGTGTAATTGTCATTCAACAAAATCAATAAATATATAAGTTACAAAAAGGTAAACTATGGAAAACTATGGTAAACATGGTAAACATGGTAAAGTAATTTTCATTCAACAAAATCAATAGATATATATGTTATGTAATGGTAAACATGATAAACTAAACTAAACAAAATTAAAATAAACAAACATTTCTACTTATTTGTTTTAATACTCATTTTAATAAAGAAAAAATTTACAATATCTAACATTTTATGAAATTAATAAATGTAAACATGAAATAAACACATGTTACCTAAAATATTAGGAATGTACAAATGGATTGTTTTCCCAAATTCTTTTATCATGATCGTTCTTTATGGCACAAACCATGTATTCAATATTCTCATCATTATTTTCTGCTAATCTTTCCATGGAAGTAGGGATCTCACATAAATCATCATCTTCATCAAGTTGGTCCTCACCAATATATTGTTTTTTCCCTTGTAAAACAATATACCACTTCATATCTTACTGATCAACAACATAAAAAATATGTTTCACATGTGTTTCCATTATAAAATAATCTACTGTGTCTTCCAATCTATTCAGATTAATAATTGTCATTCCAAATTCATCGTGTCTGACACTGTTGTTACCAATAAACCATTTGCAGTTAAAAACATGAAATTTAATTTTAAAGTAATCGACCTCCCATATTTCTTAAATGACTCCATAATATTCACTTGACGTAGAAATTGGGTTTTTGTCTTTAGAACTCGAAAAATTCATTGCTTCTGCAAACACCAATAAACAACTATTCTGAACTTCACATCTGTTGTCCTAATCTTTCGTATGAAATGTATAGCCATTAATTTCATACCTGAACCATGTTATCAAATTTAAACTTGGACAACCCAATAAACATCTTAATGTCTCTGATACATGTGATCTACCAAGAAAGGTATTTTTAAACCATGGAAAAAATGTTTTGTTGTTCTCATTCAAAATCCACATTTATTTCCTCTTTGGATGACATTATTTCAACTCATTAATATGCAATGTGATATATGTTTGAGCATAAAATATGTTATTCAAGATGTATAATTGTACCTTCTTCATCTGTTCAGCTAACAACGATTTGAATTTCAAGCCATGAATCCCCTTTCCCTCATTATTAAATCATTCATTTCGAGATGGAGGAAAACCTATGTGCTCCGCCACAACCAAGTAGCTCGTAAAAAACTTCGTAACCTCCTCAGAAATATACTTTTCAATAATGGAGGATTTATGTCGATATGGATTCTTAACATAACCCTTTAATATTTTCATATAACTTTCAAAAGGATACATCCAATAGATATATACAGGTCCAAAAAGCTTTATTTCTTGAACTAGATGAACCATTAAATGCACCATTATATCAAAAAAAGATGGAGGAAAATACATTTCCAATTGACAAAGTATATAAATTGCATCCATTTCCAAAATGTTCAAATCATTCACATCAATCACCTTATTAAAAATTGAATTGAAAAATTAACACACCTTCATTATAGTCTTTCTAACACTGATGGACAATATTCCATGTAATGAAACTGGTAGAAGTTATTGCATCATGACGTGAAAATCATGATATTTCATACCTATCAACTTAAAATCCTTTAAAGCGACAAATGTTTTTACATTTTAATAATAACCTCGAGGCACTTTGATATCATGAAGAAATTGAAAAAATCTAATTTTCTCCCTCTTGGATAATGTATGACAAGCTGGAGGAAGAAATGTTCGTCTTCCATTAGGAGTGGGATCTAACTCTAAATATATTCCCATTGATAGTAATTCTAATCTTGAATTCAACCCATCTTTAGTATTTCCTTTAATATCTAACAATGTCCCAATCAAACTGTCGCATATATTCTTCTCCACGTGCATGACATCAATATTATGTTTCACTTCATGATATCTCCAATATGGTAGCTCAAAAAATATTGATATTTTCTTCCAAATATTTTTATCATTACCAGATTTATGTGTCTTTCCCAATGTCACATCAAGGTTTTTCACCCTCTTAAAATACACATAAGGGGATAAAGGTTTTGGAGCAATATAAAATTCTTTTGAGCCATTGAATTCATTTTTTGGTCTTCTATAAGAGTTATCCATAGGAAAAAACTTTTGATGAGCCATTTATACTATTTTCCTCCCATGATGAAATTGAAAATATGAAGTCTGTTGTTTTCAAATTGGACATGCTTTATTCCCCTTAACACTGTATCCATACAAATTTCTATATGCTGGGAAGTCATTTATAGTGAACATAAGCACTGCATGTAGTTGAAAATATTTCATTTTATAAGAATCATACACCCTAATACCATCCTCCCATAAAAGTTTCAAATAATCAATCAATGGTGACAAGAAAACATCAATATCATTTCTGGGTTGTTTCATACTAGAGATCATTATACTCAACATGACATATTTGTGCTTCATACAAACTTTAGGAGAGATTTTTTAAATTACCAATAAAATAGTCCATGAACTATGTGTGCTACTGAGGGTTCGATATGGATTCATTCCATCTGTGAACAACCCAAGTACGAGATTTCTAATTTCATTTTTGAATGTAGGATAATACTAATCAATTTTCTTCAATTTTGGAAAATCAGCTGGATGATGTATTTTTCCATCACATATCTACTCATCAACATGCCATATTAACCTTTTTTCATCATGTGAATTAGAAAATAAATGTTTCAAATGATGAATTATAGGAAGATACTAAAATACCTTGGTAGGGGTCTCTGTAATCTCTACATTAGCCTGTGATTTTTCTTTCAACTTATATCGTGATGTCCCACATTTAGGAAACTCTGACAAAAATTCACATTCCTTTCTATATATCATACAGTCATTCAGATAGGCATTTATTTTCTTTTAGTCCAATCCCATCGGGCACAATTTTTTCTTGGCCTTATAATGTGAATCTGGAAGATCGTTGTCTTTTGAAAGAATGTATTTCAAAAATTGTAGCAGCTTTATAAAACTTCTATCACTCCATCCATGTTTCATCTTCTGGTTAATAACTCTTAACACCACTAACAAAACCGTAAAATCCGTAAAACCAGGATACAATTGTTTTTCAGCATCACCATATAGATGCACAACTATCGGTTCTATCTCAATTTGTTCTACTGTAATATCATGAATCATTTCTTCAATTCCATCAGAGTTACCATCTTGCAAATCATCATCATCAGTAGATCTGACATTCTATCCAGTTTCACCATGCCAAATCTAAGGGATGTAACTCGGATTAAAACCATGAAAAATCAGATGGTATTTGATCTCTCTACATTTCAACTTCTTCATATTCAAACATTTCAATCATGGAAAAAAACATCATTTCTTAGAACATCTCGTTTATAAAATTCCAAAAAGGAATAAACACCTTCCTCATATTCATTACTCATTCAATGTTCCGTAATCCAACTTTGACTCTTATTACTTATAACAAATATCAAAATTATATATCTTTTTAAGATAATCCAATTTTATATTTATATAAAAAATATCATAATTTGAATGTAAAACAATTTTGAAATATAAAAAAATATATGCTTATTTGAAAAATATATACATGGAAATAATTTTAAAAAGAAAATATAGTTAGATACAACAATTTTATATTTAAATGAAAATTATTTTAGGATTATATCTCTCTCTCGTATGGATCATGATATAACAGTATAAATTCATCTTGGATCCTTTCTTCTTAAGGTACATGAAGAATACATCCTGGTGTGACTTGATATCAAATTCACCCTTCCGTAAACATGAAATATAAAGTATAAATATTAAAATATGTATAAATTCACTACTAAAAATTACACCTATCCCAATGGTTTCACACACTATTGGCATGATGGACATTGCAATAGACCTATACCAACGGTTTTACAGGAACTGTTGGTATAGACTATCTGAAGTTAATATATGCCAACGATTTCAATGAAACCGTTGGGATATATATATATACCAACGGTTCAAGAATCATTGTTATACATGCTGTACTGCATATAATATATTCCAACGGTTCAAGAACTGTTGGAATACACTCTCTAGTATATAATCTATTGAAACGAGGGGTGGGGGGGGATGTCCATGGGGGTGGGGGGTGTCTGGGGGGGGGGTGTCCAGGGAGTGGGGTGGTGTCTAGGGGGGTGGGGGGGGGGTGTCCAAGGGGTGGGGGTGTCCAGGGTGTGTTTCCGTTGTCTAAGGGGGTGGGGGTGTTCAGGGGGTGGGGGGGGATGGTGTAAAGGGGGTGAGGGGGTTGTACATGGGGGTAGGGGGTGTCCGGGGGGGGGGGGGGTGTCCAGGGGGTTGGGGGGGTGTTCAGGGGGTTGGGGGGGTGTCCGTGGGGGTGTCCAGGGAGGGTGGGGGGGTCTAGGGGGTTCCCAAGGGGGTGGGGGTGTCTGGGGGGGGGGGGGGGGTTGTCCAAGGGGGTTGGGGGTGTCCTAGGGGGGGTGTCTGGGGGGTGGGGGTGTTCAGGGAGTTGGGGGGGCTTTCCATGGGGGTGGGGGTGTACAGGGGGGTGGGGGGGGAGGGGGGGTTGTCCATGGGGTGGGGGTGTCTAGGGGGGTGGAAGGTGTACAGGGGGTGGGTGTCCAGGGGGTGGGGGCTGTCTAGGGGGTGGGTGGGGGTGTCCAGGGGGTGGGGGTGGGGCTGTCCAGGGGGTGGGGTGGGGGGGGGTTTAGGGGGTGGGGTGTCCAGGGGGTGGGGGTGTCCGGGTGGGGGGGTTTCCATGGGGGTAAGGGGGCTATCCAAGGGGGTGATGGGGTTTTCCAAGGGGGTAGGGGGTGTCCAGAGGGTGTCTGGGGGGGGCTATATAGGGGGGGGGGGTGCTGTCCATAGGGGTGGGGGTGTCCAGGGGCTGGGGGTGTCCAGAGGGTGGGGTGGTGTGCAGGGGGTGGGGGCTGTCTAGGGGGGTGGGGGGCTGTCCACGGGGTGGGGGTGTCCAGGGGGTGGGGGTGTCCAGGGGGTGGGGGGCTGTCTAGGGGGTGGGGGTGTCCAGGGGGTGGGGGGTGTCTAGGGGGTGGGGGGTGTCTAGGGGGGTGGGGGCTGTCCATTGGGGTTGGGGTGTCCAGGGGGCGGGGGTGGGGGGGTGGGGTTCAAGGGGGTCTAGAGTATCCAGGGGGTTGGGGGAGGGTATCCAAGGGGGTTGGGGGGAGGGCTATCCAGGGGGTGGGGGCTATCTAGGGGTTGGGGGGGTCCAGGGGGGTGGGGGGGGGTGTCCAGGGGGTGGGGGGGGGATGTGTGCAAATAAGTTTATTTTTAAAGAGAATGGTAGAGTAAGTTAGTTTAGATTCAAACACTAAATAAAGAGTTTTATCATATAAGGAAAAATAAAATATTGAATATAAAAGGAATTTTAATTTGAATATATTACCAAAATTAATAATTAAAGAAAGATAAAATTATTGATGGTACAAAAATGTATGGAATAATTTCCTTGGTTGTAAGGTTATAAGGTAGAACTTGCATGATAATGATTTCATGGTAGCACACACATGGAAGTACACGCACACACACATGATAGAACACACATGGTAGCAACAAAAATCATAGAACTTGTATGATATCACTCCTATGGTTTATTTTACAAGAAAATAACTTATCATGGTATAAAAGAACACCATGACACTTACCATGATAGTAAGAACAATGATTGAAAAATAATATCTCAAAACATAAATTTAGGGCATCGTAAAAAATAAATAACGAAACTAAGGCGTGTGAGGCTTACTTGAGTGTTGCGAGTCAATATGATATATCTGGTGATAATAAAAATGATGAATGATGTTGGAAAAATGATTTTTGAGGGCACAAATTTGAATAATCCTTTCTAGGTTTTCTGCGTGAGAGAGACGAGTCGCAGGTCGCTCGATCAAAGAAAATATAATGATAGAATATGGGGTGTGATAAATCATTTAAAAGTTTTTATCACGTCGGTTATTTAATAACTGATGTGATAAAATGTTTTTTTTATGTTTATCACATTGTTTATTTAATAACTGACGTAGAAAATCCTTTATCACGTCAGTTATTTTATAACCAACATGATAAATTTCTGAGATTTGATTTATCACGTTGGTTATAAAATAACCGATGTGAAAAATAAAATCTTGCTATTTTTATGTTGGTTATAAAATAACTGACGTTATAAATCGATTCTTGGCTCTTTATCAAGTTGGTTATAAAGTAACCTATGTGATAAACCAATTTTTACAGCTTTGCACATTGGTTATATATAACCGACGTAAAAAACACCGACGTGGTAAACGTTTTTTGCACTAGTGTATACCATAAGGGTATACACTAGTATAAAAAGGGGTTATATATCTGGACCCTAGTAGTATGAATTTTTATATAATTTAATTTTTAACAAAATTGTGATTATATTTATCCCCTTTCATTACTATAACTACATAATAGTTGATTATATTTTTATATGAAGAAACCAAAATTGTATTTTTCAAAAATATATGGTTTTAATTAAAACAAAATTATTGATAATTTCAAGTATTTTGAAATAAATATTATTTTTGTATAATATTATTAATAAATAATATTTATATGTAATGATACTATAATTTAAAAAAGTATAATATAATCATTATAAGGGTCGGAAAACTATTATTTCCATAAAAATAATTACATTTAAAAAAGGGGGATTTTTAGATGAAAGTGTATATTATCATAACTATAGAATAATTTTAATAAAATAAATAGTATTTTTGAAATGAGAACATAAAAATTATCCAATGGTGGATTTTTTATAATTTTTTGAGATAGTCCAATTTTTGGGAAAAAATTAAATACAATATAAATATATGGTATGTATTATGAAATCAAAATAGCTAAAAATTGATGTAATAAATAGTATAAAGGTAATACATGAACGAAAATATTTTTTCCCTGTTAAAATGATGTCTTTTCATGTTATTTTATTAATTTTATATACCCTTAACAATTCATCAAATACTTATATTATATTTTATGTTTTCAAATCAATTTTTTATAAACATGATTCACTTCCACATCTCCACAGTTATTATTTTATGTATTTATTTATTTTATACATATATAATATTTAAAAAAATACTGTTTGGTAGAAACCGTGAGAAAAAATAGGGATTTTTTTTTTGTTTTGACTATTTTATTATATAGATTCCAAAACCAATGTTTTTAAATTAATAATGAATTCAACTCTATTTTTATATAAATACAAACCCAAGCTCCCACTCTTTTTCAATAAAAACACATTAATCTTGAATTTAATCTCCCAATCCCTCTCTAAATTCCTACCATGTAATTCCCAAGCTCTTAATAATCTCCTCTAAATATTTTAACAAAAATCATCCCACAATATATGTATAAATAAAATAGATACAAATAAAATTCTCCAAATTAAATACCCCAAAATAAAGATAAAGCAGTAACACAACAACTGTCTAGGGTCACAAGCTAGTAATGTCCAGCACGGTCCACATAGTCCTTCTAAAAACTTGAAAACAATTTATATACATAGGGTGAGCATACATGCATACTCAATAGGAAAACCAAAGACTCTTGTGAACATATGAAATAATCATACTAATTCACCCATGATAAAACAAGATAAACAACAACACATAAAAATGACAACTATCCACCCTAGCCTCACCAAGGCATGCTCACCAAATAATGCAAGCCAAATATAATAACATAATAAGAAGCGCATCGATGAAGGGTATCCCGCACCACTTTCCTAATGATTTTACTCTCTCACACCCCAACATCTTATTTCATAGAACTACCATATATTATGAATATCATACCACCTACCCCAAATAATGATCACTCACATCACACCCACAGACAATGGGGCCACTTCCCCAAAGCACGGTCACATTATATCTCGCTCAAAAAAACACGGGCCATCACATCACACCCATTGTCATAAGCAGAGTAGTAAGGAATCATGAACATGAAACAAATCAACCTCATGCAATCCTCCTACCATAAACTACCACCACTATAAGCCACCCACAAGCATAGTCACATCACAACTTTCCCAAAAAAACCTAGGCCGTCACATCCCACCTGAAGAGACCTGGGCATCACATCTCACCTGAAGAAAGTTGGGCCATCACATTTCACCCAAAGATACTTGGTCCATCACATATTTCCTAAAAAAACCTAGTCCATCACCTATTACACTAATATAACTCCAACCATAACTGCCTATGAAAATATACTCTCCTGGAAGAGAGAGTGGGAAAGAGAGGGTACCCATCTATCCATCCTAATCACCGAGATGTTGGGAAAACACCCCCTATGTGACTATATGGGTGTCAAAACACAGTGTTCAACATGGGTGGGGTTCATAAACATATCATAATGAATATAAAATTACATATATATAATCCACACATAAGACCAACCTATGGGTTCACAACCAAACACTAACTAACTCACTACATCACCACTTTCACTGCCACCTCTAAATACATAACATCACATAAGAAAACACAAGCCACAACACAATTTACAATTTTTAGTAAATTTTTTTTAACCATACCATCCATTTAATTATTAAGAATCAACCACATTTAACTACATAACCCATAATTTATTTATTCATTAACCATTTTTATTTTATTAACCAAAACAAAACCTATCCATTTCAATAACTATTTAAATAATTATTCCATCACTACCAAAGAATTTATCACAAAACAAACAAAAATAAAAAGTAGATCATCATACCCATCAAACCATTTCCTCAATTCCCCCAAAGCATTACCAAACAAACGCAACCTCACCGCCCCAAAATCATGATAAAAAAATGATCACCCCATTGCTTCCAAAGCATGGATAGAAAACCATCACCTCATCACCATGAAAGCATAACTAAACAACCATCATCTCACTTAACCCAAATCATGACCAAAAAACTATCACCTCACTACCCCCAAAGCCTAACCAAATAACCATCACCTCACCGCCCACAAAAAGGACAAAAAACCATCACCTTACCACCCCCAAATAACAGCTAAACAACCACATATCACCCACACCCATCACAAGAACACATCACCACCCCACAACTTGACCACACATCAAAAAACATCAAAGATAATTTTTTGATTTTAAAAGGGGATTTTTATCACATTTAAATTTATTTTAGAGGTGAAATGATTCTCCATGAATGACTTTGATGAGGAAACATATATTCTTAGGTCCAAGATCCATCATGATAGATACAAGAGGTCACTAATCCTAAGTCAAACTACATATATTGATGATATACGTAATGGGTTCAGTATGGAACAATCCAAGTTGGGATTGTTATTAGTGTCACATGTAATTCATCTTACAATAAAATGTTTCCTAAAACACATGAGGAAACACAAAAAATAGAAAATATTCCATACACTTCATAGATTGGGTCATTCATGCGTGCTATATTTTGTACTATTGGCCTAATTAGGTTAAATACCTTGAGGGGGGGGGGGGGGGGGTGAATCATGGTATGAAAGATTAAGTCAACTACCCCTTAGGATATTGTTTCATCGTTAAATAAAACACTATTTTCTCCCTTTCACTTAGCAATATATGAAAAAAATTGAAACCATGCATGAGATACAACAATTTTACTTCATTCACCCTCACTGGGCTATATCCAAGGAGGATAAAATAAAGATGTGATGATGTACCAAATCTACTAAAGATCATTACCAAATTACAAGGTTTCGAATAGATCACTTATATGACCAGGCTCACTGCCTTTACAAGGTTTAGGGCCATCTCACTACTTTCCCAAGGATCACTCCCTGAGTCTCTTTCTCTGGTTCACTACTGGTGTAAAGGATTAATGTCTTCCTCTTCATTTTTCCACTACTAAGGGGGAGGGGGGGATCCACGCATAGTTTATGGACCTGTAGATCCCTTCATTTTCATGAATTCACACGTCCTCAGTTGTTGATAGATGCTATGTTGAAGTTCCAATTTCATCCAACTGATGAATAAAACATTACCACAAAAGTACTAGGAAATTCATTTTTCAAGAATTTTTCAATTCTCACTACCTTCAAGAAGATCACCTCTTTCACAAAGATAACTTAGCCTTTGAAAAGCACCTTAATTTCATGATGCTCACTGCCTTCACGAAGTACCAAACTATTGTGAAGATTACTTAGCCTTCGTGAAGCTCATCTATTTAGGTTGGATTTTTATAGCCTTCATGAATATCAACAATTTCACGATTCATTCATATTTAAATTGGAATTTATATCCATAAAAAACTCCCTTTTTGAACTTTTTGTCAACAACCAAATTTGTGAACCACCTTTGCAATTCCAGAGCCTTCAGATCTTCGTTAAGTCTCACTACATTACTAAAGGGGAGTATATAACTATTTATAGTCATTTCCACCAATTATAGAAGATTCCAACAACATAATCACATTTTCTTGATGTTCCCTCATTTTTTTACAATGCTCTCAGTCTCGAAAATCTCTATGAAAATTTCCCATTCAAGATGCTTGACATAGTCATAGATATTACTATAAGCTTCTTTGTGCCATTACAAAACCACATTCACAAAACCCAAACTTCATGAAACTAATTTCGTTTCCATATTTTCATAAGTCCTTAAAGTAAATCCATCTTTTTCTATACTTTCCTTCCTCTTAATTTTGGACCCCAAAAATTTGAAAATACTGGGAAACAGAATCACCTTGTTTACAAAATTTTCTATACCTTTTCCAGGGAATATATTCCTTTTTCTTGGATATTTTTCAACATAGCATGCCAAAAATATCTGTATAATTCACTAATTACCAAGGAAAACTGCTTTGTCAAAAAACACAATCAACCCAAAAATATTACAATGTTACCTTGAGGTATTTTTTCCCAACAATCTACCCCTTTGGATTTATTGAAAACTCTTCACATTTTGATACATCATTAAAGATTCCTCCATCTTCTACCAATATTCGCTTTATACGATTCAGATAGAAATCAAAGATTTACTAAACAAACACTATAATCCCACATGATCCATGATCGATATGATAAATAATAGTATTATACAAATTTCATCAATGAATCACATCATTCCAAAATCACTCAACTGCTTTCATCATGAATATCATCTGTTGTGATATATAACCTTTCATCGATCACCTTTAGCATCACAAGATTTAATTATCCCTTATCTCATTGCTTCAATTATCATTAACTTATCCCCTATCCTCATTAAGACATTTTCTCCCCTCTTATATCCATAATCACAATTTCTCCCCCTTTTTCAACAAACCCGAGGGTCACTTCACTATAGTCTAAAACAGGGTAAGGAATTCATATCAGCACATTAGAGAAAACATACCATAACTTAAGGATAGGGGGTCCACATCCACACTTCTTCAAGCATGGGGTGTCGAATGAACTCCCATATCTAGTCAATGCCTTTCAAATTATTCTTTGGGTATGGTTTTTATCAGAATTTATGCAACTTGTAGTTCTGTAGGCACGTACTTTAACTTCACAAGCCCTTTCTCCACCTTCTCCTTGATAAAATTATATTTGATTTCAATGTTCTTTTTCCTTGAGTATTAGACTGGATTTATTTTGAGATTTATAGCACTTGAATTATCAAAATGGATTCTAATCATAGAATTTAATTCAAATCCCACATCATCAAGTTGTTTTGTCATCCATAATAACTATGTGCATGCTTAAGGAGACACAATATATTCATCTTCTATGGTGATCAATTAAATTAAATCTTATTTCTTTATTAGCCAATAAATACACAATCCACTAAGATAGAATGCAACACCAGATGTTGATTTTCTATCATCTTCTGATCTAGACCAATCTATATCTATATAGCCCAATAACTCTTACTGAGATTTGACATTGTACATCAAATTGAAATCCATTGTTCCCTTGATATACTAAAGTATTATTTTCACTGCAAGAAAGTGGATTTTCTTGGGATCAATTTGATATTGTTCTGCTTGGCATGTAGAAAAAATAATATCATGTCTTTTCACTATTAAGTAAAATATACTGCCAATGATTTTCCTTTATTCTATTACATTAACTATATTTCCTTCATCATCTCATGAAAGTTTCATTCGAGTAGACACCAAAGTCTTCATCTACTTGAAATTATCCATTCCAAATCTTATCAAAACATCCTTGGAATATTTATACTGAGAAATGAATGTTCCATTCTTTCCTTGTGTCATCTATAAACCAAGTAAAAACATCAATTCACCAATCATTGACATTTCAAATTCAATTTTCATAAAAAATCCCTAAACTGAGTGCACTGAGATTCATCTGATCCCCTAAAGATTATTTCATCAATATATACTAGCACCATAATCCTTTGATTACTGCTATGGTTGACATGTAGATTGTAATTAACCCTACCATGCTAAAAACTGAGCTTTTTGAAAAATCGATCTATTCATGAATACCATGATCTTGGTGCTTGTTTTATCCCATAAAGAACCTTCTTCATCCTATAAACTCTTTTCTCATCTTCATGAATGAGAAAACCATTGGGTTTCTCAATATAAACTTTTTCTTATAGAACCACATTAAGAAATGTTGACTTAAAATCCATCTAGAAAACTTTGAAATTTCTTTCCACTGTTATGGATAAGAATAATATGATTTTATATAGACTTGAAATAGATGAAAATGTTTCATCAAAATAGATAACTTCTATCTGAGAGTACCCTTTTCACACTGGTCATTCTTTGTTTCGAATCACAACACCATCTTCATTCATCTTGTTGTGAAAGACCCATTTAGTCTCGATGACATTCTTGTATGTTGACCTCAAAACAATATCCCACACCATATTCTTCTCAATTTGGTCAAGCTATTCATTCATAGCATGAACCCAATTGTCATCTCTAGTTAATTCATCAAAACATTTAGGATCTAACTATGAAAAGTACAAATCTTGTTGTAGAATCTTCACGCTTCTTATCTACACAGGAACTGTCTGATCACCGATTATTTTTTGTCTATTAATTTTAGCTCTTCTCTTTGATCTTTGTGAAGATACTAGATTTTGATTATCCTTTTCATTATCTGAATCTTCTTTTGAATTTGCTTCTGGAATTGGAACATCCCTTGATCTTCTTATCTCTTCATTATTATCATCCTGAGACTAATCATGTATTTGCTGAAGACTCTAATCATTCTCTACTATAGTTACATTATGGATTTCAAAAACCATTCCCAACCACTTATTGAAGAATTTACGTGCTTTTATTTTCTTTGAGTAACCAATAAATACCCCCTTTATCTTCACAAGATTCAAACTTCCTATGTTTATCCTTATTGATTATGAAACACTTACTTTTGAAGACTTGAAAGTACTTCAATATTGGATTATTTCCATACTATGACTCATATGGAGTCCTCTATTAATTTTCATAAAGTAACTCTCTATTTGATGTGTAGACTAATTTCATCACTGTTTCTTTCCAAAACTTTTCTATAAGGTCTTTCTTAATGAGAATTGTTCTAGCCATGTTGTTGATAATTTTATTTCTTCTCTCAACTACTCCATTATTCTATGAAGTTCTTACTACTGAAACTTGGTTCCTTATCCAATTTTCTCAAGATAATCCTATAGTTGTCTATTTGTGTGCTTTGTTGCATTATCAGTTCATATCTTCCATATTGTTTGAGCCATCATCATCTCAACTTCCCTTTGTTAAGTTTTTATGCAACTGAACACCTCATACTTGTGAGTGATGAATGAAACCCATTCCATTCTTTTGAAATCATCAATGAAGAGAACATAATATCTACTCACATCAATATCTCTTAGTGAAATTGGTCCACACAAATCAATATGCACTAACTAAGCAATTTTTTTACCTTTTCTCATTTTCCCTATATGTATTTTGAATGATTTTTTCTTATTAAAAATCATCATGCATATGGGTATGATCACATGATAATCTAGGGAGGTATCAGGAAGTATCATATTTTACCAGATCTTCCAATGATATTTGGATCAAATTACCAAAGCGTTTATGCCACAACTTGTTTTCTTCTTCCTTTGACAAAAAGCACATATCTTCTTATCCACTCACAAGGGAGATATTCCCTTTCTTACTTTTCCCCTGCAAAACCACTACACTATATTTTTTCTTGATGACACAAAATTTATTGGAAAAGAATGTGAAATTTACTATGACACATAGTTGACTAAAAATAAGAAAGTTGTGACTTATACCTTCAACAGATAAGACATCGCACGTCTCATGTCTCTTCCCCCAAACTTGGATTTTCCTGATCCAACAAACTTCAGGGCTTCATCATTACGAAATCATAGGATACCTTACCTATCTTACCTGATTTTGGACACTAGATCATTATTTCATATCTTATGATAGGCACACCCACTATCAATGATCCATATTCCAGTGTGATCTGATACCTTAAAATCAATCTCTACCACTACTTCATGTTCATCTCTTTTCTTTTTTATTCATGTTTTTTACATCATGCCTGGTATAGATTTATAATATTTATTTTCCTTGGTGTACAATGGACCAACTTCATCTTTCAATTCTTCAAATCAATTTTCAATTTTCATCTCATTTGATGATACATTGAATTGTTGGTTATGACCACATTCATTCCGCTTTATCAAATTTCCTTGCATTGTTGATGATCAGTATCTTTCCATATACCTGAATCCTACACAACTAAAACAGTGACCATCAAATGATGTTCTGGAATATTGAGTTATGTATGTTTACCTCTGTTGGTATTTTTACCTTCAATGTCTCTTGGATATAGAACACACATTTTGTGAGGGTCATATCTTTTTATAGTAATAACAACTGATACGGGGTGCATTTCTGCATGTCACTTATGTACCACTAGTTTCCCCTTGGGTTCTCTGAGTATTACGATTCTACTTCATACACAAATAAATCTTCAATATTAGAGCGGGTTCTTGTAGTCTGACATCAATTTTCACAACCTTATATTTATGATCAAGCCCCATATCGGTATTATCACTTAAACATAGCGGTTGCTTATTTTCTGATGGACCTCTATGCTCCAATTATATCTTTTCTATCACCTAAATGATCTGATTTTATGATAACATATCGGGAGTCAGTAATTTTTATTCATCCTTAACTTTTAACAGTAGACCGACAAATTCCTCTCTAAGTTCTTCAATATGTTTTATTTTTTCTTTCACCATGTAATTCAAATAACCAATCACCCTTTTCTATTCTTCAACTTTATATTTATGCTCACTAACCATTTCTAAGTCCTTTAGCAATGATGACTTGAGATTATCAATTTCTTCCATTATATCTGACTTCTCTTCTTCCTGATGCTACATAGAGAGTTTGGCATCTCAAACCACTTTTTTTATTTCTTTTTTTGGCTCTCTAAACATCAATATATTCAATATCAGCTTCCAATTCAACCTAAAAATCAACTATTCCTTCAAATTATTCTTCATCACTACCACTTTATTCCCTTGTTTTAGAATTTACTACAACCACCACTATATAATTCACTTAATGATCCTTGTATTCATCCAATTCTACCGCCTTAGATTCTTCTGAACTCTCATATTCTTTTGAAAGAAAACTCTTATTTCTAAAGAAATTATTCTTAGATTTTTTCTTTCCTTTCACATATGATGAAATCTTCTTTGTGGGAATTTTAACTTCATCCTCTTTATCTTCTTAAAAATTCATAGGGGACCTTACTACAATATGTCCATCCTTTCCACACCAAAATCATACAAGTGGTAGTTTCTATTTGACCTTTCCTTTTATTCTTTAGAGATTTGAGTAAAGGAATGACATCACCTCATCCATCTCTTTATCATCTTGGATATCTTAATGGTGAGCTTCTTCATGGCCTTGAACTCCACTTCTTTAGACTTCCCTTTTTCCACATACTCGTTATCATCATTTCTCATCTCATATGAAATAAGAGTATTGTTCAAGATATCTAATTTAAACTCCTTTGAATATTTATCTTCTAATACAGAAACTTTTGGATTAAACTAATGTGGTAGTTTCTTAGGATGCACTTAACAATATTTGTATCTTTAATAATTTTCCTGAGACCACGCATGTCTTCCAGAACAATATTCACTCAGTCAAGGAATGTATCAACAGATTCGTTAGTTTATATTATCAGATCCTCATACTTATTCCATAAATACCACAACTTTTCTTCTCTAACTTTTAAGTCTCCCTCATAAATATTCAGAAAATTTTCCCATATAGAATGTGATGACTTAAATGAAATCACCTACATATATATTTTATTGAATAGGGATCCCCCTAATGCATTGATTCCTTTAGCGTCAACATCCAATTACCTTTGGTCCGCTTATGATAAAGCACCACTATTGATATTGGAAAAAAATTCATGCATTTATGCTATAAATACATCCATTCCAAATGATTAGAAGTAGTGATCCATCTAATTATTCCATAGTTGAAAATTGTTTCTATAAAAGATCATAATACCTTTGTAATTGAAAACCTACATTTCTTCTAATGAGAGAAAACCAATGACATTCAACCTAGATTTGATACCAATTGTTAGCCCAATTAGGTTAAATACCCTTATAGGGGGTGAATTAGGGTATGACAGATTAAAACAACTGACTCTTCAGATCTTGTTTAGTCATTAAAAAAATTAACTTCTTTACCTTTCCTATGGAAATGTATTAACAAAATTGAAATCTTGCATGAGACATTGTAATTCTACTTAGTTCACCCTCACGGGGCTACATCCAAGGAGCATACAATGGTGATGCGCTAATGTACTAAATCCACAAAAACTCACTTCTAAATTACAAGGTTCAGGATATATCACTTCTATTCCTAGGCTCACTACCTTTACAAGATTTAGGGTTAGCTCACAGCTTTCCCAATGGTCACTCCCTAATTATCTTTATCTGGATCACAACTGGTGGAAAGGACTGCTATCTTCTTCTTCCTTCTCTCACTACTCTAGAAGGAATCCATACATAGTTTATGGACTTATAAGTCCCTTAATTTACATGAATTCAAACATCCTTAGTTATAGATAGATGCTCTGTTGAAGTTCAACTATCATCCAACTGATGAATACCGCTTTACCACAGATGTATTGGGAAATTCATTTTTCAAGACTTTTCAATTCTCTCTACCTTTGTGAAGCTCAATTATTTTTTTAAGCTCACTTATCGTTCACGAAGCACCTCACTTTCACGATGATCACTGCCTTCGTGAAGTATAAAACTTTCAGGAAGCTTAATTAGAATTTCTAATGATCATATCTTTAAGTTGTATTTTTATATAATTCTCGAACATCAACGCTTTCATGATTTATACATATTTCGGTTGGCATTTATAGCCTTCACAAACTCCCTTTGCGAGCTTTTTCACAACAGACACCTTTGTGAACCACCTTCGTGATTTTAGAGCCTTAAGATCTTCTTTAAGTATCAACACTTCATTAAAGGGGTGTAAAGTAATATTTATAAATGTTTCCAATGATTCCATAAGCTTACAACCATGTCAAAACCTTTTCAAGATGCTCTCTCATTTCGTTCACAATGCTCCCTATCTCGAGAAGCTCTATGAAAATTTCCCATTCGTGATGCTTGACGTAGTCGTTGAGGTTACTGTGAGATTCTTTGTGCCTTCGTAAAACCACCTTCACAAAACCCATACTTCACGAAACTCATGAATTTTCCATATTTTCATATGTACTTCAAGTAAATCCATCTTTCATGATTCTATCCATCCTCAAATTTTAGACCCCAAAAATTTGGCAAACACTGGGAAACTATGTCACCTTCTGTAAACAATTTTCTATACCGCTTCTAGGTCATCCATTCCTTTTTATTACATCTTTATAAAAATACCATGTCAACAATCTCTCTAGAATTCCCAACTTACCATGGAAAACCACTTTTTCAACAAACACAATCAACCAAAAAATACTACAATGTCACCTTGAGGTATTTTTTACCAACATGTACTACGATAGATGTATCTTATGCATTAAGTGTGGTAGGGATATATTAAGAAAACCCAAGTGACCCCCATTAGATGAAAATAAAGACTATCCTTAAGTAGTTGAGGAATACTAGGGATATGTTCCTAGTCTATGAAGGATATGAGGAACTAGTCATCAGAGGATATGTAGATGCTATTGTCCAAATAGATCAATATGATATAAAATCACAAACATGATACATCTTCACATTTAATGGAGGTTTTGTGAGCTATAAGAGCTCAAAGAAGGTTTTGGTCACATATTTTATAGAAATATCCAAGTACATTGTGGCTTCTAAGGAAGTTAAATAAGAATTATGGATACACAACTTCTTAAAAGATATTGATGTGATAGTTAGATGAAAAGATCCTATCACACTCTATTGTGATAATATTCTAGCAGTGGCCCTTACCAAGGATCCAAGGTTACTTTAGTGAATGAAGCATATAATTTGGAATTATCATCTCATAAGGGATATTTCTTAGAGAGGTGAGGTTGAAGTGAGAAGTATTTCCTTGGTAGACAACATGAAGGTCCCTTGACTAATGTATCGACTATTTAGAAACATGATTATCATGTGAGGTCTAGCGGACTGAAATTCATAGTCAGTTAGCTCTAGTAAAATTGGTATTTTTTTAGATTTAGTTTCTTAGGACTCACTATTTTTTACTTTGATTACATTTATATTTGATTATTTGAATGTTAATAAAATATTTTATTACATGTTGTTCATTGTTTTTCATGATTTTAATGTAATAATTTCCTAGAGTATCTATCGCATTGATAAGGTCGTATCAGTTCTGCACTATGATAAGAACCTTTAAATTCCATGAAAATATTATAAAATAAATTTCTATGGTTAGAAAAAATTATATGATAGGACACATAGATCATTTCATTTAATTGTGAGTACTCGTGAGTTGGTAAGGTATCCTCTCATGAAGTTCACACTTGGTAATCTCCATGACAGGTGATTATGATAACAGAACCGTCAGTAGAAATTTGGAATATTTTGGTGTTATTAAATATTCCTATTTGTGAGTGTGTGTGATGGTTCTTAGAATTTAAGATTATCATTGATTTATTTTATGACTTGTTCACTTATATTTACTAATGAAAACTGTTACACCATATGTTGTTGGGAAGTAGGGTGCATTGGGTGCATCATGAATGATGTGTTATTAATGGATAATTCAAGGAAGTATTTATCCCTTACATATCCATGGAAGTTGATATCTCAAACCATTTATTAGAATAGAACTGTCACATTAAATTCCATGGTCATGCCATAGTGATGTATTTATTTTAGATAGTCAAGGAAATACATATCGAGATTATATGTTGGTGACATAGATTTGAAAACTTCTTGATGTGATATTTTTTATAAATGGATTATAATTTATACACCAATCATTTGTTGGTGGTGGTCATTGTTGTGACATTGATTTATTTCTCTTAGAGACCTTGACCTTTTTCTAGACAGTAATCTTGGACTTTAGGCAAGGCCACCTAATGCCAATGAGAAAGAATCATAGATGGTCACACACTAATTATTATTGTCTATCTATATTAAATTATATTTGTATTTAATTAATGAAATAATTATTATTCTCAGGCCTAAGGAATAATTTTATTCACATTTTATCGATCAAAAATATTTATTTATGAATTAGATATTTAATATAAATATTTATTCAGGCGTTCAATAAATTCTAGAAGAGGTTGAATGGAACAAGACCATGTTCAGTGAAAAATATTAATTTATAAGCTAGTTAAATAACATTTATTATTGCACAAGTTAGTATGCACACCATAAATTATTATTATTATTATTATTATTATTATTATTATTATTATTATTTTGGAATGGGATTTAATAAAACTTATTATATTATTTAAGGGATATCATGAAATTAAATAAAATTTTAACCTAAATCATAAAACTATAAATAGATGGTTATGTATATTGTGTAAGGTTAATTGAGAAATATAGAATCATTATGCACAAAAAAAATTCTCTATTGAATTCACTTATCTCTCTCCCTCTCAAGAAGGAGAAAACCAATATAGGTTCCTTCAAGATCGAAGGATGATAAATCAATATGAATGATATAATACAATTTATTCTCCACGCTAACACCTAGAAATCAATTACCATTTATTAGAGATCAATAGAGCACATGTGGATCATCGTAATAGGAATTCTATACATGGATCCTAATAGCACAATGAAGGTAATCCTGAAAAGAGTTCTCAGACAATCAACATCTAAATCTACAAAATAATCCTAAGGAAAGTTAAATTATTTCATCAAATCTAAATAAATTAATTGTAAATTTATATGAAAGATGAACTATTAGAGTCTAGGGAAACTCTAAATTAAAATAAATTGTAATTTAACTCCCATTAAAGGTGCTTCCACTACACCTAAAACCTACAATTTTAGACTCCATGTCCAAATTTTCTCCTTACCTCATCATTCCCCCCATCAAAACCCCCACCCCTCCTCCCTCATCTCCATGATGCGTCTTCTATCATCCATAATCCATCCATCATCGATCCCCCCATAAATACCCCCACCTATCCCCATTTTCGATCCCCAATCTCTCCCCAGTCATTTCCCCCACATATATTCTATAACACATGTCATTTAGCCCCCATCTCACCCCTATCCTCTCCACCCCATCGATCCCCTCTCCCACCAGTCATCGAGCACCCATCTTGCCCCATCCTCTCTCCTTCATTAATCCCCCATCCTACCATCTCCTTTCCCTATCATCAACCCACACCCACCATCGAGCCCCCATACCCCCCACCATGAAACCCCATATAGGCCACCAGCCATCAGGCCTCCGGCTACTGACCCACCTAGCTACAGATCCTCCCCCATGAGGTGTAGTTGATTCTCCCTAATTCTCTTCCCTTGATTCCTCTTCTAGGTAATGACCCCTTTCCCCTAGAGTCCTCTTTCATGTAGTGAACCTTTCCCCTCTTTTAGCAACCCACTACCCCTCAACAACCATATCCCCTTGTCCAAGAGTGTTTTTCATATTTCCAATAATCAAATCCAAATTTATCATTTTCCATGCTTGTGTTTTCATATAGTATTTATGTAAAATTTGATAACATCCCCTATTGGCTTGGCATCACTAACAATTTTTTTCCTCCTCGCCTTAAAATTTTTCATTAGATTATGGATTCATTGGTTTGTATGTTTTAATGATATGATTTTCTTTGTAATCTTGATAAGATATTTGTGTTAAATACTATTTTTCATTGAGTTCCATTTATGTTACAAATATTTTACTTTTGATAGTATTTTATTATTGAAACATTCCAATTGTTTTTATATAACTTTTTACCATTTTAATTAGGCCCCATTTTATTTTTTAAATAAGGATGAGATAGTTTAATTATTCATAAAAGTGATACATTTTAACAAAGGTTGAACATTTCTAAGATTTTATGCTTCAAAAATTTTTCTTAATACCGTTCTTATGAAAAAATGTTTTTCATCCATTAATTTACATAGGCTAATAAATTTAACTATATCAAATATCCATATTTTACTTTAGAAAATGTCCATTTAATTGATTTATAATACATTAATATTTCATTTGATTTGACATTCATCTATTATTACATATTTAATTTTATACATGTATTAATTTATCATATTTGTGAAAATATAATGTTTCACTTTATTTTGTTAAATTATGAACTCACATATCGTACTAATAATTCTAAAAACTTTTATAAAATAATAAAATGTGTAATTTTATATATTTTTTAATTATATTTTTTATATATTTAATTTTATGATAATTTTATTAATAAAAATTATTATAAAACACTTGTTTTAAATTTTTATTGATTTGAATAGAATAGAAATTATTTAAAATTTATTTATTTTTTGAACAAAATAATGGTTTACAAAATTTTAATATTTTATCATTGTCATTTTTATTTAAATTACGTAATACATTAATGTGACTTAAAAGTTGTTATATCCAGTTATTAATATATTTAAAATGTGTGTTATGTTGCTTTCATATTAATATGTTTAATATATATATATATATAGTAATTTTATAGTTTTTGTTAAAATATTTATATATATTTCAATTAATTTTTTTATTAAATAAATATATGGATAAGAGCTATATTGATAGGCCAAATATGTTATCAGCTAAATATTATTAGGGGATTAATTAATTTATTTATTTAACTAGAGAATTTCAAATCAATTTGATTAGTTATACATGTATAAAACTTTCAAACAGATATTTCTTCAAACAGTATACTATTTGGGAACATCTCTTTCTGAATGGGATTTTGAAAAACTGTAAGACATGGGTAGTTCATGGAGAAGATTTTGTTCCATGCCACCAATTAGAAAGCATTTGTATGGATGTTTATTTGATAATAGTTAATCTGATGAACATAACAATCAACAATATGATGTTTCAGTTTTAGCCTGAAGACACTATTTTCATAAATGATGATGTTGGAGGGAGTAATATCCTTTATTTTGTAAATGGATAAGTATTGAAATTATTTGAAATTATTGAAGATGTGCATACTAAATTATATTTTGGATGCACTAAATTTAGTAAATTTTCATTCATTGTTGAATTGTTACACCTAAAGGCCTTGAATTAGCGGATAGTCACCTCCTTTGACATATTATTGGAACTACTAAAAAATTTACTCACTACTGGAGAAAAGATTCTATATTTATATTATATATCAATCTCACAATTTTATTGGAGGCCTTGGTTCCACATATGAGACCATTGATGTGTGTCGCAATATTTTTATGTTATTTAGAAAAGAAAATTTTCAACTCAATACTTGTACTGTTTTATATGAATCTAGGTGAAAGGATAATGAGATTAATCAAGGTAGTCATATTCTTCTAGATATGGCCTTGAATTAAGGGAAACATTATTCTTCTAAGCAGATGCATTATTTCCCACTGAAATTAAGGTTGAAATGATTCTTCATGCCAGCAAAAATTTCTAATCTAATGAATTAAAATTCAGAGAGAAAATTTGGTTCATAAATTTAATTACTCAACATATTCTTTAGCATGGAATGATTTTGATAAAATACACCCAAACATTTATGAGGATGGTTGTAATGTTTTATTGGGTTTAGTGACTTTTGGTTTTAACTCATTTGGGTCCATGGTTTGTGATACACATGGTACATAGATAATGGTGTTTGTTCCATACAACCTTCCCCCATGGGTATGTATGAAGCATCCATTTTTAGTAATTTCAACTCTAATTAATGGGCCAAGAGTACCTAGAAATAAAATCAATGTTTATATAAAATGGTTGATTGATGTGCTATAAGAATTTTTGGTATATGGTGTAATAAATTTTGATTTAGTGTTTAATGAAATTTTTGGACTTTGAGCTTCTTTGTTATGGAAAATTAATGACTTCCCAGTATAAGCTAAATTATCAGGTTGGAGTAAAAAATAAGAATTCCCCTACCATTGTTATAATAAAAGTAAAAAATCTTTATGTATTATGTACTATAGAAAGTGGACCTACCTTGGTCATATACATTTTATTCCTCCACTACAAAGTTTCAGAAAATATTATGAGTCATTTGATAGGAATAAAGAGCATGAAAAAAAACCATAAATAATGTCTGGGTTCAAATTATTACAAAAAATTATTAAGAAAACATATGTAAAATTACTGATTTTCAGTAATTATTATATCCTGCAATTCCTTCTATTCATACTTCAAAGAGAGAACAAATTCATAATTGGAATAAGTGGAGTATTTTCTTAAAATTTCCTTATTGAAAATTTAATATTTTGAGACATAACATGGATGTGATGTACATTGAAAAATATGTGTGTGATAATATATTGTGAGCCATTTTAGAAAGTGAGGTTAAATCAAATGATAGTGCTAATTCTTGACATGATTTATAAGAAATTATATTTAGAAAACCTTTACATTTATATTTGGGTATGGGTAATTGGGAATACATTCCTGTTGCAAAATAAAAAATGAGTAAAAAAAGAAAGAAACATTTCTATCAATTTTGAATATTGTGAATGTTCCAAATGGTTATTTATCTAATATTTACAAGTGTGTCAGTGTGATGAGCATGATAATATATGGGGTGAAAAGAAATTATAATTATATTCTACTTCAACAGTTAATCCCAATTTTATTTTAATATTATTTTCCTACCCATAATTTTGAGTTATTGATTGAAGTTTCTGATTTGTTCAGATATCACTATTCAACAAATCATCGCATGAGCAATTTGAAAAGGTTGTAGGATAAAATTATGCTTGAACTATATCACTTTTAGAAATAATTTTTGATTCCTTTTTTTGATTTCTTGTTCCACTTGACCATGAATTTAGCTGGTGAATTCATATATGGTGATCTCCTAAAATTTAGGTGGATGTATCCAATAGAGGGACACTTAAATACATTGAAACGGTTTGTGCACAATAGATCTCCTATAGAAGCTTCAATTTCCAAAGGATATTTTATGGATGAGTACACTAATTTATTTTCTTTATATATTAATGAGGTCAAAACAAAGTCAGATAAACCCTCTCAGATTGATAATGGTCCAATTGGATAAGGGATAAGATTTGATATGCACAATGACGAGTGGGTTAAATCTCATTGATACATTTTGTTCAACACTCGAATGGTTATACCATTGATATAGTAAGTTGCATAGTTGATCAATTATGCCTTGTGTTTTTATATTTAATTTATTAGTTATAATTTATTATGTTTTAATTTAGGGGTTATATCTATGAATTGAAATGGGAAAATTCCTCATGCAATAGAACATGAAATCCAAAAATATCATTTCAACACATTTCATGAGTGGTTTAAGACTCACATACGTATAAATAATTGATATCATATTTTTATAATAAAACTGAGGTGTATTTTTACAATACTTTATCCATTGAATTATTTGAAATTTAAATATTCAAAAGATTCATGAATCATGTGATCATTCTATGATAGAAAAACCCAACCAACTAGACGATGGCCCATTTATTACAGATCATCTCTACAAGTATTTGGATGATAACAGATTCTGATTCCAAATTAACAATATCGGTGTGAACCAAGAAACATGGAATAATGGTGTTAGTATTTTATATATTAATACATGTTATTATTATGAATTTTTAGGGGTATTATTGAGGTTATTTATTTTAATGATCCAAATTTTAAAAAATGAAATTCTCTTTTTGAATGAATAAATGAATTATTTACTAATCTAACTATCAAAAAAACATACACTACATTAATTATTTTGGATTGTTATAATTAATATCCTATGGAATTTAATATACCATTAAGCATCAAAATAATTGATAGTATATCCATTGAACAATGATTTTATTAGTAGTATATATAAAGGATTATGATAAATTCCAATTGATACAGATAGAAGAAGCAATATCCTTGATCAGTAGGATCATACCCCATGAAGACCATTTATTAGAGATTTTAAGGTAGATACCATAATTAGAATTTTCCCTCAATCAAGAACAATATGATATTTAAAAATTGAAAAATTATTGAAACTGTTTATGGGAGAAGTTCAAGCTCATTGATATCATAGACCAAACCATGTTCACCGAACCACCCCATGAAAATCTCATCCTCACACACCTTACCCTTAGAGAATCCACTGGTGTAATAAAGGGTTGTGTATCTAGACCCTAATAGTATGAATTTATATATTTTATTTTTAATAAACCAATTATTATATTTATCCCTTTTTAATAATACCTTTTAAATGATTAAATAATGAGTTTGATAAAAAATAGATTCTGAAACGATGAAACAAAAATTATTTTTTTCAGAAATATATAGTTTCAATATAGAAACTCTTTATGATGAATTTAATAATTGTTTAAATAAATTATATTTTTATAATATAATATTTTTAAATAATATTTATTAAATATAAATGATAACATAATTTTATGAAGTCAAATTTAATTGTTTTAAGGGTCAAAAAATTGTTATTGTAAAAAACAGTATTTTTCAATAAATTGGTATTTTTCTTTAAGTGTAAATTATCATATTTAAATAATTATTTTGATAAAATAAATATTATTTTTTAATTCAACATGTAAAAATTATCCAATAGTGATTTTCTTCTAATTTTCCATGACAACCAAATTTTAGGGTAAAAATTAAATACAGTATAAAAATATATTATGTATTATTACATCATAATGACCCAAATGTTATGTAATATATTAAATAAAATGTATCCACAACCAAATAAATATTTGCTCTTTAAAATAATGTGTTTCTGAACTTATTTGATAAATTTTATAAACCCTTAATAAATCCTCCAACACCTATATTATATTTTAAGGTTTTAAAATCAATTCTGTATAAACATGACTCGTTTACACATAACCAAGGGTATTATTTTAATGTGATTAGTTATTAAACTTGTAAAATAATTAAAACTACTTCACCTTTTCAAAAACCATGGGAAAAACCATGGTAAGAATTGTGGTTTTGAATACATTATCATATAGATTCCAAAACCTAAATTTGGAAATTAATAAATAATTATCCTTTATTTTTCTATATAAACCCACCCAAAATCCCATTACTCATAAATAAAAACCCTTATATCATTAAATTTATCTAATATTACCTCTTTATAGTCCTCCCAATGTTTCCCAAAGCTCTTAAGAAGTTCCTCCCCAGCTTTTAGAAGCACCCTCTAAAGGTAAGGGGTCCTCTCTTTCTCCTTTTTATTCAACCACCTTCTTTGTATTACTCCCTTAAATTTCAAATTGATCATATTGAGTTATGTTATTATATAACCCATTACTTTCCTTATGGTTTTCATGTGATTTCATACCCCTTTTACTCTCATTAATCCTTTCTATGAATCTTTATGTACCATCTTTATGCTGCCTAAAATATCCTGTGATTTTTCATGCCAATCAATTGTATAGTGAATACTCTTCCCATTTACACTAAAGAGTATTCCTTTAGATGTACCTATCCTTAATTTATTTGGTACTTACATATATATCCCACACTCCTTAATTATGGTATTAAATGTGATTAAATATGATCTTATTTTGAATGATCTATGTGGAACACTTATGCATGTACATGATATAAATGTGAAGGGTGGGCTTGGGATTATATATCCCTCCAATTATTTGGGTAAAATTTTAATCTCATGAGATTCCATTTATTTTGAATGGGAGGTTATCCTAAGAATAATATTTTATTTTTTCTTTGAATTTATCCTTGACTTATTTTTATGATTCCATGTTTTAATCTATCACCACGTTCATATGTTACCTTTTTGTTATCATGTTATATCGTGCCTCATTGTTCAATATTATGATGATATAACCTATTATGATACCTTTATATGCCTCTTGGATCATATTTACTACTTTAACTTATGATATGATTTATTTATTCCCTTACTGGGCTTTATAGATCAAACTTTTTTATGTACTTCCTCAGGTTATCCCGTGCAATTTTAGAATAATGATGGAGTTTTAGGAGCATGTTAAGGATGTTTTCAATAATATAATTGTATTCTGATTTCAAGTTGTTATGTTATGAACATAATTTCCAAAATATACTTTTCTTCATGATAGTCTAGGATTGTATTATGTTTACCTTTATATAATAAATCACAAATTAATATTTATTAAAATATGGGTTATTGTATTTATGGTTGTGGCATAAAGCATATATTGTTGAGATGTGATTGGGTTGATCCGGTTAATGGAATGTAATTGACCACTTACAATTTACATTAGTAAAATTTAACACCATGATATAAAAGATCAAAAAGTAAGAAAAAATCACTACATAATAACATAACTGGAAAATAATGTTTACTTTTTCGATATTGATTCTAAGTGGAAAGTTGTGGTGACAATTTCTTGAAGTGGGGTTTTTCTGATTGACTGATAGAAACCTAATATTTTCACATTTCTTGAACAAATACTTGAGTAAACCAATGTATCTATACAAGAAGAATATATACAATAGTCCATAGTGATAGTTGAAGGAGATACGATAGAATATCATTATTAGTGAAATATTGCATGTAATTTTTTTCAGTTATTTTTTGTAAAAAAATTTATGAATAATATGTGTAAAAATTGATTGATATATATTTTTTTATTTTTTAAAATTAATTTATTGAATTTTTATGTAATTATATTCCCCAATATGTTTTTATTTTTTAATTAAAAATTATGTTATTTATAATTTCATTATGAATTTATGTTTAGTAGGACATGGTTCATATTTTAGTAGACGTAGGGGTCCAGGTAGAGGGGTTAAATCCTGTAACTCTGGAGCCTAGTTAGATGTGTTATTTGATTACACCTTTTATCTAGTTGTTGAGGGTGTGAGTGTATTGATTCATCAGTTGGGTAATATGATATGAGACCCACACAGATTCCATTTAATGACCCACAATTATACTTTATTCCCCCAAATATGATAGATATATTATGGAGAGAGGTTGAGTTAAATTCACTATTTAATTTTTAACAACATTATTTTTATTATTATCATGGACATTAACAATTTTATAATAATATAATTTTTCATCCTATACATATTAGTTTCGGGCAATATACATCACCAAATACCAAAATTTATGGAAGGATTACAAGGGAATGGTGAAGAGAGGTCACTTGAAACCATTTACAGGTGTGCCAGACTTTGTGTAATGAGTCCCTCCATGCATTCCTCCCATGAAGTGGAAGGATTTGGTTGTGTTTTGGTTGAGTGATTTAAAATGGAAAAAATTATTCTTTTAATCTATAAATGAATCTAATTTTTCATATGTCTATTAACTTAATATGTTGAATGCATATTGAGTTTAATCATCATTCAAATAATTGGGCGATGTAGGGAATGCCTTCCAAACTTGGAACTTGAATTTTGTCCCATCTTAGACATAATGTAAGTTTAGAAAACAATGTTAATTAATATATTAAAAATATTATAGTATAACATGAATAAAAATATATATTTGGTGGGTAATTTTATTATAGTTACACCATCAAGGTGAGCTGACCAATCGAATGTTAATATGGTTGAGGACTCATTGGGCTGATGATCCTAATGTTTTTGGTGATATAGAAAGAAAATTATTTAGTAACAAATGTATTTTTATTTCATATAAATTATTTAGATTTTTTCATTAATTCATTACATATATTCAATAGCCTTAGTTTGATGCTGAGTTAGTAGATCTTCCATAAGAGAAACATCGTAGTATTATGCGTAGATATGAGGTATTTCAGTGTATCATGAGGAATAATAGTCATGGTTTTTCTTTGACTTATGGAATCAGTGTCCCATAATGTTCAGTTGTTAGAGTGGAGGAGATGGGTACATGTAGAGATTCATGGATGTGCACACCAAACTAAGCTATATTCTTCCACACAAACCATGAAATATAGTATGGATGAGTAGTTTTAGTAGTTACTTGTAGTTTTCAAGGATAGATTATCCCAGATGTCATTACATAAAGATGAAGTTATGACACAGTATCTCGTGGATGGTACACTAGAGACGAAATTGGTAAAAAAGAAAATAAATTATACACATATTGATTTTTATTTATAATCATAAGATATATAATATTTATATATGTTTTAAACTCCAGATATATCTATTGTAAATCTTTGTTAGTACATTGGTGATCTGGATGAGGATGCACCTCATGAATGAGGTAATTTACATTACAATTTTTATATTTAAGGTTTCATTTTAGATGAATAATTTAAATGTGTATTTTTTGTTTCTAAAATTATTAAAATAAAAAAGTTTTATACATAATTATGTCATAGTCAAACCTCAATAGATGATCCAAAATTCTCATGAAGTCATAAAAAAAAACCATACAATGATTTTTGAAATGGTCAAGTATAAAACGCATCATTCTGAGGTTTCATTTTCTCAGGATGACCAGAAACACAATTTTAGTGTCATAAAACACAAAAAAATGCATGTAATGATCAAATCCATAGAAAAAAACCTCATAATGAGGTCAAAACATATGATAGCTATATTACTATTATTTGGGACCTATGTGACTAGAATAAATGTCAATCTGAGGAGCTGTTTTCCCAAGATGACTTGAAAATAACTTTTATTGTTTTAAAATGTCAAAATGTGCATTTAACAGTCATATATATAGAAAACAACCTAATAATGATGTTAAAACATAGGAAAACTATGTTATTATTATTTATAATGTGTAAGAGAATACGAAATTTCAATTAGAAATGTAGTCTGCTCGAAACGACTGAATATAAGGTTTTAGAGGTTTGATTCCATTTAAAAACATGCGTCAATGGGTCAAACCGAAGATAAAAAACTATTAATTCTTGGAAATTATAAAAAAACAACAAGTATACAATGAATTATGAGATTTTTTAGTAGATAGAGCATCAATATGAGGTTTTGTTTGGTCAGGATGACACAAAACACATTTTTTTGTTTTAAAACACCAAAATGTGCATTTAAAAATCAGATCCATGGTAAAAGACCCTAGAATGACTTGAAATCATAATAAGAAAACTTTATTAGTAATTTCTATGTGTATGAGTAGACAAAACATAAATCGGATGCAAGGTCTTCCTGGAATGACCGAATATGTAGTTTTAAAGGTTTGACGTCATTTAAAAACATGTGTCATGTGGTAAAAACCAACAAGATAACCTCAAAATTTTGTTAAATTAGGCAATAAAAACTATAAAGTGAATTTTGATATGTTTGAGTAGAAGGAATGTCAATGTGAGGTTTCTTTTTCCCGAAATGACCCAAAATGCACTTTTTTTGTTTTAAAACTCTAAAATGTGATTTTAACTATCATATCCATAAAAAATGACCATAGGATGATGTTAAATCATAGGAAAACCATTTTATAATAATTTTGGATTCTTAGGAGTTGGAGTAATATCAATCAAACATGTGTTCTTCCCAAGGCAACTGAATATGTAGTTTTTTAAGGTTTAATTCCCTTTAAAACCTGTGTTAGGGGGTCAAAACCAACCAAATGAAATCTGAATGTCATGAAATCAGATTCCAATAACTGTATAGTTAATTTTGAGATGGTTGATTAGAAAAAACATCAATCTAGGGTTCTATTTGTCCAGGAAAACCCAAAACGTTGTTTTGTTGTTTTAAAACACTAAAACACATGTTTAACAATCATATTCATAATAAATGACCTCATAATGACTTTAAATAATAGGAAATCCATTTTATTATTATATTTTATGTTTATGAGTATACAAAACATCAATCTCACATACAATATATCCATAACGATCGAATATGATGATTTTGAAGGTCTAACAACCTTTAAAAACATTTGTTCGGGGGTCAAAACCAACCAAAAGACTTCTGAATGTCATGAAATCAGAAGAAAAAAAACTATAAAGTGAATTTTGGGATGTTGATCAGATGGAAGATCAATCTGAGGTGTGAATTTTCTTGGATGACCCGAAGCATACGGTTGTAGTTTTAAAACACAAAAATATGCATTTAACTGTCAAATCCATAGAAAACAACCTCATAATAACATGAAATAATAGGAAACTAGTTTTATTATTATTATTGACATATAAAAGTAGAAATCACATCAATCATACATGCAGTCTTCCAAAAAAAACTAAATATGTGGTTTTTAATTGCTTTTCATCCTTTACAAACATGCATCATGGGGTCGAAACCAAATGAATGACCTCTGAATGCCATGAAATTAGACAAAAACAACTATAAAGTGAATTTTGAGAGAGTTGAGTAGACAAATTGTCAATCTGACGTGTCATTTTCCCAAGATGACCCAAAACACATTTTTATTGTTTTAAAACACCAAAACGTGCCTTTCACGATCAGATTTATAGAATACATCCTAAGAATGAAATCAAATCATAAGAAACTCATTTTGTTATTATTTTGGTCATTTATAATTTGAAGAAACATTAATTAGACATGTGGTCTATCCAAAATGACCAAATATTTTGTTTTTAAAGGTTTAACGCCCTTTAGAAATGCATGATAGGGGGTCATAACAAACCGAATGACCTCTGAATGCTATAAAATCATATGAAAATAAACATAATGTGAATTTTGAGATGGTCGAGTAGATGAAAGTTCAATATGAAGTTTCATTTGTCTGGGATGACCGAAAACACAATTTTGTTGTTTTAAAGCACCAAAACATGTGTTTCACACTCATATCCATATAAAATGTCCTAACAATGACTTGAAATCATAGGAAAATCATTTTATTATTATTATTTATGTGTATTAGGGATAAACTTGAATTGGATGTATGATATGTCCAAAATGACTAAATATGTGGGTTTTAAAGGGTTTTCACCCTTTGAAAACATGAACCATGGAGTCAAAACCAGAAAAATGACATATGGATTCCTTGAAATAAGAAATAAAATCATAAAGTGAATTTGGATATAGTCGGGTAAATGGAATGTCAACCTGAGGTGCCATTTTTTTAGGATGTCCAGAAGCACACGTTTGTAGTTTTAAAACAATAAAACATGCCTTTAACAGGTAGATCCATAGAAAACATACTTGGAATGATGTGAAATCCAAGAAACCATTTTTCTTATTATTTATGACATTTTGGAGTAGATGACACATTAATCAGATGTGTGGTCTTCCCAAAACGACTGAATGTGCTATTTTTAAAGGTTTGACGCGCTTTGAAAATGTGTGCTTGGGGGTCCAAAATAAACCAAATAACCTAAAAATGTTATGAAATCAAATGAAAATATCCATAATTTGAATTTTGAGATGGTTGAGTGGAGAACATTTCAATACAATTTTTTTTGACTGAGATGACCCAAAACACACTTTTGTTGTTTTAAAACAACAAAACGTGCATTTCACAGCTAAATCCAAAGAAAAAAAACTCATAATGACTTGAAATCATAATAAAAAAAATGTTATTTTTATTTTTAATTGCTATTATTAGACTTTATGTCAATCATATGGGCGTTCTACTCATAAAGACTGAATATATAGTCTTTAAAGGTTTGACACCCTTTAAAAATGTGCATCATGGGGTCAAAACTAACCAAATGACCTCTAAATTCTATAAAATATGATAAAAACAACTATAAAGTGAATTTTGAGATGGTATAGTAGATATAATGCCAATATAATGTGATGGTTTTCCAAGATGACTCAAAATGCATTTTTATTGTTTTAAAATGCCAAAACATTCATTTAACAGTTAGAACTACAGAAAATTAGCTCAAAATGATAAAAAAAACATAGGGAAAATGTGTTATTATTATTATTAACATGTAAGAGTAGACGTAAAAATCAACCAGACATGTGATCTACCTGGAATGACCTAATATGTTGTTTTTAAAGGTCTGATTCTCTTTAAAAACTTGTGTTAGGGGGTCAAAACCAACCGAATGACCTTTGAATGTCCGGAAATCAGACTAGAACCACTATAAATTGAATTGTAAGATGGTCAAGTTGAAGGAATGTGAATCTGAGTTATCATTTTTCTAGGATTACCTAAAATGCATTTTTGTTACTTTAAAACACCAAAACATTCATTTAACAATCATATCCATAGAAAATAACCTCAGAATAACTTAAAGTCATAGGAAAACTATGTTATTATTATTTTTTATGTTTATGAGCAGATAACACGTCAATTGAATTTGTGATCTACCCAGAATGACTGAATATGTCATTTTTAAAGGTTTGACACCCTTATAAAAAGTGTGTTATGGGGTCAAAACCAATCGAACAATCACAGAATGGAATTATATTAGGTGAAAACAACCATAAAGTAAATTTTGAGATCATTGAATGGACAAAACATCAATACAAGGTGTTGTTTTCTTAGGATGACTCGAAATACAATTTTGTTGTTTTAAAATTCCAAAACATGTGTTTTACAATTAGATCCATAATAAACGATATCCAAATGTCATTAAATCACAAGAAAACCATGATATTATAATTTTTGACATGTAGGAGTAAACAAAACATTTATCGAATGTGTGGTATGCCTAAAACAACCAAATATATGGTTTTTAAAGGTTATATTCCCATTAAAAATGAGTGTTAGGGAGTCAAAACCAACCAAAAAACCTATTAATACCTTGGAATCATACGAAATGAATCATACAATGAATTGTGATCTTTTTTAGTTGATGGAATGTCAATATGAGGTGTTGTTCCCCCGAGATGACCCAAAACACACTTATTGTTTTAAAACATGAAAATGTGCATTTAATTATCATATAGATATAAAATTCCCACAAAACGATGTGAAATCATAATAAAATCATGTTATTATTATTTTTAATGTGTATAAGTAGAAAAAATATCAATTAAACATATTATCTTCCCAAAACGATTGAATAATCTGTTTTTAAAGGTTTGATGCCATTTAAAAATGTACATCAGTTGGTCAAAACCAATAGAACAAACATATTAATTCCAATAAATCATACAATAATAATCATACAATTAATTTTGATATGGTCAAGTATAAAGAACATCAAGCTGATGTTTCATTTTCCCCAGATGACCTAAAACATAGTTTTGTTGTTTTAAAACACCAAAATGTGTGTTTAACAGTCATACCCATATCAAAAAACCTTATAAGGACATGAAATAATAGTAAAACCATTTTATTATTATTTGTAACCTGTAGGAGTAGACGATACATCAATAATATGTGCAGTATAATCAAAACAATTGAATATGTTTTTTTAAAGGTTTAATGCCCTATAAAAATGTGTGTTCGGGGGGTCAAAACCAACCGAATAAAATTTGAATTCCATTAAATTAGACAAATAAACTATATGGTGAATTTTTATATAGTCAAGTAGACAAAACGTTAATCTAAGGTGTTGTTTCCCTAGGATGACCCAAATGAAATTTTGTTGTTTTAAAATGTGAAAATGTGCATTTAACAATCAGATCCAGATAAAATGACTTCAAATAATGTAAAATCATTGAAAAAAATTATTATTATTATTTATGTGTTTGAGTAGACGGAACATCAATTGAACATATAGTTTCCCGGAACAATCGAATATAATTTTTTTAAAGGTTGCTTTCCCTTTAAAAACATGATTTAGTATGTCAAAACCAACTAAACAACCTCTAAATTCCATGAAATCAATAAAAAAACTATATAGTGAATTTTTATATGGTTGAGTAGAAAAACATAAATCCGAGGTGTCGTTTTCTTAGGATGACCTGAAACATAGTTTTGTTATTTTTAAATTCCAAAATGTGTGTTTAACAGTTAGATCCATATAAAATTCCCTTAGAATGACATGAAATCATATAAAACCATGTTATTATTATTTTTTATGTGTATGATTAGATGGTACATCAATCGAATGTGAAGTCTGACCAGAATGACTGAATATGCTATTTTTCATGGTTTAATGCCCTTTAAGAATGTGTTTCTGCAAGTTAAAGCCAACCGAACGACCTCTGAATATCATGAAATCATTAAAAAAACCTTAAAGTAAATTTTTATATGGTCAAGTATAAATAACATCAATATGAATTTTTTTAAATGGGATGACCCAAAACACACTTTTGTTGTTTAAAAACACCAAAACATGAATTTAACAATTAGATACATAGAAAATAGACCCATAATGACTTGAAATCATAATAAAAATAATTAATTATTAATTTTAATGTGTAATAGCATAAAAAATACCAATTAGATATGTGTTCTACCCAGACTGAATGAATATGCAGTTTTTATAAGTTTTTCACCCTATAAAAACATGCTTCATACGGGTCAAAACCAACCGAATGATCTCTGAATGTTGTGAAATCATACGAAAACAACTATAAAGTGAATTTTGATATGGTAGAGTACAAAAAACATCAATCTAAGGTGTCATTTTCTTGGGATGACCAGAACCTCATTTTTCTTGTTTTAAAACACCAAAAAGAATGTGCATTTAATAGTCGAATCCATATAAAATGACCTCTTAATGATGTGGAATCGTAGAAGAACTATTTCATTATTATTTGTAATTTGTATGAGTAGATGACACATAAATCAGACATGTTTTTTTCCTTCAATAACCCAATAATCCATTTTAAATTAAAAAATAATAATAGAAATAATTAACATATTTAAAATCAAATGACTTAGACCATTGTACCAAGTTTTAATTGAAATTTTCTACTCTATTTCAATTGTTAGTTTTTTGTGATTTTTTTGATGTACTAATTATTTTTTTAATTTTATTTACATTTAGTTTTATTCTAAGATGGGTGTGGAGCTTGGAATATGATTAGACAAATAAATTTATGAGATTTTGATTTTACATTTCATGGGGATATTAATAGAATTTTTGAATTATCATAGTTTTTTGTGGTATTTTAAATTCTCGTGTACTTTTTTTAAAATGAATTTTTTTAATGGATTCCATATTCCAGTCACTATAGCTATACACCCTTTAGTGGACACAAAATTGTGGTGACTATTGTATCACCCTATAATTATCACCAAATGGTGGTCACTATAAGGTGATATGGTCTTGCCTATAGTGGTAACTAGTTTTCAGTCACTATAGGAAATAGCGACAAGAAAAAATTGTCTATCATTTGGTGGTCATTGGGGGAAACTATAAGCCTTTAGTTTGTTGTTTCTAAAGTCCTTTATCCTACTGGTGTTTTTAAAATTTATCACAAAAATCAACAAATTAACAAACATCAATGTTCTATCTTCATTGACCCCCACCCCCTCTCAAAAGAGCCTCTTCATGCTACCAGTTGCTGAAAAAACCACCACATCTCAAGAAAAAGAGACCAACTATATAAAAAACAATTATTATGTTAGTAATAATATAAATAAATAAATTAAATATAAATATTAAATAATACATTAATAAAATCCCCCTTCTAAAATTAAAACATACACTTCAAGTCATACCGCGCACCCCATTTGTTGAAATAATGTGTGGTAAATTTCTATACATTACAAAGGATTTATGGATAATTATCATAAATTATCAATAAAATATAATTGTATTTTCTCATTTTTAAGAATATGATGTGTGTTTTGAATTGAAGTGTAAATATTAAACATAAAATATACACTTTGAGTTGTATTGGACTCATCGTGTGTCAGATTAATGTGTGGTTGATTTCAACATGTCACAAATTATTTATGGATAATTTTCCTAAATTATCAAGACAATAAAATCACATTTTATTAGTTTTAGGTATATGATGTGTGTTTTGAACTAAGATATCAATTTCAAATAAAAAACACACATTAAGTCATACTGGTCACACTGTGTGTCAAATTGATATGATATTGATTCATACACACCAAAAATCACTTAAGGTCCATTTGTGTAAAGTATCAAGACAATCCGAGTGTTTTTTCTATGTTTTTAGTGAGTGTCACATGTTTTTAACTAAAATCTAATTTTTAAACAGAAAACACACATTTTGTGTCATACCAGTCATACCATATATTTTATTGAGGTACAAATGATTCCTACACATCACAAATAACTTATGAATTGTTTCCACAAAGTATCAAAACAATTTAAATTTGTTTTGTTGATTTTGAGTATGTCATGCATCTTTTTAACTAAAATTTCATTTCTAAAATAAAACCACATATTTCAATTCATATCAGTCACACCATGTATCAGATTGAGGTGTGGATGATTCCTAAATGCCAAAAATTACTTATGGATCATTTTACAAAATTTTCAAAACAATATGAATATATTTTCTTGGTTTTGGGTATGTCATGTGTCTAATTAAGTAAAATGTAATTTTTAAATAAAAAACACACTTTGATTCATATGTATCACATTGTGCATTGTGTTGACATGATATTGATTCCTAAATGTCAAAAATAACTCAAGGATCGTTTTATTAATTATCAAGACAATCCAAGCATGTTCTCTAGGTTTTTAGTGGATAAAACATGTTTTTAACTAAAAAGTCATTTTTAAACTGAAAATAAGAACTTTGAGTCATATCGATCACATCGTGTGTTCGGTTAACTTATAGATGTCTTCTACATGTCATGAATGACTTATGGATCATTTTTCTAAAGTATCAAGATAATCCAAGCATTTGTTATCTATTTTTAGTGAGTGAAACATGTTTTTAACTAAAATTTAATTTTTAACTAAAACAGCACATTTCAAGTCATACCTATCACAACATATATCTAATTGAGGTGAGGCTAATTCCTATACATCAAAAATGACTTATGTATAATTTTCCTAAAGTATAAAAATAATCTAAATGTTTTTTATTCATTTTGGGTATGTCATGCATATTTTTTACTAAAATGTCATTTTTAAATAAAAATACACACTTTGAATCATACCAATCAAACCATGTGTCATATTGAAGTATGTTAGATTCTTAAAATTCACAAATGAATTTTAGGGTATTTTACTAAATAATGAAAACAATGTGTGTGTTTTTTCGCAGTTTTTATTATGTCACACGTCTTTTTAACTAAATATCATTTTAAATTTCAAACACACACTTTATGTAATATTAGTCACACTGTGAATTGAATTGATGTGTGTTTGGTTTCTATACATAAAAAATTAATTAAATATCATTTTACAAAATTATCAAGTTAGTACAAGCATGTTTGCTCCATTTTTAGTGAGTGACATAGTTTTTCAAATAAGATGTCATTTTAAAATTGAAAATACTAATTTTGAGTCATATCGGTCACATCGTGCATAAGATTCAGGTAAACCTAATTTCTACACGACTATAATAACTTATGAATCATTTTCCTAAAGAATCAAAAAAATGAACGGGTTTTCTCTTTTTTGAGTATGTCATGCGTCTCTTTTACTAAAATGTAATTTTTAAACTGAAACCACATAGTTTGAGACATATCTATCACACTTTGTATCATATTTAATTGATGATGATTCCTATACATAAAAAAATACTTTTGGATTATTTTACTAAAGTATCAAAATAATATGAATTTATTTTCTTGGTTTTGAGTATGTAAGGAGTTTTTTGAACTAAAATGTCATTTTAAACTAGAAACACGCACTTGGAGTTATAATTATCACATTGTGATTTATATTGACATGTGGTTAATTCTTATAAATCAAAAATGAATTAGGGAATTATTTTCTAAATTATCATGAAAATCAGAGATTTTTTTCTGGTTTTCAGGGAGTGATACACAATTTTGACCAAAATGTCATTTTCAAACTAAAAAGACTCATTTTGAGTCATACCAGTAAAACCATGTGTCATATTGATGTATAAATGATTCATATATGAAAAAAATGACTTATAGATAATTTTACTAAATTATCAACATAATCTAACTTTGTTTTCTCAATTTTGAGTGTGCTGTATGTATTTTTAACTAAAATTAAAATTTAAACTAAAAACATGAACATTGAGTCATTTTTAAACTGAAAACATACACTACTGAACATAAACAGATCAAATAAAGAAATAATTACTCAATAAAGAGAACAAATAGTACCAAGTTCATCACCCGTATTGAATACTTTTCCATGATTTTTTTTCTCTAATCATTTTGTGGTCTTAATAGAGTACAAATTTTTCGAAGAAAAAACTATTATTGATCAAGTCATTTATTCATGATCTCTATAAAAATTAAGTAAATTTTTATTAAATAAAAACATTATGGATATTTAAAAAATAGTACATAAAAGGATAAAAAAATTAACTAAATAAGTAGTAGGAAGTTACCTCTTCATGATGCCTATATACATTTTGACACCATGTGTTCTTCCCATTCATTTATAAAAAAGTATATTTCCTCTTTTGAATATGAGGATTTTTTACAGTCCTGGTAGTACTAGAAAAATATAAATGAACAAAGGATTAATAATTTATTTAAATCAGGTTATAATTATCATCATAAAGACATCTCCAAGGATGTTTGTTTGTTGATGAAATACAATATCTTTTATAAATTTTAAAATTTAAAAACATAAATATTTATCATTAGTTTATTTCGAACACTGCAGAAAAATTGATAAAAAAATAATTTTTTGATATATTTTTTAATAGTGAAATATTATTAAATATTCCTTAATTCTTATCCACTTATATAATTTGATTGGCTTCTTATGCTCATGGACTGTCCTCATGCCATGATTTTGGTGATATTTAAAAATTATTCTATCATAATTTTTTTTATTAAAAATAATATAAAATGTATAACTTAAAGTATTTTTTAAAATTTTGTATTTTTTTATTATAGATTAATAAATTTCATTATGTCCGGTTGATTTTTTGGGTATCCATGCATTTAATCCAAAAAATAAATCATTTGAGAATCTAAATTGATCACAATGAGAAACCAATTATCCCTAAAAAAATATTGAGTAATGAAAAGAATGAAAATATATTTTATATGATTAAATTATAGAGTTTTATCCCTATATAAATGGTATTAAGAAACTTTATCATCTATAATTTTGTTTTCAAACATTTTTATTTGTTTTTCCAATATTACTAAATATTCATCTTCTTTCAATGAGCTTTTCTGTAGAAGTGATTTAAAGAATAATGAGTCCAATTTTTTGTCTATAGGGTTTTCCCTTTAAATAGTACTAATATATACACCTGGAATTAAAATAGTAGATCAACTATTGTACAAAAAAATTATGAAAATACACCTCATGTATAAATTTAAAACCAAGAATCCTAGCAATCCATGTTTGAGGATTTCATTTATATTCTCAATACCAAGAAAGTATGTAATATAATCTCCATACATTTATTATTTAAAATCAATTATGGTTGTATCACAATTTTTTAACATTATATATGCATGAACTTGTAATATTAGTAAATGTGGAAGTTGAACTGATAGGGTAAAGGTACTTTCAAAAAGTATTTTTTTATCGATTAGTTTATCCTTTGGTTTTTTTGATTCAACCTTTTCTTTCACCTTCCCTTTATCCATATTTAGTAACATTTATCAGTTTATTCCTTTTTTCATTAATAACTTTTTGAATAATTGTTAAATCTTTTTCATAAAAAATAAATCTAGAAGGAATACATCCTTTTTGATATTTAATTTTATAAGATCAAAAATCCTTGTTATAAAATTTATAATATCAAGTTTGACTATGTGAACATCTAGATCATCTAGGGGAATAGGTATCTTGATGCTCAACTCATTAGCTACATAAATTCCCACTCTCACATGACTATTTGGATGTTTCCTTTTGTGTATAATATCTCTTTGGATAGTGTAGATTGTACACCTCACAATAAGGTGATGAGTGGGTGTTGATAGTTATAAATTACAATCATTATCACCCCATAAAATATCAGTATAATAAAGGTATCTATGTCTACCTGATTCAAATTTCAAAAAAATAGTTTTGAAAAAAATGATTACCTCTGGCAAGGAATACCTTTGTGGGGAATGACTTGCCTCAAAGACGGGGGTATATCTTTATGTAGTGGTTTTTTTGTGTTGTTTCTTCTCATTTATTTCTTCCCATAACATTCTCTAACAACTCAAATATCCAACTAAGTTTTACTTATGGATATATTATTCATGTTTGTGTATACTCCATTTTATTATCTTTATCCCCCTTTGCATTTCTTTTCTCAAAATATGTTTGGGGATACACTCTAAAAATTACACCTCTGATGAGACCATATTATTCTAGTCGCTTCAAGTCCACTGAATGTAACACCCCAAGCTTCTACGGTACGTTTCCCTTTGAATAATGCGATAGCGTGTGTTGTACGCAACCTCGAGTTCTAACACACACCACAACTAATTAAACTAGCCGTTGTGAATAGTAATACCTAATTTTTGAAATTATATATATTTTATATTTGAAAATGGACTTCATTTTTGGACTCGGAATATCGAATTTAGCCTAAGGTGAAATTTTGGTACTTTTCGGATAACTTTCATATTTTGATGAATAGTGAAAATTAATAAAATTTTAATTAAAAACAACTTTTTTAATCAAAATAATTAATAGTGATAAATTATGATTTTTAGTAGTTTTAAAGAATATTTAGAATATATTTTTACCATTTAATATAATTTTGGTCATTGGACATAATTTTACAATTAAACCGAACATAAACAAGTGTCAATCTTTTGATAGTTATTATCTCTTAAAAACACGCTTTTTGTTTTGACAGCGGGAATTAATATTAAATTAATTTCTGCCACTTCTGTGTTTTGAATTTAGGAAAATGGATTCCATATTTGGAATCAGGATGTTCAAATTGTGGAAATAGGTAACTTTTATTTTTAGACATTTTGAATAATTACTGCGGTAAATATTTTATTTACCATGGTTAAAGGGTAAATCCGGTAAATAAGGGTTAAAAAAATAATATTATAATAATACAAAATTACCCTAAAACGTGTCTTAACCCTATTGGTTGATACATGGTCGACCATGGGCATCTTTGTGTCAATTTTGGGACCCCATGGATCCACTTGTAAGTGAAAATGACACTTTATTTTAATTAAGTCAAAATGAATACAAAAATGACACAAGCATATATCTTTTAGCAAAACAATTGTTACATAGGGCTATATATGTTGGATTTTAGATTATAAATATTCATTAGAAAGCTAAAAAGATTTCCTATATAATGATATTTTATTTATAATTTTTAGACATTAAATAATTTATTTTATTTATGACACAATGATGATGCAGTAATTACTAAAATAGTGAAAAATTAACATAATTGATATTATAAATACCCAAATAAAAATAATATGAAACTTTTAATGAATTAAACTAATTTTCTAGGCTAATATGATATATTAGGATTTATTTAAATGACTTTTTTCGAAGTAATCAATCTGTTATGAGTTTCACAAAAATCAACAATTGAATAGTGTCAAAATTGACATAAAAGAGTTCTTAAAACAAATATTATATTATTAATTGATATTAAATTCCTAAAAATCTAAGGTTCGGCCAAGAGACTTATATTATGATAGGTTAATCATTAATGGACCACTTGGGGGTCGCTTGGATGTATATAGTAAGTTTATTAACCATATTATATAAAAATACAAAGAGACATTGTAAAAGTGAAACTAATTAACTTAGAGTTAATACTTAAAGATAAGGTTAATATAAGTACCCAAACCTGTCTAAATTCTATTGGATGAGTTGTTTTCGACCTATCCCCACCTCAGCCTTTGAATAGTCAACTTTGGAGCCTTTAGAAACCGAATATGAATTTATTATAAATTAATATTTCTAGCTTTTCCAAAGGTGCCCCTCACCCCTCTTATAAAAGGGCACTCCTCCTTCTCATTTCTTCACACCTTCAAAGCCTTTTGGTTCGGCCAAACTCTGCCCAAATAATCTCCCAACATCCCTCACTACAACCTAGAGGCCTTAGTTTGATCAGAAAGCCAACCTAAGGAGCCCTTTTGATCAAATCAAAAGGAAGAACCCGAAGAAGAGGTAATGATTTCACCACCCTTTTCTAAGTTCATTTCTTCTTCCACTTCTTCTTCCTTTGTTCTTACCATTCTAAAATAATAACTCCAGTATCTCACATATACTGTGATGTTATTATAAGTATGGTACAACCATATTCAGTATTCTATCCACCCTTTGAATAACATGTCACCATACGTGCGTACGTACGGCTTACCGTCTCCACGTCGTGGTGTAATTGTTATTCAATATAATATTATTTGGATGGTATAATAATGATGTGTAACTCATTTAAATAATAAATATAACATGTTAATGATTCTGTATATATGATATACCATTCATTTATATATTATTTTAATATCAAAAGAATGATATTGTCGCTCGTGCGTACGTACGGACTACCGTCTCCACGAACGCGATGAGATTCATTCTCCATCGTGTCCATTCAAGTATAATTATCATTTTATGATTTAAAAATGATGTTTAAGGACTTGATATCATTCTGGATATGAATAAGATACAACAAACATGGCTTATGTAACAAAACATATAAAAGAAAATGAGTAAGTTAACACCCGAAACGATGATAATTCTAAGATATTATTAATAAATCAATGTTAAAAGATCATATATGATATCATATTAATATATATGATTCTTGTATAATTTAATAACAATTATTTCACCATTATACAGGAGGTTAACCTACCACAACCAAGGAAAAGTACAAGGTAAGGGTTATTTCACAATCTCTTCATTATCCGAGGTTGTATTATACGTAATCATCTACTGGGATCTCTTTATCATCCACATCCATGTTTCTTCGAAATGTATTTCAAAACATTTTTACTATTTACAAGAATATGGGTTAAAGTCATTTATACCCTTGTTTGACTTTTTATAAGAGGTTTATAAAGGAATCTTTCCGTCGTTTTCAAAACAAGGTCCTTTTTAACCTTTTCGACAGAATTGAGGTAAGAATGTTTTTTTTAACTTATACGGCGGGTGCGGTTATTTTCCGCCGTTATAAAATCGTCGAAGCTTCCCATACAAGCTTTAAGAATATTTTCAAAGAAAATGTTTTATTTTATATGGATCTTAAATGATTTCAAAATAAAAGGAGATATTTCTTTTAAAAGAATTTTGATTTCATCTATGTCAACATCCTTCGATGGATTTTAAGATTATTTGAAGTTGATTTATTATGATACAAAACTTCTATATTGTATTGAAGGTTTTGTGATATGTTTGACTGTGGATGTGCTATTTTTATACCATTCATAGTTTATTGTGAAAGTATTGACATTTCGTATGCTAGTTTTAATACGAATGTTTATGTTATATTTAAACCTTTTCATATGGGAATGCATTGGACTTAATAAGTGACGGGTGGAGCCCGCTATAGCTCCTCGATGCATCGGTAGGTCTCATGAGACAAACTAGTGTCTTGGCACAAGGCCTTGACAAAATCTTATTTGTAGCCTTGGCACGAGGCCTTGGCTATGTGGTTATGATAGTCTGGCATTATGCATTCCAACATTATGAAAGTGGTTATTGATTTTTGCATGTGATTATTCGATTAGTAGAATATCCATGTGAATAAGTAAATGGCATTATTTCATTTTACTTTTGCCATACCATGTTGAAGTTCAATTTTAAAAGGCTTTTGTTTTAGTAATGCATTGCCTTAAATGTTTATTCTTATTTATGAAAGTTTCCGCTATATTGTTATCCTTACTGGGCATTTGAGCTCACCCCTTTTCTATGTTTTATTTTTCCCCAGGATGTGAAGAAGTAAATTATGAATGACCTGCAGGGATATTATGAGGGGATAATAGTGTGGATTATGGAGACATTATGTTGTTGTAGTAGTTTTTCATTTTATGATGTAATGTAAAACTTATGAATATATCTAGTGTTTCCAAGGCTACTAAACCAATCGGTCTTTCGAGATTTGATCTTTCTTGTGATCATGCCAATGTTATGTAATAATGCACCGACTCTAGGCAACTGGGGTCGGGGCGTTACAGTTGGTATCAGAGGAAGTTTAGTACAAACCTTGGAAACTAGATTTAGATAAACTCTGATTAGAGCACGTAGACCTAAGATGAACTTTGAGGATTAGTATAGAAGAACTTCCTAGAATTTTGGTATTGTAGAGATTTTGTGAGTTTTCCGAGCAATACATCCCTGTCTGGATACGAGCAGGTAGAGGCGGCTCTGGCACAGATGTACCTAGGGGTAAAACCCGAAAACACCGCTTTGAGCTAGACTCGAACGGGAACTGGTGCACGACAACGGGCCTTGCTGCACTCTTGGTTACGACACTCCCGGGGGATATGATTAGGATAACTCTCACTATCTTTACAAATCATTATGAAGGGTTTATGAGTATATACTTCCTCAAAGAAAACATTTTTATGATTATGGATTATATCCATAAATAGTTCAATTTATGTTAAGTGTTTTATAAGTATGGGATTTTGTATTTTGATTCATAAACTGATCTAGTTTATGCCATTGTTTAGAAATGGCGCCTAGTGGAAAAAATGGAAACCGTATCAATGCACGCACTCCATGTAGGGATTGCCCTCCTGCTCAAGATAATTATAGTGGGGCTGGTGATGCAACTGGTGCTGATCAGCTAATCACCATACTGGGACAACTTACTCAGGTTATGAATAATAACCTTACCCGTATGGAGCACCCTGATCCGCAGCGTGGAGGATCAATGTTAGATCGATTCATGAGACAACAACCACCAACGTTCAATGGGAGTACAAATCCCTTAGTAGCTGAGCAATGGATATTTTCCCTAGAGAAAATATTTCAGGCTTTGGGGAGTAGTGAAAGGGAAAAAGTTACCATGGCAGTTTACCGCCTCACTGAAGATGCTGATCAATGGTGGTCATTGATTCAAAACATGAAGGAAGATGATGAAGTATCAAACATGGAATGGAGGGAGTTCAAAGATCTGTTTTTAGAAAAATACTTTCCTCGCGACCATCGAGCAGATATGGAAAGGCAATTTCTGAGTCTGAGACAAAAGGAGGATGAGAATGTCACAAAGTATGAGGCTAACTTTACAAGGTTAGCGAGGTATGCTGGAGATTATATTCGCAACCCAAGAAGTAAGATTGATCGTTTCTTTGATGGTTTAAAACCATTTCTCCATCGAGCATTAGTCTCACAATCCTTTTCATCGTACGAAGACATTGTCTCATGTGCTATCAAGACCGAAAAGGAATTCTCTAAGTCTTTTGACTTTAAAGAAAAGCAAGAGAAGAAGAGACCTGCTGATCAATCTGGGAATGGAAATAAGGGGAAGAAGGGAAAGGTTGAATATCCATCTTGTGGTAAGTGCGGGAAGAAACACCCCGGTGCTTGCCTGAAGGGAATGGGAGTCTGTTACAAGTGTGGTGAAAAAGGCCACCAAGCTCATGATTGCAAGGGGAAGAAGGAAGCTACCAACGTTCAGTGCTACAATTGCATGGAGATGGGGCATTATGCAAATGCATGTCCTAAGCGTCAGGAGAACTTACCTCAGAAAAGGCCAAGGGATCAAGGCCAGGCTTATGCTATCACTACTGCTGAGGTAGAAGCTCCGAAAGACGTGGTGGCAGGTAATTTAATGGTTTCCTCAAGTTTAGCAAATGCATTATTTGATTCTGGATCATCGCATTGTTTCATATCTTCCCAGTTTGCTAAGAAAATTAGATATTTCCAATTTGATTTAATAAGGGAGTTGTCAGTTAAAACTCCTAAGGGAAGTATCGTTGCAACAAAGTTTTGTGAATCAGTCCCCATTAGAGCACATAAATTTTCTTTATCTGCTGATTTCATCGTCATACCTATGATTGAGTTTGATATAATCCTCGGTATGGACTGGCTTTCGGACTATGATGCGAAGATTTATTGTAAGAAGAAAGAGGTTATGATTCTTGATGATAATGATAAAGAACACCTTATTTTTAGAGCAGAATCGTCACCACCTAATTCTTATTTAGATCCACCCCCCTGTAGCTCAACTTAATTCAATTATCGGGGAGGAAGAGACTGAAATAACTGTCGGTGAGGAAAGGAATGTTCAAATAGAAGATGTACCTATTGTGAAAGAATTTGTAGATGTATTTCCGGAAGATTTACCTGGACATCCTCCAGAACGAGAAGTTGAGTTTTCTATTGATTTGATTCCTGGATCAAGGCCTATATCGAAGACCCCTTATAGAATGGCCACTGTAGAGCTAGTCGAACTAAAGAAACAACTAGAAGAATTGAGTAATAAGGGATTTATTCGCCCTAGTGTTTCTCCATGGGGAGCCCCTGTTCTTTTTGTTAAAAAGAAAGATGGATCTATGAGGTTATGTATCGACTACAGGGAGATCAATGCTATAACGATAAAGAACAAGTATCCCCTACCTCGTATTGATGATTTATTTGACCAACTGCATGGAGCTCAATACTTTTCAAAGATTGACCTTCGATCTGGATACCATCAGTTGTGTGTGAAGAAGGAAGACATTCCGAAGACAGCATTTCGAACCAGGTACGGGCATTACGAGTTTACTGTAATGCCGTTTGGATTGACTAATGCACCCTCTGTATTCATGGATCTGATGAATAGAGTTTTCAAGGAGTATCTCGATGAATTCGTGGTGGTATTTATTGATGATATCTTGGTATACTCCAAAACCTACAAAGATCATGAAAATCACTTGCGCATTATCTTGAAGACTCTGAGGAGGCATGAATTATATGGAAAGTTTAGCAAGTGTGAATTCTGGCTTCAGGAGATTTCTTTTCTTGGCCATATTGTCTCTAAAGATGGAATCTCTGTTGATCCTTCTAAGACCAAGGCAATCCAAGAATGGCCAGCACCTACGAATATAACTGAGGTACGTAGTTTTATTGGTTTGGCAGGTTATTATCGACGTTTCGTCCAGAATTTTGCCTGATTGGCTAACCCATTAACGAAGCTCACACGTAAAGGGGTTAAATTTGTTTGGACAAAAGAGTGTGAAGAATGTTTCGAAGAACTGAAGAGAAGATTAGTCAATGCTCCTATATTGACTCTACCATCGGGGAATGATGGGTTCGTTATTTATAGTGATGCATCGAAGAAAGGACTTGGCTGTGTCCTTATGCAGAATGATAGAGTTATTGCCTATGCATCACGACAGTTGAAAATTCATGAACAAAACTATCCTACTCATGATCTTGAGTTAGCAGTTGTGATCTTTGCTTTGAAGATATGGAGGCACTACCTCTATGGTGAAAAATGTGAGATTTATACTGATCACAAGAGTTTGAAGTATATTTTCTCACAAAAAGAACTCAACATGAGGCAAAGGAGATGGCTTGAATTACTCAAGGATTATGATTGTACGATACACTACCACCCGGGGAAGGCAAACAAGGTGGCAGATTCTTTGAGCAGAAAAGACCATGGAGTTCTGAACATGATGAGAATTGAAAGGGATCCAATTTTCATGGATCTAGTGAAGATGGACATGGGAATAACCAGGGAAGGTGAAACATCAATGCTTTTTCAAATGGTTGCCAAACCATCTTTACTAGAAAGGATTAAGAGTTCTCAGACCGATGATGAAGAATTTCAGAAGAAGATTAAAGCTGTGAATGATGGGAGATTGAGAGACTTTGTGTATGAAGATGGAATTTTGAAATTTGGGAAGAGACTTTGTGTTCCCAATATACCTGATCTAAAAAGGGAATTGCTGGATGATTCTCATAGTTCCAATTTCTCTATACACCCTGGGAGCACCAAAATGTATAGAGATTTGAAAGAACATTTTTGGTGGGACAACATGAAGAGGGAGATTGCTGATTTTGTGTCAAGATGTATGGTTTGTCAACAAGTGAAAGCTGGAAGGCAACAGCCTGGAGGAGTCATGCAACCTCTTCCCATACCGGAGTGGAAATGGGACAATGTTACGATGGACTTTGTCATGGGGCTACCAAAGACTCCTAGAAGGAACGATGCAATATGGGTTATTGTTGATCGTCTTACCAAGTCAGCACATTTTCTTGCTATAAGAGAAGATCTACCCCTGGAACGTCTAGCAAGACTATATATTAATGAAGTTGTGAGACTTCATGGAGTACCCCTATCGATTGTTTCTGATCGTGATCCCCGTTTTACTTCAAGATTTTGGAAAAGTCTTCAGAAATCCCTAGATACTGAACTTCATTTGAGCACTGCTTACCACCCTCAGACAGACGGACAATCAGAACGGACTATTCAGACCTTAGAAGACATGTTGAGATCTTGCTCACTTGACTTTCAGGGTATGTGGGATCAATATTTACCACTGGTAGAATTTTCCTATAACAATAGCTTCCATTCGAGTATTCAGATGGCACCATATGAAGCGTTATACGGAAAGAGATGTCGTACACCAACCTGTTGGGATGACGTCGGTGAAAGAAAACTTGTAGGTCTAGAACTGGTGGAGGAAACGATGGAAAAGGTAAAGGTAATCCAAAATCACATCAAAGCAGCTCAAAGTAGGCAGAAGAGCTATGCCGATAATCGAAGGAAGGATTTGGAATTTCAAGTCGGTGATCATGTTTTCTTGAAGGTATCTCCGTGGAAGGGAGTCATACGTTTTGGTAAGAAAGGTAAATTGAGTCCCAGGTACATCGGACCTTTCGAAATTCTAGAACGAATTGGGGCTGTAGCTTACCGATTGGCAATGCCGCCAAGTCTCTCCAAAGTTCACGATGTGTTCCACGTATCTCTGTTGAGAAAATACATGCCTGACCCAACGCATGTACTCACCTATGAGGAATTAGAACTGGAACCGGATCTGTCTTATTGTGAAGAGCCCGTCAAGATTCTTGATACAAGAGAACAAGTACTGAGAAACCGGACGACGCGTCTGGTAAAAGTTTTGTGGAGAAATCATAAGATGGAAGAGGCAACGTGGGAACCCGAGGAACTTATGATGAAGAACCACCCGAGTCTTTTTATGCAGTAATACCCTAGAAATTGCGAGGACGCAATTATTTGAAGTAGGGGAGAATGTAACACCCCAAGCTTCTACGGTACGTTTCCCTTTGAATAATGCGATAGCGTGTGTTGTACGCAACCTCGAGTTCTAACACACACCACAACTAATTAAACTAGCCGTTGTGAATAGTAATACCTAATTTTTGAAATTATATATATTTTATATTTGAAAATGGACTTCATTTTTGGACTCGGAATATCGAATTTAGCCTAAGGTGAAATTTTGGTACTTTTCGGATAACTTTCATATTTTGATGAATAGTGAAAATTACTAAATTTTAATTAAAAACAACTTTTTTAATCAAAATAATTAATAGTGATAAATTATGAATTTTAGTAGTTTTAAAGAATATTTAGAATATATTTTTACCATTTAATATAATGTTGGTCATTGGACATAATTTTACAATTAAACCGAACATAAACAAGTGTCAATCTTTTGATAGTTATTATCTCTTAAAAACACGCTTTTTGTTTTGACAGCGGGAATTAATTTTAAATTAATTTCTTCCACTTCTGTGTTTTGAATTTAGGAAAATGGATTCCATATTTGGAATCAGGATGTTCAAATTGTGTAAATAGGTAACTTTTATTTTTAGACATTTTGAATAATTACTGCGGTAAATATTTTATTTACCATGGTTAAAGGGTAAATCCGGTAAATAAGGGTTAAAAAAATAATATTATAATAATACAAAATTACCCTAAAACGTGTCTTAACCCTATTGGTTGATACATGGTCGACCATGGGCATCTTTGTGTCAATTTTGGGACCCCATGGATCCACTTGTAAGTGAAAATGACACTTTATTTTAATTAAGTCAAAATGAATACAAAAATGACACAAGCATATATCTTTTAGAAAAACAATTGTTACATAGGGCTATATATGTTGGATTTTAGATTATAAATATTCATTAGAAAGCTAAAAATATTTCCTATATAATGATATTTTATTTATAATTTTTAGACATTAAATAATTTATTTTATTTATGACACAATGATGATGCAGTAATTACTAAAATAGTGAAAAATTAAAATAATTGATATTATAAATACCCAAATAAAAATAATATGAAACTTTTAATGAATTAAACTAATTTTATAGGCTAATATGATATATTAGGATTGATTTAAATGACTTTGTTCGAAGTAATCAATCTGTTATGAGTTTCACAAAAATCAACAATTGAATAGTGTCAAAATTGACATAAAAGAGTTCTTAAAACAAATATTATATTATTAATTGATATTAAATTCCTAAAAATCTAAGGTTCGGCCAAGAGACTTATATTATGATAGGTTAATCATTAATGGACCACTTGGGGGTCGCTTGGATGTATATAGTAAGTTTATTAACCATATTATATAAAAATACAAAGAGACATTGTAAAAGTGAAACTAATTAACTTAGAGTTAATACTTAAAGATAAGGTTAATATAAGTACCCAAACCTGTCTAAATTCTATTGGATGAGTTGTTTTCGACCTATCCCCACCTCAGCCTTTGAATAGTCAACTTTGGAGCCTTTAGAAACCGAATATGAATTTATTATAAATTAATATTTCTAGCTTTTCCAAAGGTGCCCCTCACCCCTCTTATAAAAGGGCACTCCTCCTTCTCATTTCTTCACACCTTCAAAGCCTTTTGGTTCGGCCAAACTCTGCCCAAATAATCTCCCAACATCCCTCACTACAACCTAGAGGCCTTAGTTTGATCAGAAAGCCAACCTAAGGAGCCCTTTTGATCAAATCAAAAGGAAGAACCCGAAGAAGAGGTAATGATTTCACCACCCTTTTCTAAGTTCATTTCTTCTTCCACTTCTTCTTCATTTGTTCTTACCATTCTAAAATAATAACTCCAGTATCTCACATATACTGTGATGTTATTATAAGTATGGTACAACCATATTCAGTATTCTATCCACCCTTTGAATAACATGTCACCATACGTGCGTACGTACGGCTTACCGTCTCCACGTCGTGGTGTAATTGTTATTCAATATAATATTATTTGGATGGTATAATAATGATGTGTAACTCATTTAAATAATAAATATAACATGTTAATGATTCTGTATATATGATATACCATTCATTTATATATTATTTTAATATCAAAAGAATGATATTGTCGCTCGTGCGTACGTACGGACTACCGTCTCCACGAACGCGATGAGATTCATTCTCCATCGTGTCCATTCAAGTATAATTATCATTTTATGATTTAAAAATGATGTTTAAGGACTTGATATCATTCTGGATATGAATAAGATACAACAAACATGGCTTATGTAACAAAACATATAAAAGAAAATGAGTAAGTTAACACCCGAAACGATGATAATTCTAAGATATTATTAATAAATCAATGTTAAAAGATCATATATGATATCATATTAATATATATGATTCTTGTATAATTTAATAACAATTATTTCACCATTATACAGGAGGTTAACCTACCACAACCAAGGAAAAGTACAAGGTAAGGGTTATTTCACAATCTCTTCATTATCCGAGGTTGTATTATACGTAATCATCTACTGGGATCTCTTTATCATCCACATCCATGTTTCTTCGAAATGTATTTCAAAACATTTTTACTATTTACAAGAATATGGGTTAAAGTCATTTATACCCTTGTTTGACTTTTTATAAGAGGTTTATAAAGGAATCTTTCCGTCGTTTTCAAAACAAGGTCCTTTTTAACCTTTTCGACAGAATTGAGGTAAGAATGTTTTTTTTAACTTATACGGCGGGTGCGGTTATTTTCCGCCGTTATAAAATCGTCGAAGCTTCCCATACAAGCTTATAAGAATATTTTCAAAGAAAATGTTTTATTTTATATGGATCTTAAATGATTTCAAAATAAAAGGAGATATTTCTTTTAAAAGAATTTTGATTTCATCTATGTCAACATCCTTCGATGGATTTTAAGATTATTTGAAGTTGATTTATTATGATACAAAACTTCTATATTGTATTGAAGGTTTTGTGATATGTTTGACTGTGGATGTGCTATTTTTATACCATTCATAGTTTATTGTGAAAGTATTGACATTTCGTATGCTAGTTTTAATACGAATGTTTATGTTATGTTTAAACCTTTTCATATGGGAATGAATTGGACTTAATAAGTGACGGGTGGAGCCCGCTATAGCTCCTCGATGCATCGGTAGGTCTCATGAGACAAACTAGTGTCTTGGCACAAGGCCTTGACAAAATCTTATTTGTAGCCTTGGCACGAGGCCTTGGCTATGTGGTTATGATAGTCTGGCATTATGCATTCCAACATTATGAAAGTGGTTATTGATTTTTTCATGTGATTATTCGATTAGTAGAATATCCATGTGAATAAGTAAATGGCATTATTTCATTTTACTTTTGCCATACCATGTTGAAGTTCAATTTTAAAAGGCTTTTGTTTTAGTAATGAATTGCCTTAAATGTTTATTCTTATTTATGAAAGTTTCCGCTATATTGTTATCCTTACTGGGCATTTGAGCTCACCCCTTTTCTATGTTTTATTTTTCCCCAGGATGTGAAGAAGTAAATTATGAATGACCTGCAGGGATATTATGAGGGGATAGTAGTGTGGATTATGGAGACATTATGTTGTTGTAGTAGTTTTTCATTTTATGATGTAATGTAAAACTTATGAATATATCTAGTGTTTCCAAGGCTACTAAACCAATCGGTCTTTCGAGATTTGATCTTTCTTGTGATCATGCCAATGTTATGTAATAATGCACCGACTCTAGGCAACTGGGGTCGGGGCGTTACACTGAAAGTATCCATTCATCAAGTGTATCCAATGATGATTATTGTGTCTAAACTAGATAAAAAATATAGGAAAATAAGTAATCGTTTTTATTTAATAATGATTTAAAGAAGAAGAAAATTTTATGATGTCATACTTATACATGTTTCCTCTACTTCTTGTGTGTTTTAATCTATTATTGTTCCATCCTGTTTAAATGATACTCCTTCCATAGCACATGAAATGGGATGGATGTGGCTTTAAATTTTTATGCAACAATCTATATATAAATAGAGGAATAGAATTATGTTGTTATTTCATGCCATGTAAAATTAATACTGTAAATTTTTAATACATACTATTTATTTCAAGTTATTCTTACCCCATCCTTCATTTACTGTAGGGGTATGTTGGTTTTGTTGTATGCCACTTATTTTCAGCACTCAATTACCATTTTATAAATTAATTTTTTTAAAAAGTGATTAATACAAATATTTTCAAGAAATATATTACCAATCACAATGTAACTAAAAAGATTTCTCCTCATGATGACTATTAAACACATTCCAGGTTTCTTTATTTATCATGTGTGTATACATCATTGGTGGGTGAGAGTTTACTTTCCCTTCAGTTTCCCTAAGATGGTGATTCATTATAATTGTCTAAAATACTCTATGATACTTTTTGGTGACCATTAATACAAATTTAAATCATCAATCATATATTATAAATGAACTCTATAAGGGATAATGAAGAGTAAATCAACATTTAATTATTTTGTTTTTTAGTAAAATATAGAATGTGTATCATAATAATACCCTAATATCATACCAAATATTTGATTTAACCATGGGAACAACATTGTTCAATGTATCTACATCAATCATCATGTTTATTTTATTGGTGAGTCTAATTTAAATAATGAAAATGCAATTTTTGGTGTTATCCAGTTGCTCCTCTTCATTGGGAGCATCAACATGTTGAGAAACCTATTGTTCCTTAGTATTTGGAGCATAAGCATAGGGAAAATCCATTATCATGAGATGTTTTTGAAAATTTAATTTACATTAAGTAAATAAAATAATGAATAAATAATAATATGAGATAACACGGTGTATATTACAAAAAAACATAACTTGGTTATTAAATTATCTTTTTTTATTTAAAGGTTTAAGGGATTTAACTCCTCGGTTGAGTATCCAAATACCCTCATTAAGGTATCCTATGACATAAAAGACTTTTTCTACATTGGTACCGCTATGAAATGATTGTGGTGTCCCAATTAAAGGTTTATCCTAAGTTGAATTGTCATATGACCCTTTAGTGGGTTTGGTTGATAACCGAAAAGCTGACCATTTTTTGTTTACAAGATCTGGAACACAAAATAAGGGCACTTCCTATGATTCCATTATAAATAGTTCATCTTTATACTCTTCCTTATTGAAATCCACTTTCAGGAATCTAAATTCATTAATTTTAACTACACTCCTTTTATCAAACCACTTTCATTGAAAAATATACCCTTGGAATTTTATATAATCCAACTCCCATATTTATTTGATGATACCAAAGTATGGAATGTTAATATAAATTGTATTTCCATCCTTCATACCAGATACCAGAATCACCTTATCCAAAAGTGTAATTCCATAATTTTTCATGGTACTTCATTCGTCATGTTATTTTGTATATAACATATAACCATTAATTAAATAACCATTATAAGATAATAAATGCATACTAATTCCTCTAGCTATCGATGAAATTCATTCATAAATTGAATTTTTATTTGCAGTTGACTCCTTAAAAATATCATCTCGAAACCATATTATAAACTATGATCATATTAATTTGATAACTAGATTATATCCCTTTATGGATTCAAATGCCTAATAATTACTTTGAGGGTTTCAATATATGGTGAAACCTCTGAATTGTTATGTAATTCATAAAGGTTATCTTTCTCCTACTCTATAATATTAATTACAACAACATCTATTCTATAAATTCCCTCACACACAAGCTCGTCGTTGTGGTGAGATTTTGTTGGATCAATGATTTCCACATTGGATAGGTATTCGATACAGAATTCAACTACATACTCAAAAATATATCACTCTTTAATAGAACCTTTGTAAAGACTCAGAAATTTCAAGGCGAGCCTAACTCACAGGCGGCTGAGTACTGGCTTGAGGAGGTGCCTGAGAGTTTTCTAGAGCTTATACAGCTTCGACAGGACAACATTTCGGTAGCTGAGTATTCATCAGGGCATACCGACTATTCCTGGTACTCGATGAATACGATATGATCAATGCTTTAGAGCTCGAACTTCTGAGATTGGTGTGTTTAAGGATATCTGATCTAGCACTTCTTCCTCTATGCATTCCTACTTATTCTAGGGTGCTAGAGGGAACCTTTTTGGTTGAATGTTCTTTGGTTGAATGTATACATCTAGTGAATGTAAGAAGTAAGAAACAAGAAACTAGCGCCAGTCTCAAAGACTTGGGTGTGTAAAATGTTTCAAGAAGAAGAAGTGTTAAGGACAGATGAATCTGAAGAGTAGCAGACGTGGAAGCAGAGCTAGGAGAGCAGCATGAGGTGGTGAACATTTCGACATGTTACAACCACCCGCCTTTGTAGTCCCCTCTAGGCTCAGGGAGCTGGAGGGCAGGGGATGAGAGTAGCTGCATGTGGTCAAGAAGTGTGACCCAAGGGCTCTAGGAATGATTCGATGTATGGTCTGTGTCTATTACTAGCTTCCGTAACAACAGACATTGATATGAATCAATCCTTTCTTCCATGAATCTTGTCCCAGACCTAGAGTTTCCGATTAAGCCGTTGACTTGACCCTCACGTCTGGAGATACCTTTGGGAGGAGACTCGATAATCACACTTACGCCGACGGTGTGATCTAACCCTTGAGGAGAGAGTTTTGGTTGGAACCTCTTGGTGGCAGCATCGGGGCCTTACGACGTTATTTTGGGTATGGACTGGGCAACTACAGTTCATACACAGATTGACTGTATTAGGAAAAAGGTTGTGGTTTACCTAAAACGTTGGGATGAGTTTTCCTTGGTCGGAGAAAAGGAAACCCCAGGAAGTACATGATAGAATCCTGCATAAGTGGGTGCAGTCATTCACTCATGAGTCAGCCAGATTTTGATTTGAGCCAGACTTCTCCAGAGTTGTTGCACCGCTTTTAGCATTGACGAAGGAGGGGAAAACCCTTCATGTGGTCAGGGGTATACCAGAAGATATTTTCAGAAGATGAGGTAGAGGTTGACCAGTGCGCCCATTTTGAGGCTGCTGGAGAAGGTGCAGATCATCTAGGATCGAATGAAGACTACACAGAGCAGGCAGAAATCCTATGTTGATAGGAGACGAGACCACTGGAGTTCAAGGATAGCGACCACGTTTTCTTACGGGTCTCACCTCGATGAGGTCTACGGAGATGTGGATGAGGAGGCAAGTTATCTTAGAGGTTCATCGAAACCTTCTAGGTCCTCAGCAGGGTAGGCGAGGTGGCTTACTGCTTGACCTTTCCACCATAATTGCACTAGGTGCACGGCGTCTTCCACATATCCCAGCTGAGGAGATACGTGCACGACCCTTCACACATCATCGACCACAACGAGCTGGACATCGATGACGGGGTGACATTCACGGAGGTTCTAGTGGAGATTGAGGATCGACAAGATCAGTTCCTATGTGGACGGTCGATTCCCCTGGTGCGCATTCGTTGGCAGTACGGGAACCTCCAGGAGAGCACATGGGAACATGAGGCTCAGATGCGTTCTCAGTATCTCCTTTTGTAACACCCCAAGCTTCTACGGTACGTTTCCCTTTGAATAATGCGATAGCGTGTGTTGTACGCAACCTCGAGTTCTAACACACACCACAACTAATTAAACTAGCCGTTGTGAATAGTAATACCTAATTTTTGAAATTATATATATTTTATATTTGAAAATGGACTTCATTTTTGGACTCGGAATATCGAATTTAGCCTAAGGTGAAATTTTGGTACTTTTCGGATAACTTTCATATTTTGATGAATAGTGAAAATTACTAAATTTTAATTAAAAACAACTTTTTTAATCAAAATAATTAATAGTGATAAATTATGAATTTTAGTAGTTTTAAAGAATATTTAGAATATATTTTTACCATTTAATATAATTTTGGTCATTGGACATAATTTTACAATTAAACCGAACATAAACAAGTGTCAATCTTTTGATAGTTATTATCTCTTAAAAACACGCTTTTTGTTTTGACAGCGGGAATTAATTTTAAATTAATTTCTGCCACTTCTGTGTTTTGAATTTAGGAAAATGGATTCCATATTTGGAATCAGGATGTTCAAATTGTGTAAATAGGTAACTTTTATTTTTAGACATTTTGAATAATTACTGCGGTAAATATTTTATTTACCATGATTAAAGGGTAAATCCGGTAAATAAGGGTTAAAAAAATAATATTATAATAATACAAAATTACCCTAAAACGTGTCTTAACCCTATTGGTTGATACATGGTCGACCATGGGCATCTTTGTGTCAATTTTGGGACCCCATGGATCCACTTGTAAGTGAAAATGACACTTTATTTTAATTAAGTCAAAATGAATACAAAAATGACACAAGCATATATCTTTTAGCAAAACAATTGTTACATAGGGCTATATATGTTGGATTTTAGATTATAAATATTCATTAGAAATCTAAAAAGATTTCCTATATAATGATATTTTATTTATAATTTTTAGACATTAAATAATTTATTTTATTTATGACACAATGATGATGCAGTAATTACTAAAATAGTGAAAAATTAAAATAATTGATATTATAAATACCCAAATAAAAATAATATGAAACTTTTAATGAATTAAACTAATTTTCTAGGCTAATATGATATATTAGGATTGATTTAAATGACTTTGTTCGAAGTAATCAATCTGTTATGAGTTTCACAAAAATCAACAATTGAATAGTGTCAAAATTGACATAAAAGAGTTCTTAAAACAAATATTATATTATTAATTGATATTAAATTCCTAAAAATCTAAGGTTCGGACAAGAGACTTATATTATGATAGGTTAATCATTAATGGACCACTTGGGGGTCGCTTGGATGTATATAGTAAGTTTATTAACCATATTATATAAAAATACAAAGAGACATTGTAAAAGTGAAACTAATTAACTTAGAGTTAATACTTAAAGATAAGGTTAATATAAGTACCCAAACCTGTCTAAATTCTATTGGATGAGTTGTTTTCGACCTATCCCCACCTCATCCTTTGAATAGTCAACTTTGGAGCCTTTAGAAACCGAATATGAATTTATTATAAATTAATATTTCTAGCTTTTCCAAAGGTGCCCCTCACCCCTCTTATAAAAGGGAACTCCTCCTTCTCATTTCTTCACACCTTCAAAGCCTTTTGGTTCGGCCAAACTCTGCCCAAATAATCTCCCAACATCCCTCACTACAACCTAGAGGCCTTAGTTTGATCAGAAAGCCAACCTAAGGAGCCCTTTTGATCAAATCAAAAGGAAGAACCCGAAGAAGAGGTAATGATTTCACCACCCTTTTCTAAGTTCATTTCTTCTTCCACTTCTTCTTCCTTTGTTCTTACCATTCTAAAATAATAACTCCAGTATCTCACATATACTGTGATGTTATTATAAGTATGGTACAACCATATTCAGTATTCTATCCACCCTTTGAATAACATGTCACCATACGTGCGTACGTACGGCTTACCGTCTCCACGTCGTGGTGTAATTGTTATTCAATATAATATTATTTGGATGGGTATAATAATGATGTGTAACTCATTTAAATAATAAATATAACATGTTAATGATTCTGTATATATGATATACCATTCATTTATATATTATTTTAATATCAAAAGAATGATATTGTCGCTCGTGCGTACGTACGGACTACCGTCTCCACGAACGCGATGAGATTCATTCTCCATCGTGTCCATTCAAGTATAATTATCATTTTATGATTTAAAAATGATGTTTAAGGACTTGATATCATTCTGGATATGAATAAGATACAACAAACATGGCTTATGTAACAAAACATATAAAAGAAAATGTGTAAGTTAACACCCGAAACGATGATAATTCTAAGATATTATTAATAAATCAATGTTAAAAGATCATATATGATATCATATTAATATATATGATTCTTGTATAATTTAATAACAATTATTTCACCATTATACAGGAGGTTAACCTACCACAACCAAGGAAAAGTACAAGGTAAGGGTTATTTCACAATCTCTTCATTATCCGAGGTTGTATTATACGTAATAATCTACTGGGATCTCTTTATCATCCACATCCATGTTTCTTCGAAATGTATTTCAAAACATTTTTACTATTTACAAGAATATGGGTTAAAGTCATTTATACCCTTGTTTGACTTTTTATAAGAGGTTTATAAAGGAATCTTTCCGTCGTTTTCAAAACAAGGTCCTTTTTAACCTTTTCGACAGAATTGAGGTAAGAATGTTTTTTTTAACTTATACGGCGGGTGCGGTTATTTTCCGCCGTTATAAAATCGTCGAAGCTTCCCATACAAGCTTATAAGAATATTTTCAAAGAAAATGTTTTATTTTATATGGATCTTAAATGATTTCAAAATAAAAGGAGATATTTCTTTTAAAAGAATTTTGATTTCATCTATGTCAACATCCTTTGATGGATTTTAAGATTATTTGAAGTTGATTTATTATGATACAAAACTTCTATATTGTATTGAAGGTTTTGTGATATGTTTGACTGTGGATGTGCTATTTTTATACCATTCATAGTTTATTGTGAAAGTATTGACATTTCGTATGCTAGTTTTAATACGAATGTTTATGTTATGTTTAAACCTTTTCATATGGGAATGCATTGGACTTAATAAGTGACGGGTGGAGCCCGCTATAGCTCCTCGATGCATCGGTAGGTCTCATGAGACAAACTAGTGTCTTGGCACAAGGCCTTGACAAAATCTTATTTGTAGCCTTGGCACGAGGCCTTGGCTATGTGGTTATGATAGTCTGGCATTATGCATTCCAACATTATGAAAGTGGTTATTGATTTTTGCATGTGATTATTCGATTAGTAGAATATCCATGTGAATAAGTAAATGGCATTATTTCATTTTACTTTTGCCATACCATGTTGAAGTTCAATTTTAAAAGGCTTTTGTTTTAGTAATGCATTGCCTTAAATGTTTATTCTTATTTATGAAAGTTTCCGCTATATTGTTATCCTTACTGGGCATTTGAGCTCACCCCTTTTCTATGTTTTATTTTTCCCCAGGATGTGAAGAAGTAAATTATGAATGACCTGCAGGGATATTATGAGGGGATAGTAGTGTGGATTATGGAGACATTATGTTGTTGTAGTAGTTTTTCATTTTATGATGTAATGTAAAACTTATGAATATATCTAGTGTTTCCAAGGCTACTAAACCAATCGGTCTTTCGAGATTTGATCTTTCTTGTGATCATGCCAATGTTATGTAATAATGCACCGACTCTAGGCAACTGGGGTCGGGGCGTTACAGTTGGTATCAGAGGAAGTTTAGTACAAACCTTGGAAACTAGATTTAGATAAACTCTGATTAGAGCACGTAGACCTAAGATGAACTTTGAGGATTAGTATAGAAGAACTTCCTAGAATTTTGGTATTGTAGAGATTTTGTGAGTTTTCCGAGCAATACATCCCTGTCTGGATACGAGCAGGTAGAGGCGGCTCTGGCACAGATGTACCTAGGGGTAAAACCCGAAAACACCGCTTTGAGCTAGACTCGAACGGGAACTGGTGCACGACAACGGGCCTTGCTGCACTCTTGGTTACGACACTCCCGGGGGATATGCTTAGGATAACTCTCACTATCTTTACAAATCATTATGAAGGGTTTATGAGTATATACTTCCTCAAAGAAAACATTTTTATGATTATGGATTATATCCATAAATAGTTCAATTTATGTTAAGTGTTTTATAAGTATGGGATTTTGTATTTTGATTCATAAACTGATCTAGTTTATGCCATTGTTTAGAAATGGCGCCTAGTGGAAGAAATGGAAACCGTATCAATGCACGCACTCCATGTAGGGATTTCCCTCCTGCTCAAGATAATTATAGTGGGGCTGGTGATGCAACTGGTGCTGATCAGCTAATCACCATACTGGGACAACTTACTCAGGTTATGAATAATAACCTTACCCGTATGGAGCACCCTGATCCGCAGCGTGGAGGATCAATGTTAGATCGATTCATGAGACAACAACCACCAACGTTCAATGGGAGTACAAATCCCTTAGTAGCTGAGCAATGGATATTTTCCCTAGAGAAAATATTTCAGGCTTTGGGGAGTAGTGAAAGGGAAAAAGTTACCATGGCAGTTTACCGCCTCACTGGAGATGCTGATCAATGGTGGTCATTGATTAAAAACATGAAGGAAGATGATGAAGTATCAAACATGGAATGGAGGGAGTTCAAAGATCTGTTTTTAGAAAAATACTTTCCTCGCGACCATCGAGCAGATATGGAAAGGCAATTTCTGAGTCTGAGACAAAAGGAGGATGAGAATGTCACAAAGTATGAGGCTAACTTTACAAGGTTAGCGAGGTATGCTGGAGATTATATTCGCAACCCAAGAAGTAAGATTGATCGTTTCTTTGATGGTTTAAAACCATTTCTCCGTCGAGCATTAGTCTCACAATCCTTTTCATCGTACGAAGACATTGTCTCATGTGCTATCAAGACCGAAAAGGAATTCTCTAAGTCTTTTGACTTTAAAGCAAAGCAAGAGAAGAAGAGACCTGCTGATCAATCTGGGAATGGAAATAAGGGGAAGAAGGGAAAGGTTGAATATCCATCTTGTGGTAAGTGCGGGAAGAAACACCCCGGTGCTTGCCTGAAGGGAATGGGAGTCTGTTACAAGTGTGGTGAAAAAGGCCACCAAGCTCATGATTGCAAGGGGAAGAAGGAAGCTACCAACGTTCAGTGCTACAATTGCAGGGAGATGGGGCATTATGCAAATGCATGTCCTAAGCGTCAGGAGAACTTACCTCAGAAAAGGCCAAGGGATCAAGGCCAGGCTTATGCTATCACTACTACTGAGGTAGAAGCTCCGAAAGACGTGGTGGCAGGTAATTTAATGGTTTCCTCAAGTTTAGCAAATGCATTATTTGATTCTGGATCATCGCATTGTTTCATATCTTCCCAGTTTGCTAAGAAAATTAGATATTTCCAATTTGATTTAATAAGGGAGTTGTCAGTTAAAACTCCTAAGGGAAGTATCGTTGCAACAAAGTTTTGTGAATCAGTCCCCATTAGAGCACATAAATTTTCTTTATCTGCTGATTTCATCGTCATACCTATGATTGAGTTTGATATAATCCTCGGTATGGACTGGCTTTCGGACTATGATGCGAAGATTTATTGTAAGAAGAAAGAGGTTACGATTCTTGATGATAATGATAAAGAACACCTTATTTTTAGAGCAGAATCGTCACCACCTAATTCTTATTTAGATCCACCCCCTGTAGCTCAACTTAATTCAATTATCGGGGAGGAAGAGACTGAAATAACTGTCGGTGAGGAAAGGAATGTTCAAATAGAAGATGTACCTATTGTGAAAGAATTTGTAGATGTATTTCCGGAAGATTTACCTGGACATCCTCCAGAACGAGAAGTTGAGTTTTCTATTGATTTGATTCCTGGATCAAGGCCTATATCGAAGACCCCTTATAGAATGGCCACTGTAGAGCTAGTCGAACTAAAGAAACAACTAGAGGAATTGAGTAATAAGGGATTTATTCGCCCTAGTGTTTCTCCATGGGGAGCCCCTGTTCTTTTTGTTAAAAAGAAAGATGGATCTATGAGGTTATGTATCGACTACAGGGAGATCAATGCTATAACGATAAAGAACAAGTATCCCCTACCTCGTATTGATGATTTATTTGACCAACTGCATGGAGCTCAATACTTTTCAAAGATTGACCTTCGATCTGGATACCATCAGTTGTGTGTGAAGAAGGAAGACATTCCGAAGACAGCATTTCGAACCAGGTACGGGCATTACGAGTTTACTGTAATGCCGTTTGGATTGACTAATGCACCCTCTGTATTCATGGATCTGATGAATAGAGTTTTCAAGGAGTATCTCGATGAATTCGTGGTGGTATTTATTGATGATATCTTGGTATACTCCAAAACCTACAAAGATCATGAAAATCACTTGCGCATTATCTTGAAGACTCTGAGGAGGCATGAATTATATGGAAAGTTTAGCAAGTGTGAATTCTGGCTTCAGGAGATTTCTTTTCTTGGCCATATTGTCTCTAAAGATGGAATCTCTGTTGATCCTTCTAAGACCAAGGCAATCCAAGAATGGCCAGCACCTACGAATATAACTGAGGTACGTAGTTTTATTGGTTTGGCAGGTTATTATCGACGTTTCGTCCAGAATTTTGCCCGATTGGCTAACCCATTAACGAAGCTCACACGTAAAGGGGTTAAATTTGTTTGGACAAAAGAGTGTGAAGAATGTTTCGAAGAACTGAAGAGAAGATTAGTCAATGCTCCTATATTGACTCTACCATCGGGGAATGATGGGTTCGTTATTTATAGTGATGCATCGAAGAAAGGACTTGGCTGTGTCCTTATGCAGAATGATAGAGTTATTGCCTATGCATCATGACAGTTGAAAATTCATGAACAAAACTATCCTACTCATGATCTTGAGTTAGCAGCTGTGATCTTTGCTTTGAAGATATGGAGGCACTACCTCTATGGTGAAAAATGTGAGATTTATACTGATCACAAGAGTTTGAAGTATATTTTCTCACAAAAAGAACTCAACATGAGGCAAAGGAGATGGCTTGAATTACTCAAGGATTATGATTGTACGATACACTACCACCCGGGGAAGGCAAAAAAGGTGGCAGATGCTTTGAGCAGAAAAGACCATGGAGTTCTGAACATGATGAGAATTGAAAGGGATCCAATTTTCATGGATCTAGTGAAGATGGACATGGGAATAACCAGGGAAGGTGAAACATCAATGATTTTTCAAATGGTTGCCAAACCATCTTTACTAGAAAGGATTAAGAGTTCTCAGACCGATGATGAAGAATTTCAGAAGAAGATTAAAGCTGTGAATGATGGGAGATTGAGAGACTTTGTGTATGAAGATGGAATTTTGAAATTCGGGAAGAGACTTTGTGTTCCCAATATACCTGATCTAAAAAGGGAATTGCTGGATGATTCTCATAGTTCCAATTTCTCTATACACCCTGGGAGCACCAAAATGTATAGAGATTTGAAAGAACATTTTTGGTGGGACAACATGAAGAGGGAGATTGCTGATTTTGTGTCAAGATGTATGGTTTGTCAACAAGTGAAAGCTGGAAGGCAACAGCCTGGAGGAGTCATGCAACCTCTTCCCATACCGGAGTGGAAATGAGACAATGTTACGATGGACTTTGTCATGGGGCTACCAAAGACTCCTAGAAGGAACGATGCAATATGGGTTATTGTTGATCGTCTTACCAAGTCAGCACATTTTCTTGCTATAAGAGAAGATCTACCCCTGGAACGTCTAGCAAGACTATATATTAATGAAGTTGTGAGACTTCATGGAGTACCCCTATCGATTGTTTCTGATCGTGATCCCCGTTTTACTTCAAGATTTTGGAAAAGTCTTCAGAAATCCCTAGATACTGAACTTCATTTGAGCACTGCTTACCACCCTCAGACAGACGGACAATCAGAACGGACTATTCAGACCTTAGAAGACATGTTGAGATCTTGCTCACTTGACTTTCAGGGTATGTGGGATCAATATTTACCACTGGTAGAATTTTCCTATAACAATAGCTTCCATTCGAGTATTCAGATGGCACCATATGAAGCGTTATACGGAAAGAGATGTCGTACACCAACCTGTTGGGATGACGTCGGTGAAAGAAAACTTGTAGGTCTAGAACTGGTGGAGGAAACGATGGAAAAGGTAAAGGTAATCCAAAATCACATCAAAGCAGCTCAAAGTAGGCAGAAGAGCTATGCCGATAATCGAAGGAAGGATTTGGAATTTCAAGTCGGTGATCATGTTTTCTTGAAGGTATCTCCGTGGAAGGGAGTCATATGTTTTGGTAAGAAAGGTAAATTGAGTCCCAGGTACATCGGACCTTTCGAAATTCTAGAACGAATTGGGGCTGTAGCTTACCGATTGGCAATGCCGCCAAGTCTCTCCAAAGTTCACGATGTGTTCCACGTATCTCTGTTGAGAAAATACATGCCTGACCCAACTCATGTACTCACCTATGAGGAATTAGAACTGGAACCGGATCTGTCTTATTGTGAAGAGCCCGTCAGGATTCTTGATACAAGAGAACAAGTACTGAGAAACCGGACGACGCGTCTGGTAAAAGTTTTGTGGAGAAATCATAAAATGGAAGAGGCAACGTGGGAACCCGAGGAACTTATGATGAAGAACCACCCGAGTCTTTTTATGCAGTAATACCCTAGAAATTGCGAGGACGCAATTATTTGAAGTAGGGGAGAATGTAACACCCCAAGCTTCTACGGTACGTTTCCCTTTGAATAATGCGATAGCGTGTGTTGTACGCAACCTCGAGTTCTAACACACACCACAACTAATTAAACTAGCCGTTGTGAATAGTAATACCTAATTTTTGAAATTATATATATTTTATATTTGAAAATGGACTTCATTTTTGGACTCGGAATATCGAATTTAGCCTAAGGTGAAATTTTGGTACTTTTCGGATAACTTTCATATTTTGATGAATAGTGAAAATTACTAAATTTTAATTAAAAACAACTTTTTTAATCAAAATAATTAATAGTGATAAATTATGAATTTTAGTAGTTTTAAAGAATATTTAGAATATATTTTTACCATTTAATATAATGTTGGTCATTGGACATAATTTTACAATTAAACCGAACATAAACAAGTGTCAATCTTTTGATAGTTATTATCTCTTAAAAACACGCTTTTTGTTTTGACAGCGGGAATTAATTTTAAATTAATTTCTGCCACTTCTGTGTTTTGAATTTAGGAAAATGGATTCCATATTTGGAATCAGGATGTTCAAATTGTGTAAATAGGTAACTTTTATTTTTAGACATTTTGAATAATTACTGCGGTAAATATTTTATTTACCATGGTTAAAGGGTAAATCCGGTAAATAAGGGTTAAAAAAATAATATTATAATAATACAAAATTACCCTAAAACGTGTCTTAACCCTATTGGTTGATACATGGTCGACCATGTGCATCTTTGTGTCAATTTTGGGACCCCATGGATCCACTTGTAAGTGAAAATGACACTTTATTTTAATTAAGTCAAAATGAATACAAAAATGACACAAGCATATATCTTTTAGAAAAACAATTGTTACATAGGGATATATATGTTGGATTTTAGATTATAAATATTCATTAGAAAGCTAAAAATATTTCCTATATAATGATATTTTATTTATAATTTTTAGACATTAAATAATTTATTTTATTTATGACACAATGATGATGCAGTAATTACTAAAATAGTGAAAAATTAAAATAATTGATATTATAAATACCCAAATAAAAATAATATGAAAATTTTAATGAATTAAACTAATTTTCTAGGCTAATATGATATATTAGGATTGATTTAAATGACTTTGTTCGAAGTAATCAATCTGTTATGAGTTTCACAAAAATCAACAATTGAATAGTGTCAAAATTGACATAAAAGAGTTCTTAAAACAAATATTATATTATTAATTGATATTAAATTCCTAAAAATCTAAGGTTCGGCCAAGAGACTTATATTATGATAGTTTAATCATTAATGGACCACTTGGGGGTCGCTTGGATGTATATAGTAAGTTTATTAACCATATTATATAAAAATACAAAGAGACATTGTAAAAGTGAAACTAATTAACTTAGAGTTAATACTTAAAGATAAGGTTAATATAAGTACCCAAACCTGTCTAAATTCTATTGGATGAGTTGTTTTCGACCTATCCCCACCTCAGCCTTTGAATAGTCAACTTTGGAGCCTTTAGAAACCGAATATGAATTTATTATAAATTAATATTTCTAGCTTTTCCAAAGGTGCCCCTCACCCCTCTTATAAAAGGGCACTCCTCCTTCTCATTTCTTCACACCTTAAAAGCCTTTTGGTTCGGCCAAACTCTGCCCAAATAATCTCCCAACATCCCTCACTACAACCTAGAGGCCTTAGTTTGATCAGAAAGCCAACCTAAGGAGCCCTTTTGATCAAATCAAAAGGAAGAACCCGAAGAAGAGGTAATGATTTCACCACCCTTTTCTAAGTTCATTTCTTCTTCCACTTCTTCTTCCTTTGTTCTTACCATTCTAAAATAATAACTCCAGTATCTCACATATACTGTGATGTTATTATAAGTATGGTACAACCATATTCAGTATTCTATCCACCCTTTGAATAACATGTCACCATACGTGCGTACGTACGGCTTACCGTCTCCACGTCGTGGTGTAATTGTTATTCAATATAATATTATTTGGATGGGTATAATAATGATGTGTAACTCATTTAAATAATAAATATAACATGTTAATGATTCTGTATATATGATATACCATTCATTTATATATTATTTTAATATCAAAAGAATGATATTGTCGCTCGTGCGTACGTACGGACTACCGTCTCCACGAACGCGATGAGATTCATTCTCCATCGTGTCCATTCAAGTATAATTATCATTTTATGATTTAAAAATGATGTTTAAGGACTTGATATCATTCTGGATATGAATAAGATACAACAAACATGGCTTATGTAACAAAACATATAAAAGAAAATGAGTAAGTTAACACCCGAAACGATGATAATTCTAAGATATTATTAATAAATCAATGTTAAAAGATCATATATGATATCATATTAATATATATGATTCTTGTATAATTTAATAACAATTATTTCACCATTATACAGGAGGTTAACCTACCACAACCAAGGAAAAGTACAAGGTAAGGGTTATTTCACAATCTCTTCATTATCCGAGGTTGTATTATACGTAATAATCTACTGGGATCTCTTTATCATCCACATCCATGTTTCTTCGAAATGTATTTCAAAACATTTTTACTATTTACAAGAATATGGGTTAAAGTCATTTATACCCTTGTTTGACTTTTTATAAGAGGTTTATAAAGGAATCTTTCCGTCGTTTTCAAAACAAGGTCCTTTTTAACCTTTTCGACAGAATTGAGGTAAGAATGTTTTTTTTAACTTATACGGCGGGTGCGGTTATTTTCCGCCGTTATAAAATCGTCGAAGCTTCCCATACAATCTTATAAGAATATTTTCAAAGAAAATGTTTTATTTTATATGGATCTTAAATGATTTCAAAATAAAAGGAGATATTTCTTTTAAAAGAATTTTGATTTCATCTATGTCAACATCCTTTGATGGATTTTAAGATTATTTGAAGTTGATTTATTATGATACAAAACTTCTATATTGTATTGAAGGTTTTGTGATATGTTTGACTGTGGATGTGCTATTTTTATACCATTCATAGTTTATTGTGAAAGTATTGACATTTCGTATGCTAGTTTTAATACGAATTTTTATGTTATGTTTAAACCTTTTCATATGGGAATGCATTGGACTTAATAAGTGACGGGTGGAGCCCGCTATAGCTCCTCGATGCATCGGTAGGTCTCATGAGACAAACTAGTGTCTTGGCACAAGGCCTTGACAAAATCTTATTTGTAGCCTTGGCACGAGGCCTTGGCTATGTGGTTATGATAGTCTGGCATTATGCATTCCAACATTATGAAAGTGGTTATTGATTTTTGCATGTGATTATTCGATTAGTAGAATATCCATGTGAATAAGTAAATGGCATTATTTCATTTTACTTTTGCCATACCATGTTGAAGTTCAATTTTAAAAGGCTTTTGTTTTAGTAATGCATTGCCGTAAATGTTTATTCTTATTTATGAAAGTTTCCGCTATATTGTTATCCTTACTGGGCATTTGAGCTCACCCCTTTTCTATGTTTTATTTTTCCCCAGGATGTGAAGAAGTAAATTATGAATGACCTGCAGGGATATTATGAGGGGATAGTAGTGTGGATTATGGAGACATTATGTTGTTGTAGTAGTTTTTCATTTTATGATGTAATGTAAAACTTATGAATATATCTAGTGTTTCCAAGGCTACTAAACCAATCGGTCTTTCGAGATTTGATCTTTCTTGTGATCATGCCAATGTTATGTAATAATGCACCGACTCTAGGCAACTGGGGTCGGGGCGTTACACCTTTAGTTTCCCTAGTTTATCTTGTAGCTTTACGAGGATGTAAAGTCCTGAGGTGGGAGTAATGTAAAGACTAGGAAATTTCATGGAATTTTTTTTCTTAATTCTTTGGAATTTTATGAGTACGCAGTTTCTGACGGCACATGATTCTGAGGCCCGGTGTGACTGGAATCAATTTCCGAAGTTTAGCTCGAGTACGTTCAGTGAACGAATGAGTGGGTTTTTCTATCTTTTGAACCGTTGCTCAGAATTGAAATCTGAGGACACCGACGAATTCACAGCCCCGGTAATTGCTTAAGGGGACCTTTACTGCTGTTGCGTTTGCACGAGAGGAGAAGTTAAAATTTGTGGATTAAATGAGAAGTGAATAAAATTGTGGAACAATTTTATTTTTATATCTAAAGTGGTTATATCCTACATGGGGGAGTTGGGGTGGGACCCACAAGCCTCTAACTACCCATGTAAGGATATTTGTGAGGTGGGGTCCACACGAGCCCCAACCTTTCACATTCCCATAACTTGCTTTTAACTCTCATAAACTCCCCCTTTAAACTTTAAAACTCTTTTATGTTAATGAGGACTCTTTCTCTCCCTCTATCACTCCATTAAAACTTTTCAACCTATCAATTAATTAATTAAACAACTCTTGATTTAATTAATTAAGTGAAATGGATTTTTAATTTTGAAAAGGCATGGAATGTTTATTAAAAGGGGAATCCTATTTTTAAATTGGGTTGTAAAATATTTTGGAGAATCTTGTGGTTAACCTCTAGAGAAATTTAGAGAGAACTTTAAACCTCCGACGAAGAACGGTTCTCCAACGACGACCTTCCAAGATCTTCGACGAAGAACAATCCTTCAACGGAGGTCGGATTCTGACAAGTCTCCGACGCTCAAGCTCTGATATGAAGTGTGAGGCAGATGCAATGATCGATGTCAACTCCATACTCTTTCCGCAACTCGACGACGTGAAACGTCATAATCGAGGTAGGGGAATTATATTGATTTTCTATTCACCTTTTTGAGGAAAGAACGATGAGCGGGGACCAACCTTTTCCCGCTTGATATGAGGATCGCTTGTTCATGCGGGTTGGATGCAGGGTTAATTTTCGGGATTGGATTTGAGTTTGATCTTGATTGAAAACCTCTAACGCGGAGGGAACAGGCTAACGAACAAGACCAGACCCTCTGTAGATTGTTTGTTGTGCGCGGATTGATGGGCGACAACGAAATGGGACCGCAACAGTGATTTGGGGCCTTCACAGTAAAGTACGGGACCCGAGATAATCACGGGCACAAACGAAAGCTGGAACCGACCACGGGAATGTCTCTGGTGGCCCGCGGAGGACTCCAGCGGCGCAAGTCGCCGGCGACCAGAGGCGGTGGCTGATGCCGGCCGGCCGCTTGGAGGCGGTGGTGCCCCAGCGCGCCACCGGTAAAAGAACCGCCGCGGCTTGCCGCGTCAGTGGTGGGAAGTATCCCGCGCCGCGCGGGATCCGGGAGACAAGGCAGCACCAAACGCTGCTGGTTCCAATCAGCCCCCCCCCCCCCCCGCTCTGTGTATTCCGCTCGGCCACATGGCCGAGCTGCAACCGGCCGTTGGGCCGGGCCAGGCCGCCAGCGCCGGGCCAGGCCGCCAGTGCCGGGTCGGGCTACGCCGGCTGGGCCAGGCCGCACCCTGTTGGGCCAGACCTGGACTTGAGTCAGGTTGACCCAGTTCGGGCAGACCCAGGGGGTGTTTGGCCGGGTCGAACCGGGCCCAAACCCCCTATTTTCGGACGAGGTTTGTTTAAATGCCCATATCTTGGGATACAGACATCCGATCGATGCACTGTAAGTTTCATAGGTATCCTTGGATCGAGTCGGTCGTTTCGGTATATTACACTCAAGGTTTCGGCGAAGTTTGGGTAAGTCCAGGTTGGTTTGAATTCGAAACCAACCGGGCCCTCGAAGCGGAAACGCTTATAACTTAAGCTCCAGACATTAGATTGATGTGCCGTCGACTTTGTTGGATTCCTCTTGATGAGAAGGTTCTTTTGGAATACTTCAAATGAGGTTTGTATGTAGTTGGAATATGGACGGGTTGGATTGTACCTGAAATCCAACCGGGCCCCTGGAACGGGGAAGCCAATAACTCTCAGACTGGACGTCCGTTTGACGAACCGTCAGCGGCATTGGTAATCACGTTGAGTAATGGTTCCTTCGAGTATACCCCATGGGAATTCGAGGTACAGTTGAGATACAGTCAGGTTGGTTCGTACACGAAACATACCGGGCCCCTAGGACTAAAAGGCTAATAACTCACAGACCGGGCATCCGATTGACGCGCCGTATATTGCGTTGAGACCCTTTTGACGAGGAGGACCTTTGAGATACTTCCACATGAGATTACATGACACTTTGAAGTATCGAACAATAGCTCATGGATTGGACCCTCCTGGAGACGAGCGTACGGAGTATGAAGACCTTGTAGTTGGCAGAGACTTGATGACTGCTTATTCGATTCGAGTCAGAGTGACTTGAATAGCCTAGTGGGGAGCACTACTATGTTTGGGTGGAAGAACCACAGTGTGGATTACTACTGTGTTTGGGTGGCAGACCCACGGTACTCGACAGAAGGAGTACCTCTGTAGGCTATTAGGGGGAGCACTGCTTTGTGAGGTGGCAGATCCATGGCGGAGGAGCACTACTTTGTGAGGTGGCAGACCCGTGGTACTCGACAGGAGGAGTACCTCAACAATATAAGGTTAGTGAGCAGTGCCTCAGAGTTGTGACAGGTTCACTGTACTCGTCAGAGGAGGAGCTCTTTAGCAGTTGTGGTTTCGATATCGTTAATGAAAATCCTAGATTGAGCTGAGTCAATGAACTTTGTGTTTCCCTCATGATTGAGATGAGTCACTTGATAACTTAGGTATATGTATGGGCATATACCTAAGTAGTGGTTATCCGTTTATTTCATAACCTTTTTGTTTTCTCATGATTGAGATGGGTTACTTGATAACTTAGGTATAATTATGGGATTATACCTAAGTAAGGGTTAGTTGTTGAGATCCTTCTTTGTGGTTATACTTGTTAGATTTAGTGAGACCTTGAGGGTATCGGGGTCCCTACTGAGTATCGCTATACTCACCCCTGCATGGGTTATGCCCGCACCTCATTATGTTGGATGTAGACGATGGACAGTGCTGATAGAGACCGAGTGTATAAGGGATGGACAGTACCCGGAGGTGGATCTCATGACGAGTCAGTACCCGGAGGTGGACTTCACAATGAGATGGTACTCGGAGGAGGTTGGCGGGTGAGAGCGTTGAGGTGGCTATCTATACCTACCCTTCAGGGTAGGATCTGAGGTGGATGACCTAGGATATGCTTCTATCTTCAAGCTGTTTGTCTTTTTTGTTGTACTTTTGTTCAGTTGTAGTTGTACTTTTTATTTGGGTTTGTATTCTGGCCCATTTAATTTTCAGCACTTTCTTTTGTACTTAGTGTATTACTTCCACTTGTAATCTGGTTGGATGTGTTTATGTTTTATAAAGGTAATTCCTTACCAGTTATCGGGATTTATGCCTTTGGTACTAGTCGCTAGCCCCTGGCCTATGGAAGGAGGGCTTGGGGTAGTCACGACACGGGCCCCGAGGACGGGTCGTGACAAATTGTTATTAGAGGATTTGGTTCCACCGCAGAACTTAGGACTCTGATATTCCCTTTCTGTGAAGTAATAGTGTTAAGGGTACCGAGTGTGGTTTTCGGTTCAAGGAGTCCAGTGTTGGTGCGGTGACCGACGTATCCATACAACAGGATCCCGACTGCTAATTTTGGACTCAGTGCATGAAAACACTGATTTCGTTTGTGTTTTCAAAGGTTTTCTTTAAGTCATATCAAATCAGGTCAGCTCACCAGGTTTAAATCGTTTGACCGTGTCGCATCTGTTCAGGATGCCACCACACAGACAGTTAGTTGGAGTTCCGAGAGAGTACTCGATGACGGTCCACTGAGCAACGAGGCTCCGGTGTAGGACCCTCTTTCTATGATGGCACATTCGGGTGCTGTACCAGCACCACCACCACCTGTTGGGCAGTAGATTCAATCTGCTGTACTAGTGGATGGTGCACACTGACAGAGTGCGTTTAATGAGTTCTAGTAGCAAAGGCCTCCAAGGTTACGAGGTGAGACAGATTCCCAGGCAGTAGTGGACTTGATGGAGGTGATTTCTAGAGTTATATTCCTAGTTTAGACACTAGTAGATAATATGGAGATCTTAGCTACTGCTGTTTCCCAGTGAGTGACCATGAGGATGGTCGGCATAGTGATGGTACTTCGGTACATGGACTGATGCCTGAGATAGTACCTTCGGGTAGTGTGCCAGCTATATCACTACCTGTTGGTCAGCAGTTTCAACCGGTGGTACCGGTATATGACACATGTAGGCTTAGTGCCTTACACGTGTTTCAGTGTCAGATACCCCTTAGGTTTCAAGGCAAGCCTGACTCATAGGTGGCTGAGGAATGGCTTGAGGAGGTGGCTGAGAGTTTTCTAGAGCTTATACAACTTCAGCAGGACGACATGTCGGTAGCTGAGTATTCATCAGGGCATACCGACCATTCCTAGTACTCGATGAATACGATGCGATCAATGCTTTAGAGCTTGAACTTCTGAGAGTGGTGTGTTTAAGGATATCTGATCCATCACTTCTTCCTCTATGCATTCCTACTTATGCTAGGGTGCTAGAGGGAACCTTTGTGGTTGAATGTTCTTTGGTTGAACGTATACAACTAGTGAATGTAAGCAGTAAGAAATAGGAAACTAGCGCCAGCCTCATAGACTTGGGTGTGTAAAATGTTTCAAGAAGAAGAAGTGTTAAGGACAGATTAATCTGCAGAGCAGCAGATGTGGAAGCATATCTAGGAGACCAGCATGAGGTGGTGAACATTTCGACATGTTACAACCACCCGCCTTTGTAGTCCCCGCTAGTCTCAGGGAGCTCGAGGGAAGGGGATGAGAGTAGCTGCATGCGGTCAAGGAGTGTGACCCAAGGGCTCTAGAAATGATTTGATGTACAGTCTGTGTCTACTACTAGCTGCCGTAACAGCAGACATTGATACGAGTCAATCCTTTCTTCCATAAATCTTGTCCCAGACCTAGAGTTTCCAGTTAAGCTGTTGACTTGACCATCACATCTAGAGATACCTTTGGGAGGAGACTCGACAATCATGATTACGCTGACGGTGTGATCTGACCCTCGAGGTGAGAGTTTTGGTTGGAACCTCTTGGTGGCAGCGTCGAGGCCTTACGATGTTAGTTTGGGTATGGACTGGGCAACTACAGTTCATACACAGATTGACTGTATTAGGAAAAAGGTTGTGGTTTACCTACAATTTTGGGATGGGTTTTCCTTTGTCGGAGAAAAGGAAACCCCAGGAAGCACAGGATAGAATCCTGCATAAGTGGGTGTAGTCATTCACTCATGAGTCAGCCAGACTTAGATTTGAGCCAGACTTCTCCAGAGTTGTTGCACCGCTTTTAGCATTGACGAAGGAGGGGGAAACCCTTCGTGTGGTCAGGGGTATGCCAGCAGAGCTTTTCAGAAGATGAGGAAGAGGTTGACCAGTGCGCCCATTTTGAGGCTGCTAGAGAAGGTGTAGATCATCCCGGATCGGATGAAGACTGCACTGAGCAGGCAGAAATTCTATGTTGATAGGAGACGATACCACTAGAGTTCAAGGATAGGGACCACATTTTCTTACGGGTCTCACCTCGACGAGGTCTATGGAGATGTGGACGAGGAAACAAGTAATCTCTGAGGTTCGTCGGACCCTTCTAGGTCCTCAGCAGGGTAGGCGAGGTGGCTTACCGCTTGACCTTTCCACCACAATTTCACTAGGTGCACGATGTCTTCCACATATCTCAGCTGAGGAGATACGTGCACGACCCTTCGCACATCATCGACCATAGTGAGCTGGACATCGATGACGAGGCGACATTCACAGAGGTTCTAGTGGAGATCGAGGATCGACAAGAAAGATTCCTATGTGGAAGGTCGATTCCTTTGGTGCGCATTCATTGGCAGCACGAGAACCTCCAGGAGAGCACATGGGAGTGGGAGGCTCAGATGCGTGCTCGGTATCTCCTTTAGTTTCCCTAGTTTATCTTGTAGCTTTACGGGGACGTAAAGCCCTGAGGTGGGAGTAATTTAAAGACCAAGAAATTTCAAGGGAATTTTTTTCTTAATTCTTTGGAATTTTATGAGTACGCAGTTTCTGACAGCACTTGATTCTGAGGCCCGGTGTGCCTGGAATCAATTTCCGAAGTTTAGCTCGGGTACGTTCAGTGAACGAATGAGTGGGTTTTTCTATGTTTTGAACCGGTGCTCGGAATTGAAATCTGAGGAAACCGATGAATTCGTAGTCCCAATAATTGCTTAAGGGTACCTTTACCGTGGTTGCGTTTTCACGGGAGGAGAAGTTAAAATTTGTGGATTAAATGAGAAGTGAATAAAATTGTGGAACAATTTTATTTTTATATCTAAAGTGGTTATATCAACATGGGAGATTTGGGGTGGGAACCAAAAGCCTCTAACTACACATGTAAGGATATTTGTGAGGTGGGGCCCACATGAGCCCCAACCTTTCGCATTCTCATAACTCTCTTTTAACTCTCATAAACTCCCCCTTTAAACTTGAAAAATCCTCTAAATTAATGAGGACTCTTCCTCTCCCTCTCTCACTCCATTAAAACTTTCCAACCTATCACTTAATTAATTAAACAACTCTTGATTTAATTAATTAAGTGAAATGTATTTTGAATTTTGAAAAGGCATGGAATGTTTATTAAAAGGGGAATCCTCTTTTTAATATGGGTTGGTAAATATTTTGGAGAATCTCGTGGTTAACCTCTGGAGAAATTTAGAGAGAACTTTAAACCTCTGACGAAGAATGGTTCTCCAAAGACAGCCTTCCAAGTTCTTCGATGAAGAACAATCCTTCAACGGAGGTCGGATTCTGACGAGTCTCCGACGCTCAAGCTCTGATATGAAGTGTGAGGTAGATGCAATGATCGACGTCAACTCCATACTCTTTCCGCGACTCGACGACGTGCAACGTCATAATCGAGGTAGGGGAATTATATTGATTTTCTCTTCACCTTTTTGAGGAAAGAACGATGGGCGCGGACCAACCTTTTCCCGGTTGATCTGCGGATCACTCATTCATACGGGTTGGATGCGGGTTTAATTTTCAGGATTGGATTTGTGTTTGATCTTGATTGAAAACCTCTAACGCGGAGGGCACAGGAAAACGAACAATCCCGGACCCTCCGCAAATTGTTTTTTGTGCGGGGATTGATGGGGGACGACGAAATGGGACTGTAACAGTGATTTGGGGCCTTTGCAGTAAAGTAAGGGACCCGAGATAATCACGGGCACAAGCGGAAGCTGGAACGGACCACCGGAATGTCTTTGTTGGCCTGCGGAGGACTCCGGCGGCGCAAGTCGCCGGCACGGCGGCGCCGACGACCGGAGGCGGTGGCCGGTGCTGGCCGACCGCCTGGAGGCGGTTGTGCCCCAGTGCACTGCCGGTAAAAGATCCGCCACGGCTTGCCGCGTCGGTGGTGGGAAGGATCCCGCGCCGCGCGGGATCCGGGAGACAAGGCGGCACCGAGCGCCGCCGGTTCCAATCACCCCCCCCCCCCGCTCTGTGTATTCCGCTCGGCCACATGGTAGAGCTGCAAACCGCCGCTGGGCCAGGCCGTGCCCTGTCGGTCCGGACCTGGACCCGAGTCGGGTTGACCCGGTTCGGGCCGACCCAGGGGGTGTTGGGCTGGGTCAGACCGGGCCCAAACCCCCTATTTTCAGATGAGGTTCGTTTAAACGCTCATATCTTGGGATACAAACCTCCGATCGACGCACCGTCAGTTGAATATGGATCCTTGTATCGAGATGGTCGTTTTGGTATATTACACTCAAGGTTTAGGCAAAGTTTGTGTATAGCTGGGTTGGTTTGAATTTGAAACCAACCGGGCCCTCGGAGCGGAAATGCTTATAACTTGAGCTCCGGATGTCCGATTGACATGCCGTAAACTTTGTTGGATTCCTATTGATGAGAAAGTTCTTTTGTAATACTTCAAATGAGGTTTGGATGCAGTTGGAATATGGATGGGTTGGATTCTACCTGAAATCCAACCGGGCCCCTGGAATGGGGAAGCCAATAACTCTCTGATCAAACGTCCGTTTGACGAACCGTCAGCGGCGTTGGTAATCACGTTGAGGAATGGTTCCTTTGAGTATACCCCATGAGAATTCGGGGTACAGTTGAGATGTGGTCAGGTTGGTTCGTAAATGAAACCAATCGGGCCCCCGGGACTAAAATGCTAATAACTCACAGACCGGACGTCCGATTGACACGCCGTCTGTTGCGTTGAGACCCTTTTAACGAGGCATTCCTTTGAGATACATCCATGTGATATTACATGACACTTGGAAGTATTGACCAGTAGCTCGTGGAGCGGACCCTCCTGGAGACGAGCGTATGGAATACGGAGACCTTGTAGCTGGATGAGACTTGATGACTGCTTGTTTGATTCGAGTCGGAGTGACTTGACTAGCCTAGTGGGGAGCACTACTGTGTTTGGGTGGCAGACCCACGGTGTAGAGCACTACTGTGTTTGGGTGTCAGACCCGTGGTACTCGACAGAAGGAGTATCTCTGTAGGCTATTAGGGGGAGCACTACTTTGTGAGGTGGCATACCCATGGCAGAGGAGAACTACTTTGTGAGGTGGAAGACCCGCAGTACTCGACAAGAGGAGTACCTATACAGTCTAAGGTTTGTGAGCAGCGCCTCGGAGTTGTGACAGGATCACTGTACTCGTCATAGGAGGAGCTCTTTAGTAGTTGTGGTTTCGATATCATTAATAAAAATCATGGATTGAGCTAAGTCAATGACCTTTGTGTTTCCATCATGATTGAGATGGGTCACTTGATAACTTTGGTATATGTATGGGCATATACCTAAGTAGTGGTTATCCTTTGATTTCATAACCTTTGTGTTTCCTCATGATTGATATGGGTTACTTGATAACTTAGGTATAAGTATGGGATTATACCTAAGTAAGGGTTATTTGTTGATATCCTTCTTTGTGGTTATCCTTGTTGGATTTAGTGAGACCTTGAGGGTCTTAGGGTCCCTACTGAGTATCGTTATACCCACCCCTGCATAGGCTATGCCTGCACCTCGTTGTGTTGGATGCAGATGATGAACAACGATGATAGAGACCGAGTGTATGAGGACTAGATAGTACCCAGAGGTGGATCTCACGATGAGTCAGTACCCGGAGGTGGACTTCACGATGAGACGGTACTCGGAGGAGGTTGGAGGGTGAGAGCATTGAGGAGGCTATCTGTACCCACCCTTCAGGTAGGATCTGAGGTGGACGACCCAGGAGCTGCTTCTATCTTCTAGTTATTTGTCTTTTCTGTTGTACTTTTGTTCAGTTGTAGCTGTACTTTTCAGTTGGGTTTGTATTCTGGCCCATTTACTTTTCATCACTTTCTTTTGTACTTAGTGTATTACTTCCGCTTGTACTCTGGTTGGATGTGTTTATGTTTTATAAGGGCAATGTCTTCCCAGTTATTGAGATTTACGCCTTTGGTGCTAGCCACCAGCCCCTGGGCTATGGAAGGTGGGCTTGGGGTAGTCACGGCACGGGCCCTGAGGACGGGTCGTGAAAACCTTTTTTGTTAACTTCATTTTTTAACAGACCCTTTCAAAATCATCATATATCATTCAATGGGGTACATCCATCTATAATTTATAGGACCACCGAGCTGGATCTCTCTAATCAAATGAACTATTAAGGGATTCATCATATACAAGAATAGTGGTGGGAAGAAAATCTCTAATTAATATAATAATAAAACAATTTCCTTTTTTATACTTGTAAATTTCATCAGGTCTATAACTTTACTACCAATATATTTGAAAACAAAATAGATCTTGGTTAATGTATGAATGAAATTATAAAGAAAATGAAATGTAAGGCTACAAGAATTAGATCATCAATCAAAACATGATAGTCAGGTGATTTCTTTCTCTTTAACTTTAAATCACTCATTTAAATAATATACTATATATTTTATGATTACCCCTTTCGAACCATTACATCATTCAGGAAGTTCCAAAACTAACATCTCTCTTTCTTGGAAAGAGTGTAAGTAGATGGAAGAAGAAAAGTTTGTCTTTCACCTATCACTGGCACCAACTCTTCCCATATTACCTTTTCAATCATGTCTAATCTAGCCTTAATTTCATCTTTTTTTCAATTTCATTTAGTAACATTCCAATTGCAACACCTTGAGATTTTAAAAGAAGAAAATTATGTTTGATAGAGTAAACGACATGCAACATTGAGCTTAGAAGAGAATATAATACCCTAAGACTTTATGATATATTTATTTTAAAATAAATTTAATCCATTTAATAGCTTATGGTACATTCAACCATGTGATTTTTTTGTTCGATAGCGTATTCAACACACAACATCGAGCTTAAAAGACCAGTGATATATATAACCATTATGAACTAGCCGTAAAATTGGTGAGAATGAATATTATTAACTAATTTATGAAATATATAAATATATATATAAATTTTTTTACTCAATAAAATTTATTTATAAATTTTTAGTAAATAATCAATCAATTTTTAGTAAATTTATTTAATTCTTCAAAAATAAAATTTCTTCAAAAAATGGGTTTTCATTACTTTTCATGAAAAAAAATATAATAATAAATTTTTGAAACTTTTTGAATTTTTTTTGATAAAATTAAATTTATTTTTTGAATCAGAATATTAAAATTTACTTTGGGTAATTTTTTTTAAAATTTTACTAAAAATATTGATTTTTCAAGTGAATAGTGAAAAATACCAATTTTTGTAAAACTATCATTTATTTTCGACAAATAAAGTAATTTAAATTCACCATTATGTTTTAAAGTAACATAATTATTTATTATTTATATTTAATCCACTTATTTTATTTTGAATCAACATTATATTGGATTTTAGTCTAAGTTTATTTTTAAGTTAAAAAATGGGGGTTTTTTTAAAAGTTATTTTAAAGTGCATAATATTTCTCCATTTAAATTAATTAAAATAATCACTAATGAGGAATGTTTTAAATTAAATTTATAGATTATATGTTGATAAATTTTTTGAATAGTAAAAAAATACTGAATTTTATTTAAAAACTATTATTTCATTTAAATTTTATATAAAGTTAAATTATATATCTACTAATACAATTAATGTTAATTGAATCAATTTCATATTGAAATTTAATATAAACACTTTGTAATCTTTTGAACTTTTTATCTTTGAAAATCTGCTTTCTCGTCACGTCTGTGAGATTAATGTTAAATTAAAATTTTCCACATATATGAATTGAATTTGGAAAATTTTATTCCATATTTGGAATCAGTATATTTTTTTATTATCTAGTAATTTCAAATTAAATTTTGACCAAAATGAATAGTGAAAACAATAAAAATTAATTACTGCATTTATGGTGAAAATGGGTTTATCAGGGGATAAATTAAAAATATAAGGGTAGAAATAACATAAAAACTTGTATAAAATCTATTTTATGGACATATATAGACTTCATACCTTCTATTATAAATATTTTTCTCTTATTTTATCCTTATGACATGAAAGAATCATGGGTGGAATTCAATCTTTTAAAAAATTACAAGTGTTCCAATCACCTCACTTATAAAAGTCAACCCCATAACCTCCTCTCTTCAGACCCTAAAAACCCATTGGTTTATCCATTCCCTACCCAAATAAATCCTATAATTTCCTCCAAGAATCCCAGAATTCTTATTTTTTGTATAAATCCTACTAAGGATGTCGTTTGGTGAAAACCAAAAGAAGTTACCCAAAGAAGAGGTAACGTTCTTTAACAAGTGTTTTTATTTTATTTCTTCCTCCACTTACTTCAGTTGTTCTTAAAACATGATTATATAATAACCTCATTATCTTAAATTTACTGATATGTTATTATTTTAATGTAATTACCTAAATCCTTATCCTCTTCTATCAAATGGGTTATGAAATCATCATTCGTGTGGATGGTGGACTATCGTCTTGCGAACCGATGTCATTCATTTTTTCATTACCACCTCTCACGGTTGGGTATTATTCTAAAGATCCTAAACACTGTAGCCCAGATTCAGTGCCTTACTTTATTAAATTTAGTATAAGATACAAGGAATCGCATCTCAAAGGACTGAATAATTTATTTGTCTTGTTAAACTATGTACATATTTGAAATTCAAATTAAATTTTAAATATAAAATATAAAAAATATTTTACTTGAGAACACCATTATTACACTTATAATAACCATGCATATCAGTCATAATATACTTCTTAAAATCCTGAGGAAAAATTAAACATAATAAAGGGGTGATCTCAGATTCTTGGTAAGGGTATACATACAATGGAAGCTGTCATAAACAAGCCTAAATTATTATGGAGAGGTTATTAACTAAAAAACATTCCATTTAATCAATAACCTGAGCATAATATAGCAGGAATAAAACATGATCAAATAATTTCATATAAATAATAACATGAAAATTAAACTTAACCATAAATATTATAACTAATCGAATAATCACATGGAATATCAATAACTTAATTCATAATGATGGAATTCATAATTTTGGACATCTAAAACATACCATCTAGGACTTGGCCAAGACAACTAAAATTAAATGGTTAAGGTCATTGTTAAATCCATATCAGAAAATAAATGGGCAAGGCCCCGGCAAAGTCTATATCAGGTTTGCCTCATGAGACATACTGATTCATTAAGGGGCTATAGTGGGCCTTGATCGCAACTTAAAAACTCTAATACATTTCTCATATGAATGGTGTAAAATATAAACAACATAATCATTCATATTAAAAACTCGTATGTGAAATGTGAATAATTTAACCATAAACCAGGAATGGTATCAAAATAAAACATCCACAGTCAAACTAATCATAAACCATTAAATAAAATATTTTTTATGATATCATAATATATCAACCTTAATTAAGAATAATATTCAAAAAAGGTTGTTGACATAGATGAAAATACTCAAATAAAATCATTGAAAATTCTTGAGAAAAAGACATTTTTTTACTTTGAAATAATTTATTTAAAAAGCCAAAAAAATTTATAAGAAAATATTTTCTTTTAAAATATAATTTTAAACATGTAAAGGAATCTAGAAATTATATAATAGTCATGATGGAAGGAAATTTGTTTTCGTCGAGTATGTTAAAAAATAGAACATTCCTTTTGTTGTTTTTCAAAACTTTCCATATAAAACACATAAAAGGATTTCATTTAAAATACTTTGAAGGAAATTAAAAATAGAAAAAATAATAATTTTATCATCCTTTTATAACCATGTAAATAAATATATAAAATAATATCAAGAATATTGACATAATGAAAAATATTTTATAATTAAATCATTAAACATTCAAGGAGTCCCATACCACTTTGAACATTGAAATCATAAGACCCATGATTGAATAAAATTTAACATAACATTAAATAACATGACAATAAATAAATTAATGACATTATAAGTCAAATTTCATTTATATACACCTTATAAATGAAGGTTTTTGTAAAACATCAAACTATGCCTTAATGAAAGGAGATTGAGACAAAGTCTCTTACCATATGCTTCCTTTAGTCGAAAATGATTTAACTTCATGTATAATGTTTTTAATCATTTTATTAACTTATATAAAAACCTTTTTCATATTTATTAAATCATATATGATCTTCTTATATTATTTTATCACCCGTTTGTTGATTATATTTTGTTATTGCCCTTGTTTTGAGTGTTAACTGCTTCATTTTCCTATCCATGTTTTGTCATGAATGTCTTGGTTATTTTGTATAGGATATATATCATTTAATAAAATATTATTTATTTTAAAATATCATTAATGTCAATTATGATACTATTCATTACATGACATTTTAAAAAAAACATAACAACATGATATGTTCTAAAAAACTATTTCAAAATATCAAAAAATGTCAAATTTATCTATAAAATTCATGTATGTAATTAATTATCTCAAATTACATTTATTTTAATATTTTTAACATCATTTAATTGATATTTCCATTAATTAAACAATTGTTTCATCACCATTGTGAAAGCTTTTAAGTTAATTATTTATTTCATAAAAATTAAAAATAAATTACCATGATAAATATAAATATTTTATATTTATAAATACTATTTATAGTTAAATATATCTCTTAGTTAACCCCATATTAAAATATTTAACTCGTTAAAAAAAACTATGACATATTTGATTTTTCTTAAAAAGAAAATACTATAAAATGCATAAAGTCATTAAAGTGGCTCAAAGAGGCCATAAATTAAATGAATCGTATTTTCTTGAATTAATTTTTAGAAATTATTTGGGGAAATTATGAGACCAGGTGCTAAGACAACATACGATTCTGAGGACCAGTGTTCCCAGAATAGTTTGTTGAAAAATGTTAAGTTTTAAATATCATGTGTGTGTAGTTATCCTGAAAAAGTGGAGTAACTCTTAAATGGGTGTTCGGATCAGAAATATGAGGGAACTGTTGTGTTCAAAGTAGTACCTTTACCTTAGAAAAAGCCTAACATCGGGCAACACGGTCTGACTGTGAAAGATAGTTTTTGAACATAATCATAAATAAAATAATTAAATTAAAAATATTTTATTTCCAAATAATAATAAATCATGAAAAAAGAATCATATTAGAAATCTAAGACCACTATTGAGTTTGTAATGTGGTGTTTTCCCTAGGCGTAATTTAAATTTAGTCGGTGTGGGTCTTCTGTGAAAAAACCCAAAAAGGACATAATCATCATTAAATAATTTAAAGATAAATGATTTTGTTGACGCAGCAATGATTTACTTCAAAAAAATCCTTATACAAAAATCTAAGGGTTAGCCTCATAACCCTAGAAATGCCAGAGAATCTCTAGGGATATATTGGAGAAACAATCCTCTCGAGCGAATGATGACGAATCGGAGATCAGATCGTGGATCTTCTTTCCAACGGAGTTGGAGGATCTAGTCAACGACGATGATACAACCGTTCCTCGTCAATGAATGATCCAAACTTGAGGTATGATGTTGTTTCTTTGTGATTCATTCCTCACTCTTAAATTCGATGACGAACGTGGACTAACCCATGAAGAGGTTGATCTGTGGTTAGATCAGTTCTGTGATGGGAGTTATATTGTCCGAATTAAATGGGGGTTATATCTGTGTGATTGCTTTATTCTTCTTGATCCATCTAACAAGGATGAATTGAGGTTGAAATGAATAAAGGTCAAGATCTGTCCTTCATATACTTTTGTGATTCTTTGTTTTCCACTTATTCTTTGTGTTCTTCATGATTGTATGGGCGGATGATTGTTGCAACTTCGTTTTATGGAGCAACAATCTGGGAATGAAGATATGATTCCCTCACAATACGCAGAGGTGCGATGGTGAAGGCATGAAACTTTTTTGTCCAAGAATAGCATGAGGGTAGGACGGCGGGCTACCGGTGGCGGCAGTAGGATGCGGCTCGGCGGGGCCGATCCAGGAAGAGCATGAGGGCATGGCCGCTGGCAGGGTGGCTAATAAATGTGGTGGATGGCCAGAGGGGCCGTGTCGAAGTTGGAATGGATAGTGGAAATAGATCACAAAAAAAGGCCACAAAGTTTACAGGGGACTCATCTCGGTTCTGCGTCGATGGAACACACAACAACGAGGCCTCAGGGTAGGCGGTGTGGTGGGCTGACCACATGGAATGCGGCACACCACCATGTCACATGGGAAGCATGCGGCCGGGGTGGACCATGTGTGGCACAACGAATTGGACCACAGGTTGGGCTAGACTAGGGGGTATCTGAGCCACTCTAGTGGCCCAATGAGCTGGGTCGGGTCAGACCATACCAAGTCAGGTCGGTCGGACCGGGTCGGGTTGGGTCCATCGAGTCAACCCAGACCCAGGTCTACCCTTTTTAGTAAAACAACCATAAATTTCAAACAGTGTGTCCATTTGATGATATGTTTGTGGCATTGGTACCCTTATGATGAGGAAATCCTTTTGAGATAATCTAATTGAGTTATTGTGGAATTTTGAATATGACCAAATAGCTTTAGGAGTAGGTTCTCCTGGTACAAGCGTGCTATGAGTGAAATCATACAGCTGGCTGTGACTTGGTGACTACGTGATTTGGGGGTTGCATAAATTATCAACACTCCATGTGTTATCGATACTCTATGTGTTATTTAATCTCAATGTGTCATCGACACTCAATGTGTTATTGACACTCTGTTTGTTATCCACACTCCATGTGTTATCGACACTCTGGGTGTTATCGACACTCCCTGTTAGAAACTTGGTGTCTTACCAATACTGGATGTTATATGGACTACATATATTAATAATAATTTTCATTTTATAGACTTATACTTGTGTGAGACGACTATAATATTTCTATGTGGTATACTTCATGTATTTATGTGTGGTATACTTTGTATATTTCTATGTGGTATACTTCTGGTATTTTGATGCGGTATACTTCATGGTGTCCCTTAGTGGTGTACCTTGGTGGTGTTCCTTTGTGGTGTTCCTTGGTGGTGTTCCTTTGTGGTGTTCCTTCATGGTGTTCCTTCATGGTGTTTGTTCATGGTTTTCCTTCATAGTGTTCCTTCTTGGTGTTCCTTAGTGGTGTTCCTTCGTGGTGTTCCTTCATGGTGTTCCATCGTGGTGTTCCTTCATGGTGTTCTTTAGTGGTGTTCCTTTGTGGTTTTCATTCTTGGTTTTCCTTCATGGTGTTCCTTTGTGGTGTTCCTTCATGGTGTCCCTTCGTGGTGTTCCTTCTTAGTGTTTCTTTGTGGTGTTCCTTAATGGTGTTCCTTCGTTGTGTTCCTTAGTGGTGTTCCTCCGTGGTGTTCCTTCATGGTGTTCCTCATTAGTGTTCCTTCATGGTGTCCCTTTGTGGTGTTCCTTAGTGGTGTTCCTTCATGTTGTTCCTTTGCGGTGTTCCTTAGTGGTGTTTCTTCATGGTGTTCTTTAGTGGTATTCCTTGATGGTATTCCATTTTAATTTCCTATGTAGTATATTTCCTTTTTGGTTTCGGGATATCCTATTGAGTATTGTTTTACTCACCCATGCATGGGCTTTGGTCGCATGTCTCGTGTCTTTTATAGATGATTGATGCTTTGACGGAGTCCTAGGTGTACTAGGACCAAGTGGTGATTAGTGAGACCAGATATTCAATTTGTACTCCTATATCTTCAGATAGTTGTCCAGTACCTTACCCTTTAGGTAGGGTTTTCTACGGATGAGTTTCAGGAACTTGTGCATTCAATTTTACAGACTCCTTTTTTGGTGGGATTGTATTATGGACCTATTTAATTTCCAATTTTCTATTATCATACTCTGTTGTTGGTATCTTAGTGGTACGCATGCTTCTTTACTTAGTGTTTTTTTACATTTCAAAATTTTGGGCTTGGAGATGTGTGAGTGTGTACAGGTACATAGGAAAATGCCTCCTATTTGTGGGATATGCGTACTCGGTGCTAGTAACCAGCCCCTGACCTATTGGAGGAGGACTTGGGGTAGTCACGACATGGGACCCTCTAGGACTGGTCCTGGAAGAGTGGTATCAGAGCTAGGTTAGTTTGGGGAAACAATGTTAAGTGTTTCGAGTTCGGCTTTCAGACTAGGGAATCTAGTGTTGGTGTGGCGGCCGACGTATCCATACACTAGGAATCTGAATTCTACTTTTAGACTTGGTACATGAAAAACTAGTTTTAGGGGAAAATAATGGTACATGTAACATATAGGATTTGGGTGTGTTCTCATGTCCTTCTTGATTCAGCTCACAAGTATGATTTGTTGGGTGATGATACACCAGTACAAGGATTTGTACCAGATATAGAACCTTCAAGTGGAGCACCATCTATACCACCACCTATAGAGCATCTCATGGTACTCATAGTACCAACATATGAGGAGTGCAGGATGAGCATGCCTCATGAGTTTCAGCGATAGAGACCCCTCAGGTTCTGAGGAATGCCGGACACACAGGCGGATGAGGACTAGCTTGAGGTGTTGATATGAGTTTTCCTTCTAGTCAAGACCCCAGTAGATTAGATGTTGGTCCTAATAAAGATCCATCTACATGGATTAGCAGGGTGATGGTGGGGTTTGGATACCCGATCTTTTGATGAGGTGACTTTTCTGTGGATAGAGTTTGAGAACTGGTTTAGAGAGGATTTCTCACCTTATAAATTAAGGGATGTGCATGTCCAGGTGCTTCTACATCTCGGGAAGGATGACATGTCGGTATTTGAGTATTCATCAAGTTATACCAACCTTTATAGGTACTCGATGGATGTGATTCACGGCCATTACTTTAGGGATCGGACCTTCGAGCGAGGTCTATGTAGGGACATTCGAGCCATCATTATACCTCTGTGCATTTTTACATATTCTAGGGTGATAGGGTGAACCTTTATGGTCAAGAGTCCATTGGATTAACAAATATAGCCAGTGATAGTTAGTAGTGGGCAAGCAAGAGAAGACTAATATGAAAGCTGACGGACATGGATGAGGAGCGGGTAGAGCAGTAGGATGTGGTAGAAATTTTGTCATGTTATGACCACCACCCCCATGTGGTCCACACCAGGCTCATAGAGCTAGTGGAAAGGGGAGGGGAAAACTGCATGTGGTCGAGGCTTATGACCTAGGGGATCTAGGAAAGATTTTGGGTACAATCTATGTCTATTCTACTTTAGATGTAGTATTGATAGACATAGGTACAAGTCATTATTTTCTTACCATTAATATTGTTTGAGACTCTTAGATTCTGTTTGAACATTTGACTCGACCCTCATGCTTGGAGACTCCTACTAGAGGAGACCTAATGATCATGCACTAGTTCCAACAGTGTGGCATGACTCTTAGAGGTGAGAGTTTCGATTAGGATCTCTTGGTAGCGATGTCGAGGCATTACGAGATCAATCTTAGTGTGGAATGGTTACATATAGTTCATGCTCATATTGACTATTTTAGGAAAAGAATGTGGTGTGTCCGTAGTGGTGAAACAAAGTTTTCCTTATTGGTGAAAAGGAAACCCAGGAATTGTTGGGATTTTTGATTTAAAATTTAAATAATGAGGGGAGAGAAAATATTAATGGAGGTATTTTCTCAACATCAATGGAGGATTTTCTCCCAACATTAATGAAGAGTTATTCCCAATATTAATTGATGGAATAATGATGGAATAATGAATGTTGACCTCATTAATGGAGATATGGATGAGGTGTATATATAAGAGGATGTGGTAGAATGTTTTGTAATGTGGTATGACAAAGATGTATCCACCAAGAGAGAGCAGTGAAGGGGTTACTACGTTTGCGGTAACCAGTGAGAAGCGAAGATGGTGATCATGACAACGATGGTGTGTCGGTGACGATGATTGAAGACGACGATGATGACAGTGCCATGTATCTAAAGTCCTCTTGGTTACAGAGATCAAGCGGCATGTCCCAGTTGTGATGATCGGCGGTACGAACAAAAATGGTAAGTTCATGGGTGTCATGTGTTGATGTTAAAAATCATTCGGGTGATGTGTATAAAATGTATTCGGGTGATAAAAATCCTTCGGGTGAAATCTTCTCCTCTTGTGTGTTTCTGCAACGACTACTTCCACTGTGGCGCCAGGCTCCGCGCCCCAACAATGGTATCAGAGGGATTGGTTGAAGTACTCAGTTGCCGAACATGATGGCAAGCATCTGGTGGAGCAGCTTATCAAGTACTCAGGACTCGGATGTCATCGAAAATAACGACAGTATCAGCGGTGTTGCTGGAATATCGAAAGTCTTCTTGGCCGCAGGTGTCATGCGGCATGTTTCGTTCATTGGGTGACATTCAGAGCATGGTGGAGTCGACGATCAAATTGGTCCAGATGGTGGAGATGACATTGGGGTATTTGAATTTTAAATCAAGGTGGAGATTGTTGGGATTTTTGATTTAAAATTTAAATAATGAGGAGAGAGAAAATATTAATGGAGGGATTTTCTCAACATCAATGGAGGATTTTCTCCCAACATTAATGAAGAGTTATTCCCAATATTAATTTATGGAATAATGATGTAATAATGAATGTTGACCGCATTAATGGAGATATGGACAAGGTGTCTATATAAGAGGATGCAATAACATGTTTTAGAATGTGGGCTAGCAAAGATATAGCCACCAAGAGAGAGCAGTGAAGGGGTTGCTGCGTTTGTGGTAACTAGTGTGAAGCGAAGATAGAGATCATGATAACGATGGTGTTTCAGTGATGATTATTGAAGACGACGATGATGATGGTGCCATGTATCTAAAGTCCTCTTAGTTTCGGAGATCAAGAGGCATGTCCCAGTTGTGATGATCAGTGGTACAAAAAAAATGGAACGTTCATGGGAGTCGTGTGTTGATGTTTAAAATCCTTCAGGTGATGTGTATAAAATGTCTTCAGGTGATAAAAATACTTCTATCTAAATCTTCTCCTCTTGTGTGTTTCTGAAATGAATACTTCCGATGCGGCGTCGGGCTCCACGCCCCAACAGGAATCACAGAATGGACTCACACAAAGGAGGGTGCAACTGATTTCTCATCAATTGGTTGGACCAACCCTTGATTTAGTGGGTGTTATGAGTCCTTAGTTTCCTACAGTGGTGGAGGAGTTATAGTGGATCCAGCAAAGTTTGAGATAGAGGAGTTGGCTAGAGTTCATCCAGGATTATGACTTAGACATTATCTCTACTCCTGGGAAGGGGAACGTGGTGATAGATGCTCTCTACAGAAGATCTAATTTGAAGTTTCTAAATGAGGCATCAAAGTAGTTGGACTTGTTACATTTATTCTTTATTGATGGAGATGGAGAATCTTACCTCCAGTTGATGGTTTTCACCCCTCTACTCTTATAGTGAGTTGGGGAGGCACAACTCGGAGATACCGACTCTGAGACTTTATGTTCTCAGATGTCCACAGGGCATGCCCCTAATGGATATTTGAATGGTGGGGAGCACATATGTATTTTTAGAGGTCACTCAGTAGTACTAGTTGAATTGTGGGATGAACTTTTTGAGGGAGTTCCATACGTACCATTTGGAGGTACATCTAGGTGTGGTGAAGATGTACCAGGACCTTCAACATCATTTTTGGTAGCCATGGATGAAAATGGGAGTTGCAGAGTTTGTCTCTCAATGACTCACTTGTCAGTAAGTGAAGCTCAGGAACTGGGTTTCAGCGGGTTTGACTCAACCCCTTGAGGTGCCAAAATGGAAGTGGGATGGGATATCAATGAACTTTGTGACATGTTTACCACATACGTGTAGGGGGGCATGATACAATTAGGGTGATCATTGACTGACTCACCAAGTCGGCTCATTTCCTACCTATCCAGAAGCAAGGTTCAGTAGAGATATTGGGACGCATCTACGTACAATGGATAGTTTGACTCTATGGAGTCCCTTCGATGATAGTTTCATATCATGATTCCCACCTTACATCCTAGTTGTGGAAGGGATTGTGGGAGGTGTTTGGGACCCAGCTACACTTGAGCATAGCATTTTACCCACAAACGGACAACCAGACTGCATGGATCATTAAGGTTCTAGAGGGAATTCTATAGGCTTGCGTGTCAAATTTTTGCCTATAGTATGGAGGATTATTTTTGGTTGATCAATTCCTTGAGTGTGCGTTCAGTGGCGGAATATGAATATCTAGAGGAGCACATGGGAGAAAGAGGCTCAGATTTGTGTTCAGCACCATCATCTATTTGAGTAGCCCTTTATTTTTATTTCAGGGAAATAAATCCCTAATGTTAGGAGTATTTAATGACTTGGATTTTCCCAAATTTATTTTTAGAAATTATTTGTGAAAATTCCGAGACCAGACGCTGGGACGACGTGCGATTCCGAGGCCCGGTGTTCCCGAAACAGTTCATTTAAAAATGATAACTTTTTAATAGTACGTGCACATGGTTATCCTGAAAAAATGGAATAACTATTAAAAAGTTTCCCAGATCAGAAATATGAGGGCGCTGTTGTGTTCAAAGTAGCAGTTTTACCTTAGGCGAGGCATAACATCGGCCAGCGTGGGCCGAGTGTGAAAGATAGTTTTTAGACGTAACCGTAAATAAAATAATTAGATAAAATATTTAATTTTAAAATCCAAATAACTCATGAATGGAGTCTTTGATTGGAATTATGAGACCACCATTGAGTTCATAATGTGGCGTTTTCCTTAGGCGTGACTTAGCATTTAGTCGGTGTGGGTCTTCTGTGGAAAAACCCGAAAAGGATGTAATCTTCATTAAATAATTTAAAGATAAATTATTTTTTTGACACGACGATGATTTAATTTAAAAACATCCTTATGAAAAAATTCTAGGGTTAGCATCATAACCCAGGGAACACCGGAGAATCTCTAGAGAGAGCTTAGAGGAAGAATCCTCTCAAGAAAATGATGACAGATCATAGATCAGATCGTGGATCGTCGCACCAATGAAGTTGGAGGATCTTGTCAATGACGGTGACACAATCGTTCCTCGTCAACGACTAATCCAAACTTGAGATAGTGTTTTGTTTCTTTTTGATTTGTTCCCTTTTCTTAAATTTGATGATGAACATGGACCAACCCATGAACATGTTGATCCGTGGTTCGATCGCTTGCAGTAGGGGAGTTATCTTGCAAGAATTAAATGGGGGTCATACCTGTGTGATTGCTTCATTCTCCATGATACCTCTAACAAGGAAGAAATGAGGCTGACATGAAAAAAGTCTAAGATCCATCCTTCTGGTGCTTTTGCGCTTCTCCTTTTTCCCCTTATTATTCAAGTTCTTCAAGATTGTATGGGTGGATGATTTTTACGCCTTCATTTCATGGTGCAACAATCTGAGACCGAAGATCTAACACCCCACATGACAGCACGGAGGCACGGTGGTGAAGGTGTGGTGCCTTTTGGTCTAGGAAGGGTGTGAGGGAAAAATTGTGGGCTGCAGGCAGGGCGGCCGGCGGCGGTGGCAGGATGTGGCCTGGTGGCGCCGGTCCAGGCAGAGCGTGAGGGCTAGGCTGCCGGTGGGGCAGCCAGTGGATGCGGCGCGCAACCAAGGGGTCACGTCAAAGCTGGCATGGTTAGAGGGCATGGGTCGTATTGCTAAATGGGGGGATTTGGATCAGTGCCACTTGAGAGGAACCTGCGGTGGTGAGTCCGCGGGGCAGGCGGTGCGGCTGGCCTGCTACATGGAACACAACATGAGACCGTGTTAGAATGGTAGGCACACAGTTGGGGCAGACCATGTGCAACACAAAAAACCGGCGTATAGCGTGGGCCAGACTAGGGGGAGACAGGCCGCTCTAGTAGCCTAGCGGGCATGACCTAGCTGGCCAGGTCTAGCAGGCCCATCAGGGTGGGTTGAGTCCAGTAGGCCCAGTGGGATGGGCCGGGTAGGACCAGGTCACGTCGGGTTGGTGAAGTAGGTTGGGTCAGCCAGTAGTTCATTTCAGGTTTGGAAGATCAGATTAGACTCGGACTAGACCATGGCTAGACCTTTTCAGTAAAACAGTCATAACATTCAAGAATTTTGTCCATTTTATGAGTCGTTTGCAGCGTTGGGACCCTTATGATGATATGATACTTTTTTGATACTCTAAGTGAGTTTTTGTGGAAGTTTTAATTCTAAAAAATGCATTAGAACTATATTCTCCTGGTAAAAGAATGCTACCTGTCACGACTCGTCCCCTAGGGCCTGTACCATGACTACCCCAAGCCCACCTTCCATAGGCTAGGGGCTGGTGACTAGCACCATAAAGGAATATCCCAAAAAGGGAAGGCATTGCCTTTAAACCTGTACACACACACGCCCAACCACATCCCAGCACACTGAAAGGGGGAAATAAGTATACCACTAAAACAAAACTGAGTGAAATTACAAGTGAAAGTAAGTGGTCCAGAATACAAACCCAACAAGGAACTGAAAACAACAAAGTAAAAAAGTAAACTATGATGGCCACCCGTGGAAAACCCCACCTAATCACGAGAGTAGTGAAGCTACTGGAAGCCGAAGTAGTATGTTATGGTCGCCCGGTCTGACTGGTCCCCACCTAGTCCTAGGCCACCAAGTCCATCATCGTAGAGTCTATCAGTCCCATCCCCCTAAGAACCTCTTTCAAAAGGTTGATCATCTGCACCAGACACAAATCGTGCGAGTGAATCCCATGTAGGGGTGAGTATAACAATACTCAGTAGGGACCCTGAGACCCCCGAAGGTCTCTCAGTAATCCATGGAGGAAAACACCAAAAATAAAATACCATAGAGGTAATACCACCAAGAAATATCTCAAACACATAGCATAAAGTAAAAGACACAACTCACACCAGGTATAACTTAATTACAAAAATAAAGATGATTAATTGTAAAGCTATATCATCTTATTCTGTCGAGAGCCTCTGCTGCTGAACCGCATATGATTATAAGGTTTTGACCCACTGAGTATCGCTAGGTGCTGACCCATAGAGGATCACTAGGTGGTGAACCATAGAGGATCCCTAGGTTCCGACCCACGCAGGATCACTAGGTACTGACCCAATCAGGATCACTATATGCTAACCCATGTCAGATCGCTATTCTTTCTTCACATCACAACCAGCCACTGGATTCCTACACTTAGCACGCTTGATTTCAGGAGTATCCACTTCTAAAGACATCATTCATACCTCAACCACCACTAATTACCACATAGAGTAACCCCAAAGGATTTTATCATCTAAAGGGTCCCAACGCAACAGATAACGCATCGTTCGAATTCCCAGTCTATAAGTTATGAGCATTTTAGTAAAAAAAGCCTGGTTGGATTTGAGTCTGATCCAACCCAGGAATACTATAACTTCTACCAAAACTCAATTGGATTATATTAGAAGGACCAATCCATCGCAAGGGTCCCAATACCATTGGCGGTGCGTCAATCAGATGCCTGATCTGAGAGATATGGTCGTTTTAATAAACAGGGGTCGGTTGCTTCTAGGCCCGGTCCGACTCGGTCGGACTGACCTGAAAAACTGGGCCTGGGGGTCCCACGTACACTTGTTTATTAAGATATGCTCGACTTGAACCAGTTCTGGACAGGATCGATCTGTTCTGGCCAGCTCAGTGGGCCATGCCCAATGATCCTTGTTGGACCTGACCCGGGTTAGCCGAGGGTCCAACCCGCCGAGTCACTCGGCAACCCGATCTAGTCTGGCCCAGGCCGAAGGGTGCGGGTCTGGCCTACTGGAATGGGTCCCACCCACTGGGTGTGGTTCTAGCCCACCGGTGTAGGTCCGGCCCATGAGTTGGGGCGCGACCCACCAACTGAAGACTGGCTGCACGGTGCGGTCGGTGGGGTGTCGTCCAACTGGAATACAGAAGTCGCACCGCATTTGGCTGCCACTGGCCCTACAGATATGAGGCCTCATCCAGCCACAATCAATGAACCATGGATCGCCAAATGCCCAGATGACCCGGATGAGGGCCATCCCTTCGAGAAGTGCCCGCCTGGTGTTGCAACTGTCGCCGTCGTAGCCTCCTGCCGCCACAATGCGCTGATGGGCGCGTTGCCACCCTCCACCCGCAGCTGCTGCCAGCCGCTGTCGGTGACAGCCGCTGTCAGTGCCAGCACGCCATCATATTTCTCAACGAACCACCAGACACTCTCTAGTGGTCCATTCTTCACGCCGCATGTGCCAACAGTCTTCGTGAAAAGTCTTCTTTACCACGAAGGTCCCGATATCATCTTGCCGCCACCTCAGACAATCCGTTCACAAAGAGCGCACAAGCGGAGGGGTCCAAGACTTTGTTTGTGTCGGCCCGTACCCTCTGTATTAAAAGTTTTATACCCGAGGAGTCTTGGGGTGGGGATGTTCAATCATATCAAGAAATGTTGAAACTCTGATAGAGAAATCCCCAAAAATAGTTACCCTCCCACATAAACGCATGAATCGCAGATCAACCTGTTTGTGAGATGATCTGAGTTTGTCATTTCTAAAAAAGAACAGGTAAGAACATAAAATTTAAACAACCCCTACCCCATTGACGTTCGATGACGAAGCGTTCATCCTTGAGGTTTCAAGATATCGATGTCGCTTCCGGCTCCGTTCTTCGAGGCACGTCGAAGATGATGAAGTATCCCCAGAATTCTTCATTCTTCGTTGGATAGGAAAACTACAAGTGGTTCATCAAATAATCCCTGCAGTTTAATACGAAATTTTCCCATGTGTTGGTTTAATAAAAAGAATCATGTCGCAATGTTTCTACTATGCAGTGATGTTGCGTCGTTACGCTGTTTCATTTTTGAAATAGCATCGTTGTTACACTTAAGTTATTGCATCGTTACACTACTTGATATGGTCCATTAATGATATCCATTAATGCACCTCGTTGCCGCCTATTCACCGCACTACAACGTCGTCGTCCTCCACCAAACGGTGGGAAAAGAAATAAAATAATTCTTTTAATTTTTTTTAATTTTTTTTTGAAAAGTCCGAAAAATAACTTTTCTGCTCGACCCTTTCCAGTCGAAGTTAGGTCATTTCTAGGTAAATCCTGGATTTCTGAGTTCAACGGTGCCCTCAGATTTTTGATCTGAGAACTGGTTCAAAATATAGAAAATTTTTCTTGCATGTTTACTGAACGTACCTTAAAAAAAGTTCAAAAATACGTTCTGGGATCACCAGGCCTCAGAATCACGTGTTGTTAGAGCATGCAGTCTTGAAATAATTCTATATATATAAAACTAAATTCATATAATTTCCAAGACATTAAATTCTCCTCCCCTTAGGGATTTACATCCCCAAAATCCAAAACCAAAAACTAAACAAACAATGGAGATGCTGAAAACAAATATGAGCCCCCCGCTCCCATGTGCTCTCTTGGAGGTTATCATGATACCACCAAACTCACACTAGAGGAATCGACCGCCCATGTAGGAACCACTTATTTTAATCCTCTATCTCCACTGGGAACTCTGCAAACTTTGACCCATCGTTAATGTCCAGCTCGCCCCAGTCAATGACGTGTGATGGATCATGCACGTACCTCCTCAGCTGTGACATGTGGATTAAATCATGCCCCTGGTGTATCTGTGGGGGAAGAGCTAGGTGGTATGACACCTCACCAACTCTTCCAAGGATGTGAAAAGGTACAATGAACCTTTGAGATAGCTTTCCGCCCCAGCCAAATCTCTTCAATCCTCGTCGGGGTGAGACCCAAAGAAAAACATGATCGTCCTCCTCAAACTCCAAGGGTCTTCGTCTCCTACCGGCATAAGACTTATGTCTGCTCTGTACAGTCCTCATCCACTCCTAGATGACTTGCACCTTCTTAGTGACATCTCATACCAAATAAGGACCTATGAGTGCTGAATCCCCTAGGTCTGTCCAGCATAGGGGTGATCTGCAAGGCCGCTCGTACAAGGACTCAAACGGTGCCATGCCAATGGTGGAGTGATAGTTGTTGTTGTATGAAAACTCTACCAGTGGTAGGTGGTCCTCCCAACTATGACCAAAGTCTAGGATGCAAGCACGAATCATGTCCTCCAAGGTCTGTATAGTCCACTCCATCTAACCATCCGTCTGGGGATGAAAATTTACGCTCAAACACATCTACATCCCTAACGCCTCTTGTAACCCCTTCCACAACTAAGATGTAAATCGTGCATTATGGTCTAAGATGATCGTTGAAGGAATCCTATGGAGCCACACTATCTCTTGGACGTAGAGGCATCCCATTTCCACTCCAGTACCTCAAGTGTCTAGGCCAAGCCTCCTAGAACCTGATGCTCGGCCTTCACTTGCAAACAAGTGAGGCATCGATAAACGAACTCTGCCACCACTTTCTTTATCCTTGGCCACTATTACTAACGTCAGAGGTCCTGGTACATCTTCAACACTCCAGGATGTACCACCAAAGGGGATGTATGGAACTCCCTCAACACCTCCTCCCACAATGTCACTGGTACTATGGTGCGCCCTCTGAAAAGGATGACATGCTCCCCACCTATCGAAAATCCATCAGGAGCTTGTCCTAAGGATAACTGAGCACGTCAGGCCTCGCATTCCACACCCACCAGTTTTGCCTACCTAACTCGTTGAAAGATTATTGGAGTAACAATCATAGACTAGAGGTAAGATTCTCCATCACTATCCACAAAGGATATCTGCATCGCGGCTAGCTCCTCTATCGCCTCACTCTGCAGCTGCAAACCAGACCTCCTGCTGAGTGCATCTGCCACCATGTTCCCCTTCCCATGAGTATAGACTATCACAAATCCATAGTCCTGGAGGAACTCTAGCCATCACCATTGTCTCAAGTTCATGTCCTTCTGTGAGAATATATACCTGATACTCTTGTGGTCAGAGGAGACAGTAAATCATTCACCCATCAAGTAGTGCCACCACATCTTCAAAAAAAAGACAACTACTGCTAACTCTAGGTCAAGGGTCGCGTAGTTCTGCTCATGCTATCTCAACTAACATGAGTTGTAAGCGATCACTGCTTGCTCTTATATCAGGAAACAACCTAGTCTGATCTCTGACGTGTCGTAGTAAACTACATACCCCACTCTCTTATTTGGTAGTCTCAAGATGCGAGCACTAGTCAGTCTCCACCTCAGGTCCTTTAAACTATGCTGAAATTTATCCTTCCACATGAAGGGTTGTCCCTTACATGTCAAATCTAACAAGGGGGATTCTACTCTGGAAAAGTCAGGTACAAACCTCCAGTAGTATCCATCCAACCCCAGGAAGCTCCGCACCTCGGTCACGCTCCGGGGTGGCTCCCAAGCTAGTATAGGCTCTATCTTCACCAGATCCACTGCAACTCTTACCTCATAGATAACACATCCTAGAAAGTGGACATCCCGGATCCATAACTAGAACTTAGAGAGCTTACCATAAAGATGGTGCTCTCGGAGCGCCTCTAGGACTATCCACAGGTGTGTAGTGTGCTCCTACTCCGACTCCGAGTCCACCAAGATTTCATCAATGAATAGAACCATGAAACGATCAAGGTAAGGGTGTAATATCCTATTCATGAGCCCCATGAACACTACTGGGGCATTGGTCACGCTGAAGTGCATCACCAAGAACTCATAGTGGTCATACCGGCATTTGAATTCTATCTTTGGTATGTCTTCATCCTGTACCTGAAGTTGATGATATCCTGATCTGAGGTCAATCTTAAAGAACCACTTTGCTCCCTTTAGCTGATTGAAGATGTCATCAATCCTCAGTAGTGGATACTTGTTCTTCACGGTCACTTAGTTCAGGTGCCAGAAGTCCACACATAGCCTCAATCTCCCTTATTCCTTCTTGGAAAACAACATCGGGGATGCCCATAGAGAAACACTAGGCCATACAAACCCCTTCCTCTACAATTAATCCTCATACTCATCCACCACTACAGGACACCTCAGACTCCCTTTGTCCACCATACCGAGGGTGAGGCTATCCAACTTGTGAGTGATCGGTTGCACCCTCCTCTGAGAAAGTCCATCCTATACTGAAAAGTTTCCCTTCTTGATATTGAAAGAAAACTTAGTCCCATCCTCACAAACACACCACACTTTGCGTCTAAAATATTCAATCTGAGCATGGACTGTGGATAACCAGTCCATACCCAAGATGATGTTGTAAGGCCTCGACGCTGCTATTGGGAGATCCCAGCCAAATCTCTAGCCTCCTAGAGTAAGCTCACACTGCTAGAACCAGTGTGTAATTGTTGAATCCCCTACCTTAGGAGTCTCTAAGAATAAGGATAGAGCCAACGGCTCCACTAGAATCTATGAGATCCGAACGAGAGTTGTGGCAAGGGAGGAATGACTATCGCATGTGCCTATAAGAACTTCAGCTATGGTGGAGAAGAAATAGATCATACCTCTAATAATATATGGAGTGTTGTGTTCATAGGCCTCTATAGCCTGAAACTATCCCCGCCCCTATCCACCTACTCCTGGAGCTCGTGGTGGACCTCATGGGGGTGGTGGTGGTAGTACCTCAAACCATCGTTCATTGCCTATCACTCAGCATGCTCCGTTGCCAAGTCCGCCACCCTACGAACCTACTTGCTCAAGCCTCTGTCGCTATCTCGATAGTCCCTCAACCACCTTCTGGTCATCTGTGTGGGGAGTCAGACAGTCGCGATCCATGTGCCCCTGTCTGCCGCAAGAGTAACAAACTCTAGTCCTTATATTAACTCCTCTACCTCATGAGCTTTTCACCTCCGAATGTGTGTCCTAGGGTCATCCTATGAAATTTATGTCTCCTTTGGGCCTCAGTGTCATGTTCCTACTACCTACTATAGATAAATCAGCCACCTATGATCTGGTAGTGGCTCTCACCATCAGTTACTGCTTGGATAGGAATCTCTCCACCAGTAGGGCTCACTCTAGCACTTCAGCCTGCGTTGGGATACTGAATGAAATCATCGATAACCTAATCTCCTGTAGGAATCCCTGATCAAAGGTCTGGGCCCTAAAGAAAGGGTCATGTACCATGACAGTGGAGTAGTGGGAGAGTTCAGTAAACCTCACTGAGTATTGATCCACATTCAGGTGACCCTGCTGCAGGTGAAGTAACTCCTGAATATGCACTAAGCGTAGTGTCGCAGGTACGAACTCCACCCGGAAGAGGCTCTCGAAGTCTGTCCAGACAAGGGTCACCTCCTTGTGTGTCTGGAGCATCAAGATCTACCACCTCCCTATCATTCCATGAAAAAGGCTAGTGGCTAGGTCTACCATCTGGTCTGTCGGTGTCTCCACTACTCAAAAAACTCAAGTAACTACCTCCATCCAATCCTCAACTGCCTGAGGATCTGTCTCACCTCAAAACCTCATAGGTATCTATATCTGGAACTCATGCATTGTGCTTAGTTAGCGTGCACTATCCGCTGGTGTGGATGGTAACAATTTCTGCTCTCTGGGTGGTGGTTCTGCTGGTACACCACCCAAAGGCGCTATCACTATAAGAGGTCCCTACACCGACACCTCATCGCTAGGTGGACCATTGTCGTGATCTCCCACTGGAATCCTGGTTAGTTTTATTTTTGGAGGCATCCTATAGAGAAACAGATGCACCATGGTCAATAAGTTATACCTGGTGAGCTGACTCAAAATAGATCGAGAGAGAAACATTTCAAAAACACATGCAACTAGTGTTTTCAAGTACCGAGTCAAAAAACTGAATTTAGGGTCTTAGTATATGGATACGTCAGTCATCGCACCAACACTAGACTCCCTAGATGGAAATATGAACTCAAGACACTTAACACTATTTCCCCCATTGAAAATTTAGACTCTTGGTTCTTTTGATAGAACTGACCACTCTTTGATACCACTTTTTCACGACCCGTCCCTTAGGGCCCGTGTTGAGACTACCCCAAGCCCACCTTCTATAGGCCAGGGGCTGGTGAATAGAACTAAAAAGGCATATCCCAAAAAGACAAGGCATTGACTTTAAACCTATACACACACACACACACACATGTACAACCACATCCCAACACACTAAAAGGGGGATACAAGTATACCACTAAAACAAAGCTGAGTGAAAGTAAAAGTGAAAGTAAGTGGTCTAGAATACAAACCCAACAAGGAACTGAAAACATAAAAGTACAAAATGAAACTCTAATGGACGTCCACGGAAAAACCCACCTGCTCATGAGAGTAGTGAAGCTACTGGAAGCTGAAGTAGTGTGTCCTTCCTGCTCAGTCCGACTGGGCCCCACCTGGTCCTAGGACACCTAGTCCACTGTCGTAGCATTCTTCAGTCTCATCCACCTGAGCACCTCTGTCAAAATGTTGATTGTCTACACTAAACACAACACGTGTGGGTGAAGCCCATGTAGGGGTGTGTATAACAATACCCAGTAGGGACCCCAAGACCCCTGAAAGTCTCTTAGTAATCCATGAAGTAAACACCACAAAGAAAATACCACAAAGGTAATACCACCAATAATTATCTCAAAAACATAGCATAAATTAAAAGACGCATCTCACACCAGGTATAACTTAAGTACAAAAATAAAGATGATTCTTCATAAATCTAGATCATCTTATTCTGTCGAGAGGCTCTACTACTGACCCACATAGGGTCGTTGGGTGCTGACCCCCAAGGATTGCAAGGTGATGACCCATAATGGATCGCTTGGTGTTGACCCACAAAGTATTAGTAGGTGATGACCCACATAGGATCTCTAGCTGTTGACCCACTCAGGATCGCTAGGTGTTGACCTATGTAGGATCACTATTATTTCTTCATGTCACAGCCAACCACTAGATTCCTGCACTTATCACACTTGATTTCTGGAGGATCCCATCCTCAAGATATCAGACATATATCAATGTCCACAAAGTCCCACATAGATTAACCCCAAAAGACCATCTCATCGTAAGGTTCTCAACACAATAAATGGCACGTCGTTCGGACGCCTGATCAGTAAGTTATGAGAATTTTAGTAAAAAGGGCCCGATTGGATTCAAGTCTGATCCAACCTGGCCATAATCCAACTTCTTCCAAAACTCAAGTGGAGTATATTATAAGGAACACTCCATATAAAGGGTCCTAATGACACTAATGGAGTGTCAATCGGATGCTCGTTCTAAGAGATACAAGCATTTTAGTAAACAAGGGCCGGTTGAGTCTGGGCCCGATCAGACCGACCCGACCTACTCAGCCCGGGAGTCCTATGTACCCCAGTTTAGTTAGACAGACTCGACCTGACCCGGTTTGGGTCAGGGTCAGTCTGGTATGTCCTGGACAGTGGGTCAGGCCCAATGAGCCTTGTCGGACCCGGCCCAGGTTGGCTGAGGGTCCAGCCTGCCAGGTCACCCGGTGACCCAGTTTCATCCGGCCCAGCCTGGAGGGTGCGGGTCTGGGCTACTGGAACAGGTCTGGCCCGTTGGGTGCGGGTTCATCTCGTCGGTGCGGTTCTAGCCCACTGGGCATGGGTCCAACCCATTGGGTGCGAGTCCGGCCCGCCGGCGCAGGTCTGACCTACTCGGTGCGGGCCCGACCTAGCCCGCTAGCTGGGGTGTGGCCCACTAGACAAAGATCGGCCACATGATGTGGTTGGTAGGGTTTCTTCTAGACGGGACATGACATACATTCCACGTCCAGCCTCCGCTGGCCCTAGGGACGCGGGGCCTCCTTCAGTTGCGGTCGACGGACCACAGCTCACCAGCTACCTGGATGGCCCGAACACGGGCCGTCCCTATGAGCGGTGCCCTCCTAGTGTCGTAACTCCCACCACTGTGTCCGTTTGGCTGCGGCCTCCTGCCACCACGTCGCGCCGATGGGCACACCACCACCCTCTGGCCGCGGCCGCCGCCGAGGGCCGCTGCCACTACCGCAGGCCGCTGCCGGCAGATTTCTCAACAGACCACTAGATGTGCTCTGGTGGTCCATTCTTCGCACCACCTGTACCAACAATCTCTGGGAAAATTTCTCTTCACCGCGAAGGTCCTGAAATCATCTTTCCCCACTTCATACAATCTGTTGACAAAGAGCACACATGTGGAGGGGTTCGGGCCTTTGTTCGTGTCAGCCCGTGCCCTGTACGTTAGATGTTTTATACCCAGGGAGGCTTGGGGGATATGTTATATCATATCAAGAAATATTGAAACCTGGATAGAGAAATCCCCCAAAATAGTTATCCTCTCTCATAAACGCATGAATCGTAGATCAACCTCTTCCTGGGTTGATCTGCATTTGTCATTTCTAGAAAAGAGTGGGGAAGAACATAAAATTTAAACAACCCATACCTCGTTGACGTTCGATGTCTAAGCATTTGTCATTGAGGTTTCAAGATGTCGACATCGCTTCCAACTCCATTATTCGAGGCATGTCGATGATGATGAAGTCTCGTCAGCATCCATCGTTCTTTGTTGGAGGGAAAACTATCGGTGGTTCATTATAGAATCCCCACAGTTTAATTCCCTATTCTCCTACGTGTTGGTTTAATAAAAAGAATCATATCGCAGTGGTTCTATTACACTGTGATGTTGCATCGTTACACTGTTTCATTCATGAAACAACATCCCTATTATGCTTACTTTATTGCATCGTTACATTGAATGATATAGGCCATTAATGAGCTTCATTAATGTTCCTTGTAGCCACCTGGTATCTGCACTACAGCGTCCCCATCCGCCACCCAACGGGGAGAAAAGCAATAAAATAATTCTTTTAAATTGCTTTATTATTTTTTCAAAAAGTCAGAAAAATTACTTTTCTACTTGGCCCTTGCCAGCCAAAGTTAATTCATTTCTAGGAAAATCCTAGCGTTACGAGTTCAACAGTGCCCTCAGATTTTCGATTTGAGCACTGGTTCAAAAGATAAAAAATCTCACTCGCACATTTACTGAACGTACCTTAAAAAATGTTCAAAAATCCATTCCGGTCTCACCTGGACTCGGAATCACGTGTCGTCAAAGCACATAGTCTCAAAATAATTCCATGTAAATAAAAAAAATTACACATAATTTTTGAGACATTACACTACGTGTGGAATCCTAGGGCTGGTTGTGACTTGGTGACTACATGATTTGGGGGATGCAAGACTTATCGACACTTTATGTGTTATCAAAAATTCGTATGTTATTGAAACTCTTTGTGTTATCGACACTCCATGTGTTATCGAAACTCTGTGTGTTATCGACACTCTATGTGTTATCGACACTTCATGTGTTATTGACACTATGAGTGTTATTGACACTCCATGTGTTATCAAAACTCTTTGTCTTACTGATACTAGGTGTTATGTGGACTACATATGATAATCCTTCTTTTTGTGCTATAGACTTATACCTATATGATATTTTTTTACAATTTATGTGTGGTATACTTCATGTATTTATATGTGGTATACTTTGTGTATTTCTATGTGGTATATTTTGTGTATTTCTATGTTGTATACTTTGTGGTGTTCCTTAGTGGTGTTCCTTTGTGGTGTTCTTTTGTGGTGTTACTTTGTGGCATTCCTTCATGGTTTTACTTGATGGTATTCCTTTATGGTGTTCCTTCATGGTTTTCCTTGGTGGTGTTCCTTCATGGTGTTCCTTCGTGGTGTTCCTTCGTGGTTTTCCTTTATGGTGTTCCTTCGTGGTGTTCCTTCATGGTGTTCCTTCTTGGTGTTCCTTTGTGGTGTTCCTTCATCGTGTTCCTTCATGGTGTTCCTTCGTGGTGTTACTTCGTGCTGTTCCTTCCTCGTGTTCCTTCATGGTGTTCCTTCGTGGTGTTCCTTCATGGAGTTCCTTCGTGGTGTTCCTTCGTGGTGTTCCTTCGTGGTGTTCCTTCGTGGTGTTCCTTCATGGTGTTCCTTTGTGGTGTTCCTTAGAGGTGTTCCTTAGTGGTGTTCCTTCATGATGTTCCTCAGTGGTGTTCCTTAGTGGTGTTCCTCTGTGGTGTTCCACGGTAGTGTTCCTTAGTGGTGTTCCTTCATCGTGTTCCTTCTTGGTGTTCCTTAGGGGTGTTCATTTATGGTGTTATTTATTGGTTTTAATTTTTGGTCTTCCTTCATGGTATTCCTTTGTAATTTCCTATGTTGTATATTTCATTTATGGTTTTAGGGTGCCCTACTGAGTATTGTTTTACTCACCCCTTCATGGGATTCTCCCACACATGTTATGTCTTGTGCAGATGATCGATGATTTGATGGAGTCCTAGGTGGACCAGGACCAGGTGGTGCTTAGTGAGACCAGACGGTTGAGGTTTTCTTCTACAGCTTCAAACAGTTGTCTAGTAACTTTCCCATGAGGTTGGGTATTCTATGGATGAGTTTTAGGAACTTGTGTATTCACTTTTCTAAACTCCTTTTTGGTTGGGCTTGTATTTTGGCCCTATTTACTTTCCAGTTTTCTATTTTCATACTCTTATGTTGGTATTTTAGTGTTACGCATGCTTCTTTACTTAGTTTTTATTGCATTTCAGCATTTTGGGATTGGAGATGTGTGCGTGTGTACAGGTACTTAGGAAAATGCCTCCCATTTGTAGGATATTCCTACTCGGTGCTAGTCGCCAACCTCTGGCCTATTGGAAGTAGGCTTATGGTAATCACAACATGAGCCCCTCTAGGATGTTTCATGATAATAAAATTGTCCCAAGGATGATCTTGGTCAACCATAACTCATAAAATAAAATTAGGAAAAGTTTTAGGGTAATTTTATAATATTTTTAATATTATTTTCACGATTTATTACCTGATTTACCCTTAACTGTGGTAATAAAAATTACTAGTTACTATTCGTATTGTCAAAAAATAAAAGGGAACTATTTAATAAATTTTTAAATTATTATTCTAAATATGGAATCCATTTTTCAAAATTCAAAATGAAACTCCTCCACCCAAGTTACCCAGAGTCAGTGAATTATTTTAATATATTGTCATGTTTATAAGGAATCAAATTCTGAAGGACCAATTAGTTTAGCAATCTTAGAAAATTTATTTCAAAGAAGAAAATTCCACATAGATAATACTTTGATAACACCATTATTATCTTAGATTAACCCTGCATATCAATCATAATATACTTCTTGGAATCCTGGGAAAATAAAACACAACAAAGGGGTGAGCTCAGATGCTCAGTAAGGTTAAACAATACAGCATAAGCTTTCATAAATAAGAGTAAACTTTTAAGGCAAGGTATAAAACCAAAACACAAGACTTTTAAAAATTAACTTTAGCATAATATGGAAAGAATAAATCAAATAATTCCATTTAAACATTCACATGGATATTCTACTAGTTGAATAATCACATTTAATATTAATAACTAATCTCATAATGAGGGAATGCATATTATCAGACATCTGAAACATACCGTCGAGGCCTCAGTCAAGACATCAAAAAATAAAGGGTTAAGGTCTTGGCCAAATCCATATCTGAAAATAAATGGGAACTGCCTCCGCCAATTACATATCTAGTTTGTCTCATGAGACCTACCAATGCATCGATGGATTATAGAAGTCCCCACCCGTCACTTACTAATTCCAATACATTCCTCATATGAAAAGGGAAAAACATCACATAAACATTCATATTAAAACTATCATATGAAATGTTAATACTTTAACCATAAACCATGAATGGTATTAAAATAGAACATCCAAATTCAAACATATCATAAAACCTTTAATATAATATGGATGATTTTATCCTAATAAATAAATCTCAATTATGCATAAAATCCAACAAGGATGTTGATATAGATGAAAATAATCTAATAAAATTATTAAAACTCTTTGAGAGAGATATCCTTTTTTTATTTGAAATATTTCAAAATCCATGAAATTATAAAAGAAAACATTTATTTTTAAAATAACCTTGTAATATTTTAGGGGAATATTCAAAATGTCAAGGCGTCATGAGGATTAAAATAGCCACTCACATTGTGTAAGTGAAAAAAACATTATTTCCTTAATTTTGTGAAAAGTTCATAAAGTACCTCATTTGGAAAATGATGGAAATATTCCATTAAAACCATTTATAAAGAGTCAAACATGGATAAAAATGAATTTAAATAATTTTTTATAATATTTTGAAAAACATTTTAAGAAACACTGACATGGATGATAAAGTTTTACTAGTAGATACTTACATATAAACAATCTCAGATAAAAATGAGATTTTGAAATTAACCCTTATGTAAAAACCTTAAAAGATTTATTTTTGAAAAAAATTGAATAAACTTAAAAATATACATAAAATGTTCTTTATAATCCTCTATATACATATAAATAAATATGTATGATAATATCAAAAATATTGAAATGGAGAAAAGATTAATTCTTTAAACAATCAAAGCGTCCCATACCAATTTGAACATTTAAATAATAAGCCCAATATCTTCAAATGAATCTTAAAATACCATGAAGATAAATTTTTTCATGATATCAAACATAATATTTGCATTACATACACCACACACAATAAATATGTGGTGAATATGGATTATATCTCACAAAAATTAAAAGTGAGACAAAATTCCATTACCTTAGGTCCAATACTCTTTGTACAAGTCTGAAACTCATGTATAATGGTTCTAAACATATTATTAACTTCTACCAGAATTATAATAATATTTATGATATAATATATGATTCATTTAGGACTTTATATTATCATTTTATTAATAATTTCCATGTTAAAGAAACATTTGAGGTAATAATCGCTTTCTTTATCGCACTTGTTTTGACTTGTTATTTATGATCATATTACTTAGATCATGATTTAATTACTTCAATAATGTATAAAATTATTTATATATAATATATATTTAGAATATAAATATATATAATAGATATATATATATTAAATGTAATACACCGTTCATGGAGACGGTTGACCATATGTATGCATGAATGTTGTTTCCATTTTCTTATAGTATTGAATGGAAGTGAATGGAATATATTTAAATACATACATAAATATACATACATATATATATATATATATATATTATTACAGTTTCATTATTATTTCATATATTTCACACTTATTCATAATATATATTTTTATAATCATTCTTACATGGTGAATGTGGAATATGAATCTCATCGCGTCATGGAGACGGTAATCCGTACGTACGCACAAACATTGATATCAATTACTTAATGGTTAAATGGTATGGAATTGGATGGAATATTAATTTTAAAGAAAAAATATCATGTTATATTTATTATTTATATCCTTTATATCTATCATTATACCCATATAAATAAAGTGTACATGAAAAACTGTTTACACCACGGTGTGGAGATGGTATGTCGTACGTACGCACGCATGATGATATTGTTTTTTGTACGATGGGTAAAAGAAGGAATATGGATATAAAATAATAAGAAAAACATATCATAATATATTAAATTCTTTAGTTATTACTTTATTATAGAAACAACATAGGAAGAGGAAGTATAATAAGAGAAGAAATTGAATTGAATTGGTAAAACAATTACCTCTTCTTCGAGTGTCTCCTTTTGATTTGCACAAAAGGACTCCTTAGGTTGGATTTCTGCCCAAAGTACATCCTCTAGGATTAATTAAGTTAGTTTTTGAGAGTAAATGGGTTGTTTTTGGATGATTAAAATTACTTTATAAGTGTTAATTAAAGATAAGGAGTGGTTCCCTTTTACAAGATAGGTGAGTGGCACTTTTAAAAGATCTTAAAATATTAATTTATTATAAATTTATTTTCAGTTTCAAATAGTTCCAAAGTGTAAGATGAGTATGGGTCTAAATATAATCAAACAATGAATTTTATACATGTTTATGTCATAAAACTAACCTTATCTTTTGGATTTAACCCTTAGTTAAACATTTTTACTCTTACCCTGTCTTCTTATATTTTTACACTATAGGGTTAATATAGTTACTATAAAATGCCAAAAGAACCCCAATTAGATCATTTATGACATCTTTGACATTATCCAATATATTTGTACAAACCTTATATTTTTATGACTCTTATATAATTTAATAAAATAGTATTTATTTTAAAATATTATTTATGTCAATTTTAATAATATTCAATATTTTAATTTTTAAAAATATCAAACCAATATTATAACTTCTAAAAAATACATCCAATATGTCATTAACATGTCTAAGTTATATATAAAATTATTGGATTCCATTAATTAAATCAAATTATATTTATTTTAATATTTTTTATATCATTTATTTGATATCTTAATTAATTAAAAAATTACTTCATCATCATTGTGACGCCATTTAATTTATTTATTTAATGTCTAAAAATTATAAATAAATTATCATAGTTTAGATAAATTTATTAGGTTTATAAATACTATTTATAGTCGACCATATCACTTAGATAACCTCATATTAAAAATAAAATAATTATTAAAATTTGAATATGACATTTTTAACTCTTCTTTAAATAAAATATAATAAATGTCCTAATCTAACACAAGTGGCTTAAAAAGGATAATATTTATGAAATAAGTTTGTTTTGGGTCGAACAATAATTATCTAATGAAATTAGGACAAGTATTAGGGTAATTTTATATTATTATAATATTATTTTTACCTTTAATTACCCTATTTACCTTTAACCATGGTAAATAAAATTCAAAAGTTACTATTCACCAAAAAATTGATCCTATTAGACCACATTTTTCATACTTATTACAAACATGTTTGTCCCTTTTAAAAAATTCAATTCACAGAAGCTGTAAAATTACATTTAATGATAATCCCCAAATGTGGCTAGAAGGGGGTAAAAAGACATTAAAAAAGTTCAATGAATTCTTATATCTAATTATATTATAAAAAATTATTCTAATGACCTATATTGGGTTAATATATGTATTATTTATCTATTATGACTTTAAAATCAATTTAAATTAAAATAATTATTTAAATGAAAAATTCGGTTTTTTAACAATAATGTAGTGTTTTTCACTATTCATCAAAAATTGAAAGTTTTTAGAAAAAATCATCTTAAGATAATTTTGATATTATGAATTCAAAAATGAAGTCTATTTTACCAATTTAAATTTCTAATAGTGTCTAAAATTAAGTTTATTATTGTTCACAAAAGGACATAAAAAGTAGTTCCTTTAAGAAAATGGTATTTCTAAACATATAACCACTTTACCAAAACTTATACATTTCATTATAAATATGTTTTATTTATGTGAAAAATTTATAAATAGAATTTAAAAATTATTTATTTCTATTTATATTACTATATTTAAATGATAAGTTATAAATCTATCATTTAAATAATTTTAACACTAAAGTGTTGTTTCGTAGAAACTAAATCTGGCAGGTTACGTAAGCCAAGTCAGTGTTTCATGCAACACAAGCTATCAAAGATAACTTACCATGAAATATTGGGGTGTTAAATTCTCCCCTCCTTCAATAAATTGTGCCATAATAATTTAATCTTGAAATCAAAATCTATGGTTTAGACTTTTCAAAATATATTTATTGAAATCCCACATCGGAAATGGATTAATGGGACCTCAATTTTAAAATAAAGAAAGGTACATATGCAGGTCACCAAAGATAACACATAATAGGGATCCATGTAATAAAACATGGACATTAATGAAAAATTAATCATCATGTTCTGATGGAGAGTGATAGAGAACATGATGAGTAGAAAGTTAACAATCACATACTTATAAATCTTTGATGATTTAAGGGACCATTTTATTCATCATAAAAAGTACTTGGATAAAATTTTTGGTTTCAATATACTTTCCCTAGATTTGAAGAATTATTATACTATTCATAAAATAACCCAATTGATTTATTTCCATGTCATAATCTTAATCTCATTCTTTGGTTTTTATTCGATCTATTTTCACTTCATCCCTTACACCTAGAAATGAATGTTCAAAATATATTTTTCACACATAAAGATATTTTGATAAATCATAAAGCCCTCAAGTATTTCCTTAATCATCTAAATATTTACTAAAACCAAAAAGGTTAGCCCAAAGTATACAATAAATCATATTTTAACCACAAAAAATAATATCCAGTGTTCAAATTACTCCATTCCAACCTTAAGACATGACCAAAATAATTCCATCCAAATTCATTGTCCAATAACTCTCTAAATTTCCAAAATAAATCTTGACATTATATTCCCCAAACAATGTAATGTAGATCTTATTTCCACTCACCAAATATTTAATTACCTTTAAAAAACATTAATGAAAATGTTCATGCCTCCAAATCTTTAAAGAAAATGTATTTTAGTACAATCCTTAAATATCACATTATTTTTATAAACAAAATATAATAACATAATTATTGGATCCAAAAACATAAATACATTAATTATTCCACTTTGACTATAGTAAAAGCCTAAGCTTAACCTTGATCCATTTTCCTCTTCTGATCCATATTTCCTTGATGCTTTGGACAATAATTTTCTTAATGTCCCATCTATTTAAAATTATAGAATTCTACATTTGCAGCTTCTTTCTTTCCCCTAAAATCATGATCATGACTTCCTTTCTCACCACACTTGAAACAAAAACCTTTTCCATTTAAGCATGAAGTAGGGTTTTCCCTTCAACATTTTTCACGTGTGGGAAAATAATTCTTTCCCTTATTCCCATTATCTGTCTCTTAATCCACCATTCTATTCTTCTCTTTATTTAACTTAAAATCATAAAAATTAGATAATTCATTTTCTATCTTGATAGCACATGAGACTATATCTTTGTATGATGAGAATGATTGTGAGACCAGTGATTGTCATAGGAATGGTTTTAACCCATCAAAGAATCGATCAATCTTACTTCTTGGGTTACGTATGTAGTCTGTAACATGCCTTGCTAACCTTGTGAAGCTAGCCTGATACTTTGAAACATTCTCATCCTCCTTTTTCCTCAGAATCAAAAATTTCCTTTCCATATCAGCTTGTTGTTCTCGAGGAAAGTATTTTTCTAAGAAAGGTTCTTTAAACTCCCTCCATTCTATATTTTCTACTTCTTCATCTTTTTTTGTATTTTGAATTAATGAACACCATTGATCTGCATCTCCTGAGAGATGGTAAACTGCCATGACAACTTTTTCTCTTTCATTACTTCCTAAAGAAAGAAAAAAATTTCTCAGAGGAACTTATCCATTACTCAGCTACAAATGGATTTATAGTCCCATTGAATGTTGGAGTTTGTTTTCTCATGAAGTGGTCTAACATTGATTCTCCTCATTGTGGATTAGGGTGCTCCATATGGGTAAGGTTATAATTCATAACCTAAGTCATCTATCCCATTACGATTATAATCTATTCAGAAATAGTTGTATCTTTATATCCACTATAATTATCTTTCATAGGAGGTAAATCTCTACATGGATTATGTGCATTGATACAGTTTTCATTACTTCCACTAGGTTCCATTTATAAATAATGGCATACACTAGATTAGGTTATGAATCAAAATGCATAATTCCAAACTAGTAAAATACTTAACATAAATTGAAAGATTTATGAATATCTAATCTATAATAATAAAAATGGTTTCATTGGGATATTTACTAAAAAATACTTCTTAATGGTTTGTAAATAAGAAATGTGAATTATTTTAAGAATATCCCCCAAGAGTGTCAAACTAGGTGTTCATTAAGGCCCATTTTCGTGTACCAGGTTACTAAGAGTCAGGTCGAAACACCATGTCAGATTTTTTACTCATAGGTACATTTATTCCAGAACCACTTCCACTTGTAGTATCTAAACATGGATGCACTTCTTGAAAAATCTAAAAAAATTAGTTTACCAAAATTCTAGGATATTCTTTTATACTTATTCTAAAAGTGTATCTTAGGGTTATGAACCCTAATCTAAGCCTTCTAAATATAATTTCCAAGGTTATTGTTAAACTTCCTTTGATACCAAATTTAATTCCCCAACCCCAGTTACCCAGAGTTAGTGCATTATTTTAATACATTTTCATGATTACAAGGAATCAAATCCTGATGGACCAATCAATTTAACAGTCTTGAAAAATATATTACATATGTGAACTTTACATTACAATTCAAATAATAAAATAAAATATAAATAATCCTTTTGTAATGACATTATTCTATTAGATTAACCCTACATATCAATCATAATACACTTCTTGTAATCCTAGGAAAATAAAACATAAGAAATGGGTGAGATCAGGTACTCAGTAAGGTTAAAAAATAAAGTAGAAACTTTCATAAATAAGCATAAACTTTTAAGGCAAGGTATAAAACTGAAAAAAAACCTTTTAAACATTACCTTAAAAATATTATGGAAATAATAAATAAAATAATTCTATTTAAACATTCACATGGATATTTTAATAGTATAATAATCACATGTGATATCAATAAATAATCTCATAATGAGAGAATGCATAATTCTGGACATCTAAAATATAAAGTCGAGGCCTCAGAAAAGTCATCTGAGAATAAATAGGTATGGCCTCAGCCAAATCCATATCTAAAAATAAATGGTAAAGGACATGAACAAGACCATATCTAGTTTGTCTCATAATACTTGTTGATGCATCAAGGGACTATAGTAGTCCCCACCCATCACTTACTAAGTCCAATACATTCCTCATATGAAAAGAGTGAAACATAACATAAAAATTCACATTAAAACTAACATACGAAATGTTAATACTTTAACTATACACCATGAATGGTATTAAAATAGCACATACATAGTCAAACATACCATAAACCCTTTAATAAAATATAGATGATTTTATCATAATAAATTAATCTCAATTAAGTATAAAATCCAATAAGGATGTTGACATAGATGAAAATAATCTAATAAAATTATTAAAACTCTTTGAGAGAGATATACTTTTTGTTGTTGTAATATTTTAAAATCCACACAATTATAAAAGAAAAAATTTATTTTTAAAATAACCTTGTCAGCTTATAGGGTATGCTTTTAAATCTTAAGGTGTCATGATGGCAGAAATAGCCACTCATACTGTATAAGTTAAAAAACATTCTTTCCTTAATTTGTCGAAAATGTCATAAAGTACCTCATTAGGAAAATGACTGAAAGATTCCTTTAAAACCATTAATAAAGAGTCAAACATGGGTAAAAATGACTTTAAATAATTTTTTATAATATTTTGAAAAACATTTTAAGAAACATGGACATGGATGATAAAGATGTCCTAATAGATACTTGCATATAAACAATCTCAAATAAAAATGGGTTTGTGAAATTAAACCTTACGTAAAAACCATAAAAGATTTATTTTTGAAAATATGTGAATAAACTTAAAAATAGACATAAAATGTTCTTTATAATCCTTTATATACATATAAATAAATATGTATGATAATATCAAAAATATTGAAATGGAGAAAGGATTAATTCTTTAAACATTCAAAGCCTCTCAAATTACTTTAAAAATTTAAATAATAAGCCCAATTTCTTCAAATGAATATTTAAATACCATGAAGATAAATGTATTCATGATATCAAATATAATAGGGGAAGTACATACACCAAAAACAAGAAATAGGTGGTGAACATGGCTCATATCTCATGAAAATTAAAAGTGAGAAGGAATTCCCTTACCTTAGGTCTGATACTCTCTGTACGTGTCTGAAACTCATGTATAATGGTTTTAAACATATTATTAACTTCTACCAGAATCATAATAATATTTATAATACAATATATGATTCATTTATGACTTTATATCATACATTTCTTAATAATTTACAATTTAAAACAACATTTCGGTTAATAATCGCTTTCTTTATCGCACATGTTTTGACTTGTTATTCTTGATCGTATTACTTAGATCATGATTAAATTAATTACAAAATGTATAACATGATTTATATATCATATATATTCAGAATATAAATATATATAATAGATAGATATATGAAATTCAATACACCATTTATGGAGATGGTAGGTTGTACATATGCATGAATGTTGTTTCCGTTTTCTTATCGTATTGAATGGAAGTGAATGAAATATATGTACATAAATACATACATACAGACATACATATACATACATATATATATATATATATATTATTAAAATAAAATTATTGTTTCATATATTTCATACTTATTCATAATATATATTTTTATAATCATTCTTGGATGGTAAACGTGAAAGATGAATCTCATCGCGTCGTGGAGATGGTAAGTCGTACTTACGCACGAACGACGACATCATTTTATTAATGTTCAAATGGTATAGAATTGGATGGAATATTAATTTCAAAGAAAAAATGTCATTTTATATTTATTATTTACATCCGTTATATTTATCTTTATACCCATATAAATAAAGTGTACATGAAAAACAGTTTACACCACAACGTGGAGACGGTCAGCCATACGTACTCACGCATGGTGATATTATTTTTCATATGATGGGTAAAAGGAGGAATATGGTTGTAACATAATAATAAAAATATCTCAGAATATATTAGATTCTTTATTTATTATATTAGTATGGAAACAACATCGGAATAGGAAGTATAAGAAGAAAAAAATTGAATTTAATTGGTAAAACAATTACCTCTTCTTCAAGTGTTTCCTTTTGATTTGCAAAAAAGGACTCCTTAGGTTGGATTTATTCTCAAATTATGGCCTCTAGGATAAATTTAGGGAGGTTGGGAGAGGAAATGGGTAGGTTTTGGCCTATCCAAAGGGCTTTATAGGTTTGAATTAAAGAGGAGAAGTTCCCTTTTATAAGGGACGTGAGGGGAACTTTTGGAAGATCCTAAAATATTAACTTATTATAAATTGATTTTCGGTTTCAGATAGCTAAAAAGTGATTTATTTATAGGATAATATGAGGATGGGTTGAAATATCATCAACCAATTAATTTTAGATATGTTTAGGTCATAAAAGTAACCTTATCTTTTGGATTTAACTCTTACTGTGTCTTCTTGTATTTTTACACTATAGGGTTAATATAGTCAATATAAAATAACAAAAGAACCCCAATTGGATCATTTATGAAATATTTTACATTATTAAATCTATTTGGACGAAACTTATATTTTTATGACTTTTATATCATTTAATAAAATAGTATTTATTTTAAAATATCATTTATGTCAATTTTAATATTATTCAATATTTTTATTTTTACAAATAACAGAACAATATGATAACTTAGAACCAATACATAAAATATGTCATTAACATGTCTAAGTTATATATAAAATTAGTGCATGTCATTAATTAAGTCAATTTTATTTATTTTAATATTTTTAATATCATTTATTTGATATCTTAATTAATTAAACAGTTACATCATCATCATTGTCACTGTTTAATATATTTATTTAATGTCTAAAATTTATAAATAAATTATAATTATGTAGATAAATTTATTATATTTCTAAATACTATTTATAGTTGACCATATAACTTATATAACCTCATATTAAAAATAAAATAGTTATTAAAATTTGAATATGACATTTTTAACTCTTCTTTAAATAAAATATAATAAATGTCATAACCTAACACAAGTGGATTCAAAATGATCATATTTATAAAATAAGGATGATTTGGGTTGAAAAATTCTTATCCAATGAAATTAGGATAAGTGTTATGGTAATTTTATAATATTATAATATTATTTTTACCTTTAATTACCTTATTTATCTTTAACCATGGTAAATAAAATTCAAAAGTTACTATTCACCAAAAAATATTTTGATCCCAATAAACCATAGTTTTTATACTTATTAAAATCATTCATATTCATTTTTTGAAATTCAATTCACTTAAGTGGTAAAATTATGTTTAATGTTAATCTGTAAATGTGGCTAGAAAGCTAGTAGAAAAACATTAAAAAATCAATGAATATTTATATCTAATACTATTATAAAAATTATTACAATGGCCTAAATTGGGTTAATATATGTATTATTTCTCTATGTTGACTTTAAAATCAATTTAAAGTATAATAATTATATAAATGAAAAATTTGGGTTTTATCAATAATACAACGTTTTTTACTATTCATTAAAAATTGAAAGTTTTCAGAAAAAATACTAAAAAATCACCCTAATATAATTTTGATATTATGAATTCAAAAATGATGTCTATTTTACAAAATTAAATTTCTAAGAGTTTCTGAAATTAATTTTATTATTGTTCACAAAAGGGCATAAAAAGTAGTTCCTTCAAGAAAATACTATTTCTAAACGTATGACTAATTTACCAAAACTTATACATTTGACTATAAATATGTTTTATTTATGTGAAAAAATTATAAATAACATTTATAAATTATTTTATTACTATTTATATTACTATATTTAATGGATAAGTCATAAATATATCATTTAAATAATTTTAACACTAAAGTGTTGTTTTGCAGAAACTCAATATTGCGTGTTACACAAGCCAAGTCAGTGTTTTTGGAAACACAAGATATTGAAGATAATTTACCATGAAATATTGGGGTGTTACAAAAAAACATAAATAGATAAAATTAATTTAAACTTAATTCTGTGGACAGAACAAGAAAATGAGTTTTTAAAGTAAAAATGTTTAAAAGATTACAATGTTTTTATATCCAAAGTCAATGTGAAATTTATTCTAATGACCCAAATTATATTAAATTATATAAATTTATCTAATTATATTTTAAAACCAATAAAAAATATAATTTAACATTATAAATTATTTAGATGAAAAAAAAAATTCAATTAAAATCCAGTATTTGTCACTATTCATCGAAATTTGAAACTTATCAGAAAAATACCAAAAAATAAATCAAAGTAAATTTTTATATTAATATTTAAAATAAGAGGTTTATTTTTAAAATATTATTTTTAAAAGTTTTAAATTTATTTTTAAAACAAGTGCGCAATCAAAAGGAGACAAAACTTCCTTTAGAAAAATATAGCTTTCTATGCGTAAAAGTAGATTTATTTTTATATCATGTATAAAAATCACATAAGATTAATGTAAAAAATTATATTGTACATATAATATATATATTTCATAATGCGGTTAATACTATTCATTCCCACCAATTTAACTATTAGGTTATAATAATATTTCATTATACGGTTAAGTTGGGTGTTGTGTGCAACTTAAGCTTTCAAAGCGATTAAATTTAAAAAGAGGCATACCATAAAATATTGGGGTGCTACATTCTCCCATACTTAAATAAATTATGTCCCCAAAATTTTAAATTTCACTTCAAAAATCAAATTTTGATACTTCAAAATTATTTTGTGGGAAACCCACATAAAAAATAGGGTTAATAAATCATCCTCTTAATAAGAGGGGAAGAGAAATGTGAAGGTCACTGAAAAAATAGGCTTTTGAATGGGAAAACATTAGTGTGAAGTGAAAACTTGTACATGGAAGAGAAATATTACTATCAAGTTATGATGGAGAGTGATAGACAACATAGTCATTAGAAAGTTAACCATCTCAAAACCATAAATTTGTGATCGGTTAAATGACCATTGATTTTTCAAAAAGAAAATTAAATGGATAATTTTTTTCCAAAATAATTTTCCTAGAGTTGAGGAATTCTTTTAAATTTTAGATAAATAACTTGAGAAAATAAACTTACCTAATTAATTTTGATGCCACTAGAATATTCTTATCCTTTAGTTGCACTTCGATCTATTTCTACTTTATTTCTTAAACCAAGGGATGGATATTCAAGATTAATTTTATGTTTTAATAACCTTTATCAAAATATACATAAGTCATTCCTTCTATATTTAAATATTTATCAAAACAAAAATGGTTAGCACAAGTTATCCGATATAATAAATCTTACTTTAACCTCAACCTATAATATCCAATGTTCAACTTAATCCATTTCATCTGTAGTTAACCTTAAGACTCATCCAAGATTCTTTTATCCAAATTCAAAGTCCAAAAATTTAGAAGGAAGGTTACTAAATTTCCAAAAATCACCTTGATATTAGATTCCCCAAACAATATATTGTATATATTATTATCACATGCCAAATATTTTATCACCTTAAAAACCAAAATGAAAACGTTCATGCTTCCAAATCCTTAAAGAAGAAGTACCAAAGTAAAATCCTTATATATCTCCTGATTCTTATAACCAGAGAACCATTTATAAAATAATTCTTGAATCCAAATACATATAAACTTTAATCATTCAACTTCATTCTTAAACCATTAACTACACTTTATCATATTCTTTCTTAATACCTCCTTCCTTTCATTTTTCTTTTGTAGTATCTTCATCATCAGCAGTATATCTAGTACTTGTATATCCTTGGTGATTCTAACCATTGACCAAAACATAAAGAAAAATGTGAGAAACACTAATCATAGTTGTATAGGCCTAAAGAATCATTTATAAAATGTATAAATCATGACACTTTCTCAATATATGAGTCATTAAGTTTAACCTAGGTTATCCATGGTATTATAAAATCTACAGGTTGATATCCTATACTTATACTTATCCTCTGAGTCAGTCAGAGAGTTATTATTTCTAATCCATGATTTTCTAAATCTAGTTCCCAAGGTCTCTACTAAACTTTCTCATATACCAACTATAAATAACTTGACCCCAGTAGCCCGAAGTCGGTGCCTTGATTTTTTAAATTGTCATAATATATAAGTAATCACATCCTAAAGGACCAAAGAGTCTAGTAGTCTTGGTAAACTAGATACATATTTGAAATTAAAATTATATTTTAAACATAAAATTAAAAAAAAAGTATTTTATGTGAGAACACCATTATTCCTCTTAGTGTAACCCTACATATCAGTCATAATATAATTCATAGAATCATGGGAAAAATGAAACATAATAAAGGGGTGATCTTAGATGCTTAGTAAGGGTATACATATAGTAGAAGCTATCATAAAAACATAAATGATTATAGAAATGTGATTAAATAAAACACATGCTGTTTAATCAATAACCTGAGCATAATATGGTAGGAATAGAAGATGATCAAATAATTCTATATAAATAATCATATGAAAATAAAAATTAACCATGGATAATCTAAATAATTGAATAATCACATGGAATATCAATAACTGAATTCATGATGATGGAATGCATAATGTTGGACATCTGAAACATACCATCAAGGTCTCAGCCATGACATCTGAAAATAAATGGTTAATGCCTCAGCCAAATCCATATCTAAAAATTAATGGGCAATGCCTCAACCAAGTCCATATCTAGTTTGTATCATGAGACATATCGATGCCTCGAAGGGATATAGTGGGCCCCACCTGTCACTTTATAATTCCAATACATTCCTCATATGAATGGGCTGAAACATAAACAACATAAACATTCATATTAAAAAATAGAATACAAAATGTGAATACTTTAACCATAAACCAATAATGGCATCAAAATAGAACATCCATATTCAAACTAATAATAAAACATTCAATAAATATGGTATATGATATTATAATATATCATCCAAAATTAATAATAAGATTAAAAAAGGGTGTTGACATAAATGAAAATACTCTAAAAAATTGTTGAAAATTCTTGAGAGAAATATGATTTTTTTACTTTGAAATAATTTATTTAAAAGGTTGAACATTTTAAAAAAATATTTTCTTTAAAAGGGTCCTTGTAAACTTTTAAAGGAATCCAAAAATTAAATAATAGTCATGTTAGTAGGAAATTCATTGTCGTTGTATATGTTAAAAAATAGAACATTTATTTTGTCGTTTATCAAAACATTCCATATAAAATGCATAAAAAGATTCATTTTAAAAACCTTTTAATGAAATTAAAAATAGAAAAAAATACTTTATGATCCTTTTATATCCATGTAAATAAATATGTAAAATAATATCAAGAATATTGACATGGAGAAAAATATTTTCAATTAAATCTTTAAACATTCAAGGTGCCCCATACCACTTTGAACATTTAAATCATAAACCCCATGAAAGAATAAAATTTAACATAAGATTAAATAACATTATAATAAATAAATAAATTACATTATAAGTAAAAGTGTATGTATATACACCTCATAAAGGAAGGTGGGTGTATAACATCAAAATATGCCTCGATGAAAGGATATTGAGACAAAGTCCCTTACCTTATGTTTCCTTTAGTCGAATGTGATTTAACCCCCTGTATAATGGTTTTAAGAATGTTATTAAATTATATCATAATATTAATCATATTTATGATATCATATATGATATTATTTTATTATTTTATCACCCTTAAGTTAGTAATATTTTGTTATTACCCTTATTTCGGGTGTTAACTACTTCATTTTCCTATGCATGTTTTGTCATGAATGTCTCGGTTATTTTGAATAGGATATATATCCAACATCTCCAGAATAATATTCATGTTATAAATATAATATTTAATCATTAAATACAATTTTATATTCATTATTGAATGTTTTATGTGGAAAATTAATTGCATCACATCGTGGAGATGGTAGGTCTTGCGTATGTATGAGCGATGGTATCATTCCCTTAATTCGTGAAAGGATAAGGAAGTGTATGATATATTAAATTTTAAATAATAAATATAATGTAATAATTATCATATATATCCATTATTTCCATCATTATACCCATCCAATTAAAGTGGCGATGAAAAATATATTACACCGTAGTGTAGAGACGGTAAGTCGTGCGTACGCACACTTGGTGTTTTCATTTTCCATAGGATGGATAAAAAGAGGAATATGGTCATCCCATAATCATAATAAAATCTCAGAATATTTATGATTCTATATTTATTACTATATTATGGAAACAACACATGATGAGTAAGTAGAAGAAGAAATGAACTTGGATGACTTGGTGAAAATGATTACCACTTCTTCAGCGGGCTTCCTTTAGATCTCTTCTTAAGGGATATAAGGTTGGTATTTTTGGAAGACCAGAAACTAAATAACTTATATAATAATTTTTTTAGGAGAAATTAGTAGGGTTTTGTTGATTTAGAAGGTTAAAAGTGGTGTAAAGAAGTGAGGGAGGTGGTTCCCATTTATAATTGAGGTGAGGTGCACTTTTGAAAACTCCCAAAATATTAAATTAATATAAATTAATTTTAAAATAAAAATGTCCCCAACGTGATTTATTTCTAATATAAGATGATTATTGGTCAAAATAATATAAAAAAACAATTTTTAAGCAATTTTTAGTCACTTTATTACCCTTATCTTTTGGATTTAACCCTTATTTAATCCCTTTAACTCTTACTGTAACAACATGTGTTTTTACTTTTTAAGGGTTAATATAGTTAATATAAAATTATAGACAAACCATAAATGGATAATTGATGAAATTTTAAACCTTATCTAAATAATTTGTCCAAATTTTATATTTTTATGAATTTTATATCATTTTATAAAATTTTATTTGTTTTTAATATCATTAATATCTATTTTAATCCTATTAATTACTTGACTTTTTAAAAATATCATAACAACATGATATATTTGAAAAAAACTCTTTTAAAACATCACTAATGTGTAAAATATATCTATAAAATTAATTTATGACATTAATTATCTAAAATTATAGTTATTATAATATTCTTAATATCATTTATTTTATATTTCAATTAACTAAACAATTACTAGATCATCATTGTGCAAGATTTTAAGATAATTATATATTTTATAAAATTAAAAATAAATTACCCTGATTATGATAAAAATTTTATATTTACAAATAATATTTATAGTATAATATATTCTCTAGGTAACCCCATGTTAGAATATTTAACTTGTTAAAAACAAAAGTATGACATCTTTGACTTTTCTTTAAAATAAAATACTATAAAAGTCATAAAGTCATCCAAGTGCCTCCAAGAGGCCATAAAATCGTCCCAAGGATTATTTTGGTCTAAAATAACTCATATAATAAAATTATTACAAGTTTTAGTGTAATTTTATAATATTTCTAATATTATTTTTACCCTTTATTACCTGATTTAACCTTAACCATGGTAATAAAAATTACTAAAGTTACTATTCATGTTTTCCAAAAATAAAAGGAACATATTTAATAAATTTTTAAATTGTGATTATAAAAATGGAATCCATTTTTAAAAATTAAAAAAACATAAATAGATTAAATTAATTTAAAATTAATCCGGTTGATGAAATGAGAAAATGAGTTCTTAAAGTGAAAACATTTAAAAGATTGAAATATTTTTATATCCAAATTAAATGTGAAATTGATTCCAATTAACTAAATAATATTAAATGATATAAACTTTATCTAATTATATTTTAAAAATAATAAAAAATATGGTTTAATAATATAAATTATTTAGAAAAAAAGCTGTTTTCAATTAAAATCCAGTATTTTTTACTATTCATCGAAATATAAAACTTATTAGAAAAATACCAAAAAAAATCAACCAAAGTAAATTTTTATATTAATATTTCAAATAATAAATTTATTTTTTCAAAAATAATTTATTAAATTGTCAAAATTTAGTTTTAAAATAAGTGCGCCCTCAAAATATTGCAAAATTTCCTTTAGAAAAATATAGCTTTTTATGTGTAAAAGTGGATTTATTTTTATATCATGTCTATAAAACACATAATATGAATATAAAAAGTTATATTGAACATGTAATATAAAAAATTTATAATTTTTTAATACTATTCGTTCCCTTCAATTTAACAGTAAGGTTATAATTTTATTTCATTGTATGGTTAAGCTGGGCATTGTGTGCAATGTAAGCTATCAAATAGATTATATTTAAAAAGAGACATACCATAAAATCTTGGGGTGTTACAATGATGATGTATATAAAGTATATATATGATATTTATAACATTATTATACCTATTTAGTTAGTATATTATATATATACATTTTTTACTTTCCTTTCCGTAGGGGATACGATAACGTTAATCGTGTGTACGGTGGACTACCACCTTGCGAAGTGATGTGATTCGTCTTTCACTAACGCTTTACATAGAATATAATAAGGATTAATTTAATGAATATATGTGATATAAATTTCACAATTATGATATTCATGTCATATTTATCATTACTACAATATAATATATCATTTTACTTTTTTACACTGAAAAATTATAACATTGTTCTTGTATGTGTGGACTACCACCTTCACGAAGCGATGTGACTCTATTTTCATAACCAAATCACATAGATGATATATATAAGTATATTTAATGAAATAATATGTTATATAGGATATTATGATCATTTTTGAAAGGTAAAACATTACTTTCCTTTTTTCTATAATGATCATTAAAAAATGGAAATGTTTCTCATTCGTGTGTATGAGCTACCGTATCTATGATCATAACATACTTAATTTTTCAAAACCATATTTAATTATTGGTATTAAAATAATAATTTATATATAAATATTATAATTAATTAATTATTAATATTATTATAGAGATTTTTAAACTGTATAATATTCACAAGAACCATAACTTTCATGACAAAGCATGAATGAGAAAACACGACTATTACCACATGAAACAATGAAAACAATGAAGGATTATTAAAAAATGGATGATAATATGTTATAAAAAAACATATTTGATATTATAAATATTAAAATATTTATATAATAAGTTAATAAAATATTTAAAATCACTATAAAGAAGTTTAAAGCATGTTCAACCAACAGGAAGTGTGAGGTAAGAGATTTATATTCCCCCTTTTATTTATTGGAGACATATGTAAATCCACCACTCATTTTTTTGTGTAAATACTTCCCATTTAACATGTTATATCAATAATACCATTATTTTAATGATATTTAAATGTTCATCTGATGTTATTTTTTATTGGGGATTACAATTCAAAATATTACTAAAGCGATAAGGGATTTCTAGTCTCTCTTTTATGTATGGGAGGCATATGAAAAATCACCACTCATTTCTTTTGTGCAATGTATATACTACCCCTTTGACATGTTATATAGTTAATCCCTTTATTTTAATGATATTTAATGTTTCATTTGATTTTATGTTTTATTTTGGATTATGATTCAAAATATTACTAAAGTGGTAGGGGATTTTTGTCTCAATTTTCCTTCTTTGAGACTTATGTCATGTTATGCACCTATTTTATTTTATGTGCTATATATACAGACCCTTGACATGTAATATAATTTATTTATTTATTTTCATGATATTATAAGTTTCATTTAATGTTATCCTTACTTGGGGATTATTATTCGGATTTACCAAATTGGTAACAGTTTTATGTTACAATCTCAATGTTTATCTAAATTTTTTATGATTAAGTCTCCCATATTGAAATATTATAATCTAAATATCAATAATTATCAATAATTTTCTTCCCCTATGGAAATTCGTGATATTTTCAAGTAATACTACCATTTTTTCACTCTTTGGTACTTAAAAAAATTAGAGTTTTTTTAAGAAAAATCATATTTATTTCTCTCTTCAGTCGAAAACCTTTTTTCTTACAAAAAAAGTTTTCTAAAAATGTTTTCAAAAATGTTTTTATCATTCCCAAAATGATTTATTAGATATATTTTTACCTATGTTTTTTGTTTTTATAAAAAACATTTTGAATGTAACCTTCGTATCCTCTTCCAAATAATCCCCATTTGGATTTTACCAAAAATGTGAAAGGAAACTTGTTTTTATGTGTATGGAATGAACATAATTTTCCACCATTATAAACATTATTTTCTTTGAATTTTCCTTTATAACTTTTCAAACTTAATTTCAAATAAAAGTTTTTTCAAAAAAAATTAATTTTTTTTTTCAAAATGGAAAGAATATTTTCCTCAAAAAATGTTTTAAATGATTTTTAAAACTTCCTTTAATTTTTCCAGGTTATTTTCAAATAAAAGGATTTTAAAAAAATTATTAATTTTAAATTTAAATATTTATTTTTAAAATAAATGTTATTTTCATTAAAAATGTTCCAATTGATCTTTAAAAATCATTCTTCATCTGAGATGGCATCCTTTGTTCTTACTTATGATCCAATGAGGATATTTTGTAATGATACCATCCTCATTCTTTATCTTAAAGAATAAAGATTGTTTCAATGAAATTGTTATGGAACCCATTTCTTTTCCATGGGATAATCATTTTTCAAAGAGATTATCAAGGAACCCATTTATTTTCTATGGGTTAATAAAATTTAAAATATATTTTCATGGAACCCATTTCTTTTAAATGGGTTAATCATGTTTCAAAGAGATTTTTATGGAACCTATCTCTTTTTCCTGGGTGAATCAAGTAATAATTATTGTTATTCTAAATTTTTTATTCATGAATAGTGCTTGGACATTACAAGTGAGCTCGATACATCTTATATAAAGGGTTGATCCCCATTATATCTCATGGGTGAACTTGGTATATCTTATATAATAGGTTCACCCATATATAATTAATTGGTCCCAATACAACTTATATTATGGGTGCAGCCAGATAACACCAGGTGAGCCTATTATATCCTATACGATGAGTGCACCCAGATCACACTCCAACAAATGGGTTAATGATTATGTTCTTTGAAAAATTATATTATAAGTCAAAATTATATTTATTACATTTGTAAGGGATCTAAAAGGGTTATATAAGTGTTCTATGGTGATGTTATAATATACCAAATATATGTTTTTCATGGGTTTATAATGTTTACTTTGATTAATATTTGTATCACATGGCTCATGATTATTGATTTTTATGACTATTTCCTTTTTAAACCCTTATTATATGTTTCATGATTGATGGTTTGGGTATTTATGGGTAAGAGTTCTTCTATGATTCGATCATACACTCTAATTATGCCATCATACCCTTATTCACTTCTTATGTTCATTGATGAATTTCAATTGTTAATTCTTATTTTTACCCTTACTGAGAATTTTAGCTCACCCTTATTATGTTTCCTCTTTCCCAGGTTATAAATAATGAGTTTGAAAAAATTATGTCTATAAGAGATTTTATATTGATGGTGATGATGATGACTTAATTTGAAATAAGAAATTATGGGTTAAGTGGTAGAAATTATCATTTTAAATCATGGATATAATTTATGTTGGAGTTTGTCCTGATTCTCAAAAAATATAAACCTAAAAGGTCCTTGTGAATATAAGTGATCCAAATTTTCATTTTTAGGTTGTAAGGTTTGTATGGAGAAAAAATTGGGTAGAAATTATCAGTATCAAAGTTGAAAATGTAAAGATTATGATTTCACCATCGGATCTTAGAGTACAGGTTCTGAGCTGCTATTTTTGTTATCAGAGTAAATGTTTAAATAACTTGTTATATTAGGATGTTATCATGTGAGGTTATTTTAATGGTTATGGATACCATCATAGGTCTATAAGATTAAATATGATCATAAGTTCAAAGTCTTAGACAACCCTTTGATATTTTAAGTGATGATATATTAAAGTGATTAATGACATTTTAGGTGACATTTTATTAGGTTTAATTATATGTAAATATTCTTCTTAATGATAAGTATGCATTTAAATTTTTTGGAAATAAGATTTAATCTATTGATAATATTTAGGGTTTATATAATCTTAAATAATGTGGAAATTATGGGAACATGAGTTTTATTGTATATATAACCCTAAGATTGAGAAGTTATTTAGTGAATAAGTGATTAAGGTCATTTAAAAAAATAGATATTGCAATATTTTTGGGCTTGAAACCAAAAAGTTATGAGATAACATTTTAGATTAAAACACCCTTTTATTTTGAGGTTATTTATGATTGATTTATTTATAACATTGTGTCTTACTATTTAATTTTGAAGATTAATGAAGGTTTAATAATTTTGGGAATTATCATACCATGTGATAACCTTTTTGGTTTTGGTTAATGTCAAAAGATATGTGGAATATATTTTTATTCTTTTATGGCTATATGATCCTTTAAAAGTTTATATTTATTTCTTCATGTATTAAAATTTCATCTTAAATACTCATTTTTTGCAGAAAAAGATGATATTCTAATGGAAATTGGATAAAGTATGAAATTATACTTGAAAAGTAAGTGAATTTCACTATTTTTGTAGTATATATGGAGAAATAATTCCTCAAATCTAGTAAAATTATCTTGAAACAAAAAATTTATCCTACTACATTTATATTAAATCTATCAGATAGTCTTTTAGATCATCACATATCTATGGTTTCGAGGCCCTTAACTATACATTGATCATTAAATTTCTTGTGATAAAGGACCACAATTACTATCTATAATTATTTATGATTTTCTCTCATGTCCAAATCTTTACTTCCTACCTAGGTTCTCCAATTTGGAATCCTAGTCATGTGTATTCCATATGACATTTGTACTTCCCTTTATTTATTATTAAGATGGTGTTTATTAACCCTTTTTAGGATATATGTTTATAAAAAAAATATTTTCAAATTTAAATCCTTTGATTACCAATATAAAGTTCAAATTTCAAGGATACAATTTATTAATGGGGGGAGGATGTAACACCATGATATTTTAAAAGAATAAAATTATGTTCGATGGTGTAAACGACATGTAAAACTTAGCTTAGATGATAATGTTACTCCCCAATAATTTATTATATATATAGTTTTAAATAAATTTAATCTCCTAAATAGATTATGTTACACACAACCCTGATATTTTTATGTTTGATAACATATTCAACATGCAACACCGAGCTTAAACGACCCTTAATATATATATAACTGTTATAACCTAGCAGTTAAATTGGTGCGTATGAATAATATTAACTAATTTATGATATATATAAATATATATATATTTCCCACTCAATATAAATTATTGATAAATTATTAGTAAATAATCAATTGATTTTTAGAAAAGTGATTTTATTCTTTAAAAATACGATTTCTTCAAAAATGATTTTTTATTTCTTTTCATCAAAAAATATTATAATAAATTTTTAGAAATTTTATAAAATTTATTTGACAAAATTAACTTCATTTTTTAATATTAATATAAAAATTTATTTTGGGTGAAATTTTATATTTTTTCTAAAAATATTGATTTTTCAAGTGAATAGTGAAAATAGTGATTTTTTTAAAACTATCATTTATTTTAAATAAATTAAGTAACTTAAATACACCCATTATGTTTTAAAGTAAAATAATTATAATTTATTTATATTTAAACCACTTATCTTTTTTAATCAACTTTATATTGTATTTTAGTATAGTTTATTTTTGGGTTAAAGAAAAAGGGTTTTTTAAAGCTGTTTTAAAGCACATAATGTTTCTCAATTTTAATTAATTAAAATAAGCCCTAATGAATAATTTTTTAAATTAAATTATTAGATTATATATTAATAATTTTTAATTTATATTCAAACAATTATTATTATTATACATGGAGTTAATATAAAATCATCTTATGCTTGAAAAATACACTTCTAAAAAACCTGCTTTTTCATCGCGTCTACGAGTTTTCTTTTAAATTTATTTCTTTCTATTTTAGAAAATTTAATTGTAAAAATATAATTAATTTTTGAAATCATCATTTAAAAATTATATTAGTTGAATTTTTGATAATTTTCTAAAAATATTATTATTTTTATGAATAGTAAAATGATGAATTTTAATTGAAAACTTCTTTTTTTTAAATTATTTATAAAGTTAAATTATATTTTAAATTGGTTTTAAATTAAAATTAGTTAAATTATATATATATTAATCCAATTTATGTAATTTTAATCAATTTAATATAGAAATTGGATATAAAAACTTTGGAAACTTTTGAACATTTTCTCTTTAAAAAGCCTTTTTCTAGTCGTGTTTGTGGGATTAATTTTCAATTAAAATTTTACACTTATGTAAATTGAATTTTAAAAAACTGATTACATATTTTTAATCATTATAATTTATATTATTAAAAAAGTTAAAATTAATTTTTGACCAAAATGAATATTTAAAATAGTAAAAAACAATTACCGTGATTAAGGTAAAATGGGTTTACTAAGGGTTAAACTAAATATATAAGGATTAAAATGAACTAAAAATTTTCACAAAATTATATTCTACCATATTTATACCTTATACCTTATAATATGAATAATTTTATATTATTTTATTCTTGTGACATGAAAAAAACATGGGTGTAAATCATTCTTTTCAAAAATTACAAGTATGTCACTCACCTCACTTATAAAAGGTCACCCCCTCTCCTCTATTCAGGACTAAAAATAATTATTTAATCAAATAAATACCAAAATAACATATATAATTCCCTAATATCATCCTATAATCATTACTTTTGGTATAAATACAACCAATTAAGGCCTTTGGTGCAAACCAAAAGAAGTTACCCGAAGAATAGGTAACGTTCTTTGATGAGTATTTTTATTTTATTTCTTCCTCCACTTCATTAAATTATTTGTAAAAAAATATTATATAATAAACTAAGTATATTAAATATAATGAGATATTATTATGTTAATTTAATAAACTTAATCCTTCTTCTCTTACATCAAATAGGTTACGAAATGATCATTCGTGTGTATAGAGGACCACCACCTCGTGAGCTGATGTCAATCATTTTTCTATTACCACCTCTCACAGTTGGGTATGATGATGGATATAAATTATGTTTATGATATTTATAAAATAATTATACCTATTCAGTCATTATATCATATATAACTTTTTTACATTCTTTTTCTTAGGGGATACAATAACATCAACCATGTGTACGGTGGACTACCGCCTCACAAAGTAATGTGATTCATCTTTCACTAATGTTTTACATGGAATTTAATAAAGATATATTTAATTAATATATTTGATATAAATGAAATAATTATGATATTAATTACATATTTATAATTACAAAAAATATAATATATCTTTTTCTTTTTTTACACTAAGAAAAGATAACATCGTTTATGTACATGTGGACCATCGTCTTCACGAAGTGATGTGACTCTCTTTTCATCACCACGCCATATGGATGATATATATGAGTATATTAAAAGAAATAATATATATTATATTATATTATTATAATTTTTTAAATATAAAATATTGCTTTTCTCCTTTCCATAATGATCATTGAAAAATGGAAACGTTACTCATGCATACATATGACCTACCGTCTTCATGATCGTATCATACTTAATTTTTTAAAACATCTTTCATGATTGGTATTAAAATTATAATTTATGTATAAATATGATAATTATTTCATTAATATTATTTTTTATATGATGAAACTATATAATATTCACAAGAATCGGAACATTCATGATAGAACAAAAATGAGAAAACAGGGCCACTAACACATGAAAAAATAAAATAATGAAATATTATTAATGAGCAGGTGATAAGATATTATAAAAGGATCATATATGATATTATAAATACTAATATGGTTATAGAATAAGTTAATAACATTTTTAAAACCACTATAAATGATTTTAAATCATGTTCAACCAAAAGGAAGCGTGAGGTATGAGATTTCTTATCTCTCTTATATTTTTGAGAAACATATGAAAATTCACCACTTGTTTCTTTTGTATGGTATATATACTGACCCTTTGAAATGTTATATCATTAATACCAATATTTTAATGATATTTAAATATTCATCTGATGTTGTATTTATTGTGTATTATGATTCAAAATATTACAAAAGCGATAAGGGATTTTTATTCTCTCTTTTATTTCTCGGAGTTATATAAAAAATAATCACTTGTTCCTTTTTTGTGGTGTAAATACTATACCTTTGAAATTTTATATCATGATTACCATTATTTTAAGTATATTTAATGTTCCATTTCATGTTATGTTTTATTTGGGATTATGATTCAAAAGATTACTAAAGTAGTATGGGGTTTTTGTCTCAATTTTCCTTCTCTGAGACTTATGTTATTTTATGCACCTATCTTCTTTTATTAGGTGTATATAAAACCCATGACATATAATATCATGAATTTATTTATTCTCATGATATTTAAATCTTCATTTAATGTTATCCTTTCTTAGGGCTTATGATTCGGAGTTACCAAAGTGGTAAGAGTTTTATTTTAGAATCTCATTGTTTATCAAGATTATTTATGATTAACTATCCAATACTGAAATATTATGATTTGTATCTCAATAATTCTCTTGAATTTTCTTCTCATATGGTTATTAATTATAATTTAAATTAATATTACTCATTTTACACTCTTTTTTACTTAAAATAATTGTGAAAATGTTTTTAAGAAAAATTATCTTTATTTCTCTCTTTGATCGAAAACCCTTTTTCTTACAAAACTTTGTTTTCTAAAAATATTTTAAAAAATGTTTTTATAATTATTAAAATTATTTATTAAAGAAATATTTATCCATTTTTGATTTTTTTAAAAAAAATTACAGGAATATTCATTTCATTTTCCAAATAATCCATACTTTTTTTAATGAAAATGTGAAAGGAATATTTATTTTCACATGTATGGCATGAACAAAACTTTCTATCATCATAACCATAATTTTATTTAAAGACTCCTTTATAAGTTTTCATGGTTATTTTCAAAGAAATGGATTTTCAAAAAAATTTAAAAGGTGTTTTTCAAAATGGAAAGGTTATTTTCCTAAGAAAATGTTTTAAATGAATTTTAAACCATAAATTATAATTTTTCAAGGTTATTTCCAAAGAAATGGATTTCCAAAATATTCTATGAATTTTTAATTTTAAAAATATATTTTTCATATAAAATTTATTTTTCTTAATAAACGTTTTGAATGATATTTTAAAATCAATCTCCATCTATGATGACATCCTTTGTTCTTACTTGTTCCCTAATGGGGAAATTTTGTAATGATACCATTCTTATTATTATTCTGGATAGATTAAGATTATTTCAAAGAGATTATTATGGAACCCGTTTCTTTTCCATAGGTTAATCATATTTCAAAGATATTTTCATAGAACCCATTTCTTTTTCATGGCTTAAACATGTTTCAAATATATTGTTAGGGAACCCATTTATTTTCCATTTGTGAATTCTGAAATTATTATTATTATTATAAATGTTTTATTCATGAATGGTACTTGAACATTATGGGTGAGACCGATACATCATATATAAAGGGTTGATCCCCATTATAGAATACGAGTGTGCCCGATATATCTTATATGATGGGTGAATCCAAATAGCATCGAGTGAGCCCAATATAGTATATATGATGGGTGTTCCCAAATAGTCTTGGGTGAGCCATTTATAACTTATAATATGGGTGCACATAGATAACACTTTAATGCATTAGGTAATGATTATGTTCTCCATAAAATTATGTTATAGGTCAACCATATGGTTGTTCCATTTATAATGGATCTATAAGGGTTTTGTAAGTGTTCTATGATGCTGGATTTCCAAGATACCAACACATTTTATCTATGCTTTCCATGGGTTTCTAATGTTTCCTTTGATCAATAATGATATCACATGGCTCATGATTATTTATTTTTATGAGTCTTTCCTTTTTCAAAGCCTTACACTACGTTTCATGATTAATGATTCAGGTATTGATGGGTATGAGTTCTTTTAGGATTCACTTAGACATTATGATTATGTCAGAATGCCCTAATGCACTTATTATTCTCATTAATGAATTTCAATTTCTAGTGTTTATGATTACCCTTACTGAGAATTTTATCTCACCCATTTTATGTTTTCTCTTCCCCGGGTTATAAATAACGAGGTTGAATAATTTTTTTTCCAGAAGGGATTTCATATGGATGAAGATGAAGACTTAATGTGAAATAAGAAAATCTAGGTTAAGTAGGAGAAATTCTCATTTAACATCATGGGTATCATTTATGTTAGAGTTTTTCCTAATTCTAAAAAACACTAAACCTAAAAGGTCCTTGAGAATGTATGTGATCCGGTTATTCCTTTTGATGTTGGAAGGTTTGGATGGGAAAAAATTAGGTCTCAATTATTGGTATTAAAGCCTGAAATCATTATGATTTCAACATCAGATTTAGGAGTGTAGGTTCAAGGTTGTTATACCAATGATACAATCCCATACATTTTTTCCATGTGCATGAAATCAAGAAAATTTATAATGTGAAAAAAATTCCAGTATGATAATTAAAAATATGAACTCTTTTTTACAACCAGTTTTCATAATGTTTTTTGAAGAAGGTTTACCAAAATCAGTGTCCATATCTTTTACTTTCTAAAATAATTGATCACCTATTAGTAGAGACGTTGTACATTGTTCTAAATTCCCATAAAATGCTTTTATCCATGATTGTTATTTATGTTTTTAGGGTATAAATTTATGATGTCCTGGAAAGAAAATATTCGATGAATGATTCAACCTAACTTAGTGCATACATTGTTCAAAAATGGGACACCCTTGAGTTCCTTCAATTATAGATCCTGAAAAAATTTCATAAGTAGTAAAGTTATTTATCATCCTATACCACATGGTTCTCAATGTGAATTATTCATTTTCATAAGAATCATACAATGTAACACCTGAATCTCACATTAATTTAAAATATTCAATCAATGGAGCCAAATAAACATCAATATCATTACCTATTAATTTTGGTCCTGATATAAGAAGAGACAACATAATTAATTTTTTCTTCATGTATAACCACGGTGCAAAGTTTTAATTTACCAACATAACATGCCATATACTATGAGTGATTAATTTTAAACCAAAAGTATTCACTCCACCTATAGATAGAACTAGACAAAGGTTTCTTGGATTATTGTAAAATTTAGGATACTCATGATGAATTTTATGCTAATGAGGAGAGTATATTGGCTGATGAAATTTACAATTTGATTTCTTGTATCTGCATGACACGCCGATTTCCTTGAAGTCTCCTCACTTCAATATAGGCACCTAGACCTTAGAATGATTGGAATGTTCCATAAAACTTTCAAAGGACTTGATTAAACATTATTATATTGAGACACACAACACTTTTTGAATTTTTTATTGATTCATAGTCCTTGTGAAAATTATACAATCATTTTGATAGGCATGTATTCTTTCAGTGATCATACACATTTAATGAAGAATTTTTTTAGCATCATGTGTTTAGTATGGAATCTCATTATCTTCTGGTATCATATCATTCAAGAGAGTAAGTAGTTTAGTAAATTTGGTGTCACTCTAGTCATTGGAATCTTTTACATTATATAGATTTAGTATGGCTGACAATACTGTATATTTATTACAACCAACATAAAATGTCATCTTTGCATGACTCTTTAGCTTATGAAATATTTTTATAAAATTATGAAGTTCATCTTCAACTGTCATTTTCATTTTCTTAATACGATCTTCATCATAATTCACACCTATAATCATATCCTCAATACGGTCTTCATCATTTTACACACTTCCAATCATATTAGATGATACATAAAATGCATTGTTATCCCCGTCAGTAGTTACATTTAGTTCTTCCCTATGTTTAGTAAAAAATTTATAACTTTGATATATTACATGAAAGATCAAGTGTTCTTCCAACTCCTATTGACTAATTAGTCTTTAATAATAATAATGTAAACATGGACAAAGGATTTGAGAAGGTTTATATGAATGATATTTTTCAAATTGATGAACTCTTTCACCCCATCCTTATAATCTTTTGTCATATGATTGACATATATCTATTTTTTATTCATATCCTTTCTATTTGATACCATAATATTTATATTTAAAAAATAAATAAATACATAGAAATTGTGAGATTAGATCCCTAAAAGGATATTCTTTATATATTCACACATATAGTCATCATATATGATTTCATCAACAAATTGTTAGAATATATAAACACCAAGAATTATATGAATTTAAAGTATTAGAACACTTGTTTTTTATTATAGGAAGTCGCTTATCATAAATCATTCTTTTTTTTAAATGGGTTCATCAAGGGAAATAATTCACTCCATGTCAATATAAATATTCAGAAGAAACATGTGGATGTCTATAGATGAATAAGTATTAGGGTATATATAATAATATTTCACTATGAAAGAATGTATCGAAACAAATTAATTATTGATATAAATATTATATTCACCTGAATTCTTGGAGGATGATGGTATAAAATAGGAAATCACATCATGTTATAAATAAGGAGTTTTTCATTGTCACAAACAAGATATGATTCAAGTATTTATAAGTGAATAGAAATTCTTAAAGCATAAAGGTTAAAGAAATTCTATATATGTTTCAGATTTGGAAAAATATAAGAGAATTTTGATGGAAGTAGAGATAGATTCTGAGGATACCATTTTAAGAATGAATAATAAAGAAAAAACATGATATAATTGAATAAATTTTCATGGGGATGAATTTAGGAATGGAAATGGAAAACTCCATAGAGACTCAATGTCTATTTTAAAAGAGTAGTGTAAAGAATAGGTGATGATTGCACACGAGGAAAATACCTCTCACCTAGAGAATTTAGATGGTCAAATGATAGAGAAGGATTTGAGGATTGTGATTCTTGAGGGATGTATTCATATTTTTAAATGGCTTTCAAATACAATTTGTTAAAGATATATTCATATTTTTAGGTTAATGGAATCTATGGTCAGACCTTGCTAAAACCAAAAAATGTGTTAGGTACCATGCTTGCAGCCTAGGTACACAGGCATAAGGAAAGAAATAGTGAGAAAAAAGAGACTCACAAGGAGGAAAAGACTTTGAGGTGTGGGGACCACATTAAAAATTATAGGGGACACTTGAATTTATAAAACATATTTGGAACAACATACCTTCATATTTGAGGATTGATTTTTCCAAAACAATCGAATTCGGCTGTAGTAGACCTCTGGTTTCATGAGATCTTGAGTGTGGTGTGAGGAAGATATGTTGCTAGGGTTAATTTATAAAGAGGGGAAAGGGTTTTATCAGTTCTTACTGAAAATCACAGATAAAAGTGTATTCTTTTAGTACAACAAATAAAATCACTAGTAAATAATACTATTATTATTTCATATTTAATATTGATAAAAGTTATGATTTATCAGTGCTAAAAAACGTTAACAAAAGTAGTATTTTTCAGTGATTATGTTTTAGTTCTGATAAATAATACTTTTGTGGGCATTTTTTTGTACTGATAAATCATAACGTTTATCAGTACTAAAATGGTGATGGTAAAAGTAAAAAATGAAAAATGAATAAAAATTATACAAATAATAAAATTATTAAAAAAACATACTAACAATTTAAATTAGTAAAATATTATAAAATTAATTTAAATGAAATATTTATATAAATTAGAAACATATTGAAACTATTAAAACATAATAAATAAATATATATAAATAAATATTAAAAAATAAATAAAGTTCGAATATATTAAAATTTAATAAATATTAAAAAACATTAAATAATATAGATTGGATGAATATTAAAAATAAATAAATATTATTCATTAAAATTTAATTATTCAATTTTTTTTAAAAAAATAGTTAATATTATTTATTGATTTTTATATTTTTTTAGAATTTAATCATTTTATAATGAATCTATTTTTGAAAGGGATGGAAGTACAAGATGTTCATCATTGGGGCATGAGAGTAACAAACCAATGGAGATAGGGTGTGGGTTACCCTATTTACTATATTCTTTTGTATTATTCTATTGTACTTAGATGTTGTATTTAGTGAGTAAGTCGTTGTAAGTTTGGGTGATAGTTGACTTAATAGGTGTTTGTTCGTTCTGTTACTTATTCTCCAGGGTATTACTATGCTTATTCCACTTTTTTCATAAGAGTTCTTTAGGTGGATCATACTGAGTATACATGTATGTTCACCCCTATATATATGAATTTTATTTACTAGTCTCCAAGATGTATTTGGAGATTGAAATGGAAATTTATAGATTGGATATGGTATCTATAGTAAGGGATACTACTTAAGAGTTTATTTTGGTATTTTATCATTAGAATTTTCATTTGTATGGAATTTCATTTATTTAGGGATATTAGATATATGTTATATCATGGATTTGATCAGTGATTTGCTTTATTTATTCTTGACATTTATATGTTTAATTCCTCCCATTTGTGTAATTATTCCCTTTGTGCAAGTCACCACCCCATACCCAATTGGAGGAGGAATTTGGGGGCCACTCTCTTCATTAGTGTAAGACTAAAATGGGTTCCCAATAGAGGTGGGTCATGACTTAATAATTCACTATATGAAATCAATATCTTTGAGGATCCTAAAAATTATTACCAAATATTTTAGGTTCTTGTGTAACTTGAGTTAGTTCTTAATCCATAACTTTTTATGGAATTGGATTAACTTTCATCTCTACAACACTTCTTGTTTGTTAGTCATGAACTTATCCAAGTTAAAATTTCATCTCACTAACACCCTAACTTATGTGTTTATGTTCATTAAAAGAATCATATTAGGCCACCAACACTTTTTGTTTAGTAGTATTTTATAAATAATATCACCTTTTCCTTGGGATAACCCACAAATAATCACTTTTTAGATTTTTGGTCAAGTTTTTAGAAGCCAATCATCATATGAGTTCTTCACAACCTCAAATATTCATAAAATAAAAACTTGGATATTTACCATACCATATATCATATAGTGTCATTATGATTACTTTAGACAGAATGTGGTTTAGTAGGAATGCAACAATATCTAGAGCGTAACCCCAGAATAAAATACAAATATCACATTGAGTCATCATTAATCAAACCATGTCCATAATAGTATGATTCCATATTAGACACACCATTCCACTATGGTTTTCCAAGAGGAGTGAGTTTCAGAATGATTCTAAAATCACTTAGATGATCAGTTAATTGATGGCCCAAGTATTTATCACTCCGATCCGATTGATGAATCATAAAAAAATCTCATTTGATTATTTACTTCATTCAAAAACTCTTTGAACTTTTAAAATGTTTTATACTTTTTTATCATTATAAACACATCACCATACTGACTAAAATCATCGTTAAAATTAGAAAATTACCTAAATCCACCACTTTTTTGAGTACTCATTAGACCACATACATCAATATGTATAAGATCCAATAGTTAACTATCCCTTTTGAATTTTTCATTAAAATTTTCTTTGGTTATTTTTTCTATTAAAAAAGATTTAAAATTATCAAATGGATCATAATCAAATGATTCTAACATTCCATATCCATGGATTCTTTAGATGTGTTTCTCATTTATATATCCAAGGAGACAATGATAAAGGTAGTTGGGATTAGAATAAATATTGGCCTTCTTATTCCACATTTTATAGGAATAATTATCCATTTCTATGATATATAAACCATTTACCATATTTCCAATGACATAAAACATTTCATTCCTATATGTAGAAAACTATTATTCTTAATAATGAATTAAAATCCCATCTTGTTTAAATGAGATATAGAAATAATTTTTTTTGCTTATGGATTAAAAAATAACACTTCTCTAATTATTAAACTAATCTACTAGGTCAACTTAAATCATAATCTCCCACTTTTAATGTAGAAACTCTTACTCCATTACTGATACAATATCTAATTTACCCCTTTCAAATCCCTTCTATATTTGAGTTTATGTTTATCAGAACAAATGTTTGATACACACCTAATATATAATATCCATGAGTCAAAGTTGGTGAAATTGATCTTTAAAACATTCACATTCTGATGTTAATAATGATTCTATTTAAGAAAACTTATCCACATTGGATACCATTTTAAACCATTTTATAGGTCATATCTATAAGGGATATCAAAATTATTACCATGATGTGTAAGTAACCACACCATTATATATTGGTGAAAGTTTGGAAAAATGTGATTGAGTTAAAATTTAAAGGATATTTTTGAGATTGTTTAAATTAATAATTGAAAAAAATAATGATTGAATATTATTTGGGTATATAATAATAATAACAGTTCCATTATTTTCATTCCATTTAAAAAATAAAAATAAAAATAAAAATAAAAATAAAATAATTAATTAAAACAAAATTCGTTTATATGTAAATATATATATGTGTGTGTGTGTGTGACATTTTAAGAATTTTTATTAATTCGGTAATACTAATAAGGGGATATTATTATTAATATAATTATTATTATATTGAATTTAATTGATTTTATAAAAACCTAAATTAAAAGGGGTTAAAATAGTGGAGGGAGGTGTGATATACTAAATAAGTGGGGGAAATGTAAGTGGAGTTGGGAAATGGTATGCATAGTGCATAGATAAGAGGAATAAAAAAGTGAAATAAAATAGAAGAATAAAGTAAATAAAAAATGGGAAAATAAAATAAAATAAAATAAAATGTGGGAAGGTGGGTGAGACCCATAGAAGAATAGGAATAACATGGAGGGACCTCCCACTTTCCCCCCACCACCTCCCTCTCCCGTCTCTCTCTCTCTCTCCCATCTTCTTTCTTCTTTCTTTAGTATCTTTGTTGATATTGATTGAAATGACATGCTAATAGCAAAGTTGGATTCATATAAATGAGAAAAAGGTAATCTTTAGGTTTTTTTCATAAAAATCAAATAATTTTTCCTATATTTAATTAAATATGATTTTCATGGTTTAATATTGAGAGATGGATATTAACATGATCGAAGCTTTGTTTGGAACCACCTCTTAGTAGTGTAAAAACACTTAGGTTGTAAGTTTAGTGATATCAAGGTATGTTTCTCCAAGCATTGATATTTAAATTTAAATCCCTTATTTATTTCTCACATTTAATCCATGCATTGAGTTTTTTAAAGAAAAATGGTATAAGTTGTACCTATTAATGTTTGATAAGATGTTTTAAGGGATATTTACAAAGTAAACCATTGGTTAAAAAGGTTTTTTTCAGTTCTTAATGGTTTTTAGGGAAATAAATTCTGGTTTTTATAAAATAGTTTACAAACAAAATATGGAATTTTATTTTCTAAAATCATTCATATTTCAAGGTCTATTTGAGATATTTTATCAAAAAAATTCTTGATATTTGGATCAAAATGAGATTGATTTTATTTGATATTATTTTTTACTTTATAAACTATTTGAGATAGTTTATTAATGTTTATTTTATATTTTATCTTGTGTCAAGTTGAATGATAATTATAAATTAATTTTATTTTTTTAAAAGATTCTTTGGTATTGTTTTATGATTTGGGTCTTATGAGATGAATTTATAATTTGGTTTCCAAAGGATGTTTTCTAAGGCTTGATTGAAGATTTATAAAAACAATTGACTCCACCCATGTTATTATAATGTTTGACCATGATGGTTATGATGAATAGGCTGGGTTTAATAATAATGGGTTGTTTATGAATGGGGGCCTGAAGAGGAGTTGAGAGGCATTTTATAAGTTATTGTTGTTTTTTTATTATTGTTTTATGAATTATATAATCACCTCTATTTATTTGATCATGGGAACCTGAGAACTTGGGTAGGGAATACTAAGACATGTACTTATAGGCATTGACTACACTCAACCTAGATTTAGACCTCACTACAACACTAACTAAATAATTATATGATATAGATGGGATTACCGCTAGGAATTGTCAAATTTATCCCTAGTGGCTCATTATTGGGAACAAATATGATTCTTTCAACCACTAATATAGTATGAGGATCCTAGGTTTCTATATACTTTATTTCCCTAGGGCTTCATCCATTGTCATGAACCAGCCTAAATACCCTAGTACATTGATACCCAAGCTAGCTCTGACATGGATCGAAGGGCATTTCTGATCCCCATAAGTTGGAAAAAAGAACCTGGAATCATATAAGAAACATAGGGGAATTATTTTTCCAATGAAACATATGGAATAAAAAATATACAAGTCAGTATGATCAACAATCCAAAGGGAGAAATTACTAGAATCAACATGTAAAACAATACTTAAACAGTACATCACCAAGAGACACAACATCTACCAAGATAGAAGCTCTAACATATCCCAAGTAACAGGTGGATCACATCTCTATCGATCACCTCCATCACTCAAGGTCCCAAGGATCAAGAAATTCCACCACCTTGAAGTGGATCTTTCCTTTTTCTTGGACTTTTCATAAGATAATATACAAACTCTTGAAGGAAAAGGTAGGGTGTAAGCTATAAATCCCGGTAGGGTCTCACCAAGTGTTCCATAAAAAAATCCATAACAATTAAACCAATTATGATTTCAATTTAAATAAAATAACCCATGTAATGGAATTTAAACATTTTTTAAAAATCATACTTCCATAATCAAAATGATGGAAGATATTTCAAAATAGGCTTAAATGAACATTTTATATAAAATATTTATATAAAGCAGTTATCATGAATAATTTTTTTTAATAATAAATGGCATGTAATCATGAAATCATTCATCTCAGAACATCATGTAGTAATCCCTAGGGTACATTAGTTTCTATAAATAGGATCCTCACACTACTCATCAATGATCCTGGATCAATGTATTCACACTTTCCATGACTCAGGTCATCAGGACTCAACTGCCCATTGGGGAAAATCGTGCCACAGTATGTTTATGTCAGCGTTTTTATCATCAATCCAGTTCTAGGGGGTCAGATCCTAGAATGTGTGTCCAAATTTCCTACTAACTACCCAAGATCACATGTTATTTAGTCAATTAATCAATCGATCATGGTAAAATAAATCATTTCAAATCAGTTCAAAATAAAAATTCCCAATTTTAGTTTTCAACATACATTTTTCATTTCAAAAACAAATCATAGGTTTTTCATCAATTAATTCCCTTTACAAATAATTTTTCAATTTAATCCATTTTTCTTGAGGTTCAATATCAAATAATTTCATCAAATCAATTTCCAAATAAGTCCATTAATTTTCCCAAATCCACCCAACAATTTCAATTCCATTAAAATTGGGTATTTTTCATAATTTCCATACACTTTTAAAAATAATACATCAATAATATCAAATATAGGTTTTTAAATCATTTAAAAACTAATTTAAAATTAATCAATAAATTTAAGGTTTCAATTGTAGGGAAAAACATATGGAACCACCTATATTTAATCATGTGATCAAATCAACACTCGCAATAGGACACTATAATGAAGAATGAAGGAGAGAATATCAAGGAATCAAACCTACAATCAAGATCTGTTAAAATGGATATTAGATCCATCAATAACATGATGATGAATCACTATAAAAATATGGGAGAATGGAATATCATAGGAAACCACATGAGAGGGGATTTACTCACTAGAATATGATCCAACATGATCATTGGTGATTCAATTCGCAAGGAGAAGAGGTTGGAGAGTCCAAAACACCTCTCGTGATCCTTTAAGAGACAAAATATTAAATGATAATTAAGAAGAGGGAAGTTGGAATTGAAAATTATCCAGGAAATTTAAGTCTATAAAGACACAAACCATGTCATAGCCCCCATGACCATGGTATAGAAAGGATAAAAACATCTAGACCATGATGCAGCCTCTTCAGACTATGCCGCAGCCACCCCCAATAAATTGGCCTCCTAAAAACATGTTGCGGCCCACATATAGATCCACTTTACCTAGGTTAAGGCTACAGTGTAGACTCATTTCCATGACATAGTAGTTCTTTATTTGGAAGAACCACTAAAAAGCACCAACCAGGGCTACATGACACAATAGGTACTCCATAGTGCATCTATGCCAAAATTGGTAGTAGCTATACAAAATAGTATCTAAGGATCCATAGAATAGCTGACTGCCTATTTCATAGACCTATATTACCTCAATATCCCTTAAATTTCATCCGGATGGTCCATGAAATAGTTGGGACTCTCCACTATGTATCCCCTACACCACTACACAACTCCCTAAAGAAAACTAGTATATTTTCCAAAAACCCCAAAAGACTCTAAAACATTCCCCTTTATAACGTTTGACTCATTTATACCCATAATCCATTAATTCAAATAAACATACATACCTAAACATTATTTCATTTCCCTTGATAAATCTATCCATCCTTGAAAAGCTCGAAACATGCCCAAATGAAAAGGGAATCAAAACAAGAGTCGAGAAATACCTCAAAGAAGGTAATATGATGTTACAACCTCCCCACCATAAACACATTATGTACCAAAAAATCCTATAAAAAATAATCCATATCGAAGAGATTATTCCACTATACAATCATCAGTTACTCATGATCCCATGTCTTGTTTGAATTAGAACCATCATACCATTGCACACAGACCAAAGGTATCATCTTCCCATGAAGAACCTTTGTCTCAGAATCAAAAATCTTGATTGGATGCTAGTCACGGATAAATAGAGATCAATACCAAGGTCTTCCCAAACCAAGACATGAGAAGGGTTAAAAATATACTTTTGAAGATGTGATACATGAAATTCATTTTGGATTGAATTCAACTATGGTAGAAGTTCCAAAAAGTTGGTAACTTTTACCACTCACTCAACTATCTCAAAATGACCCATAATCCTTAGCATAAGATTTCTCTATTTTCTAAGAATTCAGTGAACCAACTAAGGTGAAACCATAAAAAACACATACTCATCAATATAAAACTATAAATATTAACTAACAATGACCAACATTGGATTTATACCAGCTTTATGTCAACGCCATTCTATGAAGAATCAACTAAATCTTCATCGTCGTCACTTAGACTAAACTCAATACAACCAAGTAACGTTCAAAAATCAATGAATATATGTATATATATATATTGTTTGCTATATAAGGCATTAAAAGGATCTATTATGATAATTTTTTGGTAAATTTTTTTGTAGGTAAACTTAACCAGGCCTAAATGGTCACCCCAAGCTCCACTAATGTCAAGAATAAAAACACAAAGCATATCCTCAAGAATATGTATAGATCATTTTATCTATCCATATGCATGCGAATGATATTACATGTTCAAATATACTTGGGATCTCATTTCCTCTTGGAGACCTCCCCAAAATTATTGAGTAAAGTGAGGATCCCTATCAGACACTATAGTAGATTGAACTCCATGAAATATGAAAATCTAGTGCATGTAGAGACATCCAAAGTCATCAAAATTGGTTGTATCTTGAATGGGTATAAAGTTAGATGATTTAGTTATCCTATCAATAACAACCCATATTTCATTATTACCTTGAGTGTTATGCAGAAACCCACCCACAAAGTCCATATAAATATCATCCCACTTATAAGTTGGAATTGGAAGTGGTTATAGAAAACCCGAAGGTCTCTGGTGCTCATCTTTGACCTTTTTGTAGGTATAATAATTTGAAACAAAGTCAGTGACTTATCATATCATACCTATCCACCATAATCACTACCACATATCATAGAACATATTTGTGGTACCTGGGTGTAACGACCACTAATAATTATAGTAATCCCCCATAATGACCTCTCTCATAGGAAAATGCACAACATACCAGTTCTAAAAACATAAGATGTTACCCGAATAGAATGAATAGTCACTGATGATCTCCCACTATAAAGTTATTCAATAATTCCATGGAATTCATCATCAAATTTATATTCCTGAAGAATCATATTAAGAAGAGATTAGGTTAACTTCAAGCTCTCCCAAACAACCGCAAAATCATTATCCTAGACTCCCAAATGCAACTGAGAAAAGAGATCCATCATATTCAAATATTCTAATGATTCTTTCATGTCATAGGTAATAAGTTACTTACTCAAAGAATTTGTAATGACATTCCCCTTACTAGGGGTGTAGGAAATATAGAAATCAATAGACTAATGGTACTCCACCCAACACCTCTATTGTAGATTCAAATATTTTTTAAGAGAAGATATTACTCAAGATTTTTTTGGTTAAAATAAATGGTAAACCTTTCTCTAAAAATTAAATTACACCAACTATTAATAGCATGAATCACATATTCGAGTTTGGTATCATGGGTTGGATAATTATTATTATGTGGGTTAAGCTAACTAGAACCATAGGCCACCACAAGATAACCTTTCATAAGGAAACAACACAAACCTAAACCTAATGCTTCATAGAAAACCACATAGTCATGCCTTTCCTCTAGGAGAGTCAAGATTATCCCATAACTAAAAATATATTTCATCTCAGAAAAATAACTTTAACATTTATCATCTGATATGAACTTCACTCCTTTCAAAGTGAGATCAGTTACTAGAGAAGCTAACTTTGATAAATCTCTGACAAGCCTGCAATAATATACCACCAAACCCAAGAAGCTCTGAATCTCAAAAACATTATGAGGTTGATCCAATGTCCTAACAAATTTCACCCTCATAGTATTTACTAAAATACCATGTTCTGATACCATGTGTCCCAAGAATTTCAGTCTCTAAATATAGAAATTACATTTGAAAAGATTCATGTAAAGTTAGTGATTTATCAATATTTATAGAACTACTCTCAAATAACTCACATGGTTCTCCTCAGTCTAAGATTAATCCAGGATATCATCCACAAATACCAAAATTAATGATTCAAGGTACTCATGAAATATCCTATTCTTCAAATCCATAAAATATAAAGGAGGATTGGTTAGACCAAATGGAATAATAAGATACTCATAATGGTCATACCTACTCCTAAAGTATTTTTTCTAAATGTCAAACTCTTTTGTTCTCAAATTCTAATAACTAGATCAAAGATAAATATTTGAAAACCACTACTCCCCTTTAAGTAGGTCAAAAAGATCATCAATATATGGAAAAAATATTTATTCTTCAGCATAACTCAATTGTTTTTTCGATAATCAACACAAAGGTGAAGTGTTCCATCAACTTTATGTGAAAAGAGAATGGGATTCTCCCATGTTGACACACTTGGTCATATGAAACCTTTCTCTAGAAAATAATCCAACTAATTCTTTAACTCTTTCAACTCTTTTGCTTCTGTATCATAATAAGAAATAGAAATTGGTTGAGTACTAGGTACTAAATCAATAGAAAACTCCACCTCTCTTACTGATGGAAATCCAGAGGATTCATAAGAAAAAACATTAGAAAAATTGATGACAACTAGTGGGAGATCATAACTCAAATATTCTCACTCCAATTAAAAAGAAAACACCAATATTACCCTACCAAAATCTAGAAAAAAAGATTTGGTTCTACTCAACATTGGTTTCCACTCTCCCTAAAAGACACATCACACCCCATCGGGTGTAGTAAAAGAGACTCATCGAAGATAATAGTTAATTCAGGTATCACAAACCAACCTGAGTAGACCCTAAACCAGTCACCCAAGTCGGCCTATAATAAGGCCTGAGAGGTATTCCTGATCTTTTAAAGCTAGTGATAAGTGCCATAGGAAACAAAAGATTAATGGTGGGAATGGTTTCACCCAAGATAAATAAAAAAGATTAGTGGAATAATAAAATAGCATCCAAAAACAAATAAAACCAAAAAAACCTATAAACACAATTGAAAATAAAATTAACTGAACCTGATGACCACTAAATCTCTACATGACCCTATAGGTCACTCCCTGATCTCAAACCCAACATTTCCCATGGTGATCGAGACCAAGATTGAACTTACACCTGAGAATAAAAAATATCAAATTATAAGAGTGAGTATTAAACCTGAGTAAGAATTCACAAGTAATCTATTCCCAATTAATTTCCTTTAAAAAAATATTCATCAATTTTAGGTTTGAAATAAAATATATAAAATTAAGTTTTTCACACATTTTCTCTTTAAATAAAATCACAATCCATTTCCCTTTCCATTAAAAACCAGATTCTCTTCCAAGAAGGAGACCCTTAGCATTTTAATGAAATAGAGGGGAGATAGGGTGTGAAACATTCTTAAATATTTTTTCATAAAAAATTTCAAACCCAATTATTCACCTTTATCAAATAGGTACACCATACAAGAGATTAGGAGAAATAATCACACAATAAGGGAAATGGAAAAGATGAAACCCATGAGTAACTAAACCAACATGGCCACATAAGTTATCCTCTATAGATAAATGAGTGTCGGGGAGACATGGAAAAACCTAGGATCTAAGTAAATAATCTTGAACATATTGAAAAAAGATTCATCCCATAGGCATGAATCACTCAATTCCATTAATCTGTCCAAATGCTCGGTCTTACCCTACTTAGCCTAACCAAGGGGAACAATCCTAAAAAATAGCAAGGTCCATACTAAGGGCCACTAGCCAGAGCCTAATCTAAACTAGTGTAGAAAAAATTCTTGAAAAATATACTAGCTATTCTAGGTTCCCATGTGAAGTCTAAAGTATGAGTGGGCCAAACAATACCAAACAACCAACCACACATATATAGATACCAAACACAACCATCACACAAACCACCCAATGATGCATCACCCATGAGTCACCCCAAGGAACAATCACCTACCTTTCAACCAATAATAACCAAGGTAATTTATATACTAAGTACCTCCCAATCACATTATAAATCAATAAGGAAAGAGGCCTATCCCACATGGGCTTTCTAAGAAAAACCATTTTTGTGAAGGTGCCAATCGGGCCTCAAGAAACCATTTAGTATAAAATCAATTCCAAGAAGAATAAAACAAACTATTTGATAACTCAAAGTGATTTAAAAATCCATTTGAGAACCAAAAAAATACTTAGAAACCACAAACCATTTACCAAATCCAACCAGGAATCTTATCAAAAATTAGGCTTCCAAAGTTTAGCAAAACACTTTCATACAGTTAAACACAAGAAGAAATTCACTTCATTTCACATCAAAACATTTTTCTAAAAACCATACATCACTAATTATCATTAAATAGAGGTTTTAAAATCAAGTAATCAATATTTCTTCAATTTAAAAGTCAAATAAAAATGGAAACCTGCCTCAAAAGGGAGAAACCAATCCGAAACACCTCTTCACTCGACGACTTTGATGAAGATCATTGCAAACTTGCATGCATATACAATACTATATATATACATCCCTTAATCCAATATACATATTACCCTCCCCATGAGGGAATATGTACGAGGATGATATATATTTATATATATATATACATATATATGTAACTATGTATATGTGTACAAGCCTTTAAGGGGCCAAAAAACATTCTAATTGATCTAGAGAGAACCAAAAATCATTAGAGATCCCAAATAAAATTGGAACAAGAAAATAGGGCAGAAGAAGCCAACATAAAATGGTGGTGGGTGAAATGGAATGGATCGAAACACTTCACCTTTGGTGGTGGATGCCGAAATATGTATGAAAAAGTATCAGGAGACCCACCACATGCCCTAACAATGGAATAAAAAACCAAAAATCCAATAAAATCATAACATAGGGTTCATTCAAATGGTATATGGTGATGGGGAGAGGGAAAATCACCAAAAATGGGAAGAGTAGGGAGTCTTATACCTTACCTCGAAGGATTGACCAAGATTCTCCAAGAAATCCGGGAGAAATCATTGGAGAAGGGTCTCACCAAAAGGGAAGTGGTGAAAACACGGCTGGAGGAAGGGGGTTGGTCACGCGATGAAAGGGGAGGGTATAATTAGGTTTTTATTTTATTTTTTAATTTTATTTTATTATTTTTTTGAAAAATGATATGGTGCAAGGTTTGGGTCACACGGTTTTGAAAACAGTCTTCCAACTGTGTGCCCTCTACTGGTATCCTAGAGCACCCTACATGGTTTGGAAAATTTTGTGCTTGAATATGTCAAAATTTTCATAGGTTTTCGCATAGTTATCATATGGTTTGGAAAACCGGGCACCTTAACCGTGTGACATGCTTTGCATGCCCAAAAACTCCCATTTCAAGGGAAAACACCTGGAAGAACAAATAAGTAAATAGGAACCTAAAATAAATAAAAAAATAGAAAATTTTCAGATCTCGGTGTTACAATTATACCTACCATGACACTTTCTTCCCCTAGAAATTCCCAAAATACTTGATTATCTGAGACATGAATGAGCTAATACCCAAAAAGAAACCTCAACCACTGAAATACTAAGAACTGAAAACTCAATTTCAATCAAAAACCAAAAAATCTATGATCTAAATAAGCTAGTAGAAACATACATGAGGAAACATCCTAACATCCAAAGAAACAACCGGTGATACTATAAAACCCAAACCACGAAATGAAAGAACAAGGATCAAGGGAGTCACAACTCCATGCACACTCTCAAAACATGAAACACCCAAACTCCTAGATTAAAATTCACCAAATAAAATCATAATGGTCTATTCAGGATCTCCACAAGAATCCCTCACATGTCCCACTACCTAATTCATCCAACCAACACCATAATCAGGGTTGGGCGAGATGGAATCAAAGAATCACACAGGAGAAAAAATTCAAAATTCCCAAGAAGAAAAGAACAAATACTAGAGAACTAGGATCATCATGAGATCATAGAGTGTGATCTCCCCACTACTTTAGAACCATATCTAAACATTTATTCCTCAAACCAAAACAAGATCAATAATTCTTAATGAATACCCAAAAAATCCCAAAGAAAAAAATATGGGACAACAAAGACCACCATTCTACATCAACAATATTCAGAACTTGAAAAAGAAATCCCCATTAAAATAGAGTTCCCAAAATACCTACAACATCATTCTCCATACCCAAAAGAATACAGCACCATGGAATACATTAATTATAAAAAAAAGTAATTTACAATAAAAGAATCTTCTGATTGAGCTTATGTCAGCACTACGTTCATCTAACTGAGCTAGAAGGTTTATCCAAAAAAAAGTGTATCTAGATCCATGTCACTTCTTGATACCACCCAGGAAAAACATTTGAAAATGACCTAAAAAGAAATAGGTATGACAGATCCAAGGTTCTTTGTAGCATGAAAAATTCATATGCTTTGGATTCCCATATTGAAAATACAACCAGAGCTTACTCTTAGATGAATCCAGTGAGATGGAATACAACGTCCTTTTTGTACCTCTCCTCAGCTGGATAGATGAAGCTAAACCCACTTCAACCTGAACATCCTACCTTACTACATCTTCATAATCATCAGGTAATGAAGGAACTACCATAAGAAATTCTGATTATAGACCCCTTTAAAATAATCGAGCCTTCAAAGATTCATCCCCAATGAGGTTTGGAAGATACGACACTAGCTTAGGGAAGCTCCTAAAATAGTCCAACTCTGTAAAATCACCCTACTTGAGAAAGTACAATGTTGAACCAATTGGTATCCTCATGTCATCAGGGAAGTACTGCAGGATAAATAAGGCTTTGAAGCATTACCATGATTAATTATTTTTCGGTTCGGCCTAATGAATGGACTTCTGCCATTATCATCTTAGGCCTTCCAACATGATGGTGGAAATATCAAGCTTAATAGGATAAGGATAATCAAGACAAACAAAGATCTCATCAATATTTTTTAGTCATTCCCCATATTTCCCTAGTTTTGTCTACCCAAATAAATGATGAGGGTTCGACTCTCAGAACCTCTGGATGAACTCTTGATGATAAGGACCACCAAACTCCATATCTAGAATGGATAAACCAAATTTATAAAGTATGAATTGATCACTTGAAATACACGTGATGAAATAAACACTCACATATGCTTTTCTAAATCCATTAGAACTCAGTGGGGGCATAATCTGAAAACAGGAAGAACAAAACTAAAACATATCAAAAATAAAAACTCCACATCTCAATCATGAACCAAGAACCCAAACTCAAAAGACCACTCAAACAACATTTAAATATACCTATAACCAAAAAGACCCTAAAAGGAAATTCCCAATTCATAAGAGAAACCATCACACAACACCTTCTTATCAAAATAATGTAATTTCCCTTTTTAAAACTCTTTTAGAAAGAAAAAAAAGCATGATAAGTTGGGAACTTATCAATGGTATTTCATGAAACCTCACACATATATGTTCTCATTCCAACTGAGGAACCCAAACACACATACCACCAACCATTCAATTTATTCCACACAAAAATACCATTTTTTTCATCCAAAAACCCAATTATTCCCATTCAAACCATTTCTCTAATCTTTAAAAAAACCTCATTTTATCAAAAAATATTTAAATAAAAATATCTTTTATCAAAAATAACTTTATTCAATATCCATTATCTAAAAATTTCTTTAAAATAAATTTGAAATTTTATTTTACATTTTCAAAAAACTAAAACATTACCACTCTAAATCATCTTTCACAATTTTAAAACAAGGTTTTCAAAAAGATTTCAAAATCAATAGACCTAAAACAAACTCACATTGGAAACTAGTTTCAATGGGTGGCTTGTACATATGGTTGGCGTTTGTATGCCAATAATGACACTCTCATGAAGATTATTTTAAGACCATGTACTTGGCTACACATTTATTTTAAATCCCTATGAGCTCACAGAGACCATAATCCCAACTACTAATTCGCTCCCCAAATGCAAAACAACCAAAAGAACCAGATAAACCAAAAAAACCCAAATTTCCATGGTAACCCAAGGTTTGAAAGATAAAGTGTTTCCCAGAAACTTTCTCATACCTACACCCTAATTACTGATAGTCATACTTTATCTACCATGATATCCCAAATAACAAAGGATGCTCAAAAATCTAGGTCCTCTAAAGAACCTATGCTCGGATACCATTTTTTTTAACCAAACCGACTTGACCCAGAACCGGTCACCCAAGATGGCCTATGATAAGGCCCGAGAGGCGTACCAGATCCTCTTGGGATGGAGATAGTCACCAAGAGAATCAACATAGTAACAATGGGAATAGTTTCATCAAATATAAATAAACAAGAGTAGATGAATAATAAAGTATAAACCCAAAAAAATATAACCAAAAAAGAATCTAAATATAATTGAAAATAAAACTAACCGAACATGACAACCACTAAATCTCCACATGACCCCATAGGTAACTCCTTAATCTCAAACTCGACATCATACATGGAAATTGAGACCAAGCTAGAACTTACAATTGAGACTAAAAACAATAAAAAAGTATAGGAGTGGATGTTAAAACTAAATAGTAATTCCCAAGTAATCTATTCCCAATGAATTTCTTTTAAACAAAATATTCGTCGATTTTAGGTTTGAAAAAAAATATATAAAATTATATTTTTTTGCACATTTTATCTTTAAAGAAAATCATGATCCATTTCTCTTTTCATTAAAAACTGGTTTCTTTTCCAAGGAGGAGACCCTTATCATTTTAAATAAAGAGAGGGGAGAGAGGGTGTGAAACATTCTTAAATTTTTTTTTGATAACACATTTCAAAACCAATTATTCACCTTTAAAAAATAGGTACACCATACAAGAGAGAAGGATAAATAGTCACACAATAAGGGAAATTGAAAATATAGCACGTGTGAGTAATTGAACCAACCAGGGAACCTAATTCATAACATAGACATGCCTCAACGGATGTCATCAATCCGCCCAAACTCTCGGTCTTACCATACCTGGCCTAACTGAGGGGAACAATCCCAAAGCAGAGTAAGGTCCATACTAAAGGACACTATCCAGATCATAATCTAAAAAATTGAAGCAAACATTCTCAGAAAATATACTATCTATGTCAGGTTACCATGCCAATTATAATGTGGTGGTGATCCAAACAATACCAAACAACAAACTACACATATAAAAATACCAAACACATCCATCACACAAACCACCTAATGATGCATCACCCTAGAGTCATGCCAAGGAACAATCCACTTCCTTTCAACCAAAAATAACAAAGGTAAGTCTCATACCAAGGACCTCCCAATCACATTAGAATTCAACAAAGCAAGAGGTCCATCCCAAGGGGGTTTTCCAAGAAAACCCATTTTTTTAAGGTGCTAATTAGTCCTCAAGAAACCATTTAGTGTCAAACCAATTCCAAGAAGAATAAAACACACTATTTGAGAACCCAAATATATTTATAAATCCATTTTATAAACCAAAACACCACTTAGAAACCGCAAACCATTTACAAAATTCAACCAATCTTCTTATCAAACATTAGGTGTGCAAAGTTTAGTAAAAAACTTTCATACAATTCAACACAATGATAAATTCACTTCATTTCACATCAAACAATTTTATTTAAAATCATACATCACTAATTAGCATTAAAGGGAGGTGTAAAAATCAAGAAATCAATGTTTCTTCACTTTAAAGGGAAAATTAAAAGGGGAACCTACCTCAAAAGGGAGAGAACCAAGATAAAACACCTCATCACTCGACACCTTCAACGAATATCACTCCAAACTAGCATGAATATGCCCTCATATATATATATATATACCCCTTAATCCAATGTATATTCCCCTCTCTATGAGAGAATATGTATGAGGATGATATATATATATATATAATTACCTATGTATATGTGTGAAAGCCTTCAAGGGGCCATAAAATGTTCTAATTAATCTAGAGGGAACCAAAACTCACCAAATACCCCAAATACAATTGGAATAAATAAATAGGGAAGAATAAACCAACCTCAAATGGCGGTGGTAAAAACATAATGGACCGAAATACTTTTCCTTCGGTAACGGATGTTGAAACATGCCTGAAGAAGTATCAAAAGACCCACCACATGCCCTAACAATGGAAGAAAAGGCCAAAAATATGATCAACCCATGACCTAGGGTTAGTCTGAATGGAACAGGGTGATGAGGAGAGGGAAAATATCTAGAAATGGTTAGAGGGAGTTTGAGACCATAAATTGAAGGATCAACCAATATTATTTAAAAAATCTAGGAGAAATTTATGAAGAAGCGGCTTACCAGAAGGGGTGGTGGTGCATGCACGGTTAGAGGAAGGGGGGTTGGTCATGCAATGAATGTGGGGGGAAGGGTATAATAAAGTTTTTATTTTATTTTTTATTTTAATTTAATTAATTTAATTTTTTTTTAAAAAGACATGACACGCGGTTTGAGTCGCACGGTTTGGAAAAGTGTGCACCAACCATGTGCCCTCTACTGGGGTCCTGGAGCAACCCACATTAATTCTTCACGTAGTTTGGAAAATTGTGCACCAACTATGCGTTTGGCTCTATAAATAATTACAGAGGTTGTTTTAGGGTTATCGCACAGTTTGGAAAATTGTGCGCCTTAACTGTGCAACATGCTTTGCATGTCCAAAAACACTTATTTCAAGGGAAAACACCTATAAGTGAAAATAAGTAAATAAAAACACAAAATAAATAAAATAATAGAAAATTTTCAGGTTGAGGTGTGATATAGGGACTTATGAGAAATCATCCAATCCATATTGATAATGATGTCAAGAGGTTTCATGTTGAGAACCAAAAAATTCCAGGTAAACTCAATATGATCGAGATAAAAAAATTTCAAGGAACTGAAGACTACACACTCTCTTTTTTCTAAGGGGAATAGTGATATCTATCACATAAGAAAAAATATCGATAGGAATATCTAGTAAATTCACAACAAAAGTTAATATAAATGATTGAGATTCACTAGTATCAAATAAAGTTGTCACTGAATATGAAGTTTTAGTGATGGTACCTCTCAGAGTCATTAGACCCGCATCAACTTCCAATAGATATTATTCTACTATGTGAAGAAGCTTCATTCAAAATGCATGTGGCTAGAACCCATTAGTTCATTAAGAATGTAATTTAACTATAGTAATTTTTAGTGATGATGATCCCATTCCACTATGAATAGTAGGAAATAAAATCTATAACTTCTTTAGGTTTCCTGAGTGATCACAAGAACTACTAATCTTTAGTGCCTCAGTACAAACTCGTTTCGAATGTCTAACCTAACCACATTGAAAGAAAGTTGATGGGAATTTTCCAGGAACTACAAGATGTTGGGATGGTGCATACATTCTAGAACCACCATGGGACTCATTACACTTTCTCTTTCCTTTAAATAAACTGACAGAATTACTACTTGGGGGGAAAAAGAACACCCATCAACCCTAATTTTCCAGCTAGGTCAAGCTCAACCATCAATTCTCTATCCAACACTTCTGCATAAGAAGTGAGCTTTGGCAAGAAAACCAATGATGGGATGTCAATTTTGGATACCCATCTTGAACCTTCGATCCCTCATATTCTCATTGGATACCACCATGGAAAATAACTAAAAAATCTCTGTAAAATGGTCCATATACTCTATAATGGTCTTGTCACCCTACTAGAGGTTGAGAAACTCCATGGTTTTCTCCATGAACATTGACTATTGATGGAACTAATCAATTAAAATACCTCTAAATTTCTTCCAATACAATCCTGCGTGCTTCTTCTCCATGACCATAACATCCCACTATCTCCAACTAGGCCTCACAATCTTGAAGGTGGCATATTTCACATTAATTGAATCAGACATCTCCAAGAACTCAAAAAAAATTCTTTCTTTTTCAATCAATCCTAGACCTCTTGAGGATCATTAGATCCTTGAAATGCTATTAGTTTCTTAGGAATAAATTCTTGATCATGATCTCTAAATTCATCCCTTCAAGGTTCCACAACCAGATCCTGAACAAAAAAAATAGTGTAGGTACTTGTCCCAAAGATTGGATAGAACACACTACTATCTAAAAAATATTATAGTACAATAGAGGATTATATTGTTATGGTTCACCAGTAGCTTCCTTCTATAAACTATTCATATGTCTCCATAAAGGAATGATGATACACAACATAAACATAAAAAAATGAAACATTGGCAAGGATACTCAGATAAAAAACTCAAAAAAGTGATATAAGAATATCAATTCCATCAAGTAGAATTCAAGATTTTGATTTCGACATACTCGTATCAAAAGAAGATAAAATTCTAGAAATCAGATCATATTTTTCCTTAAATACACTTTTACCAAACACCCATGGTGACTTAAGTCCCATTATAATGAGAACTGGCCAAAAACTTACTCAGAACTACCTCCTAAGTCCCATTAATCCTACATCTTGTTTACCAAGACAATCTAACTACATACTAACATCAAGGAAACATACAAAACCAAACCCAACCCCACTCTGATACCACTTTTTCATGAACCAACCCAGATACCCTGGTATGCTGATGTCAAATTAGGATCTAACATGGCTCGAAGGGCATTCCCGATCACCATGGGTTGTTGACTAGAACTTGAAATCATACAAGAAACACAAGAGAATGATTTTTTTCCATAAAAAAATTAGAAGATATAAGATACAAGTTAGTTTTTTCAACACTCTAAAGAGATAAAGTACCAAAATCAAATGGTAAAATAATACCCAAATAGTACATCTCTAAGAGACACAATTTATTTCAAGATAGAAACTCATAGATATCCCATGTAATGGGTAGATTAGATCTACATCAGTCACCTACATCACTCCAGTTCTCAAGGATCAAGAACATACACCACCTCCAAGTGATGATTTCCTTTTTCTTGTAACAAACATAAGATAATCTACAAATACCTGAGGGAAAAGGTGGGGTGAGAGCTATAAATCCTAGTAGGGTCTCACCAAGTGTTTCATAAAAAATTACATTAAAATTAAACCAATTATTCTTTCAATTAAAATAAAACAAGGTATGGCATGGCATTTACACATTTTCAAAAAAAACATGCTTCCATAATCAAAATGATGGAAGACATTTTAAAATAGTCATATGAAACATTTTACATTAAATAGTTAGCATGAATAAAAAATTTCAATAATCAATGGAATATAATCATAAAATAAAATATCTCATGGAACCATGTAATAATCCCTATGGTATGTTAGTTTCTGGAAATAGGATCCTTATACTACTGACCAGTGATCTCAACTCAATGTGTGCACATGTCCCATGATTCAGGTTTTTGGGACACAACTCCCCATCAGGGAAAATCGTTCCACAATATTTTTATGTAAGTTTTTTCATTTTCAATCCAATGATAGGGGTTGTATCCTAGAGTGATTTTCTTAATTACCTACTAACAACCTAGAATCCCATGTGCTTCAATCAATTAATTAATAAATCATTAGAAAATAAATCATTTAAAATTAGTTCAAAATCCAAATGAATTATTTTAGTTTTCAACATTACTTTCTCATTTAAAAACCAAATCAGATGTTTTTCAACAATTCATTGCCTTTTAAAATCATCTTTCAATTTAAACCATTTTTTTCAAGGTTCAACTGTAGGTTCCAGGCATATTAGAAGTGCGGTTGGGCTGGAAACCAACTTTAATTTTTACCATGATCAATGGTTATTCCAGGATAAATACAATGATAAACGCCAATCTCCACGGAATAGAATCAAAGATTTAGATAAAGAAGGAAGAGGCCTGAAACCTTTAGAGAGGATATTTCACATCATATTTATAATTAATTTAATTAATTTCATAAAGAAAAGAATACCTGGATCTTTGGTATTTTTTTTGTTGATGTTGTTGATTTTCCAGAATGACCCTTCTGGATTATCTCGTTGCGCTTGTGAGGATCCAAACTAGAATCCCTCTAGCAGAAATCCACACATGCTCTGATGGCCTCTGATAAACACCTCTCGTTCTCCAAGTGCTATCACAGCAAAGCGAGTGTCTTGTGTTGGTCATTCTTGATCGCTTGTTCTTCAACCTTGAAAATTTTCTATCGTTATTGAGAGGGGCAGGAAGAGGATTTGAGAGAGAAATTTTTTATCTCAACAATTCTCAATTCACCGGGCGTGCAGTTTAGTACATTCCACAATAGACGTACATGTCTATTTATTGACATGGGGCTTCAATTAAAATATAAAATTGTGTAACAGTAATTAAATACATTTATAACCTTAGCCAAAACTCATGATTTTAATAATAATACCGCGTCATTATTTATGGTGTTCCAACTTTCTCAAAATGGAATAAATAAAATTTCACATCACAAAATAATAGCAGTGTTATTATTATTTTAATTTATGCCAACTAGTTAAATAATTAGTCCCCGTCTTGGAAATAATTATTTTACCAGTGGTCCATCCTTGGTCCGCTCAAACTCTACTTCCGTTTATTGAACACCCGAATAAATAAATAAATAATTTATTCTCTTAGATAAATATTTTATTTGCAAACTAGTAAATAAATAATTATTAAATGTTAAATAAAATAAATTAATATATTTTACCCAAAATCCAGTGAATAAATATTTATTTAATTTATGAAATCATTTTAACTTGAATAAAATTATTCCACTATCTTGAGAATAATATTTATTAATTAAATTCAAATAGAATTTAACTAAGACCACCAAAAACACTTAGTATGTGACCCTCTAGGATTCTTTATAATTGGAATTAAGCGGGCTTGCCTAAAGTCTAAGAGTACTATCTAGCAACGGGTCAAGTCACCCAAGAGAAAAAATTTAAAGTCACAACAATGACATCCACATACAAATTCTCACTATGTAATATAATCTCTTTGTATCAATATCTCATCAAGCTGGTTTCATGATAGTTTCATCAACCTTTAGGCTTGATACGTCATTCTTTGACTACCTGAAATAAACTCATTGTTACACCATGGACATGGAATTTCGAATGATGATTCTATTTCAATCAAAGGGCCAAGATATCAACTTTCATAAATGGAAGGGACAAATCCTTCCTCGACTTATCCATTAATAACATGCCACTCGTGATGCACCCAACATACCCTACTTCCTGCCAACTGTTTACGTGATAGTTTTTGTCAGTAAATCAAAGTCTATGAGTCTTAACACGTATTAATTATAATATTAAAGTCTAATGATCATTACACATTCTTTTAGATAGGAATATATAATGACACTAAAACATGCGGAATTCCTATTGGTAGGTCTATTCTCATAATCTTCTATCTTGGAGATTACCAAGTGAAAAATTCATGAGAGGAAGTCTCATCTACTTATGAGTACTCACACCTGATGGTATGTAAGATATGTTTCCCATCATAGTATGTCATCCAATCAAAGAACTATATTTAATAATATTGTTATATCAGTTCAAGGTTCTCATCATAGCGGGGAACTTCCATGACCTTATCAATGCAACAAATACTCTAGGACATTATTACACTATTGTCATGAAGAACAATGAAAAATATATTTAATATTTAAATATATTTAATATTCATGTAATTAAAGTACAACCAGTTGGTTCTAGGATACCAACTCTTACAAATTCCCACTTGGACTAGATCCAACTGCCTATGACTTTCAGTCCGCTAGACCTCACATGATGATCATGTTTATACTGAGTCAAGGATTTAGTCAAGGGGTCCACCACATTATCTTCCATGGAAATAATTCTCACTATAACTTCACATATCTAAGAAAAATCCCTCAAGATATGATACTTCCAAAGTATGTGCTTCATCTATTAATGTGACCTTGGATCTTTTGTGAGAGCCACCGCTGCAGTATTATCATAGTATAGTGTGATGGGATCTTTACTGCTAGGTAGCACATCCTGCTCCTGGATGAATCCTCACATCCAAAATTCTTCTTTAGCTGCCTCACAAGCTGTGATATACTCAGACTCTACTATAGAATCTACGACCACACTTTTCTTTGAGCTCTTCCAGCTCAATGCACCTCCATTAAAAGTGAATATATATCTCGTTTGTGACTTCATGCCATCTTTATTAGTTTGGAAACTAGAATCTGCATATCCTCTTATGACTAGTTCCTCATCTCCTCCATAAACCAAGAACATATCCTTATTATGCCTCAGATACTTTAGAATAGTCTTGGATACCATCAAATAGTGGTCACTTGGGTCATCTTGATATTTTCCTACCACACTCAATGTGTAGGCGATATCCAGCCTAGTACATAGCATGGAATACATGACATACCCAATTGCTGATGCGTATGGAGTCCTTGTAATTATATTTATTTCCTCATATGTCTAAGGATACATTTTATTGGAAATATGAATACCATGTGACATTGGCAACAATCCCCTCTTGGATTGTTCCATACTGAATCTCTTCAGTATCTTATCAATGTATGTACTTTGACTTAGGCCCAGCAATTTCTTAGATCTATCACGATGGATCTTGATCCCAAGAATATATGTTGCCTCGCCCAAGTCCTTCATGAAGATGCATTGATTTAACCATGCCTTAACAGATTTTAAGACTAGTATCTTGTTTCCAATAAGTAATATGTCATCAACATATACTATTAGGAAAACTAATGCACTCCCACTAAACCGTTTGTAGACACAAGGCTCACATTTGTTCTTAATAAAAACAAATTTCATTATGGATTCATCAAAATTAATGTTCCATGACCTGGATGCTTTCTTTAATCCATAAATGGATTTCTGCAACTTTCATACCTTATTAACATCCTTTGGAGTCATAAACCCTTCAAGTTGTGTCATGTAGACATATTCCTAAAGGTTCCCGTTAAGAAATGATGTTTTGACATCCATTTTCTAAATCTCATAATAATGGTAAGTGGAAATGGCCAATAGAATTCTGATGGATTTCAGCACTGTAACTGGTGAAAAGGTTTCATCGTATTCAATTCCTTGATGCTTCTTGAACCCTTTTGCAACCAGTCATGCCTTATAGGTACCGACTTGTCCTTCCATGTCTAGTTTCTTCTTGAATACCCATTTGCTGCCAATAAGATTTACATCAACTAGAGGATCTACCAAAATCCAAACATGTTTTTGGTACATGGAATCCATTTCAGAATTCATGGCTTCTTTCCACTTAGAAACATTTATGCCAATTACTGCTTCCTTGTAGGTTAGATGATCATTATTATCAACTAATAATGATTCATCATCCTCGTTAACTAGAAAACCACACCATTCCAGTTCTCTAACCTATCTTGTACTTCTACATAGTTCTTGTGTCTCTAGAATAGTTCTTTCTTCCATGGGGCTTTGTGGAATCTGTTCATTTACCAACTCTTGTGTACCTTGAGCCTCGACTTCATCGAAGTCTATCTCACTCCCACTATCTCTTTTGGAGATGTTCTCCCTCTCAAGGAATATGGTGTGTCTTTCCACTATAACTTTTTTTTCTGAGGGGTTGTATAGGTAATATCCCCTTTTTCCTTGGGGTATCCTATAAGGGTACACTTTGTGCCTCGGGGTGAAAGTTTTTTACCTGAAGAGGCCTTAAAAAAGCATCACTTCCCCACACATGTAAATTCGATAACATGTATTTCTTTCCACTCCAGAACTCGTATGGAATACCATTTATAGATTTAGTTGGTACTTGGTTTCGTATGTGCTCCAATGTTTGTAGTGCATATCCTCAAAAGGATAATAGAAGACTCATCATTGATCTAACCATGTCCAACAAGGTGTGGTTCCTCCTTTCACTCACACCATCCCACTGGGGAGTGTAAAGAGGAGTGAGTTAGGATAGGATCCCAAACTCCTGTAAGTAATCAATGAAGTCTTGATTAAGATATTCTCTACCTCAGTCTGAGTGGAGTTTCTTAATATTCTTACCAAGCTATTTCTCAACTTCATTCTTGTGTTCTTTGAACTTATCAAACGAATCTAACTTATACTTCATTAAATAGATATATCCATATATACTAAAATCATCAGTAAAAGTTATGAAGTATGATTACCCTCTTCTTGTTTCAACTAGAAATGGTCCACACACATCAGTATGATCCAATTCAAGAAGATCTTTAGACCTTTCACCTTTCCCACTAAATGGGGCTTTGGTCATTTTTCCTTGTAAACATGCATGACATACGCCAAGTGGTTTTATTTTGAAAGAATATAAATATCCATCTTGATGTAACTTTGTCAAGCGTTTCTCATTTACATGACCATGCCAGTGATGCCAAAGTTGGGTTTGGTCTGAGTCATGTGAAGTATCTTTGTTATCGATTTCCATTACTTGGTTTGTGTAATCCAACATGTAAAGACCTTTGTATAAATGTGCCCTACCAAAACAAATTCTATCTTTGTAAAAGAAGCAGCATTCATTTCCAAACTTGAAAAAAAAATCCATATGTATCTAATATGGAAAAAAATAATTATGTTTTTAGAAATAGACAACACATAATAACAACCCTTTAACACCAAGATCATCCCAGTTGGCAACGTGAGGTGGTAGTCCCCAATAGCTACAGCAGTGAGTCTGGCTCTGTTGGCTGCTCGTAGATCTACCTCCCCTTAGTTAATCTTCCTGAATCTACTTGGTTCCTATATTTGGATACATATGTGAGAACCACAAGATTTATCTAATACCCAATTTATAGAAATACATAGATTACATTCAATAAAAAAATCACGTCAAGCTTCCCCTTGCTTCTTAGGCTAGGTGCAGTTCTTCTTCCAGTGGCCATTCTTGCCACATGCGAAACAAACAAATTCATGTTCCCTTGCCTCCCCTTTGATATTCATTTTCATGGAAGGGCGTGAATATGCTTTAGGATTAAAGATCTTTGTCTTCCCTTTCCTATTATTCACCATAAGGATAGAATATTTTTACGCTTCATATCGTTGTCCACTTGGAGAATGAAGATAAGAATATCAGATAAAGACTTCTCAATGTTTTTCATATTAAAATTAACAAAAAATATGAAGAATCTATGATGGAGTGATGCAAGGATGAGATTGGTGTCCATTTCTTTAGGGATTTTAAACCCTATAACCTCCAGGAACTCAATGTAGCCAATGATCTTTACTACATGAGGCCCAGATGGGGCACCCTCTCCAAGCTTACTCTGAAATAGTGCCTTGGAGATCTCAAACTTTTCTTGTCTTTATCTCTCTTGGTAAAGACTATGGAGGTGTTGGAGCATGCTATAAGTATCCATGTTTTCATGAGACTTCATGAGATCACTATACATTGATGATAGAACCAGACATTAAACGTCGACCACATCGTTTATATGTTTCTCATAGACTAGGAAATCCTTATCGCTCACCTCTTTGGCAGGCGGATCAGGAAATGTTGACTCCAACATGTAAGACTTTTGTTCATGGTGTAGGTTAACCCAAAGTCATCTAAACCATTCCTAGAAGTTACTGTCAGTGAGGATGTTTTCTTTATCCAGAATTGATCATAGATATGGTGTGGTTGACGAGCTTGTCATTTTTATTCTACATTTAAAAGAGCAGATCATTAGTACTTTCTTGATTACATTTTATGAGAAATAATAAATTAATTTTGTTAAGTATCCCACTATTTTATCAAGTCCCAATGGCCCTCACCATTGAACTCACAATTTCCAGTTCCCATGACATTCTAGTGACAAGGATCCATATTCCCCTTCGCATAACCCCAGCAAGGGTTGGTCAAGCTATTTGAAGGTATTTAGGTAGGTAGGTCTTTTCCAACTGCGATCTTGCTGCTCCTTGATCTGTTGAGTGGACTCTCCAATCTTGAAATCCTAACTTTGGATATCCTCAACTCTTTCCTCCAATATTACACCAAGTCTAGCAAGGGATACTCCCCTTGATGTAATATGGTTAAATCAACCCAACAAACTTTCATAAGGGATTCTGTATAAAAGTAAGTGTCCCAACAAGGGTTGGTCAAACACATAGTTTTATTGAGTTTTTCCCTTAATCAGGTAACAAAAAACTTGGTATGACTTAATATTTTATTTGAGGAATTTTATCTCTTATGCATGAATTGATTATTATCATTATCACATGATTATTAATATTAAGTGGAATTTAATTAAGTGATTAACCATGTATTGATAATATTTATGCATAAGTCTAAATTATTTTAGTTATATATTGAATGCTTGTTTAATTCATTAATTATGTGATCGCGAACACACATCCATAATGATAAACCATGTAACCGAAAAAAATAAAATAAAGAAAAGGGCATGATCATGAGCTTTTCTAATGGTTAGTTTATCTAGCGGTTGATAAACTGACCCTAACCTAGGGGAGAAACACCTCGAACCTTTTGGGTTCGTATTTATAGCTTTCCACCTATCCATCTCTATATCTCCTAGAATTGGTTTCATCTCAGATCCAACTTGAACCATCTCCACTAGCTTGGGAGTTCCATCCATTACATATGATTTTAAACTCACACACGGGTGTGGGGTAAAAGGGGGGTTTACATAAAAGATACCATGGGAACGTGGGACCTATATATTAATGATGAGAGATGGATCATAGACCAAAAATTAATTTAATAAATTAATTAAAAGGAAATCAATTACATACAAAGGTCTTGGTCTAGCTCATGATCACCCACATACATGCAATGAGTTACGCATTTAATAAAACTAGAATTCAATTATTCAATCATTATTTTTTAAGGTAAATCACACTCGAATCAATTAATTATCATCTTTAATTAATCAATCCTTTTATCTTAAACCCTTTTTCTTGAATTTCTTTGAGATTCTCATCTATCATAATTTTAAACAAATAAATTCATTTAAAATTATCTTTGTACGTAACTTGTACCTTGGAGGAAACTCGGTGAATTATCGTTCATAACTACCCAATGAGTAGGAATGAACATTATGCAGATGTTAAATTAAACACACACATATATATATATAATGCCTATCACGTGTTGTGCCCCAGCTTTATGCCTGCACCATGTTACACGCCTCAAGGGTTTGTATAATATAATAATAAATTTTAATAAAACTGCATAATTCAGACGAGTACACAGCATATAGTTCCTACTACATGACGTGTACTATCATTCACCATCCATCCTAAGTACACACTTGGGGATACAATGTGTATATGTACTTAGGAAATCCTCAGAGTACACAACATGTCTAGTGGGATACACACTGTGTATTATCCACATTACACGGTCTCCAGCCGGGCAAGCCGTGTATGGGGTACACGGTCCTACCCTAACCCAAAGGTACTACACACTGTGTCTAGTGGGCCACATGGTATGTAATCCAGAAACCGTGTGCCACTTTTTCTTGGTCAACACATGGATTCTTTAAGGCTTAGACAAACTCCAGTGACATGGCTTGGTTTGGCAGACCAGTCCCGATGCATTGAACCTTGATACACGACGTGTGAATCCAACTACACATCGTGTATTATAGTGTTGTATGTCCAGGAACCTTTGGCACCTATGGATGAGATCATTTGTTTTATTTTAACCAAAATTAAAAGAAAAGATCATTTCTATAAGGTGAAAAAGAAACGAAAGAGTAGGAACAGATCTCGAGATTCATATTTGTAGAACGATTAACTTGAATTGAAAACCTAAATTATTAAACTATAAATCATCAAAAAATTATTTAAATAATTATAAACTATGATGTAACCGCTCTGATACCACTTGTAGGTTCCGGGTGCAGCAAAAGCGCAGTTGGGCCGACACCCAACTTTAATTTGTACCATGATCAATGATTATTTGGAATCAATAAGACGATGAATGCTAGTCTCCACGGAATAGAATGAATGATTTAGATAAAAAATGGAAGAGGTTTGAAACCTTTAGAGAGTATCTTGCACATCATGTTTATAATTAATTTAATTAATTTTATAAATAAAAGAATATCTGAATCTTTGGTATTTTCTTTGTTGATGTTGTTGATTGTCCGAAATGACCCTTCCGGATTATCTTATTGTGCTTGTGAGGATCCAAACTAGAATCCCTCTAGCGGTGATCCACACGTGCTCTGATGGCCTCTGATCGACACCTCTTGTTCTTCGGGTGCTAGTGCGACGAAGAGAGTGTCTTGTGTCGGTCATTCTTGATCGCTTGTTCTTCAGACTTGAAGAATGTATCTCGTTCTTGAGAGGGGTAGGAAGATTATTCGAGAGAGAAATTGTTTATCTCAACAATTATCAATTCACCGAGTGTGCAGTTCGGTACATGGCATAATAGATGTACATGTCTATTTATTAACATGGAGCTTCAGTTACAATATTTAATTGTGTAACAACAATTAAATACATTCATAACCTTAGAGAAAACGCGTGCTTTTAATAATAATACCGGCTCATTATTTATGGTGTGACAAATTTCCCAAAATGGAATAAATAAAATTCCACGTCACAAAATAATAGCAGCGTTATTATTATTTTAATTTATGGCAACTAGTTAAATAATTATTCACCATCTTGAAAATAATTATTTTACTATTGGACCATCCTTGTTCCACTTGAACTCCACTTCCATTTAATGAGCACCCGACTAAATAAATAAATAAATAATTTATTCTCTTGAATAAATATTTTATTTACAAACTAGTAAATAAATATTTATTAAATGTTCAATAAAATAAATAAATATATTTTACCAACAATAATATGAATAAATATTTATTTAATTTATGAAATTATTTTAACTTGAATAAAATTATTCCACTGTCTTGAGAATAATATTTATTAAATAAATTCAAATAGAATTTAACCGAGACCACTAAAAACACTTAGTGTGTGACCCTCTAGGATTATTCCTCATTGTCATTGGGTAGGTTTGCCTAAAGTCCAAGAGTACTGTCTAGCAATGGGTCAAGGAACCCAAGAGAATAAATTTAAAGTCACAAAAACAACATCTACATACAAACGCTCACTGTGTAATATAACTCTTTGTCTAGATATCTCATCAATCTAGTTTCATGATAGTGTCATTGACCTTTATGCTTGATACGTCATTTTTTGACTACCTGGAGTAAACTCTTCGTTACACCATGACCATGGAATTTCCCATGACGGTTCTATTTCAATCAAAGGGTTAAGATATCAACTTCCATAAATGGAAGGGAAAAATCCTTCCTAAACTTATCCATTAATAACATTCCACTCGTGATGCACCCAATGTACCCTACTTCCCACCAACTATCTTCATAATGGTTTTCATCAGTAAATCAAAGTGCGAAAGTCGTGACATATATTAATGATAATATTAAAGTCTAAGGATAATTACACATGCTCGTAGGTAGAAATATCTAATGACACCAAAACATGCAGAATTTCTAATGGTGGGTCTGTTCTCATAATTTCTTATCTTGGAGATTACCAAGTGAAAACTTCATAAGAGGAAGTCCCATCTGCTTACGAGTACTCACACCTGACGGTCTATAAGCTATGTTTCCCATTATAGTATTTCATCCAACCATAGAACTATATTTAAGAATATTGTTATATCATTTCGATTTTCTCATCATAGCGGGGAACTTCCATGACCTTATCAATGCAACAAATACTCTAGGACATTATTACACTACAGTCATGCAGAAAAATTAACAATATATTTAATATTTAAATATATTAAATATTCATGTAATTAAAGTACAACCAGTTAGTTCTAGGAAACCAACTCTTACATCAAGTATAATTCATTTCATCAAATCAATTTCCAAATCATTCCATCAATTTTCTCAAATCCACCTATCAATTTCAATTCCATTAAAATTGGGGGGTTTCACAATTTTCTTGAACTTTTTAAAATAATACTTTAATCATATCAATTTTGGGTTTTTAAATCATTTAAAACTAATTTCAAATTAATCAAATATTTTAAGGTTTCAATTTTATGGAAAAATCATATGGAACCACCTATCTTTAATCACGTGATCAAATAAACACCTACAATGGGAAACACCAATGAATAATGAAGGTGAGGATATAAAGGAATCCATCCTAGAATTAAGATCCATAAAAATGGACATTAGATCGATCAATAACATGATGATCTATCGCTCTCTAAGGAGGGGGGAAGGTTATATCAGAATAAACCACATGAGAGGATATTTACCCACTGGAAGTAGGTCCAATGCAATCAGCAGCGCTTAGATTCACAAGGATAAGAGGTTGGAGAGTCAAAAATGCCTCTTGGGAGAATTTAAGAGTAAAAAGATTTAATAAGGATTAATATGAGGGAATTTGGAATTAAAAAATATCTGGTAAATTTAATTTTTTAGAAATGAAGACCATGTTGTATCCCCCCATAACTACAGTATAGAAAGGCTGAAATAGCTAGACCATAGCCAGCCTCCTCAGACCACTCTACAACCACCCTTGGTCAACTGGCCTCTACAAAACATGTTTTATCCCTCACCCAGATCTATGTTACCTAGGTTAAGGATATAGTGTAGCCTCATCACCATGCCATAGTGGTTCCTGATTTGGAAGAAGCATGAAAAAGCACTAACCAGGTTTCCAAAGCACTGTCAGACCTCCACGATCAATTATGTTGAAAATAGAAGTGTCTATGAAAAATGGCCTCTAGTTCTTCACAGTGTAGTAAAATTCCTATACCATAACCCTATCCGACATCAATCCCCCCTAAGATGCAGCCTAATTTTCCATAACACAGCTGAGACTCTCTGTGGTTCATCTCCTTGCTGGAAACTGATATCTTTTCCAAAACCCCCAAAAGACTTTAGAACTTGCCACTTTGGAACCTTTGACACATTTATACTTAAACTTCATTAATTAAAACAAACATACATCCTCAAAATTTAGGTCATTTCACCTAATAAATTATCTTCATACTTGAAAATCTCTAAATTCACCCAAACAAAAAGGGAATCAAAATAATAGTTAAGAAATACCTGAAAGGAAGTAACAAGATGTTGCACCCATTATATTATTTTCATTAAATTATATTATTTTATTATTTGGATATTAATTTAATTTATATTTTATTTCTTCAATTTATTTTAGTGATTTTATTTTTGTTTATATTTGGCTATATTTTATATTTCTTGGGTGGATGTTATTGCGGCTTGCATTAGTTTCTATGTAGTATTTTGGTTCAACTTATGTACATCTTCATGGTTGTGTTTATTTTTATTCAGGTATTATATTTATTTAAAAAAATATAAAATTTATCACCCTATTGTTTCCATGATAGCATTTGAAAAGGGAGTTTTAAAAGTGGGTTACTTGTATTTTACTTCTATAATTTCTATATTTTTAAAACCATGATTTTGGAAACTATTTTTTTTCATCAATTTCCATCCATTCTTAAAAAAATTTCAATGTTGGTTTTGTTTCATGGGGTGAACCATTTACTTGGATAAAATGAACTAAATAAAGGGTTTCATGTGACTTGATTTAAAATTTAAATGAGAAGTTTAATTTTTAGTCGTATTTCAAAACATGCATGAAAAAGATTTACCTTTAAATAGTATGCACGTAGTGTAGAGTTGTTAACCACTAGTATTTTAGCTCATACCTATAAATTTTAGGTTTTTTAGGTTTTTCTTGGATATAGAGGTTGGTATTGGGATCTCGGTTTGGGTATGGTGGTGTTTCCAAGTAATAAAGCATATTTATTGACACATGGAGATGGGTCTTCATTTTTATTTTAGTATTTTTTTCACCTTTTGTATAATGTCATGCCTATAGTTTATTTGGGTTTTTTTATTATCTTGGTTCTTTTATTTATGTTTTATTCTCTTTATTATTGGATGTTATTTTTATTGGTTGAATTTTATTTTTAATTCACAGGTTATGCCTTGTTTGGTTTTTGATTATTATTGAAACTACATATTTGGTGTGTGTGTGTGTGTAATCATCCAACATATGTAGTGGTCATGCTAGAATTCCAAGTGAAATTATTTTTTTGATCTCATTATATTGGGAGAAATATTTCCAGCTTGTATATATACTTGAGGTCCAGAAACTAGTTTCTGGCTCATGGGGATTAGGATCACCCATTGGGCCTTGCAATGGGCTAGCTTAGGTACCCAGATCAGGGTAGCCTAGGTTGGTTTCTAAACAAATGGTATTAGGTCCCAATTTAGTTTTATGCTATTTGGGTAGAAAAGGTAGAGAAGAGATAAGACCGTCAAAATTCAATAGGTAGGTAATGAGTAGGTTCCCAGTCACCACCTTTCATATTAAACTTTGAGTTTGTAGGGGGAGTTGGGAATATGTGATTATAGTCTTGGGTTTGATTAATCCATATTAGTATGACTCTAGCTTTTAAGAATGTTATAATAGGAACCAATGAGCTACATAGATAGGGTACATGGTCTATAGGCTGTGAAATCTAACTATGTATCTTTTAAGGGTGTGGTTTTGATGTGTTTTCCATTAATTAAATTATATTAATGTTTTTTTAATCTTATGGATTGATTTTTATTGATATGTAAAATGTTTATATTATCTTAATATGTTTATCAAAATTTATTCTAAGTGAGGGATGAATTGAGGTGATTTATTTGAGGTATTATTATTATAATTATTATAATAATAATTATTATTATTTGGTTTAATTATGTTGGGTCCCATTCCATGAAATATAACCTTTGTTGTTTTCTTTTTAAACTTGAACTTATTAGAAATGATTTTAAAAAAGAAAGTTGTTTTTTCATTTTATGTGTATAATTTTTGGAAAATTTTAAGTGGTATTAATGAAGGAAAAAATATCTTAGTATGGATAGGTTTTCAAATTAATTTTTTCTCTTATTTTAAAATATCTAAAATATAATAAAGGTTTTAATGGATTATTTTAATGGAAAGATTAAAATGGGAGAATATTTTGAATTTGAATAGCTGTGATGGTATGGTAGTGTTTTGGAAATTGAACATTTTTACATTTTCATAAATCTGAGGAACACATTTTCTTGGCTAAAGAATTTTTGACTTGTGACTATTATTACTTAAAATGAATTTCATTTTTTTGGATTAGAGAACATGATTTTTTTGTTTGTGGTGAGAATATATTAAATGGGTCATGGTACATATCAATTTAATCATTACTAGACAAGTTTTATATCCTAGTCTAAATGACTTATCCTAGTGGAATCTAAATTGTCAATGGGTTATTGATTCATTTTATAGACTAGTATATTTTAAATCATGGTTTTATTATGTATCTAAAATATGTTTTTATCAATATAGGTGGTTTTCTTTTTTATCCTCTTCCTAATCATCATAAATAAATAAAAATACGTATGTGTTTTATTAAGAACTTAAAATTTTTAAAAGTTTTTTTAGAATTTTTTTTGGATAATCCAAGAATGAAAAAAAATGTGAATAAAAATGTTTTCTTTAAATTTATAATTTAAATAAAATGGATTTAAAACATAAAAAAGTGATTTTATTTTTATCTTTTGAGATATTGATTATGGTCTTATCAAGTAAATAATAAATATTGTGGTTTTGAGTGGTATTTTTAGGTCATGTGTCGCTTTTCTTTAAAATGAGTAAACTCTTTTATTTTAAATGAATGTGATTTATGTTTCATGATTTTTAGTTATAATTATCTTTGGTAGGAATTTATATATTGGGAATGGTCTCTATTTTTAATAGTATGTTGTTTCATGAAATATGTTGGGATCATGGGAATTTTGTTATTTGAGTTTATTTCTTTATAAATTGATTTTTTTCTGCACGTAAGATTCTATTTGTTTGGTTATCTTTTAATGGTATTAGTTTTATGTTAAGGAGAACCTCACTAGTGTATTAAGTCTTCATCATTGGTTTTTTCCCTATCATGTAACTGATAAGTTCTATTTGTATTATGCATGAATTTTTGCAAGTAGAATATTCTTACAGTTGGGAGATTATAATGAAATGTGTCGTTATTGGTTAGTGAAAGTCTGAGAAAATGTGATCGAGCTAAAATTTAAATGATATTTTGAAATTATTTAAATTGAAAATTGAAAATTTTGTTGTGTTTAAATATTTTTTGGGTATATAATAATAATAATAGTGTTTTTATTTTTGTGGTGTTTAAATATACATTAATTAATGATATGTAATTCGTTTATTTATAAATTTATTTATTTAGGCATATATATATGATTTTTCAATAATTATTATTAATTTAGTATAAATAATAATAATGGGATATTATGATGATTATTATTATTTTGAATTTAATTTATTGAATAAATAAATGAAATTAAAAGGGATTAAAATAGTAGAGGGAGGCATGAGATGCTAAATAAGATGGGCAGAATGAAAAGGTAACTAGGAAAAAGGTATATTAATCTCATGAATAAGAGGAATAAAAAATAGAAAATAATAAAATAATAAAGTAAATGAAAAAATGGGGGAAAAAACAACTAATATAAAACATGGTAAGGTGTGGGAGACTCGTAGCAGAACAGGGGTAGTGCGGGGGAACCTCCCAATTACCCATCTCTCTCTATCATCTATCTCAATCTATCTCATCTTAAATCTTAATTTTGAAACATCTCTATAAATATTGATTGAAAGGATGTGTCATTGGTGGAATTGGATTTATCTCTATGTGAGAATGGCAAGATCTTGGTTTGTTTTCATAGGAATCAAATTATATTTACCAGATTTAATTAAATTTGATTTTCATGTTTTAATTTTTATAGATGGTGATTATCATTATTTAAGATTCATTTGAGATTGCCTCTTAATGGTGTAATAACACCTTATATTCAATTTTAGAGATATTGGTGTATATTTCTCTAAACATAGCTCTTTAAATTTCAATCCTTGATTGATTTCTCACTTTTAATCTATGCTTTTAATTTATTAAAGAAAAAATGTATAATTTTAACCTTTTAATGTTTGAAAAAATATTTTAAGGGATCTTTAAAAATTAAATTATTGATTAAAAAGGGGTGTTTTGGTCCTTATTGGTTTTTAAATAAATTAATTAATGATATTATATAATGGTTTACACATTAGAGGTGGACATGGATTTTATAAAGTCGATTCTATTTCAAGGTTTTCTGGAGATATTTCATTGTAAATTTTCTTGATATTTTTATGGGAATTTGTTTGATATTATTTAAGGTTTTATTGTAATTTATTTAGTTTTTGAGATATTTTATTAATGTTTATTTGATATTTGAGCTTGTGTGAAGTTCAATGGTATTTATAAAACAATGTAATGTTTCCAAATATTCTCTAATTTTTTTATAATATTTCATTTAAGAGAATAATTTTTAATTTGGTTTCCAAAGGATGTTTCCCAAGGATTATTTGTCACTTTATGAAAATGTTCGGACTTCACTCGTATTTAATGAAATGTTAAACCTTATAGTTATATTGAATAGGTTTTGTTTAATATGAATGAATTTTTTTGGATATGTACCTTGGAGAGGAGGTAAAGGGTGGTTTTAAATGTTATTGATGCCTTTTGTTTTTGTTTAATGACTTATATACTCACCTTTTTTAGTTGATTATAAGAAGTTAGGAACTTGAGTTAGGAATTCTTGGAAAAGTATTTCTAGACATTGATTGCGCTCCAACTGACTCTGGAATACACAACAGTGCTAACTAAATAATTATATGATATAGATGTGATTAACACTATGAATTGACATATTTCTTCCAAGCATATCATGCATGGGAATAGATATGATCAGTTCAATCACCGAGATAATATGATTATCCTAGGTTTCTTTGATGTTAATTTACCTAGGTCCACTCCCATGATTTTATTTATATTAAATTCTCTTCTTTTTTTGTTGGGATATTACTACAATTTACATTTAGTTTCTTTCCGTTATTATGGTGATGTTATTGGTGTTTATATTTGGCCACATTTTTTATGGATTGATTGGATGTTGCTACTGCATACATTAATTTATGTGTAGTGTTTCATTTCAACATATATACATCATAATTTCTGTATTTATTTTTCTTTAGGGATTTTCTTTATTTCAAAAAATGTAAATTTTATCTCCCTATTTTTTTATTTAAAGTATTTAAAAGGGGGATTTTAAAAGTGGTTTATTTGTCATATAGTTCTCAAATGTATATATTTTAAAAATAATAGTCTTGAAAACTATTTCTTTACATTAAATATCATCATTTTTAAAAAATTTGGAATTTTGGTTGTGTTTTAATGGGAGAACCATTTACTTAGATAAAATGATCTACATAAAGGATTATATGTGACTTGTTTTTAAAATAAAATGATAATTTTACTTTTTAGTCATATTTTTAAACTAGCATGAAAAGGATTTACCTTTAAGGAGTATGGATGGGGTGTGGGGAGATTACCTACTGAACTTTTAGCTCATGCATATACATTTCAGGTTCTTCTTAGATGTGGTGGTTGGTCTCAGTATCTTAGTTTTTATATGGTGGTGGTTCCAAGAAATAGAGCTTATTTCTTAACACATGGAGATGGGTCTTTGTTTTTTATTTAGTATTTTATTCACTTTTTGTATGATTCCATGTTGTAAATTTATTCTAGTATTTTTTAATTATCTTGTTTATTGTATTTTAAGTGGCCTTTGGTTTGTGATTATATTTGTTTTAAATAGATAATTTCAATATGTATATAGTCATAGTCCTTAAATAATGAGTGATGGAATGTGTATCCACTCAATGAAGGATAAAGAAGCTTCCCCTACAGTTTGTGGGTAAAGGAAAAGGGTTGGCTACCATTGGATATTCAAAGTGAGTATCATATTTTAGAAATAGGGATTGTAAGATTTATTTTCATGGTTTGTATCCCCAAATAAAATATTATTAAATAGATGAACTTCTCCTATAAGACAATCACCAAGGTTTTATATGTCCTCTTTTATAGTTTAGAAGAAGGTTAAACTGCTAGTTTCTATTTATACCATTAAGAAATTTTTATTAAAAGAATAACTAGGTAGATTAAATTTTACTAAGAAATTTGGATACTATTCTTCATGATGAAAATAACTTGGATGAAGTTTTTAAGTAGTTGAAGTGAATTTGGAACATTCAAAGGTAGTGATGGTTCAAGAAGAAACTAATTTTTTAGTTTATAAGCAGCAAGACCTTGGGAATAGTACTAAGTTTGTTAAAGAATGTTTGATAAATTACCAAAAGTAATCTGAGCATATTAGAGTGATTTTACAAGGTTTTTGTTTATATGAGGTGGCCCCAAAGTCATTTGAAGAAAATATTAAAAAATTGCCAAGTTGTAGATTCTCATAAGGATGATAGCCATATGCATCATCCAGTGTCGTAGTGGCCAAAGTTGTAAGAATGAGAATTATAAGGGTCATCTAAATCCATAAATATGATCTTTTATAAGGGTGATCTTAATACATAAGGATGAATCTAGGAGCTCATCAGGATGATATTTTAAGAAACAATCACATTTAAGGATGATTCTGATGATCCTATAAGGGTTATCTCACAAGGATGCATTGTAAAGATGATTTTTGATTTCCCATAAACATGATAATTACATAAAAATCATTTTATGATAATCATCTACATGTTGAATATAAGGGTGATATTTCTATGGGGATTGTGTTCTATAACCATGATCTCATAACGATCATTTTATCCTTATGAAAATTTAGAAAGTATCATGATGAAGAGGAGTTTTTAAAAATTATTTTCTAAATAGAAAAATGATTATGATGATTCTTGAGCTAATTTTCATGGATCAAAACATCAAAAAAAATGTTACAAAAGATATGAATTTTTTAGATATTTATCTTCATGTTTTAGTGAATAATATCAAAGTAGATAGAGTTTTCAATAGACTTTTTATGTTTGAAAAATAGAGTTTCTAGAATTTTTTAATCTACATGGAAAGAAATTATTAGAATATAGAGCTAAACATAATTGATTTCAAACATCACAAAACCTTTTGATTCAAGCTGGTTATCTAAGAAATTAGGAATATGTGAGAAACATGAATTTATGAGAAATATATTCAGCATGAAACTAAAATTACAGATTAATATAATCTGAGGGTAATATATATATATATATATATGAGGATATTAGTGTTAAATTTAAATGTTATAAATATCACAGTGATATGTGATTCAAGATAAATTTGGAGATAGGTTCAAGAAGGTTATTTGAAAATATATATTCAAGCTGGAATATATAGTATTTTTAGAATCTTCTACTCCAAAATGAAAATGATATGTTCCATAACTAAATATGTTGTATGATTCAAATATATAAATGATAAATAATTATTTGACTGTGGATTTTTATGGAGGTATTTTAAGATGATCAATATGATGATCTTGATCTTGCTGACAGAATAATATGGATGATACTTTCAATATATAATAAAATGAGAAGATAATGAAAGGGTGCTTCTATAAATGTATAGGAGACAGCAGTTGATGAGTAAAATGAAATATTGAGATCATGAGAACACCCATGTATGGAAAAGGTGAAGAAATAGTTATTAAGGATCATGGGAATTAATTTAAAGGGATATTTTATCTTCTAAATATAAGAAATAATATTTTTATTGATCTCTATATAAATAGAAAAAGTGGGAGAGAGAGGTGTAGTTTAGTGTGACTGTAGAGAGACTCAATAGACTAAAAACCAATTTTTTTATTATCAGTTAGGAAGATGGGCCTAGTCCCTCCGATACAAAGAACCTAAAGAAGGACAAAAATAATGTAATCCAAGTGAGTCTTTTTGCACAGAGATTTGGAATGCCCGTAGAAGAGACCCCAAACCGTCAAAAACAATTAGTCCCTCTCCTGGACGACCGAAGAGAAACTCAACTGAGTTTGATGAATAAGATAACTCTCTAGGAAGAAGATAAAAATGAAGATTAAATATTGAACTGAAGGGAAGATCTATGGGTATCAAAAATTAAGGATGAATAATATTTTAACCATCAATATGATAACATATCGAGTAATCTGAAGTAGTTAGAATAATTTTGAAAATTTGAGGAGAGACTTACCTTTTTTCCATGTTTTGATCTTTGGTATTGAGCCTTTAAAAGTTTAAGGAGTTTCTGGATTCATAAATACCATAGGATTTTAATTTTGAGTTTATAATATATATGAATATATTCGGTTGAAGATATGAAAATTTGAGCCAAAACATGGACTGAGATATAAGTAGGTATTCTTTATGAACTTTTGGTAGTCAATGACCTTGTGCTAAGATGAATGAGATCAGACATATTAATTTTGAAACATCCGGAGTAGATGTGTTGATTAACTTTAAAGGGGGGTTGGAAAGAAAAAACTTGTGTATATATGGTGATAAGTTGTGGAACCTGAAGGACTTAGGGTATTAAAAATAAGGAACAATGTGAAACTATGATTTCAGTGTGAGGTTGAGTTTGTGGAACTATTGTGAGAAGTAGGCAAGTGTGTGAGCAGTGAGACTCTATGTAGTTTTAAGAAGCACCAATCATTATAATCATTGGTTTATTATAGTGTTGAAACTTTGACTGGGTAGAATAACCAATCAAGGTAATGATTATTCCTTAGATCCAGACCTTATAAGAAGATTGTGTGCTCTATTTATTTTGTTTAATTGAATTGTATATGGTGTTGATTACTAGGTTGAACTTAAAACAATATATTAGGGATAACCAAAAATAGATTTTTAAATTCAAAGGTTTCAAAAGTGTGAAATTGAAATTGAAATTTGGTAAAAAAAATAGGTAACACTTAATTCACCCCTCGAGTGTCTGCACTGATCCATAAGGGAATTTCAATTGGTATCAGAGCAAGGATCCCTATAGTTTTATATAAGTTTAATTTTCATTGTATTTTTATTATAATTTGATGAAGTGTATATTTTTTATGTAGGAAGAAGATCCTAAGATGGAAAAATTATATTTTACCCCTCTCAGAAACAGAAATTGAAGTCTCTTCCAAGAAACTGAATAAAATGAATAAGGAGGCATGGAAAGTATTGAAATTTTTAAATAAATAGAAAGATATACCACTTCTTGAAATTGAACAAAGTGTTCTATGTGCATCTATATAATTTATTTAAAAAATATGTTTTATGATTTAAGTACAATATATGAGGAGTATAAATATATCAAATAGTTGAATACTTATACTTCTCTATTGGAGATTATTTGAATAAGTTTCCTACTGAAGTTGTAACATACATATTTAATTTTATCAGGTATCTATTTTATGATAAATCCTATCTATATAAGGAAGAAGATCTCATGGAATAGTAAATTTCTAAAAAAGTTGGTAGGTGCAACACTCTCTCAAAATTACTGAGATCTAAGAGATAAAAAAATTCACTTTAAAATGATAACCTTCCATTTCTTGATGAAAATTTTCAAATAAAAGCTCTTGAGAAGGATGTTTTTAAAGTTTTTGTTATATAATTATTTTATAAATTATAGAAGATTCACAGTCACTTTGAGTGTCAAGGATACATAGTTGGAAGTGAAGGCATAAATATTGAAAGATATTTCTAGTTCACTATAAGAGATTATAGTGTTTCATTATGAACAAATTATGAAGTTGAGAAGTGATTAGGAGAGAAATATTAAATTATTTTATATTGATAAATTTTCCCTCATAATGAATTTCTAAAATCTTGGAGTAAAGTTGTGAAAACTGGAAACTAATTAAATTGAAATATCCCAACCTACAAAGAAAAGACATATTGCCACAAGCACCTTTGAAATTATTATGACATCAAAATAGAACAAAATGGTGTTAAATAGAGCTTTAGAACATATGGATAAGTTCACACATCATGATTATAGAGAAAGTTATCACATTGCCTTGAAAAAGTTGAGAGAAATAAATCTGTTTCATCTATAAGTGCTGGAAAAAAATTCAAATTCTATACAGATGTGGGTAATAAAAAATTCTATAAAACCCACCAATAAGTTAAGGGTGGATGTAGGTAAACATGATGAGATTTTTCCTCAAATGAACCAAAAAATAATGGTAAATATTTCCAATGATAGTGGGGTGTTAAATCTAGGCAGACTATGTCAACTAGAAAGACAATGGGGTTTGTTGTAAGATGTTTGTGTTGCCAAATTTTTAGACATTTTTTCATTAATTATTGGAAAAATATGTCAGTTTTTGGAAGTTTTGAAAGGATATAATTTATGTGGAGAAATTTTTTGGAAATAAATAATCCTGCTATGAAAAATCAGACTCCACAACGAAGTGGAAATATACCTCTCATGAATATATTTGATTATCTATAGAATTTTTGTGAATACTTCAAGAGAAGTGTTCATTGTAATGAAGAATATTGGAATGTCCCAGCCATCCCCAAATCTCATATTAATGAATATAAAACCCAAAATATAAAATGAAATGTAAAAAAATAAATAAAATTAATCTAGTCTTGAAAACCAAATTCTATAATAAAGATGATAAATATACTCTCAAGAAGTTAGTGATAGAAGATAAAAAATATGTCACTCTAGAGAGGAGAATATTCTTCTATTGTGGTAGTAAAGGCCACATAATGTACCATTGTAAAATGTCCATAAATATACAAAAAGATAAAGGTAACAAGTTGGAATCGAAAGGGGATTCAATCAAAGAAAGAAACAAAAATATTGGCATAGTGGAAGACATCTCATATATTTAGTTTGAGAAGTTTCCTAAGAAAGGTAACTGAAAGGATTATATGAATGCATGTGTAAGGTGAAATTTTATTATACACAATCCAAATAAGGTCATTACTCTTCAACCTAGATTGATGCAGTTGGTAAAATCTAAAGGAAAATCACCAGTTGGTTCATAGTTAAAAACCATTAAAACAAAAATAATTCTACATAGAATAAGAATAAAGAGAATATACCTAAGGATATAATGATCGTAAGACCTAATCAGGTGGAAGAATCTTGAAACATAGAATAGGAAGAAAAGAGTGGAATTTCATTAATTACTAAAGATATGAATACCAATCTATCTAGGAAATAAGTAGAAAATAAATAGAAAACTATGTCACCCAATGATAGAAAAATGTAAAATTAAGAAGTAATAAAGAATTAATAAGATTATACACTTTATAGCTTCAAATAAAAGTACTTCTGGGTGGAGAAACAAGTCCTAACCTCAGTGTTACAACCGATGAGAAATAAAAGATTCAATTTATTCCTATATTTTGGTGGTTGTGCTTTGAAGAGGGAATTCAAGGTGAAGTTGGAAGAAAGTCACCCATCATGGTGAACAAAAATTTTAAATGGAATTTATTTTCAATTAGTATCAGACATCAAATAGTATCAATTGGACCTTATTTATGAAATAAAATTTTCATGGTGAATGAGTTTATTGAACTACCCTTAAGGGGGATCTACCAAAGAATATTATTTTTCTAAAATTTTTTGTTTCTTATTAAAGCTAGAAATTTGGATAGCTCTATAAAAAGTTGATATTTGAGTTATGATGTTAACTCTCCCATCACTATTATGGTTTATACTTTTTCTAATAATAAAAGGGGAATGATTTTATAACAAAATAGGGAAGATAAATAATTTTCAAATAAAATCTATGATGTGTTTTTTATGATGAGTTTGGTTTTATAAACTATCTTAAAAATATATTTGTAAATCCCAAAAATAGTTGAATTTTTAGTTGGTACCATAGTGATAAATATGAATGTATAACCTTTATGCTTTCATAAAATAAATTTCTTTCAACAATAGGATAGTTCATGTAGACTTATAATTGACTTACCTTAGACTCCTTTCTAAGAAATTTAATGGTTCCACTATTCTCTCATGGAACTACCTGGATATAATGGAAGTGGAAGAATAAAAGGGTAGAAGAAGGTTCTGAAATGCATAAGGGTAAGGGAGAGAATTTTTTTCCCTTAGATGTCCTTTCCACAAATTTATGGTATGGATAATGTGGAGAGAAAAACTATTTCCTCCTAGGTATTTTTTGTCATTAATGGGAGAGGAAAATTTAGCTTCAATTGATATATTGACTATATCCCATGTTTTGTAATTTCAATGTATTGATAATAAATCCAAAGGGGGGGGGGGGTTGAAGTTCATTTTGGTGTGAGATTTTGTTTTTTTTTCATTAGAGCATGTCAATATGTATTTTTTTCATGAGCATGGAATAATGGGTGATGGAATGTGTGTCCACTCAGTGAAGGATAAAGAAGATACCCATACAGTTTGTGGGTAAGAGAAATGATTTGGGTGATATTTTATATTCAATGGGATATTCATATATTGGAAATGGATATTGGAAGAGTTGGCTACTTATTTAGCATCCCTAAACATTAGATGATTGGAAATATGAAATTTATGTATAATATATGCACCAAGGTTTTATGTGATGTATTATATAGTTTTGAAAATGGTTGAACTTCTAGCTATTGTGTACAACTTTAAGAATATGTTATTAAAAAAGAACAAGATTGATTAAAAATGGAATTGAAGTTTTGAAGTATGAAGATACCTTTATATGTTACTAAGAATGTTTTATACTATTCTTATAGATTAAAATCTCACATGGATGAAGTTTTGAATATGTTGAAATGAAGTTGAAACATTTAGTGGTAGTGAAGGTTTATGAAGAAACTCAATTTTGAGTTTATAAGATGCAAGACCTTTGGAATGGTGCTGAGTTGGTTTGATAAAGTTTGATAAATTGATAAAATTCATTTGAAATGAATTGAGTAACTTTAGAAAAGTTGATTTTATTCGATGTGGCCCTGAATTCATCTAAAGAAAATATAAAAAAATTACTAAGTTGAAGATTCTTGTAAGGTTGACATCTGTAAGCATTATCTAGTGTTGTAAGGGTCAAAGCCGAAAGAATGGGCGTTGTAAGGGTCATTCAAAGTCGTAAGGATGATCTTTCATAAGGGTGATCTTAAGCCATAAGGATGAATATTGGAGCCTGAAAGGATGATCTCATAATTATCAATAAACTATAAAGATGATTATGATGAGCTTGTAAGGTTCATCACACAAGGATTCATTGTAAGAATTAATTATAATTTCCCATAAGCACGAGTACCATGTGAGAATAATTCCATAATAATCATATGTATGCTGATTTTTTAAGATGAGATGCATGTAAGGATTATCTTTCATAAGCATGATCATGTCAGGATCATTTTATCCTTATGAGAGTTTTGAAAATGTCATAATGAAGAGGAACTTTCTAGAATTATTTTCTAAAAGTAAAATGGTTATTGTGATGCTTTAACTGATTGTCATGGATCAAAATATCAAAAAAATGATACATGCTTTGAATTTTATAGATTTTTATCTTCAAGTTTTTTTGAAGATTATCAAAATAAAGGTAGTTTTTAAGATAATTTTTATGTATGAAAAATGGAGGTTTTATAATTACTTAATTTAGATGGAAAAAAATTAGTGGATGCTTGAGAGAACCCATATTGATTTCAAACATCACAAAACCTTGTGATTCAAGCTGGTTGTCTGAGAAAAGAATAAGATGATAGTAGGATGAATTTATGAGAAATATATCCATCCTAAAACTAAAATTATATATTAATATAATATGTGAGTAATATATATGTGAGGATTCTAGTGATGATATATAATATTATAAATATAATAGTAAGATGTGATTCAATATAAATAAGGATATGAGTTCCATGGGGTGTTATAAAAATATTTATTCAAGCAAGAATATATGGGATTTTCATAAGGTGCCACTCTAAAATTAAAATGACCTGTACTGAAAATAAAGATGTTGTATAATGAAAATGCATTAATGATAAGTATTCGTTTGAGTTATAGATTTATATAGAGGTATTTTGATATGAAGATGATGATGATCTTGAGGCTGCTGGTAGAAGAATTTGTATTAGACTTTTAACTGAAAATAGATTGAGAAAAAAATTCAAGGATACTTTTATAAATATACAGGAGAAAGTAGTTGATGAGGAAATGGAATATTGAGATTGTGGAAACACCCACATACAAAAATATTGAAGAAAAAATGATTGAGTTTTGTGGGAACTGATTTGAAGAGATTTTATATATTCTAAAGATTGGAAATAATATTTCTGGTGACCAACATATAAAAAGAAAAAAGTGGGAGATAGAGTTATAATTTAGTGTGAATGTTGAGAGATTGAGTTGAGTTTAAAGAACAAGAGAACTCTTGAGGAAGAATATAAAAAATAGGATCTGATACTTAACTATTATGAAGATTTCTTGGGGTTCAAAGTTGAAAGAAGAATATTATTTTTTCCATCAATATAAGATCATATTGATTGATTCAAAACAGTGTAATTTTTTTTGAGAAACTAAGGAGAGACTGAACTGTTGTTCATGTTATGATTTTGGTGTTAGTTTTTTCAGTGTTTTAAGAGATGCTAGATTCATTAAAATCAAAGGATTTCAAGTTTGAGTTGATGATCCAGGTGAACAAATTCAGTTGAAGATGTGTAAAGCTGAGCCAATACAGGGACTGATCAGCAAGCAGGTATTCTTAAAGAACTAATGGGATTTGAAGACCTTGTGTTGAGAGGAAGAATATCAGGCTTGTTGATGTGAAGCATCTAGAGAATATTTCACTACTAGAATTATACCCTATAACAATAGTTTAAAACCATTGTTATAGGGTATAGAACCATTGGTATAACTTATACCAATTTTTTCTCTAAACCTTTGGGTATAAGGCTATTGGGAAAAGACTATACCAACGGTTTTTAGTGAACTGTTGGTATAGGGTTAGTATAATTTTGGTTTAACCAATGGTTTACTTGGAACAGTTTTTATAGATATATCCCAATAGTTTAAACCCATTGAGATAAGTCTATACCAATGGTTGGAACCATTAGTATAGGTCTATACCAACTGTTCCAAGTAAGTTGTTGGTATAGGTCTATACCAATGGTTTTGAAACCATTAGTATAGACCCCCCCCCCACATTTCAAAACCTAAATCATCCCAACACTTCCCATAGAACCTTCAATAGCCACCAGAACCTACTCAAAAATAAACTAGCCACCAAAACCAGCTCAAATAGTCATCAGAATCCAGTCCATCACCTGGCCTTGGTCAATTACCTGCAAACAAACACCAACCAATATACAAATAATGATAACATAAGAAACAAATTAATGCATTCAACCAATTATAACACATAATCAAAACATCACATATATTCATTCAGAACTAATCATCAAACATCAAATGTTATAAATATCAGTCAAAATGTAAAGGATCAATTTGTCCCTCATTGACATCACTATTGTCACCATCATCCTCACTGTCATCCTCAACGTCATCCTCACCCTCATCCTTACCCTCACTATCACTATCATTCTCTCCATCACCCTCTCCATCATCCTCACCATCATCCTCATCATCGCCATCGTCATCTCCAGGAGTGTCATCATCCTGACCACCACTAAGAATACTACCTGATGCACTATATAATGTATGCATCATCAAAATATATGAATCACAAGCAATAGTAGTATCTGGTGGAAGTGGATGATGTAATACTTCCATAAATTTCATAAATTCATCATTTTCCCTTTGATTCCATTCACGCTCTTGTATGACCATTTTTTCAGACTTTTCTGCCATGGACTGAGCTTATGTTTCCCATGAATTATCTTTTTCCTACTTAGTGCTACCAGAACTGGAACCTAAAGTGGGACAATGCATTTTCGAGATAATACTCTCCCCTAATCAAAAACGTACTCTGATATGGTGCTCATCTCCCAAAACTTGATGTAAGTGGTCATTTGGCCCAAATATGTCAGCTTCCTACTCATCAAGGGCCTCCAAAGCATACTGTTCCGAATATAAATGGACTATTAAGTTTCAAAATTGATATTAAAATTTGAAATCAACAAAGTAAAACTTATAATCTGTAACTTTTTAGTTCTTTTATCATGATTCCATCTTTTTTCCTTCTACTTGAGAAAAAAAATTTGCTCGAGGCACACGTCCTTCAATATTCAAAACCTCCCTCTACAATGAAATTTAATGTAGAAAACATAATTAAAAATAGGTTATTAATAATTAATTTCATAAATAAAATAAAATGTATATTAATTCTAAATGAAGATGAAAATAAAAACTTATGGTAGATTAATTACAGTGACAGTTTAAAACTTATTTTTTCCCTTATAAAACTAAAAAATATATCATTCTCAAACTATAAAAATATGAATATATATCATGTCTCAAACACTAAAAATGGAAAAAAATCCACATACCTAAATTACCTATGCATACCATTTACTTGGGTAGTGTAATATATTATAACTCTTGATAACGAATTCCAAAAAATTTATGTTGTTCTTATTTAAGCTTTGAACCCCATCTGTAGTGTATAATTTTAATTCCAATAAAATGTTTACATGAATATCCATTTGGGGATACTTTTAAAAACTATATTTGGATACATTTAAAATGATATATGAAACAATATGAGGATATTTTAAACTATAATTTTATTGATGATAAAAATGTAGTGAATAATTAAAAATTCAACTTCAAATATTATTTTTAGGAAGTTGGATAAATATGAAATAATAATATTAAATAAATACATTAAGCTTAATGGATTGATAAAATTCAATTAGTCCAAAAAATTTCACATTCAATGGCTAAAATTTGTCTAGAATTGTTTGTGGAAACACCGATTCAAATTTATAAGTAATGAAAGGAAATATTATGCAAAAAAATATTTCTCATAAATATGGAAATTCAAGGATCACTAATTTTAATGATAAAAAATGATAAAAAATTATTTGAAAAATACTAAAAATAAATATTTTATTAATAGGAGTGTATTATTAGGCTTTGGAAATTTTGGTTTGTAAGAATAATTCAAAATTGATGGTTATGGGATTGAGGAAGAGCATGTTATAAAATCAGGACTACTTGTTATTTTCAAAGGTTGGTTCTTATTTTATGGGTATTTTTGGAACTATGGAATCATTGGGAATGTGGAAAGGATATGTTTGATTAATTCAAAATATTTTAGTGACTCTATAGGATTTGGTTTAATATGGTTTAAGGGGAATATTTCCTCTCAAAGAAAAAAAGTTCATAAGAAATCTAAAAAAGAATAAACATAAATATGAAAGAATGCATTCCAAGTATATGACACATGGGTGGGAGAAATCTATAGAAATCAACATGATCTAAAAAAATACATATAATTATTCACTCAACCCTAATGGTCATATTCCCTATTAAAAGGATGTACATTTAAGAAAATTATTTGTGGTTGTATAGGTTCATGACATGCTCACAAACATAACAATACTAATCCTAAAATTTCATTATACACTAGATAATTTCAATATTAAACTAAGTAATACAATATCATTTATCTATCCTAATTATAAATGGAATTAAATATCTAGGAAACAAAAAAAAGGGTAATTCCTAAAGAAAAATTATAAATGAGCATCATACCCCTCACATGGATCGAAATTGTAGTCTTCCCTAAATTGTGGAGGTATTTTGTAGCATCCTTGTTTTTTTATTTCTTCCTGATGCTTCCTAAAAAGTATTTTTAATAATAAAAAACAAATTATTAATGAAAATCATGGTAACTTTTATTCAAAAACCTTAAATTTGATTAATACCTTGAACTTAGTACTCATCCAATAAGCAATCATTTCCCAATAATATTCAACCAGATAGTCATTCCTGATAGGTGTGGAAAATAAATCCATACCAAATCTAGCACATCATCCACTATACAAATCATGCATATATGATCTCTATAGATCACCTAATTCCATGAGTTGTGATGTCCTCATAGCCTCACTATTAGGAAAATTAAAATAAAGCTGGCACCAAAATATTAATTCATATAAATATAATAATAATATAACATTGAATCTAGTGACTTTGTTTACCCATATTTTCACCCAAGCATTATCGTTTACTTCATTTGGCAGGTTTCACCAGGAGATTGGACTGACATTAATGATGTCAGAGTATTTTCAAAGAATCTCTATAAAACTCTTACATTCTTGCCCTATTTTTTCAATCATTTTTTTGTCCTCATTATACTCCACCATTGGTTGTGCGCGGTGGTTCCACACCGTACGCATGTGTGTATGATCGCGCCTCCTATTTGAAGATCCATCTTTTAGAGAAAAAAATAAATATTATATCAATACATCTTATAATGAAAATAAAGTATGATAAAAAAATTACCAGTGTTACATAAATATACCTGAGGTGGTCTGATCGGTGGGTGTTGCTGGATCCCTAAGCTATAAAGGAACATCAGCCTGTACAGATTGATTGGGACCCAATGTATGCTCCAGAGGCTCATAATGTGTCATAGAAGAAGTTGAAGAAGAAATAATGTAGAATCTATGGAAAAAGGAAGTGGAAGGAAAATAAGATGGCATAGATTTATATGGAAATTCATAATATAGATGAAGATTATGAACCATCATAAGATAAGTAAAATATAGGCAAGGAGTCTCAAATTCAAATGGTGTTGAAAACATAGGTGGCCTAATTATCTCGGGTGTCTCTAATGACACTATGAGATCAGAAGGTGTGGTATATGGTATGTCCGGGGGAGGGATGGGGTGTGATCAGGTACACCGAGTATTGCACGTAGCTCTAGTACACCCCCCCCCCCCCCCCGTACCATCAACCTAAGCACTGGAACCACTAGGTTGGGCAAAGAATACATATCGCCTTAGAGGTGGGTCCTGATTAAAATTTAAAAAAAATCACATGAAATTATATGTTATATATATATATATATATATGGAATAAAATACTAACAAAATTTACCAAAGGATATACACCCATCTCTCTCATTCGGTGATTATTTTCTGCATCCTTTTTCTTCATATCTCCTCAATGTTTTTAATTTCATGTATTTGAAAAATAATATGTAATTAATTATAAATTCATAACTAATGTGTAATCCAAACAAGAAATAAGATGATACATGACTTAATTAAGGAATACCAATTGTCAAACCAAATATAGGATATGTAGTGATATAACAAAAACATTTTATATTTAGTGGGAAGAATATCAAAGAATAAAATACATGTCATAGAAAAATCAATACATTCAAATTATCATTTTTATCATGGGTCTAATATAGTTTTATTATATTTTCAATATGATATAATTCAATTTTTGTTAGTCCATTTGGTTCATTTTAGTCAATTAATTATGTATTTTTTTCTTTTTTTTCTTAGGTCATTTGGTTCATTTTGGTCAAATTGATTAGGTCATTTATCAATTTTTATCTATCTTAATTCATTAGTTTCATATATTGGGTTAGGTCATTTTTTCATTTTTTTTGATTAGGTCATTATTTTCATTGGTTTTTATTTTCATATTAATTATTTTAATATGTCCAATTAAATTCATCTTGTTTTTTGTTCCAATTTAATTGTTTCGGTTTTTTTGGGTTTTGTAGGTTCGAATACAGTTCAGTTCAATATTTGAAAATTAAACTCAAAGAAAACTACAACCAGTAAATATTGAAAATTCACATGAAGTTCAAGTTGTATATAAAATATTTGTGATAAATAGTAAAGAAATTTGAATTGTACCAACCTGAACAACCCAAGTCAAGATAAACCAAAATAACTAAGAACACGGATGGATGATTCTATATATTTCCCACCCCAAATTTAGGTTTACAATCAACTCTGAAAATTGAACTATTAGAGACATCATAAGTAATAAATGGATTGGGGATAATGGGAGTAGGGATGGTGTCAATTCCATCATCACCATAATCAAAATATGTCTTGGGATTACTTCAATAATGACACCAAATTTAGCTCGAAGATGATATTTCACATAAAAAAACTTGTTTCTCCATTGATGTTAAAACATATGGTTCATCAATAGGAAGAGTGTGATTATTTTCAATAACTTTAAATCCAAAATCATCAAAAAAGGTTCCATGCCTCGTCATCGAATCAAACTACATGCATTTCATTATAGTGACTCATCCATGAGAGTAATAATCCAATATTATTATTTTCTTAACGGCTCCATAATAAGATATATTTTCAAATCAAGGTCTGGTATCTGATACACTAGAATAATAGTCTATTGTGGAAGTTACCATAACAACATCATGTTGTGTTCTCATGTTCGTTTCTCATTTGGTAATAATAAATTTATACCCATTGATCATAATTGATTTTCATTCACAAACCATAGAATTATGACCAAAATAAAAATCTCTTATTTCCACAGAGACAGAGTCAGTAGACAAACTCAATACCTGAAATATAAATGAATATTAAACTTAATTAAATATTTATTTTTTTAATTTACTACATTAATATTTATACCTTTAATTTCAACCAAATAGAAAACTCTTTGTTATGTAAATTTTCTCTCCTTCTTAAATATAAAGAATAATGATTTCTATTTATCATTTTTTTATGTTCCCCGCAAAAAATAGAAATAATCTAATAGATATATAAAATTACCTGAGATGAGATAAGATATACATGTTCAATTTACTTACTTTTTTTATTCATCGAAAAAATCATAGTTAAACAAAATTGTGCGATGTGCTATCTCATGCTCATCAAGGATTAATGTGGTCAATGTATATGATTCAGAAATTCCCCCTATTTGGGGAAGTGATGGAAAATAGTGTTAAATTTACTCATACTATTCTTATTCATTTCTCATTGGTATGTTTTTTATATTATTCAGATCAAACAAATTCATTGAATAGAAATCCATACATTCATGATCCAAGTAAACTTTCAAGATATAACCTTTGGAATGATTCCTATTTTAGACATAAGAATTCATTGTGTACATATTTATTTCAATTGGATACATCCAACAAAAATCAATAGGTCGTCCAAGAAGTATTTTGGTTGGAAAATGGATAGTTAGATGTAGCATGCATGTGAAAAATGATGGAGGAAATATTTTCTCTAACTCACACAAAATTAATTGTGCCTCTACCAAAAAAATTCAAGAATGACTTGGAAAACTTCTTAGTAAAAAACTCTATATAAATGGAACAAAAAAATAACTAACACCCTTACATTATTGAATAGAAGATGATGAATTGCTATTAGAATCAAATCATGCAAAAGGATTTGATAATCATGATTCTTCAAAGATTTTATCTTCAACTCTCTTCTATTGAACTGTTTTGATATGTTTCTTGAATAGACATTAGGAACTTTAATAGTCTCTAATGCTCCTAGAAATTTATTTCTTTGTAGGTTTCATCACATAAGAAGAACACAAAACTTTCCATTTATTTTCACTAATACACATGGGATGAAATTATGGTTTGATGCCCCAATACACTAATTCATGCCGATATCTTAAATCATTTTTTGTCTTTCCCTTGACATTTTGAAGAACATAAAGAAAATTTTCACATATATTCTTTTTAATGTGAATTACATCTGAGTAATGATTTAACAAATTGCTTGACCAATAAGGAAACTCAAAGAAGATACTTCTATTATTTCAATTGTAATTAATTTCAGTGGAAACATTCTTCCACTTTCTAGATTTCATCTGACCCTTCCCGGATGAAAAACTGAAATATTTCAATTCATTAAGCACATTAGTTCTAGACATTCACTGAGGTGGATTATCAGTGTCCATGGTATTTTCAAATGCTTGACGATTATTCCTATATAGATAATCCATTGGAAAGATTCGTCGATGTCCCATAAAACTATTCTTCATACAAATAGGATAAGATATTTTTCCCTTCATGTTCCATCCAGAAATAATTTTATAAGTAGGAAAATAATTGATCATCCAAATAAGCGCAATATGTATCTAAAATATGTCTTTCGAACATGCATCATATGTGTGAACACATACATTCCAAATATGTTTTTACTCTTTTATTAAAGTTTGAATTTATACATCTATATCATTTCTAGGATTAGAAGGTCTGAATAAGAGTATACTCATGAAAGTGAAAGGTTTCTTCATACACATCCATGGAGGAATATTATAAATGTATATGAAAACCAACCATGTGTTGTGCAAAGTAAGAATCTTCCCAAATGGATTAAAACTATCACATGATACACCCAACCTCACATTACACACATTAGCTGCGAAATCAGGATATTGAGAATCAAATGTCCTCCATGAAAATCCATCTGCAGGATGAACCAACTCATCATTATCTTTATTTATCTCAATATCATGTCATCACATTTTAATTTATATTTCATCAGACATGAAAATATTATAGAGTCTAGAAATCAAAAGAAAGTACCATATTACTTTCTGTAGCACACAATATAGTGTTTCATTAGCTTTTGGCTTCCATCAGGATGTGAAACATTTTATACAATCATTTTGTTCAGCAGTTTCCTCTCAGAATAAGCTGTAATATTTCAGGAAATCATGAATTTTTTTAATCCATGCTCCTAAACTAAATTAGATTCCATATAATATTTTGAGGTAATATCTGCATCATTTAGAAGTAAGTCCTTTAAAAAGGTAAGAATTTAATTTATGGAAGTATTAGAAATCCCATACATGGTTTTCTCATTAAAATGTTGGATTAAAATTTTCATCTTTTTCATTTTACCACATTATCGATATAATGGATTCATGGTGGCATCATTCAATTTTTTCACTCGTTCAACATCATCATTTTCATTACGTGCATCATGTGTACTCGTATTGAAGTCTTATTGGGTTGGTATCCCTTCCTTTTCATGATGATGAATAAATGGAAACCAGTCATCTAATAAATTTTCCAATCCAGTCCCCTCATTTGGATCATGAACATTTTGATATTGAATTTTCTCCCCATTGTGATACCACAAATAGTAGTTTGTTTGAAAACAATATTTGGTTATATGGTAGATAACTTCTCCACAACTCAACCAAGGTCTTCCAATACATTTATAACATGGGCAGTGTATATGACCACTATCTAAAGCATTATTAAATAACAAATATAAAAATATCTCCAACTTGTTTTGAAAATAACATGAGATTCGATCAGTTTCATACATCCAACTTCTATCCATTCTATAAAAAAATTATATATCATTTTGTAAATGAAATTAAATAATATTGAAGTTTAATCGAAAATATATTTAAGGAAATGAGAATTTTTCACATTCTATGAAACCATAACTAATACACTAGTTTATATGATAATCATAATATAAAAGAAAAAATACTATATATATAAATACTATAAATATAAAACCATGATATTGAATTCAATTATATCAATGAGTAATAACCATACATAATACTACACAAAATTATGTTTATAATTGATATTTTTATTTTTTCAATTATTCTATTCGCCTTTTAACAAATGTTATTCTTATTAAATAAATTCATGTATACAAGATTACTACTTCTAAGTAACCATATTCCATGTAGTACAATCACTCGGTGACTTAATCATTATTTATGAAAATTTAAAATAATTTTTTTAGTTATTATAAATGTTCTAATTAGTTTTTTAGCAGTTTTTAGCATGAGATAGGGCCCCATGTGTGAGGTAAATAACCAATACACTTGGACATGCCTACAAAGAGATGATCAGGTGGTACTTGAAGAGGGAATTGATTCTCTTATAATATAAGTATTCCTTCAAACCTACCCCCTTAGTATTATACATGTTTTTATATTGATTGTGATATGTGTGGTCTCTCCACATTGTGGAATTGACCCTTTTTGAAATTAATGAATTATATATTTTATGATGATATATATGGTGTTGAATCGAATAATTTGAAAAATACATCGAGGGTCAGGGTTTTAATTATGATAATGTTCCATACGAAATATAAATACATAAGGGTTTTATTTAAATGAGGTGTAATTGAGTGAATATATTGATGAGGCATAAAGGACCTTCAGATATGTGCTTTAGTGACTCTCCCCTTCAATTTGGTCTGGTTCAAGTTCATTTGATTCAGATTAGTTTTTGTTTTGGATAATTCGATTTAATTAGGTTTATTTAAATTTAGTTTTAGCTAAGTTAGGTTAGGTCAGTTATTATTGATTTGGTCTAGTTTGATTTGTTTGGGGTTTTGTATCTTTAGTTCAAGTGCATATGGTTTGGTTGAATTTCATTTATTTCAATTTGGGATAGTTTGATTCAAATTGGGTTAGTTTGGTTTAAATCAATTCTATTTAATTTGGTTCAAACCAATTCTATTTGGTTTGGTTCAAATAAAATCTATTTGGTTTGGTTAGGTGTTTTTTGATATGGTTCGATTCAATTTGGTACATCTTGGTTCTATTGAATTTGGGTCATTTTGGATTGGTTTAGTTCAAATATTTTCCTTTCTATTTTTTTATTCGGTTGGTTTAGTTTAAATCTGTAATATATGACAATGACGATGGATAAAATGTGTCTAAGATTAGAGATGTGTATGATTCATCTAACTAAATGTAAATGTCATTAGGTGACTTCAAATGATCCAATTGGACCCAATGAGTCATCTATATTTGACTGATTTAAATATGTGTATGATATATTAATGTTACATTAGAGTAATATGTGTACATGTTATTTAATGTTTCGTACGAGTAATCTAAACTACCATCTGAGTCCTCCCTTTTTAAAATTTGTATAATTATAAAGGTGAATGACCAAGTATCTAGAATTTATATTCCAAATACGAAATTCATATCAAATGATTCTTATATCGTGCTTCCAAGATCAAAATATCATTATTCCTTTTATATCCATTATTTAAGCTGTAATTCGATGAATCTGAAATGAGATGAGTTGTATGATGTCCTCATTTTATTAAACTAGGATTTTCAAATAAGAATATATAAAAATCAACATTTTTGAACAATGTCTATAATAATTCAGTCAATTCCTGATATGTTCTATTTTTTTAACATCATAAAATGATATTTGATTCCATATAGATGAATGATAAAGAGTAGGTTCACATGGTGAAAATGAGGATCAATGTAGGATGAATAGTTCATAAATATATAAATCTTAAAATTAAGAAATTATTGATTAACTGAATCTAGAAATTAAATATTAATTAGATTGTGTAGTTCTTAACAAAACTAAATATAAAAATGGATTTTTGATCCTTGTTGGAAATGAAATAGTTGTTTGTTGTGATGTTATCTAAGTTTTATAGACATAAAAAAGATTCGGTAGTAATTTTTTTGATGATTTCATGCTGCAAGAGGATGCTCCAAACCTAATAATGTTGCTGATTTATGAATCTAAAATAGAAATATCAATATTGGACTAAAATAACTAGAACCAAAATGAAACAGAACAAAAAATAATGAAACAATCCAAAATTGAAGAGAACAAACCCAAACTGAACCAAACTGGTCTAAACTAACCCAAACAGACATGAATCGAATATAAGAAATCCTAAATCAAACCAAATTAATCATGATCAAAATAAATTAAATTCCCACACAAAAAAGATTATGTGGTAGGGTTTTAGACCCAAAATAAAAATGAAATGGATGGTTGATAGAATAACTGAATGATTTGGAACCAACTGAATTGATATTGAAGAGAAAAATGAAATCAACAAGAGATGAGTGATCGTCGCATCATGGGTTGGGAATAAAGTGGAACACATTATGATTCTAGGGTTCAAGAATTGAACTCGATGGGAGGAGGGGATGGGCACCCGTGCTATGCATTTTCATAAGAGTTATGCCAGTGGTTTTTTAAAACTGTTGGCATAGATATCAGTTATCCCAATAGTTAAGCCAACCCTTTGGGATAGGGAAGGCTATACCAATGGTTTTTGAAAACTATTAGTATAACCCCATTGGTATATCCCACATTTATTGTAGTGTGTGTTGATATCTACTTCAAAGAGAAGTATGAAATAAAACACTTGTGTATACATAGTAAGATACTATAGAACCTATGGGAATCAAGGTATACAAAGACAATACAGTGTGAAGATGTGATTTCAGTGTGAAGTTGTGTTTGTGGAAGTCCTATGAGAAGGAGGCAAGTGTATGTGTAAGAGGCAAGGTGTGAGAATCACAAACCATTTTATTTTGTGATTTATTATAGTGGAGAAACCTTGGTTGGGGTGAATAACCAATCAAGGCAAGGAGTAGGCCATAGAGTTGTACCATGTAAAAATATTGTGTCCTTTATTTACTTTACCTGAATTGTGTGTGGTATTGATTGCTAGGCTGAACATAAAATTATCCAATGGTTATAATAAAAAAAATAGAGGTTTACATTCCAAGGGGTAAATGTTTTGAAGAGAAATTGTAATTTGGTAAAAAAAAATAGGCAACACCTGATTCACCCCATCTTCTCATGTGTCTGCACTGATCCTTAGGGGAATTTCAGTAATAAAGTAGGGTTGCCGTTATTTTAAGATGTCTATTTTTATTGGTTGGGTTTTATTTTTTATTCATGGATTATTCCTTGTTTGGTTTTTGATTATTATTATTAAAACTACTTATTTGGTGTGTGTGTGTGTGTGTGATCATCTGACATACAGGGTGGTTATGTCGGACTTCCGGGTGGAAGTCCTGTATTTATCTCATTCTATTGGGTGAAATCATTCCCAATTGTATATATATTTTATTTCAAGCCATCGGTTTCCATCCTATGAGGATTGGGAACTCCCTTTGGGACTTTCCATAAGCCGACTTGGGTACCCGGCTTGGGGTAGCTAGTGTTGGTTCAAGATATGATGTAATCTATAATCTATAAAAAAAATACATATATATAGGTGATTATAATGTTTTATATCTTTTAATGACAGACTTTAAATGAAATTACTCTCACTAAAAATGATTACCACATAAATCATGTCCATTTAGTGATCCAGGTCACATATTCCTTCATGACTTACACTAGTTTGAGCATGAAAATAAGCAATGACTATATTTGAAAAAAACCATTATCAATCACATCATATAAAATTCTTAGATACCTAAGTGAATAACTCTTTATCCAAATTCATCATATGAATTCTCCCAACTCTTTTCTTCTGGTATCCAAATTATTAGGGTTTCCTAGTTAAGTGTATCCTAAATAAAACACCAAGAATAAGGAACCAAATTGTTAGTGTCACCTTATTACTTGATTTCCTTACACAAGATTCTTGGGAACCTAACCATTATGGTCACCCATTCTGAATGATTAATGTCTTGATAAGTTCTACTTTGGAAGGAATATCACACTTAGTATTTAAGGGGTTTTCTTTGATAGTCTCCCCAATTTAATATACATCACATGCATTTTAAATCCATAACTATTTCATCTCATGTAATCATCATTATCTCATGTTTTATTCCTTTTTATCTGCATTCTTCTAACATTTATGTATTGGAATCCCTATTTAATCCACCAAATTAATATGTTCACACCATATTAATGTGTAACTCTTTACAAAACCCATAAGTTTGTGTTACTCACACAAAAAATAGAAGTCAAACATATTCACACATATCTAAATTCATTTCATGCATAAGGTGCATGAAATCTTCATATAAAGGTTTAGAATTATATGAGATTGACAATCTCTACATGAGTAATCCTGAAGCCACATATAACCAACCCCCATTTTTCTAGAACAAGTCTCTATTCCCAATGATACTTTCCTTAAAGGAGAATATAATTCATGATAACTCTAAAACCTAATATATATAAACTATATTTAACAATGAAGTACAAGTGAATAACTTTAATTACAAACCGATGTCAAGGTAGATGAAAACTAAATTTTATGTTGTCATACCTGGAATCTAATGCATAACACAAAAAAATTATTAAAAGAATTTTATTCTATAAATTAAGAAAACACAATGTTCACATTTTAGAAAAAATTTATAAACATGAATATTCTAAAGGAATAAACAAATAAATAAACTCTTTATTTTCAAAAACATGTGATAAAAATATGAACTTTAAATATTTAATTGAGGCATAAAAAATATCATTTTATAATTCCAAACATTTATAATTTATAAATATTTTATAAACCATAAGAAAATATATCAAAATATTAAATTTTCAACATTTTGACCTACATCGTATTTTACTATTGATAATAGGCATTATAAATCAAAAATACAGTTGATATTGTAGCTTATGATATGTGATATCATAAGATTCCTGTCATATTTGGCGATATATGGTATATCATCAATACGATACAACATTCTATTTTTTTCGCAACCTCAATCCAGTCATAGCTTACGATAACGTATATCATAGCCTATGACACTGAAAAATAAATGTGTTGATAGTCTATCATACTTTACGATATTGCTCAGTCATATGCTATGACTGAAAAATAAAAATTCAATGGCTAACATTCAGCCACGCCATATTGTATTTTATGATATGGTCTCAAACACATTACGATATCAAAATTCTTCCTAAAAACTACATAGAATCAAGTTGATTTATTGATGAAGGTGGTTATGATACCACTGACGGGGTTTAGGGGATCATTAAATTATCAAACACATCAAAAACTAACCCATGAAATGCCTGATCTATCATCAACACTATCAACATGAACATGAAGAATATAATGCAAGTGTATTTGTATTGTTGAGTAATCCTTTTTTTTACCATTTGGTGATTGTGATCACCTAAGCAATAGTTGTATGCCTAGTGCCTTCGAGGGATTTACCCCAGCCTTAGGATCCTTATTCATAATGAGAGGATTCCCAATCACTGAAGGGGTGCTAACGCCTTCTCCGTGGAGAGAAACGATGATCAAGGACGAAGTGAGTTTCGGCTTTGGCTTACAAGATCACAGACTCAACAATAGCAGAGTGATCACAACCCTTTTATAGGCACTCTTGGTGCTCTATTAAATGCATGGATGGAGCATCGGTTGCCATTTCATGGCAACCATCATTTTTTACTGCAAGTTGGTGTTAATCAATTATTGAACATTTCAATGATTAATTTAGCCATAAATGAATCATCTTATAATTCATAACAGATGTAAACCATGTGGAAGACGTGACACTATCCCATGCACTCGAACCTCATAAAGTATGGCAATCGTATGATATTATATAGGCTAACAGAAGCATCCCATGCTTCATTATGTTACAAGTATATCATAGCCTACGATATTCATCGTATGCCTATCATAGCATACAACCAAGTTATATCATAAAATATGATATACCCTTATTTTAGTGGATATCCAACAAAAGCTAGGATGAGAGCATTGGAATATAGTCAAAAGGATCTTGAGATATATAAGGGATCTCATGTGTTTTATTATGTTATAGAGGACCAAAGTTCATTATTAGATGTTATGTTGATTCAAAATTCATAGGTGATCTTGGCAAAAGGAAATCCACCATTGGCTATGTATTTATTCTTATAGGGTGGCTTGAATATTAGGTATCAAATTTGTAATCAATTGTGACCTTATCCACAATCAAGGCAATATACATGATAGCTACATAGGCATGTAGATAATCAATTTGGATGAGAAAATTACTTGAGGAGTTTGGGTACAAACAAAAGCATTTCATTATTATATGATAGTCATAGCAACTTGCATCTTGCAATCAATCCATCTTCTCATTCCAAAACAAAGCACATTGAAGTACCATGTCACTTTATTTGAGAAGCGGTAGATGAAGAAAGTGTGGACATGCAGAACATTCATACTAAAGAAAAACTGTCAGATTTCACTGTTAAGGAACACCTCACGCTCCACCATAAAATGGTTGTACCCATATTTACCCATAGTTAGATCCTTTTATGTTGTTTATGGTTTTTTTACACCACAACTATTTTTGGATAAAGCTTATATCTAATCAATTCAAGACAACAAATATCAAGATTGAGATGTTTAGAGGGATTGATTCTCATTTTGGAAACTGAAGGGAGACTCAACTGTGTGAAAGGTAATAAGAGGAATGTGATGATCAACATTATGCATTTGAGAACCATCAATAAATATTTGAGAAGTGCTAATCAAGATTAGGTCAATACTTTACAAGACATTGAACAATAATGGAAGTGGTACACATGACATATCAAGGTTGTAAGTAATATAAAGTAAATGACAATATAAAAAAGAATTGCGAAGATATGATTGATATCCAATCATAAATTTATTTTATATAATCGTTATTTTAAAAATTAATAGTTGCTGTATTTTATGCAGAATATCAATTAGTTGTTATTATTATTTCTTAGCTGGGGAGGAGGCTGTCCTCGCGGAGATGCTCGGGATTTGGATTCCTGGGAAGGAGCACTCTGGTCATGCTTCGCCCGCTAAATTCCGAAGCTCCTCTTTAGCCTGTCGGAGGGCTGCAAGTACATCCCCAACAGCCTTCTGCTCATCTATCACCGAATTGAACGATAATCTTTCCAACGACTCATCCCCATAGCCGTCGTCACAATTCCGATCATCCCTTCCGGCGACCTCTCCCGTCACTGAAGATGCCGTGCTACAACTGCATCCAATCAAATTATCACAACCTTCCAGGTGAAACCGCTTCCAAGATCTGAAAATGTGACTAGTTTGGAATCGAATACCTGTCATTGTTATCATAAACGCGAGGAGTGATCGCACCAATTCCAGCGTTAGGGCTTGAATTGCCGTGATTGCCGGAAGATTTTGCAATCTTGGATTCGTGCTCTGAAGACGCCGTGGAGGATGTGGACTTGGATTCAGTTTTTTGATATGATGAGACGAACTCCTCTGATTCCACCAAGGCGTATGCGATTTTCAATGATCGGAGCTTTCCCAGTAACAGCCCAAGCTTCTCTTCAGCTCTGTTCCTGGCCTTGATTTCTTCATTCAGCTGCTTTTCTAGTTCAATCAGCTGTTCAAGAGCAAGGAAAACTCGTTAGTATCTGTGGTTCCTTTTTGAAGAAACATCAAAAAATGTGATCAATATAGCAGGATAATGGAGGCAGAGAGAGTATTGAGAGGATAACGGACCTTGCTGCCCATTAACATCGCTTCCTCTTTGGCGATCCTCGAAGCGGACCTCTCTGCTAGCAATCTTCCTCTTAAGCAATCCACCGTCCTCAGAGCTTCATTTGCTTCCATCATCTCAAAACTAACAAAGCAAATTCACAGATCTGAAGCATACCTGATCCAGCCTGCGAATTTCAGCTGCATTGCCGCCTGCAAGCATTCTCTTACCTCGATCTTGGATTTTTTACTGGAATCCGTGTGGTGTTAAATTAAAAAACCAAAATCAGATGAACAGAATTAAATTCCCGCCAATTTGCCTGTGCTGCGGAGCAAACCAGCGTTCAGCCGATGGCAAAATTGAGATCGGCGACGGGCAGTGGAATTTGAATCGAGATGAGAGATTAGCCGCGAGAAACTGAAATTTGAAATGAACTGGTTTCTTGTTGAAGATTCTCGTCAGGCGTGCCATTAGGGCTTTTATGCTGCTCCTGTGAACCCCACGGTGGGATCACAGGGTAGAAATGACCCATTAATATTTACCACCGCTCAAGGGCACGCTTTTTAATTATATATAATTATTAATTAATAGGACGTATGGTAGGTAAAGAAGCCAAATTCATGATTAACCAAATTCATGATTAACCAAATTCATTACTTGGAACTTAAAATTAAATATTCAACTTTTTCTTATATTATAAAGAAATAAACCTCCCTGATATTTTAATATATAAATGAGATCAAATATAGTATTAATTCTTGTGTCCATCATGTGTTGACATATTATCAAGTTACACATGGATCGTGTCAACTCTTCCAACGTTACTTCTTATTGAACATAATACGAAACTCCCTAATTTTCCTGTAATTTGGCACACAAAAAAGATCTCTAAATCTCATACAATTTAACATAATATAACCTCGTGTTGTATAGAACCTCAGAACCTCATATTGCCTTGGAGATATATCACAGGGTAATGGAATGGTTTTGCTTGGATGATAGTTGAAAGAGCTTGTTGAGACATGTTATGTTGTCACTATTTTTAAGAGTATGTTCGCCCCCCAAAAAATCGATTGTATAATGGGTTGGTATTTTTAAGAGTATATTCGCCCCCCAAAAAATCGATAGGATAATGGGTTGTCGTTGAATCCTCTTTAGGATACAACAGTGGCTCACTACTCTACACTTGTATTAAATGGCGAGTAACCCTTGAATGAATTTTGGATACAAAATAGTAATAAAAGGATTTTGTTGTTGTGCACCAATAAAACTCATTGGATGTTTGTTGAATGCTTTTAGAGGAATCCCAATTTGTAGGAAGGATTGATGTGCATGAGAATGGTTTAAATAGATTTTCTCATCTAATGATGACTTCATTTTATAGGCATTGAAGCACCCATTCCGACAAGACATCATAACCCTTGGAATTCAGTTGATACATTTCCTGGGAAGACACGTCTTTTCCAAATTTAATCATGTCCATCGAATCACACCTTATCAAATAAGTGGACCAGATCGCACCTGCTAGCGAACGAACGTGTCCGCTAATGAACAGACATGTCGATTCCAATCCATTTTACAATATCAGATTCCAACAAGGCCTTCCCCTTTTAAAAACTTAAAGACAAAACAAATTAAATATTTTAAAAAGATTAAAAATTAAACAATCCCCCACCATTTTAAAATATTGAAAAACACATTTTGAGAAATCAAGCATCATACTGTCTTGGAAAAAACTTGCATAAATAAAGGTATCTCTCAATTTGAACATATATATAGTAGAGACAAATTAAAGCTAAATAGAGAAAGATGTGGATACCGCCTTGAACATGTAACTCTTGTTATCACCCAGATTCATCATACACAAAATCATTCAAATTCCCCAGTTCTTCGTTATAATGTCTCAGATTTTCTGTGTATTTTTTTTAAAATATTATATGCAATTATTTCGAGACCAGGATTTGTGACGACGTGCGATTCTGTGACTCAGAGTGCCCGAAATAAATGTTTTAAATAAATTAAACCTTAAAATTGCATGTAAACGGTTTTCCTGAAAAAGTGGAATAACTTTTAAACGGGTACCCAGATCATAAATCTGAGAGCACTGTTGCGTTCAGAGCAGTGACTTTACTTTAGGCGACACCTAACATCGACCGATGCGGGTCGACTGCAAAAATAATTTTTTGGATGCTTTAAAGGAAATAAAATAAATTTAATAACTTATTTTATTTTAAAACATTTCCATAACGCAACAACGCATTAATTAGTTTTAAATAACCAAGATCCCAAGGATAGTCTCATAACCCTAGAAACCTTCCTTGGACGCTCTCGAGCTTTGGAGAGAAGCCATCCGTGGAGGAACCTCGACGAACAACGACACATGGATCATTGCGCGGCGAGATCGAATCTCGACTGACGACCACTCTCCATCTCCATCGAAAATCGAGGTAGGGGTTGTTATTTCAATTCTTTTTCCCGTTCTTGGATTCAAACAACGAATGTAGATCAACCCATGAACAGGTTGACCTGTGGATCGTTCGTTCTTGCGGGAGGGTCCTTTATTGAGTTTATTTTGGGGAATTAATCCATGTTTGGTTTGATTTATTTTCATTTGCACTGTTTGATCCTTCTAACATGAGCGAATCAATGTCGTGATGAATGACGATGGAGGTTCATTCCTCAATTCATTGTGTGGATTTCTTCTTCCCCATTTTACCCCGTGTACTTCACATTTTTCACGGGGTTATGAACAATGGATCTTTCTTCAACGGTTCTTTATACGGGTGGATCGAAACATGCTTTTGGGACCGATTAGAGGCCCAAAACCAACCGAATCAGCTTTATAGTGTCGGGTTGAACTCGAACCTTGAGTTTCATGGCAACCAGACAGCCAGATCAACAGATCAAAGATCAATCAAAGTGTGGGAGGAAGAACATCAATTTCTAGAAAAATACCTAAGAATACAGTGTGTGTCCCAAAGAACACGACGTGTGGGACCAATCCAGCGGTGGCTAGGGTTCTGCGTGACATGAAGCGATGACACGACGTGTGACAACTGTCGCGCGACATGTTGGTCCTTACGCGGGACTCGACGTGTATCTCAAACGATACACAAACATGGGGTGGAGTACACGACATGTACACCACCACATGGCCAGACCAGGCTGGTCACGCGGGTTATCCCGTGTACCAGTACACAGGTTGGAAGACACGGGTTGAAGTTGTGTACGGGCACACGACCAGCATACACAGAGCGGCCCCCAGATAATAGGACACAACGTGTCATGTTCTTACATTCCATGTATATCTCTTTCTACATGACATACTCTTCAACATGGGTTGTTGTACATGAGTAGTCCCGAGGTCATAGGACATGATGTGCGACCTTTCTACAGGTCATGTACTTTTTCTATACATGGATTGATCTTCTTGTCCACCGTTCCTTAGACAAGTTTTGTTTGGGTTTGTTCCCCCTTTGCTCATTCCCCTGAAGGTTAGGTATCATTTCCACCCACAAGAGTATGATCCCTTCAACATGATATTTTGGATAGAGTCAGAATCCCTCCGAGAGGCCCGGAGTGAGATCCTCTACCCATTCTTGGCCCTAGGTAGAGTCAGGTATCAACATAACCAATCCTACAGGACACTGATCCTCTACTTAGCAGGTGAATCCGGATGAATCGTGGTATACAACAAGGCCCTAGCAGTAATCCTCATCCGTGTATCGTGATCTTTACCCACTCAGAAGTGAGTTCTCCTAGAATGAGTGTATTCGTTCTCTCTTTAGATCTATCAGTGCGTTTATTTCTCTCATGAAACTTCCCAAAAAATGTACTTCTCAGACAAACATCATTAGAGATATCAGACTCATGGAGCGAGCTCTCCTGGACGAGAACTTCGTGGAATCATCAGACTGAATCCCTAGCGTGGGTATGCAGTCATTATGACTTAATTCTAGACTACGGGTCCGAGTTTCGAGTATATCTGGATGTTCTTCTCTTGTTATATGTTTTGTAGACATATACTATGTAGAGCTTATTTTACCTTTTCTTTGTGTATTGCTTTGTGGATTTGGGGTCCTCTACTAAGTATTGTTATACTCACCCCTACATGGGCTTTGCTCGCACGTGTCATGTCTTGTGTAAACGAGTGGCCTTTTGATGGAGTCTAGGGTGGACCAGGACCAGACCGAGCTTTGTGAGCTTCCCTATAGACCGATTTGCTCCTATGGCCACGAGCAGAAATCTCAATACCTATTTCTTTCTTATAGGTTAGACTTTTTAGTTTCCATACTCTTTCTTTTGGTGGGCTTGTATTCTGGTCCAGTTTACTTTCCACACTTTACTTTCTGTTGTACTATGTTGGTTGGGTTTAGTTGTAGGCATGCATTTTTATTCCTTAGTGGTTTTTTACATTTCATCATTTTTGGATTTGGAGATGTGTGTGTGTGTGTGTGTGTGTGTGTATAGGTACTTAGACAATGCCTCTCATATTAGTGATATGCCTACTCAGTGCTAGTCACCAGCCCCTGGCCTACTAGAGGCGGGCTTGGGGAGTCCCGACACGGGCCCCACTGGGATGGGTCATCACATTCATCTACTCTTAGACACCATTATGACCATATGTCACTTATCCTCTTAAAAATGTTTGATATCTAAAGTCCTAAGATCATTGGATTGGCCCCGCTTCTACATTGACATAGGTGAACCAGAAAGTTCCACATGTTTCAACAATTGTTTGATAACCTTCGTTCATTAAGAGTTTTAAGCTCACCCTCATTTTTATGGGCACCAAACACCATTTCCTTGGAAGTAATATACCTTTTGGTGTTTCTATAACATCCTCAATTTTAAAGGTATGTAATTTTGAGCCTTGTGATGGTTTAACTTGGGCCTGAGATGTGTTAGAGGTTACATGGTGTCTAAAATCAGATTTTGTGCATTTTTAGGTGCACTACGGGTAAGGCCACACCATGGTGTAGGTTGTTTTATGCCAGGAATCCACCTATGTGAAACAATTAGATCAAAATGACCATCATTTTTCATGGTATCGAGAATTTAGTGCTTCAAGTCTTCCCATGATCCATGGCTAGAGTGGCCTCACCACGCCATGGTGGAAGGCATGATGATTAAAAAACATGCAATGTTTTGACACCACATCATAGAGGGTCTTCGTGTTTGGTTTCCAGGGATTTGTGTTATCAAGGAAACCATGGCTATGGTAGGCACCACCACGTTGTGGTGATAGTTGTTTCAGAAATTGAAACGATATATTCGGCTGCTGATCTTTCAAGGGAATTTATGTCTCTTAATGAAGATGCATGAAATTATCAAGTGGGTATGTTTAATGCATCATTAACTCTTTATTCCCTCCATTAATTGATTCACCCTCCTCCTCTAGATAGTTTCTCTAATCCATATGATTTTGGGTAAGGGTTTCAGATGTTCTTCCTTCTTGAGCAATGACCAAGGGCGATTCCTTCCTTCTTAGTCATGTTCTCATTAATCTTGGATCATGGGGATCTCAACCTATTATTATCCTCCCTTGAGTGATTATAGATCTACCGTTAATGATATATCGCCTTTGGTAAGTTGATTTGGTTCTACCCACTTAGCATAATTTACTTTTTGAATCTCATTCTAGAACCCTTGTAATGATGGATTGGAATCAATTATAAGGAATTCTCGGCATGAGAGATTATTCCAGTTGGTGTAAGGGAGTGATACTAGCAAAAACCCCTCAGAAGAACTTGTATTTTGGTATCAACACGCTTGAGGTAGGATGCTCCTTACCATTTAGGTCCCTTGTATATGGTTGTTAGCATAATATGATGTTATGTGTTCATGTGCATTGAGACTCGTGCTTGATATGGGTTGCTTGTGGGCATGTGTGTGGCCATGTGAGATCTATTCATGATAAAACCAGTTGTTCTTGCTATGATATTACATTATTGTGGGTGTTGTGTATCCTGTGGAACTTTTATTCTGGCATCAAGATGGTTGGCTTGCTCAGAATTGGCTAGATGGCCCCTTTGAGGGGAAGCGTGTGTGTTGTGGAAAAGGAAAAGGATTTGGATTTCTTGATGGTACTAGTAAATTATCATGAATATGTTTAGTTTATTTGGGAATTGTATCCAATGTTTCATAATGCGTACATGGGAGAAAGTCCATGTAGGGGTGATTGTGATCCAATACGTTGGGTATTTCAGGTGGATGTACCATCATGCGACGACAGATGACCACCTCAGGGTGGGGCGTGAGGTTTTCCTTAAAGATGAAATGTAGAGATATGAATAATGGTAATAGGGCGATGAATTAATGCATGGACTTTTTGGAATGTTTTGATACATTCAGTGACTGAAATTAGAATCCTTACCGGTATAGTGTCGAAGCAGTTACATCGAGGTTTCATGGGAGTTTGGTTAGCACATGATGACCCGACACTTATGTGGTTAATTTTTTTACTTATGCATTACTTTCATGTTGTTTAATACACCTTGTATATATACACTTTTGTTAAGGACACATTGGTGGTGTCCTACTAGCTTTTATACATTCACCCTTCATGGGAATCTTGATTCACATGTAGACTTCGTGATTAGGGATTCAGGAAGGGGAAAGTGTCTAGTGATAGCGAGATGAGGAGATGGAGATGGTGTTCATAGGCGGTACTGGAATGAACCTCCGAGTGATGTAATGGTGACTTATTTATTATTCTATTACTCTACTTATACTCATGTTTGACCTGCCGTATTGGGGGTCCTTGTTTATTACTTGTTTAACTCTGGATTACTTGAAATTCCATCTGTTATTACATTGTTATTATTTACTTCCAATGTTCCATTTATTTTATTATTCATTTCATAATATGATTATGATGTATGGAATTTGATACTGTGGGTATTGTCTCCCCATTACACCATTTAAACCCTCATTGTTAGTCGACAACCTCTTGCATAAGGAGAGGCATGCATGATGTCATGTAGCTCTCCAACCCAGACCGAGTGATTTAGATTAGGGAATTACAAAGTGGTATCAAAGGAGGGTTTTTATTTATTTCATTCTTAACTATGTTTGGGGAAATGTAGAAAAGATTTAGGCTATGTGAAACTAGGGTAGGTGAGTCACACAAGCGCCTAGATGGCTCTTATGTGATGAACCTTCAAGTTTCCCATGATGGGGATGCTATTGCAATTATAGATTTATGGATTCATGTTAATCCTGAGTATGTTTTTATTTTTTATGGGATTTGGGTGAATTAATGCATCATGACTTGGAATGTAGGATCACATTTCAAATATATATCTATTGCTTGCTATCCATGATGATTCTTTTAATTAAATGTCTTGATTTATTCTTCTGTGATATACTGTGCTAAAAATTTAGATTACTTGAACTTGTGATTTTTTTTATTATATATATATGGTTGTGACTAACATATAGGTATAGAGAACTAGGATTGAGCCTTGGGTAGTTCTAGGAGGGTTACGCCTTATCATTGTGGGTATCCTTATAAGATATGTTTTCCTATATAAATCCTTTGTGTGTGCCTATAAATTTCTTGAGTTGATATCTTAAGCTAGCTATTATTGGAAATCTAAGAATCCTCTCGACATTTCAAATATTCCACCTATAAGATGTATAAGGTAACCACATGTTAATGAATACCAAAATGTTTCAACTAGGGAGAACACCCTTGTTCCACCCCCAGATGTACGAGAGGATTCAATTGAGCACGCTGTCATGCCTGCTAAAATGGTTTAAGTGGTAGAACTAGTCCATCTTGGAGTCTTATTTTTAGTTCTAGTTCAAGACCAAGGGGAACATAGGATAATGGTTAATTACTCCCATGACTTCCAGATCTAGCATCCTCCATCCTTCTAGGGAACTGGAGGCCCTCAGGACAATGAGGACTAGATTGATGTTATTGATGTGATCTTTGATCTAGTGGATACTCTAGAGGATCCACATGTAAATTTTATTGTCTTTGTGTTTTAGGGACCTGCTAGGAGATAGTGGGGTGTCATAAACTAGGTGGGTTGGTGTAAGGGTCTTACATGGGAGACCTTCAAGTATATTTTCTTCGAGGAGTCCTTAAATACTATAAATCTAGATCTCACTTAAGAGTTTATGGAGCTTCAGTAGGGACTGATATCAATGTCTACCTACAAAGATCATTTCATGGAGTTTCTTATCTTCACACCACTCTTGGTTGATAATGACACACAAAAGTCTAAAATGTTAGAGATTGGTCTCTAATCATAGATGAGGCATCAAGATAATAGATTTGTCTTTACAACATTTCTAAAGGTATTTTACAAGGCTTTGATGATTAAGAAAGGTTCAGGGGAGGGTAGAGATACATGTCTTATTTCATATCTTAGTGTATCGACTGGTGGAATTTCTAGTTCTATAATGGGTACTTATTTTGATTGTAAGAAGGGGAAGGATGAGGATTTATAACATAGATGGAAGACATGGTTCTTGTATTAAATCAGGAAGTAGCTCCCTCCTCTTTTCCTCTAGCTGTGGACCATTACCAGAATGTTTTTCTAGATGATTTCTATAGACTAACTTCTGATATAGGAATTGATTTTGATATATATCTCATTATTGGAGGAAAAATAATATTGATTCCTCCATATCATATAGTGTTGTCCAAGTTAAAAGAAATCAAGGTGCTGTGTGAGGATTTAGAGGTGAAGGGTTTTATCAAACTGCACAAATCTCTCTTGGGTGCTCCGATGTTGTTCACAAATAAGGAAGATGGTAGTCTTCAGTTATGTGTGGATTATAGGAAGCTGAACCAGGTAACTATGAAGAATATATACCCATTTACAAGGATCAATGATTTTTTTGATCAATTGTGGGGATCCCTATAGTTCTCCAAGATTAACCTATGATCAAGCTACCACCAGCTTCAGGTCAGATAGGAGGATATTCCAAAGACATTGTTTAAGATTAGATACAAATTATATTAGTACCTTGTCTTAAATTTTGTGTTGAAAAATTAATTGGAGGTGTTCATGGATCTCATGAGCAATATTTTTTATTCATATCTTTATCCTTCATTGTGGTGTTTTTTAATTATTTCCTCATGTACTCACATACCTCAGAGATTCATGCTAGACACTTAGAAATTTTGGTGAGTATACTTTGATAAAATTTAATCTATACTATGATCTAAAAGTGTCACTTTAGGATCTAAGAGGTATGATTCCTTGGGAATTTTATGTATGAGGAAGGAATTTTTATGTACCTAGAGAAGGTAAAAGTGGTCATGTCTTGGGAATTCCCTAGAAATGTGTTTGATATCAATAGATTCCTTGGTTTAGATAAGCATTATAGACAATTCATACAAGACTTATCCTATCTGTAATCTCTTATGATTGGTATTACCAATAAGGGTGTGAAGTTTTCATGGAATAATTTGTGTGAAGAGTACTTATTGGATCTAACTAGGAAATTAACCTCAACTCTGATGCTGGCATTTCTAGAGAATAAAATTTGATATGCGGTTTACTGTGAAGACTTGGTTTTTGGTTTAGGAACCGTGATAATGTAGATGGATTATATAGTAGATTATGGGTAATTCCAGCTATAAACCCATGAGTAGAACTACACCATGCATGAATTGTAGTTGGAAGCTATGGTTCATGCTCTGAAATGTTATCTCCATTATCTCTTTGGTGAGAGATTAATCATATACATGATCCACAAGATCTTATGTTACATATTTTCCCAGTGGGACTTGAATATCTAGTAGAGCCATTGGATGGAGTATCTACAAACATCTGATTTTGAGAAGGATTATTCTTTAGGTAAAGGTAATGTCATTGTAGATGCTCCCAATAGGAAAACATAGGATCTTGGAGAGAGACCTTCATAGGAGGAATTGCAGTTGATGAGCTTGTTGGATGAATGGTTGGTGGATGTATTTGAGGGTCGAGGGGTGATGAAATTTTCTCCCTAGTTGTCACATTTATGTTGGTGGATTGGGTAAAGGCCAACTAGGAGTCAGACACTGAATGATTAGTAATTCATAAATGGTTAGTGGGAAGTGACCCAATCCTAGGATGGTCTATAAATAGTGATAACATGATCTATATCCATGGAAGAGTAGTAGTTCCTACTACCATGAGGTAAGAGTTGATGAGGGACTCTCATGCTTCTTAGTGGAAAGTGAACCCAAGTTAGATGAATATTTATCGAGATATAAGGAGACACTTATGGTGTCTAGGAATAAATAGAGAAATCGCATACTTCATCTCTCTTTACCTGACATATTAGAGGATCAAGTCAGAGCACCAATGACCAAGAGGATTTCTTCAGCCACTTCCCATGCTAGTGTGGAAGTGGGATGAGGTGATGATGTAATTTATGATAGGGTTTCCTAGAACCCTAAGAAGATAAGATGCTTCATGAATGATGGTTGATCAATTAAAAAAATTGTCACGTATCTTGTTGATCTGAGAAACTCACCTAGTAGATGATTTGTTCAAGATTTATGTGTGGGAGATTATATGGTTGCATGGAGTGTCTTCCATTATGATTTTAGATAGGTACACATTATTTATTTCATGTTTTTGGAAAGTATTGAAGAAGGATTTGGGTATTAAATTAAAAATGAGTACAATATACCATCCACATATCAATGGACAGTGGGAGAGGATGATCAAAATCATGGAGGATATGCTTTGGGAATGCATCCTAAACTTCAATGGAGAATAGGATGATCAAATATACCTGGTGGAGTTCACATAAAATACCAAATTCTAGGATTTTATTTCGGCGGAATCTTTTGAGTACTTTTATGGCTGGACATGTCCCTCACCACTTAGTTGCCACGAGGTGAGTGAGGCCACTATTTTTAGGCCAAGAATGGTGAAGGAAACCTTCTAAAGGGTGTATTTGATCAGAAATAAGTTGGTTAAAACTTATAGTAGATATAAATCATATGTTGAATATAGAAGATGACCTTTGGAGTTTTTTTTATGGGAACTAGGTTTTCTTGTGGGTGTCCCCTATGTTGGGGCATCAATGATTTTGGAGGCAAGGGAAGTTGGAACCAAAATTTTTGAGAATGTTTGAGGTTATTAGATATATGATAATAGTGGAATAATGATTAGATCATCCCTAATGATATAAAGGTATGTATAATATGTTCCACGTATCTTAGATTCAGAGGTATGAGCCCAATCCTATGCATGTGATAGAAATCGAGGATTTTGAGTTGGAACCTTATGCATCATTTGTGGAGCAGTAAGTTTGGATTGTGTAATGGAGTGAGAACATGCTAAGGGGGAATATTACACCACGTTTTTGATTTTTTTTGGAATCATGGTAGAATCCAAGAGGAAAATTTGGAGTGGGAATCATATGTTTGGGAGAAATGGTCTAATTTTTTCAAGCTAGACCACTAGAGACACTTCTTAAGGATAAGAAGTCATTAGAGGGGGAGATTTGTGACATTATCAATTCTAAAGGTACATAATTTTAGTCCTTGTGATTTTTTAACTTGGGTTTGGAATTTTTTAGAGGTTTAATAGTGTATTAAATAGGTTTTTGAGAATTTTTAGGTGAACCATGGGTAGGACCACATCGTGGTGTAGGATATTTTTTACCCAAAATCTACTTGTGTGAAACAGGAAGACTGAAACACCCATCACTAAGTGAGGTATTGGGTGTGAAACACACTAAATATTCCTATGATAAATAGCCAAAGTAGCCTCAGCACACTATGGTGGAAGGCATGGGGAGTTCAAAATTGTGAAGGTTTTGACACAACGCCATGGAGGGTCACCGTGTCAGGATTCTAGGGCTTAGTATGATCAATGCCACTATGGATAGGGTGGGATCACCACACTATGGTGATGATTGTTTTAGAAATTAAAATTTATGATTCAACTACCAATATTTTGGGGCAAGTGACCCATATTTTTGAATATGTGTGATATCATCAAGAATGCATTATTAACCTATTCTTACCTCTATTATTCGATCCTCCCTCCTCTTTCTAGTTTCTCTGATCTATATGATTTCGGGGAAGGGTTTAGAAATTATTCATTCTTGAGTGATGACCTAGGGTGATTCATTTATTTTAAATCTTTCTATCATTAATCTTGGATTATTGGGATATTGAAAAATTCTTATTCTCCCTTCAATGAATCTAGATCTACCATTTATGGTGAAACTCCTTAGGTGATTTGATGTGGTTCAACCCTCTTTTCATGATATACTTCTTGAATATTATTCTATAATCCTTTTTATGATGGATTGGGATCAATTATAGAGAATACTAAACATGTGGGATTGTTCTATTTGGTGTGATGGTGTGATACAGGTGACAAGACAATTGGTGGAACTTGGATTTTGGCATCTCTATGCTTGAGGTAGGAAGATACTTACCATTTAGGTCCCATGTATATGGTTTTTTACATGATATGATGGTATATTTCCCTATGTATTGAGACCCAGGATTGATTTTTGTTGCTTGTGGATGTGTGTTTGGACTTTTGAGAATCATTATTGATAAGACTAGTTGTTCTTGCTATGATATGACTTTCATGTGAGTGTTGTGTATCATATGGAACATTTATTTTGGTATCAAAATGGTTGGGTTTATCATAATTGTTTAGAAAACTCCTTTAAGGGGGATTTTGTGTTTTGTGAAAAAGGCTAAGGACTTGGATTTCTTGATGGTACCATTCAAATATCATGAACATGTTTAGTCAACATATGAGTAGACCATATAGGGGTGAAGTGTATCTAATATGTTGGAATTACAAAATGGGAGAAAGACCATGCAAGGGTGATTGTGATCTAATTCATCGAGTATGTCAGGTGAACATACCATCATGCAAGGATAGACAACCACATTAAGGTGGGGTGGGAGGTGTTCCTTAAAGGTTAAATATAGACACATGACTAATGGTAATGGGTTTATTAATCGAAACACGGACCTTATGGAATGTTTTGAGATATGCAATGACTGATATTAGCATCCTTATTGGAATAGTGATAAAGAAAGTGGGGTTAGTGTTCAGGGAAGATTGGTTAGAATATGATGACCTAGAAATTGTGTGGTTTATTGTTTAATTATGAATTACTTTCATGTTGTGTCATACACTATATATATATGCACTTGTGTTAAGGATACATTAGTGGTGTCCTATTGGGTTTTATACTCACAACCTGCATGATAATCTTGATCTGTGTGTAGAATTTATGATCTGGGATCTAGAAAGGAGAAACGACCCAATAAAAGAGAGATGAGGAGGTGGGTCACGGTGTTCATAGGCGGTACTGGACAGAATTTGGATTGATGTTTCTATGTATTATTATTTTTATTTATCTTCTTATACACTGGTTTAACCTACCACATCGAGGGACCTTGTTTATTACTTATGTGACTCTAGATTACATGACATTTAATCTATTATATAATTAATATTATTTAGTTATATTATTAACTTTATGTTATTATTCTTGTCCTGATACTATTCTAATGTATGGATTTTGATACTAAAGGTATATCCCCCCATTGTATAATTAAAAACCTCACAATTAGTTGGTAAACTCTTGTTTATGTAGAGGCACACATGAATTCATATAGCTCTCTGACCAAGACCAGGTGATTTGGGTCAGGATGTTAAAACTTCCTTCACACATATGATAGAATTTCCTACATTGAACCTATACATGTGAAGTTTTCACTTGTTATGTTAAGGTCCCATCATTGCTGAATTTTTAACAAGTACATTAAACCCACCCAAAAGAAGTTTTGTATACTAACTCCCTCAAACATCCCTTTGTTAGTAGACCCACTAAATTTTGGATCGGTCTAAAAAAACCCACAGTTATGATACCACCTTGTATCAACCGACACACATAGCTATGTATGGGACCAATGTGTCTCAATTTTCCATTATAAGTATTGTTATATGTCATAACAAACATAACTTTACCATCACAATGTATAGAAACTGATGACATTGGAATAGACCATAATAGTAGATCTAATAAAATATATCCAACACATTCTACTTATTTTCTTGTAGATTATAAAGCAACAAAATTAGAAGTCATTATGGAGTCTATTATACAAGTTTTTTCTTTGATCCTGAAGAGATCGATCCACCTCCAAGTGTATAAAACTAACCACTCATAGAAGAGTAATACTCTAGATCAGTTATCCATCTCTCATTGAAAAAACCTTCCAATAAACTTGGGTTTCAAAACACCATTTCCTTCAATGTAATATACCTTTGGTATTTCCTTCACACATATGATATAATTTCCTACATTTAACTTTCACATGGGAACTTATAACATGTTAAGTTGAGTCCCCATCATTGATGATTTTTTAAAAAGGACTTTAATCCCATCCCAAATTAAGTTTTGTATACCAACTCCCTTGAAAGTCCCTTTGTTAGTAGATCCATAAAATTTTGCCACTATATAATGAAGTCCAAAGTTATGATACCATCTTGTATCAACTACCCGACATAGCTATATTTTCAACTACTATTCATCAATTTTATATTATAATTATTATTATATCCTCTAGCCAATATAGCTTAAATATATCAATGTATAGTAACTAGAGACATTAGAATAGTCCATAATGGTATATTTGATAAAATATATCTAATAATTTCCACTTCTTTTCCAGTAGTTTCTAAAGCAAAAAACTCTAAAGTCATTATAGAGTATGTTATACAAGTTTGTTTCTTTAATCCCCAAGAGATAATTCCACATTCAGGTGTAAAAACCCAACCAATCATAGAAGAGTGATCCTCCCAATTAGTTATCCATACATCATTGAAAAAACATTTTAATACCCTTGTGTTTTCACTATAACATATACAATAATATATAGTACTCTTTAGTTTCATGGTTATTATTTTATCTACATCCCTTTGTACATAACCTAGATAACTTGTATAAATGATCAAATTTCCAATAACATATGAAATAAAAAGTCTTATGCTAGTCATAACATACATAAGACACCCAATAACCCTTGAATATTCTATTTGGACAACTTCCTTATCAAGATTTTATAGAATCCCACTCCGATAATCATATGGGGTAGAAAACAGTGAACAATCAAATTATTCAAACCTCTTTATGAAGTTTCAATATAATGAGATTGAGAAAACAAAACAAAATTAATATTCCTAAAAAATCTTATTCCTAAAATAACACTAGATTCATCTATGTATTTCATATAAAATTTTCTAGATAAGATCAACTTATTCTAATTTACATGATTCATATCGGTTCTAAATATTAGCATTTTATCAACATATAAAGATAAAATAACACTATAGTTATTATGGAACCCATTGTAAACACATTTATCATCTTTATTAACTATAAATACATTATAAAAAATTACTTCATTAAATTTTACATCCCATTTTTTGGAGCTTGTTTTAAAATATATAGGGACCATACCAATTTACAAACTTTTTTTCTTTTCCATATACTATGAATCCTTCCCGTTATACCATATATATATATTTCACCATCTAATTCTCCATTTAAGAATGTTGTATTAAAATCAATTTAGTGAATTTACAAAATAAATATAGAAGCTAAATCAAGAATAATTCTAATAGAAATAATCTTAGACATGGGAGTATATGTATCGAAATAATTTATTACTTCCTTTTGAGTAAATCCCTTAGCCACTAAACTGGGTTTATATTTTTCAGTTATATCGTTAAAGTTTCATTTTATTCTAAATACCCACTTAAAACCTATAACTTGTGAACCTTAAGGAAGATAAAATTATATCCAAGTACTATTTGTGATTCCCCATACCTAATCGTTAGATAATTACATGACTTAAAGCAAACATTTCAATATAAAACATTCTGAAGACCTTTTAGAATTAGAGTTTTAGAGAATTAGGAAAAAAAATTAACTAAAAAAAAACATCTTTTATAACTATTGTACATTTTCTCAATATAAAAAAAATACTAAATCCATAAAAATTATTAAATATCTTTGAAAAAATATTCTTATAAGACAAACTACTAAACGCAACTTATGTATCACTTTTCTTCATAACATGGGGAAATAGAAGAATAAGAAAGGGGTGAGGTCAGATGCTCCATGAGGGTAACCATAAGTAATAACAATCAAATATCATATGTGAACATAAGATGATAATATAGGTATAACCAATATAAATAATAAAATACATATCAAACAAATATTAGATAATAAATCACGGTATTTGACTTGGTATAACATAAGAAATGAATCAAAAGAATGAACAAAACAAGTAAGCAATGTGGATATTAAAACATAATCCATAGAACATAGAAAATAAAGTGTCACAATCATAAACATTGAATTTATTATCTTTATGAATCTGGATACCTGCCAACCCATCCACCTGTAAAATTGCGAGTAGAACTAAATTCCATCACACTCACACTTTATGAACCTAGATACTTGCTAACCTGTTCAACTAAAATTTGCATCTCATGATATATTATCCTTTACCCAATGCATTATAGGAAGATATAGGCCCCACCCATCTTATAATACATATATTTTTATGGAACATGAAAATAAAACTTTCATCATATCATAAAGAATCTATGGAAAAAGAATGGGTTTCTTAAACCTTTAGAAAACATCCCATAACATGAACTTAAGAAATCATAGGATATCAACACTATCATTTAAAAAAAAATCATACCATAACAACATATAGAGGGAAATAAAATCATCACTTCATGAAAGATAAACCTTGGAGTATAAATTGAAGTGAAAATAAAAAAGTTTTCACAAAACCTTCTCAACATTACTATAAAAGATGAAGTGAAAATTAAATTTAAAAAAACTTTTATAGTGGGGAAGATAGTACTTTTGAAAACCTTATTATAAAGACTTCCTGAAAAAATATCCTTGATTAGAAGTAGATAGTTCAAAAAGTATAAATGAAAATACTTTGGAAACATTTACTTTTAAAAGAATCTTTAATAATGGGGAGTTAAAAAATACATAAAGTATTAAAAAAAGAGGTGTGAAAATAATTTGAAAGATTTAATTTTAAAAATAATACTTAATAATGGAACCTTGAAAAATATATAAAAGTTATAAAAATAAAATGTGGTGTAGATGACACAAATTTTTATTTTGAAAGGACGGAAAATAATTTTGAACATTTTAAAATAACATTATTGAAAACCCACATCATTAAAAATGAAAATGAAACCATTTATTTAAAATTAAATGAGGGAAATAAAAGGATAACTGTAGATAAAATAAAATTGTGTTTACATTAGGTAAAGGTGGGCATTTATGGGAATTAAAAAAATTGATAGGTAAGGAAAATCCATTAAAATAAATGGGAATTATTTTAAAAAAATTCATTTTAATGAAACAATAGAAACATAAGGTAGAATAATTTTGAATGAAACATTATTTACATAGAAAATAATGTGTAAATATAATATAACATCATAATGGGTTATAATATAATCATATTGAATGATTATAGTCAAATAAGAGTGATTATGATGCAAGAAAAAATATTTGAGTCTCAAAAACCCTTACAACCATTGTAACTTTTGAATCAAAATCCCATGTGAGGTAGCGATTTGAATAGAAAATTTAATATCATGAAAATAATATAATAATGATAAAAATATTACAAAAGGGGAAATATTTTCCCCATTTAAAACAAATCATTGTGTATATCTTAGACATGTCTCAACAGATTCAAATTGGAGATAAAGAAACCCTTATGACTTAAGAATATTTCTAATAAAAACCCCTTTAAAGGAATAGATCAAGAATTTAATGTTAAAATACCATGAATAAAGATAATAAATGATATTAAATATCAAATTGGAAATATATACACCATTTAACAGAACTTAGTTTCATAAAAGAGCATGTTCTTTAAAGAAGGAAGTTTTGAGACAAAACCCTCACCTATGTCTGAAAGCATTCTTCAAATGCACTTAACCTTATAAATAATTAAATTATGTTAATTATATATATATATATATATATATAAAAGAAACTTATTCACCTATATTTAATTTTATATGGCCGATTAATATTCCTTTAGTACTTATTTTTGATATAGTTTTCACCTATGTTGTTCACTTAGGGTTGTTCAGTTAATTTCTTCATAATATTTTCGGTTTGTTGACCATGGTCAAAGATAATATAAAATAGTTTCATAATACACACAATTAAATATTATTATATCATTTAATATTACATTAGCACATAATTTATACATTTAAATACTCCCTCTATTAACAGACTCAATTTAGAAAAGTTACACTAATATGTCCCTTTTAGCGGTTAAATTTACTAAGACTGTTTATTGCTAATATTAATTATAGAATGTATAATATTATAATTACATAATTTTAATGGTTTAATAAATAAACCTTTTTATACATTAAATAAATCTTTAAGTCCATTCATATTATTTGATATGTAAAACTAAATAGAAATGTTGTCTCTTGGAGGTGGTAGTTCATACATACACACAGACAACACTTATGTTTTCATAGAATAGAAAGAAAGTAGAAAATAAAATATCTTATCCTTTTAGAAAAATTAAAATTTTATAAATATTATATTATACTAGTAAATAAACTTTTTGAACTATCTATGAAATGTGTTTATGAACAACCAAAAGCATAGCTTCATGGATGCAGTAATCTGTGCACATGTACCAACGATGATTATAGTTTTTCTTAGTAGATGATTGAAAATAAATAATGGTTGTACCATTATCATAATAAATTATCAACACACTAATTATGATTATTTTATTATTATACTATGTTTATAGTTTATTATTAAATGAAATAATAAGAAATAAATGTTAAGAAAGATGTGTTACCTACATTGAGACCTTGAACTTTCTCTCGAGGAAGGCCTTATATTTGAGGGATGTAGGATAATTTTGGTCACAATGGTAATTATGGAATGTTAAGGGAATAAATGTAAATAAATTTTGGTAGGATTTCTAGGAAATTTGTAAATAGGAGTGTATTATTGAAAGAGTGGAAGTGATCCCCCTTTTATAAGTGAAGAGGAGGGTCTTTTCCAGGGAAAAGAATGTTAAGTAAGGGGTAAGAATGTAATGAAATGAATGTTAGTTGATTTAGGTGAATTAAGGATGGTAATAAATTTATGTAATACTTTAAAACATAAAAAATATTTCAATATGTTCTAAATGTTGTGTTAATTTTGGAAAATTCCAGCCACTTTAGATTAGTCCTTTAAACACATATTACTCTTAATTAAGTATTAATCATGTCAATTATTTTATCACTAAAAATATAAGATGTCCCTTATTAACAAATTTAAATATGATGAATCCAAATTTGGGATCCATTTAACCTAACTCAATTTTAAAATAGGATGAAAATAACTTTTAAATCCAAACATATAATGTATTGAAAAACTATTTTCCTAGAAAAATATCATTTTAATCATTAAGTGTATTAATATTATTTAACATTTATTACCCATTATATTAGTGTTAATTAATTTTTATATATTTTTAAAAGTCATATTATTGTTTTAATTTAAAATTTATTCATTTTATTTTAAAAAATTCACAATATTTTAAAAAGTAACATTCTTTGAAAAATAATTATTTTACTAGGGTAACTAATATTTACCCAAGGTAACTTAACCTTTATTCCTAAAAATATAGTGGATCTTATTAGATAATTTGGACTCACTGATTTTAAATTTAACATCCATTTCATTTAATTCAATTTAAAATCTAATTTTAAAATATTAATGTACAATGTATTTAAAATATTTTATGAGAAAATATTACTTATTTTATAAAATATAAAATATAGGGCTGTAATTCAAAAATAATATTTTAGAATATATAATGTCACTTAAAATACATATATTTGGTTAAAAAAAAGGTTTACTAAGTTTTAGGCTATTCTTATATCCATGTGATGTTATAAAATTCATGGTATTTTCAAAAATGGCATTTCTCACTATTCTCCAAAAAATAAATTATTTTAGAAATTGTTTAAAAAATCATCTTAAGCTAATACAACCATGATAAATCCAAAAAGGATGTTAATTTTTTCAAATTCACATCCTAAAATTGATAAATTTAACTTTAAAATAAAATCATAAAATATAATGAAATATATTTTTTATAGGGAATCAGTTTTTGGTATATTAAATATTTTTATAAATATTAGTGTTAATCATAAATATATAAAACATGAAAAAAATATCCACTTTATAAAATATATTTTAATCAAAAAAAGTTATTTTATTTTTTTCTTAGCTTTAATAATTGAGTTTGATGCTTTAAGGAGAATTTTATTTTGATTTGTTCTTATATATATATATATATATATTAATTTATATATTTTGCATAATTATGTTACCACTATTTATAGCTTTTAATTATACAAATACCTTATGACATTGTATATTGGTTTGGTTCTTGATGTTTCATGTGGAGAAACCATAGAACACAATATATGTTTAAGGATAAAAACTTATATCATTACATTCTACACCCTTAAATAAACTACATCCTCTCAATTTTAGTTATTACCCACTGATGGTAGTAGGAGAGGGTATTCTTAATATATTTATTATTATAGATAAAACTTAAAATATATCATATACCTTACTATCTTAAACTAGATCAACATACTTATCTTTCCTCAAACAACATTGATATTTTATAACCTAAACATATATTCTCTAGAGTATACCTTCCCCAGAACTACCTAAGTGTCCAAGTTATAAAACCAGAGTTGAATCATATATTATTCTGAAAATTAATTCTATATTTAACCCTTAAATGACATTATCCACTAGTTCATAAAATCACACACTATAAAATATATACTATAATCCAAAAAATGTGATGAAATTCATAAAAAAAATATCTTAAATTATAATCAATCCCAAGGATATTGATACTACACAACTTACATTTTCAAAATCAACCAACCCTTTATTATCTCAGCGTCAAATATATACTAAACTTAAAAATATTCATCCATTAAAAATGTGTTCTTCAATATCTATCTCCAAAAATATAATATTTCTATAAAATCATTTCTCAAGGTTATTAATAACATTTAATATATGATTTCAACCCACTAATGAAAACCAATTGAAGAATGATCCTTAGATGTTTTACATAAACCTCAATAACATTTAGAATATACCAAAATTTCAATGATTTATATCACTTTACTAATTTAAATATATAAGACCATCAATATTTAATTTCTATTAAGATAAAAACATAATTACTTTAGGTGAGACTAGAAAAATCACATTACATCATAACAAACTACTAAAAAATAGGCATTTAATAGTGCTAAGAATGGTTTTTATCAGCGCTAGAGAAGCACTAAATACCAGAGGGAGATTAAAATCCCTATTATTTAATCGGTGCTAAAAAAGCACTGATAAAGGGGAATAATGGAGTGTGTTATAACTACACACTACATCAACAATGTAGTGTGTTGTAACGACACACCGCAACACCAGAAACACTGCCAAATATCAATAAAATCAAGTAACAATATAGAATTTAAATGAAATGAAATTTACAACACAAATATAAGAAAAAAAAACTATATTATATACATTTCAAGAATTGGTTTATACAATTACATAAGTATAAATTATTACCTACATTAAAAAATTTCAATATTCCTTTGTCTTTTCATCATGACCCCAACTCATGCTATTTCCAAAAAAACAACCCTTTCTCGAGAAAAAGAACGCACATGTATAAGAAAACAATTCTAATGTTAGTAATAATATAAAAAAATAAATTAACAAAAAATTTTAATTTTAAACTAAACTTTGAGTCATACCAGGAACACTATATATCAGATTGAGTTACGATTGATTCTTTCACGTCACAAAATTTATTGTTCATCTTCAAGAATTATATCTATGAAAATTAATTATTAAGTATATGATAAAAATTATAAAGAAATAAATTAATTAATAGTATATAGAATGATGAGAAATCAATCTAGGCCCATTTTCTTGGTTTTGGCAATGTGATGCACATTTTAAACTAAAATGGAACTTATATATTGAAAATATGTACTTAGAGTCATACTGGTAATACTATGCATCATATTGAGATGATTCTAATTCATATACATCCCAAATGACTTATAGATCATTTTCATAAAGTATCAAAACAATTTGAATGCGTTTACTTGGTTTTGAGTACGTTACATGTCTTTTTTACTAAAATTTCATTTTAAATTGGAAACACGCACTTTGACTCATACCATTCACATAACGTGTCAGTTTGATGTGAAACCAATTAATACACATAAAAAATTATTTATGAATCATTTTACTAGATTATCAAGATAATCAAAGCATGTTTTATTTGTTTTCAGAGAGTGACACTTTTTGAACTAAAATGTTGATTTTAAAATGATAATAGAAGCTTTAAGTCATAATGGGAACATCATGTATCAAATTGAGGTTTGGTTGGTTCCTAAATGTAAAAAAAAACTTATGGATCATTGTACTAAAGTATCAAAACAATCTGAATGATTTTTATGGGTTGTGGGTAGGTTAGTTGTCTTTTTTACTAAAACGGATGTCAATTTTAAATAAAAAGACACACCTGGAGTCATACCGGTCACACCGTATGTCAGGTTGAGGTGATGATGATTCCTATACATCCCAAATGACTTATGGATAATTTTACTAAATTATCAAAACATTCTGAATGCATTTTCTTGGTTTTTTAAAATGTCACTTTTCTTTTTTACTAAAATGTCATTTTAGACTAGGAACATAAAATTTGACTCATACTAGTCTCATAATGTGTAAAGTTAATGTGAGACTAATTCATAAATGTAAACAATGATTTATGAATCATTTTAATAAATTATAAATACAATCTGAGTGTGGTTTCTCAGTTTTTAGTGAGTGACACTTTTTGAATTAAAATGTTGATTTTAAACTAATAACGAACACTTTGAGACATATCAGGAACATCATGTATCGAATTGAGTTGTGATAGATTTATAAACATAAAAAATGACTTATGAATTATTTTAATAAAGTATAAAATCAATATAAATACATTTTCTCAGTTATGAGTAGGCCCGTTGTATTTTTTACTAAAATTGTTGTTAATTTTAAATAAAAATACTTGGAGTCATACCGGTATCATCATGTGTCATATTGAGTTTAATTTGATTAATACACGTCACAAATGAATTATGGGTTGTTTTCATAAAGTATAAAAACAATCTGAATGAATTTTCTTGGTTTTGAGTATGCCACTTGTCATTTTTACTAAAATATCATTTTAAACTAGAAACAAACACTTTGACTCATACCGGTCACATCATATGTTGATTTTATGTGAGACTAATTCTTACATGTTAAAAATTATTTATTAATATTTTTCTTAAATTATCAAGATAGTTAAAATGCGTTTTCTTGGTTTTTAGTGAGTTACACTTTTTGAACTAAAATGTCAATTTTTAACTGAAAACGGGCACTTTGAGTCATGCTAGGCACACCATGTATCAGATTGAGGTGAAACTAATTCATATACATACAAAATGACTTATGGATCATTTTACTAAAGTATAAAAACAATATGAATGTGTTTTATTAGTTTTAAGTAGGTCAGTTGTCCTTTTTACTAAAATTGATGTCAATTTTAAATAAAAAATGTACTTTGAGTCATATTGATCAAACCATGTCTTGGATTGATGTGAAGATGATTCCTAAAAATCTAAAATGACTTTTGGATATTTTTCCTAAAGTATAAAAATAATATAAATGTGTTTTCTCAGTTTTGAGTATGTCACTTGTCTTTTTTACTAAAATGTCATTTTAAACTGGAAACACACACTTTGACTCATATCATCCACATTATGTGTCAGTTTTATGTGTGAAAAATTCCTAAAAATAAAAAATTATTTATGAATAATTTTACTAAATTATAAATATAATCCAAGTGTGTTTTATTGGTTTTCAATGAGTGATACTTTGTAAACTAAAATGAAAATTTTAAACTAATAACATACACTTTGAGTTATATAAGGCACATCATGTTTTGGATTGAGGTGAAAATGATTCATACATGTAAAAAATTAATTATGAATAATTTTCATAAATTATAAACATAATAAAAATGCATTTCCTTGATTTTGAGTAGGTCAGTTTCCTTTTTTACTAAAATTGATGTCAATTTTAAATAAAAAGACACATTTGAAGTCATACCAGTCACATTGTGCATCGGATTGAGGTGAATCTGATTTCTACACTTCCCAAATGACTTATGAATATTTTTTATAAAGTATCAAAAAAATATGAATTCATTTTCTCTGTTTTAATTATGTCACTTGTTTTTTTACTAAAACACTATTTTAAACTGGAAACATGCACTTTGACTCATATCAGTCGCATCATGTATAGGTTTGATGTGAAATAGATTCCTACATGTCAAAAATTATTTATGAATCATTTTACTAAATTATCAAGATAATCCAAGTTTATTTTCTCAGATTTTAGTGGGTGATAGTTTTTGAACAAAAATATCAATTTTAAGTTGATAACGGACACTTTGAGTCTTACCAGACACATCATGTATTAGATTGATCTGTGGATGATTCCTACATGTAAAAAATGACTATGGATCATTTTATTAAAGTATAAAAACAATATGAATATGTTTTCTTAGTTTTGAGTATTTCAATTGTCTTTTTTAATAAAATTAATGTCAATTTTAAATAAAAAGAAGCACTTGGAGTCATACCAGTCACACCTCATATTGGATTGAGGTGTGGATGATTCATACACTTCCCAAAGTCTCAAAAAAAATTCTAAATTCTAATGTCATCATGATTTACATTGGATTTATTTTTCCAACTAAAAATACTGCATATTGACCTGATGTTCTTAGCTGAAAAACCTTTTTCAGCAAAGAACATCAAATAAATTTGCAGTGTTGCAGTTCAATAAAGAAAGAAAATAGAAATCATGGTAACATTGGTAGAAAGGAAAATTTTATCTCTTTTGTGGCTTATTTCAGATAGTTGAAATCAAAATTTGACTTCCCAAAAGTTCTTTGAAACCAACTAAATAAGTATTAGATAAAAATGATAAGGAAATTAATTTAAAAAAAATAGATAAAATGATGAAAAAATTAATTAAATAAGTACTAGAAATCCACCTTTTCATGATGGTTGTATTCATTTTTGACGTATTTCCTTGTTTTCATTATCTCAGTTGCAGGCTCAAAGTCTAATATTTCATGAGCATGGGAAACTTCAAACAAACCACCCTAACTCAAACAAAATAATCCACCGATATAAAAAACTAACTATTATATGAGTAATACTAAAAATAAATAAATTAAACATAACTATAAAATAATATATTAATTCTATGGACAATTATTTTACTATGTAAACATCATTATTACCTCTAAGATTGATCAGAGGTAGCGCTGTTTCTATGTTTGCAAAGGAAGTGTAGGTAACTTAAAGAAAAGTGACAAATTCAAACACTGTAGGGGTGAAAAGGTTTTGAGGTAGAATAAGTATATGGGATTTTTGTGTAGAAAGTCATAAGAGATGGACATACCACCCCAAATCGAACAAAAAGTCCACCTATATAATAAAAAAAATTCTAATGTGAGTAATAATAAAAATAAATAAATTAAATATAAATATTAAATAATATATTAATTCTATGGACAATAATTTTACTGTGAAAACATCAAGATTACCTCTATGATTTAGCCCAGGTAGTGTCTTTTCTCTTCCTACAAATTTAGTGGAAGGAACTTGAAGGAAAGTGATAAATTCTAACAATGTAGGGGTGAAAAGGTTTTGAGGGAGAATAATTATGTGGAAGTTTCAGTGTATAAAGGCATGAAATATAGACAGACCACCCCAATTCGAACAAAAGAATCCACCTGTAGAAGAAAACAATTCTTATGAGAGTAATACTAAAAAAAATTAAAAATTAATATGAAAAAATACATTAATTATATATAAAATTATTTTACTATGAAAATATCAATATTACCTCTGTGATTGAGCATAGTCAACGTTATTTCACTTATAGAAAAGACAGTGGAGGGAACTTAAAGGAAAGTAATAAATGCCAACACTACTGGGGTGAAAAGATTTTGAGGGAGAAGAAGTCTGTGGAAGTTTTTATGTAGAAAGGAATGAAAGATTGACAAACCACCCTAACTCGAAAAAAATAATCCACATGTATAAGAAACCAATTATTATGTGGGTAATACTAAAAAGAAATAAATTAAACATAAATTTGAAATAATACATTAGTTCAATGGAAAATGATTTTAATAGGAAAACATCAATATTACCTCTGTGATTGAGTTAGCGTCATTGCTCTTCTAGAAAATGCAGTGGATGAAACTTGAAGGAATGTGATAAATGCCAACACTATAGGGGTGAAAAGGATTTGAGGGAGAATAAATCTATGGAAGTTCTGGTGCATAAAGGCATGAAATATGGAAATACAACCCAAACTCGAAAAAAATAATCCACCTATATAAGAAAACAATTATTATGTGAGTAACACTAAAAAGAAATTAATTAAACATAAATATAAAAAAATAAACTAATTATATGAAAAATGATTTTACTGTGTAAACATCAAGATTACATCTATGATTGAGTAGAGGTATATTTTATGATTTTCCTGCAAAGGTAGTATATGTAACTTGAAGGAAAGTGATAAATTCCAACACTACATAGGTGAAAAGGTTTTGAGGGAGAATAAGTCTATTGAATTTTTGGTGCATAAAGGCATGAAAAATGGAAAAACAATCTTCTAAAACAAGGAATAATGAAAATTAAATCACTATTTCATTATATAATTTTTCAATAAAATAGAGAAGTTATATTATAACATTACCTTTACATATTCCGAAAGGGTTTCCCACTTTATAGTTTGTTCTTACATGGGATTGATAACATCATCATGTGTAGAATTTATTGTCTACATGAGTATTCAAGCATTTAATTTAGATTATGTTAATATAGTAGAGAACATATAATATTATGATAAAAACATAGTATATTAAAAAAAAATACCATATCATTGAACTATCTTTAATTTTTAAAGGTTTTAGGGATTTTTTCCTCTATCAAGAATCCAAATCCCCTATTTGTGGTCCTCTATAACATACAAGACATTGCCAACATTGAGGATGATATGAAATGATTGAGATATCCCAATAAAAGGGCCATCCTTGATTTAATATTCATCTAACCTAACATGTTTTTAGTCACCATCACAAAAATCAACCAATTCTTGTTTTCTAGGCCTAATACATAAAATACTTGCACTGCTTGTGATGCCATTATGAAAGACTCATCTTTTTTCTACTTCTACACTAAAATTCACCTTCATGAAGCCCATTTCATCAACTTTCACTACACTCATATTCTCAACCTATTTGAAATGGAAAATTATCACTTGAAATGTTGTATAATCCAACTTGTATATCTGTTTGATAATGAAAAAACATGATATATTTGCATAAATTGGATTTCTATCCTTGGAACCGGATATGTGCATCACTTCCGCAATAATAATAACACCACTATTTTTCATTGTATTGAATTTATCATGTTATTTCTTATATAACATATAACCATTGATTACAAAACCAATGTAATATATAACATTTTCATTTGGTCTCCTGGCTAGCCATTAAACCCATTTAACAATTGAATTCATATTTTTAGATAACTCTTTATAAATTTGATATCAAAACCATCCTATAAACTGTTGATTATATGTATTTGATATCCATCCTTCATCTCTTGATGGATTAAAATATCTAATAATTTATTTATGGTATTCAATGTATGGATCAACATCTTTACTATTAATTAAAATGTAAAGGTGTGCTTGATACTTCTCTGTTAAGGTAATTGTAACAACATCTCTTCTAGAAATCCCTTTACCATAAGGAATCCACTATGATGAGACTTTGGGAGACTGATGTTGTCAACATCTAATAGGTAATCAGTGCATAATTAAATAACTTCTTCAACAATATATCTTTTTGCAATACGACCTTATGGATAACTTCGATTCTTGACATACCCTTTCAAAATCTTCATATACCATTTAATGAGGTACATCAATCTATAATGGACATGACAACATATTTTAACCTATTTAACTAAGTGAACCATCAGGTGTAACATTATATCCAATAATGATGGTGGTAATAACATCTCTAATTCACACAATATGATTTAAACCTCCTTATTGATGATTGTAAAATTTTTCAGGTATATAAATTTACTACATATGGCTTTGAAAAAGAAGTAGATTCTGGTTAATGTATGTCATACATTTTGAGGTAGAATAAAAAAAATCAATAGGCATCAAATATTTTATAAAAACATGACATTTTTGTGATTTTAGTCCTTGTAACTTCAAATTATTCATTGAAATGAAATTCTTGACAATTGATGAATACCCCTTTGGAACTTTTACAATATTAAGGAAAAGAGAAAATTGAAAATTTACCTGTATGGACATAGTGTAATCTACTAGAGGAATAAAAGTACACCCTTTACCCTTTACCAGTGCCAACTCATCCCTTATCCCCATGTCAATCATGTCCAAACTATCCTTGATTCCATATTTCGTTTTTCCCAAAACATTTATTAATGTACCAATAACACCATCGAATATTTTTTTTCGACATGCATGAAATCAAGATAAGTTCTAACATAAAAAAAATTCAAATACGGCAATTAAAAGAAAATTGATATCTTTTTACAACCTAATTTCCTCAGGTTTTTTTAAAATGGTTTACCAAAATCAATGTTAATATCTTTTAATTTATCAAAAAATTGATCACCCATTACTATATATAGTGTTGTACCTTGTTCGATATTCCCATTTAATGATTTTGTCTAGGATCAGTATTTATATCATTGAGGTAAAAATCTATGTTTTTTAAAAACACAGTCTTCGAGGAATGTTTCAACCAAACCGACTAAGTGTGTTTTTCACAAATGGGACACCCCAACATTCCTTTAATTCTATAGCCTGATAAATTTACATAAATGGGGAACTCATTTATTGTCTCATACAACATGGACCGTAATGTGAATTCTTCACTTCTATGAGTATCATACATTGTAAAACATGTATCCCACATCAATTTTAGATCTTCGATCAATGTATCCTAATAGAAATCAATATCATCACTAGGTTTCTTTAGTCTAGATATAAGCAGAGACAACATAATGTATTTGTGCTTCATGCATAACCATGGAGGAAAGCTATAATTTATCAACATGATGGGACATGTACCATGAGCACTAATCTTTACACCAAAAGGATTTATTCCATATGTATATAATTCAAGATGAAAGTTTCTCAACTCATTTCCAAATTCAGGATACTCGTAATCAATTTTCTTTCATGGAGGAGAATCTACCAGATGACGTAGGTTCCCATATTTAATTCTTGTATCTGCATTTCATGTCAATTTTCTCACAGTTTCCTGACATCTATATAGTCTTCTAAACTATGGAATGATAGGAAATTTTCAAGGGCCTAGATCTGCATAGATTGACCCTTTGTGTGTTTCCAAGGATTGTGCAGCTCATATGAGGCTTGAAAAAAGTCTGAAGGTGTTTGGGTGATGAGAACTAGAAATAGAGGAATTTCATGGTGTGAAAATGGGATTCATGTCATGTAATATTTTTAGGTTTTAAAAATAAATAAAATGAAGAGGTGATAGTTTTTTCGATGGAAACTGAACTCGAGGAATTATACGATGTGAAAGGGGATTACACGTTGTGTAATCCCCCAATGCTGTATTATTTTAAAACATTCCAACCGCTTCGGTCATCAAACCATACTGATTTTTCTTCCCTCTCTCTATTCTCAACCAACTTGGAAATCCCCTCCTTGGTTTTTTGGATATCCCTTTGATGAGAATTGATCTCGGGCTTCCATATTCAATTAGTGGTGACCTAACTTGATCCAAGGTGTATTTATCCTCTATTTCTTAGCAAGTTATCTGGGTTTTTATCTCATTTCCTCATGCATATTCACATCGTTCTATGGTAGTTTCTTACCCATGTTTCTAATGGGGTTTCTCTTGGTTGTTGTTGGTGTGGTGGTTCCACGACATCTTCGGTTGGATGTAGTTCTTTTAGGAGAGGTGATTGGAGATCCATTTCATAGTCGATTCTCATGCGAAGAACATCAAAAAACTTTTGAATTAGGGGATTAATTACTTCTCTATTTAATTACATGAAATCATAGAGTTATCATGATTTATCTCCTTGGATAATAATGAAATTGACCTAATTAAATACTTTAACCAAATTAAGGAATTGGTATCGATCACATAGTGATGTTGCTGCTTTGTACTATGGTAACAATTTGCCTCTTGATTTTCTAGATAGTGTGATATATATGCCTTTCTTGGTTTATCATGTTGTTTTTTATGTAAATTGGTAAAGAAAATAAATATGAATTTAATTGTTTAATTAATTGGATAAAATATTAAAGATTCATGTTTAATGAATATGGTTGTTTTTGTCGTTGTTGTTGCTGCTTTAATTTGATGATAATCAAATTGATACAAGTAAGCATGTTTAAATAATTTTTTAAAAGACCTAAAGCATTTTGATTCTTGTTGGAAAAGGAATTAAAGGCATGTTAAATTATTTGTTTAATTAATTTGTGATACCTATGATAGCTTGTTTCTTAGGTTTTTCGTAGTTGGAAATTGTGTTAATGAATCATTTAATTCAATATGGAATAAGAACTGGTTTTATGAAAAAATATAATGCCTTTATAGGGCCTAGGTTTCCCACTTTCTTATAAAGGCTAAGTGACTTTTTCTTTGGATCCATGAGAGATCATTGTGTGTGAAGGATTAATGCCTTGATTTGGGGTTGAGAGCCCATTCCTATGTATTTTCCTGCTACTTGTGATGTGGTCTGGATATGAGACTTTTGATGTTGGGTAGGGAGGGTTGGATGTGATGTGATCCTAGGATGGCTGATCTTGGAGGGATATTGTGGTATGTGGGGCAAGGAGGCCTGGTTTTTGTGGTATCAATTGATTTTTGGAGTGGTGATATGCATTGGTATATATAGGTGGGTGTTGGAGAGGACACCACAGATGACAAAATGGGTTGAAGCTGGGATTGCCTGTTTTTTATGAAATTTGTATGCTTGTTTGAATTTGTTTCTTATTTATCTGCTTTCCTTTCCCCACTACTTGAGGCATAAAATGTTTTTGGGTTACTCTCTTTCCATGGGAGGTGAAGACATATGAGGTATGCCACATACATTCTATATTTATCACCTCATGGTTGGAAGAGCTTACTATCCTACTATAGGTGGCGAAGAATCGATGGGTAGTTCATCTACTCATCGTGTTGAGCCCCCTATGTTTGGGGAGATTATAATGTTTTCCTAGAGTACCTAGTGATATGGAAATTGATTTTGTTAAATAAATGAATAAATGTTTAACCCATGGGGTTGAATCTTGTTGGGATGCAATGTTGAGGTTATAATTTTGGGAAGTTGTGGAATCAGTTTGCTTATGCTAGGAGGGCATGGAACTTTGGTTGTGATGCTAATGTAATGATATGTAGAAAATGGTAATGTTAATTAATGGTGTAGACGCCGGAAAAGTCCGTTGTTCCCAAAAAAAGCTCCGGATGCGGAAAGCGAGGTCATATTTGGAGTCGGAAGCCCGTTTCGGAAGGCCCGGAGGCCTTGCGCGGAATTTTGGAGGCCCGCGCGCAAAGTTGTAGTGTCGCGCGCAAACCTCCCGGGATGCGCGCAATGTGCTGGGTCGGCGTGCAATTTTGCGCGCCCGTGGCCCGCGCGACTCCCTTGCGCGCCGGGCCCGATTCCGCGCCCGCGAAGGAAATTGCGCGCCCGCGAACCGGATTCCGCGCCCGGGGTTGCCTATAAATATAAGGCGACCCCCGACGTTTTGAAGGTTGCCGGAATTCGAAGAGTCGCTCGTTCGCGCAATCCAACCCCCTCCGCGCGCAATGCCGATCTTCAGGTAACCTCCTTTCTTTCGCGTAAGAAAGCCTCGGGGTTCGCCTTCGCGCGCAATCCCTTTGGCTCCTTTCCTTTGAACAACTCTTCACCCAAAGGCTTTCGCGCGCAAAAGAACCCTCTTGCGCGCAATTGCCCCTGGGTGCGCGCAATCCAGCCTGATTGCGCGCACCCCCCCTTTTTGCTAAGTGGCCATTCGTTAAAGAATGAGTCGTTGCCCCCACGCGCTATCCGAAGCCCGGTGCGCGCAATCTTCATCTTCCGCGTGCAAAGCGCTGGCCCAATTGCGCGCCAGCCTGCCCATTTGCGCGCCGACCCGCGGTATTGCGCGCCAAGCTCCTCTTTTGTGCGCAATCCGCCGGGGTCGCCCCCTTTGACCCCCTGAGGGTACCCGCCTGCGTGGCGCCCGATAATCTTCATCCCGGGTGCCCGCACCATGCGTTGTCTTCCCGTGCGGCCCTCCAGGTTCGCGCGAAGTGACACGGACCCATTGGCGGTATCACACTCGTCCGCGCTGCAAGACGTTAAACTGCCAAGTGTTTCGTCCAACATGACGTTAAACTGTACCACGTCCAAGCTGCACGACGTTAAACTTCCTAGCATATCGTCCGCGCTGCAAGACGTTAAACTGCCAAGCATCTTCGTCCTTAACACACGACGTTAAACTGTACTTCATCCAGCAAGACGTTAAACTGTTCAAATCGCCTGATCCCGTGCCTCGCACGCAGGGTCCCCCTCCCGGTTTGGATGTGGCCCCCACCCGCTCGTCTCTGCAGGGATGTCGGGATTGGAGTGGCCTTCGCCCACGGGGGTAGAGTATTACAGACGGAACGAACTACATGGACTTTGATCCCTGTCCCCTAAACAGGGTACGTAGGAAGCCTCTCCGAGGTTCAAGCCCACCACCTGGTCGTCCCGGTCGTATTCACGTCGGTTCGTCCATCAGTGGACCCCTCCCGGGTTCACACTTGCGTCGATTCACCTATGAATCCGCCCTTGTGGGAGACTGCACGTGTGTATCTCCATTGTGCTTCCCCACTGCCGAAGCCAGTAGAGGGCGTGACAGGGATCGAGGTCTCTTACCTTCGGCCCAAGTCCCTCTCCAACTGAGCTTTGTCGCATCCGGGCTGCCTCAGTGCGTAAGTCCTGACAGAATGAACTACGTGGACTTTGATCCCTGTCCCCTAAACAGGGTACGTAGGAAGCCTCTCCGAGGTTCAAGCCCACCACCTGGTCGTCCCGGTCGTATTCACATCGGTTCGTCCATCAGTGGACCCCTCCTGGGTTCACATCCGCGTTGATCCACCCGGCCGTTCCATCCCCCTCTGTGCGAGGTGGTTCGGTTCAATCCTCTGCCTGACAGCCTCAACCTATTCGTGAGTCGGCTTGCCGACGTCCAGCATGACGTTAAACTGTATATCCGAACTACGCTGACTTTGATCCGCGCTAACGCGCGGTACGTAGGAAGCCCCTACGGGGTCCAAGCTCTTTACTCCATCATCCATCCTGATCCTTACCCGGGCCGCCACATCCCGGTGGGGTCATGCCATTTCATTCCACTCCACTTCACTCGGGAAGCCGCCCATGTGATGGCCCCAACATCGGAGGTTCCCCGCAAGGGGTTCTGTCATCTGATCCACTTCTCGTGTTGATCAGTCCGATGCCGTCCCCGCTGGACGTTAAACTCGCGGCATACCCCGTGTTAAACATGGGAAGCTGAGGAAAACCTCAGGTAACACAGTTCCCCGCACCCAGCGCGGGATGCCTCAGGCCATCACGCCTTCGAGAAGCCCTATTAGGGACGGAAGACAGACATGCAGAGCCGCAGTGTTAAGACACGCCCCCAACACCCAGAGCTACCCGGTCTCCTCACCGCAGGTTGCTGCCCCGACCAGACTCCTTGGAGCGTCTGGGCGGAAGCAGCGTAATTAACCGGTGTCCATGGAGACATGGTGCCGGGAACGAGATTCACGAGCACGTCTTAAATCTATGAGGGAGACCCGGATTAGGCAACGAGTTCCAAGGAGACGTCCACGGAAGGAGGAACCGACATCCCATCATCCCGGTTTCGATCAAGGAGCAGACGCCCCTGAATAAGGGACGGATGCCGCCCGCCTTTGGAAAGCGGGACTGCGGGGCCACAAGCCGCGCGCCCATCCCGTCGGGTCGACGGGCGCACGCGCGAACGCGTCCTGGCGGAACAGCGTCGGAACATAAACCCAACGCACATCCGCACCGAAACAGAAAAATGGTGAACCCGACGTGAATCTCTTCTCCTCAATACGAAGACCGATTGCTTTCAGAGGTGTTGGAAGACCAGCATGTTTCCCGGCCAAGCATTCAACACTGGGGCACGGAACCCGCCAGGGGCTGGGGAAGGGAAATCGGGCACTCCGTCTCACGACGTCGATGGCCTGGGTTCCCCCCACGGAAGGCGTCGTGGCACTAATGGTTGGTTGTCGATTCCTTTTCCTATCAGTGTTAATGGGTTTTTCTCCCTGCTTTCAGGAATCAAGTCGCCCAATCCAGTGCCCGATCGCCACCCGCCCACTGGCGCAGGGGTAGGGGAAACACCGACGCGGCTACTCCGCGCGGTCCCGCCCGTTCCACAGCCGTCCCAGCAGCCGCAACTACGGGGCAACCACGCCCTCTCTCCCCCTCGGAGGTCATCCAGAGAAGGGTGATCAACAACTTGGTGTGGAGATATGAGGAAGAGAGAGTCATCCCCACCAGGGACATGGCTCGCCTAGACCTCGAGGAAGCTGCACCTCGCCACCAACGCCGCCCCCGAGGGCCGCGCAGGGAGGCACCGCTGCCTACCTCGACGTCCAACCGCTTAGGGAGTTTATCCCCGGAGCGCTCCGACAGCTACTTCCCCTATGCGGATGAGGTGGAAGATTCCCGGGACCACCCTATCCAAGATTCGCTCCAGGGATCCGCGATGAGGGCTCCTGTCAGGCCACGGCGACACCGCCGCCAGGCCTCTCAAGTCGAAGAACGGGCTCTCCACCTGCCTGCGCCGCTCATCCCGACTCGTTTGTCCCGACGCCAACGTCGGGCACGAGCGGAAGAGGATGCCCACCTTGGGGCCCTAGAAACAGCGGCCGCGTTGGCTCGAGCCACTGCTGGCTCCAGCCACCAGGCCCCTGCGCATCCTGAGCAGGGGCACTTCTATGCCCGACCTGGATCGAGGCCCCGACCACCCCAAAGGCAGGTCGGGTTGACTCTCCCGGTTGCTGGTACAGGCAATAGCCACCGCGGACCACCTCGCGGTAGCGCTATTCGCCAACAGGGTCTACTCCTTGTGGCCGATCCAAGAGGCATGGGTCACCCCACCTTCCGATCCCGGCCCAGAGGCCTGCCCGGAATCATCTCTCCCCGCGTCCCCTTTGATATCTGTCCCGGTGCTCCTCGCACCTTGGTTTCCAGTCCTCTTGGCCCCAGCACCGGTGTGGCCGGAGGACGCCAGGACAGAGATCAGCCATGCCCCGAAGAACCACCCAGGGGCAGGAAGGCGAGGCGCCGACGTCGAGGGAAGAATGTTAGGAAATTCCGGACAGAGATCCGATCGGTTCGTTTCTCTGATACAGAGCCGGAGTATGATTCGGCGACGGAGCCCTCCCCCCGATCCCGCCAGTTAGGGGCAGGGGTAGGAATGCGGCACGTCAGCCTCGTACTTCCCGAGAGCGAGATCGATACGATCCCTGCTTCTCTCCGAAGGTATATTCAGAGTAGTGAGGGCCTGGTAGACCCCCAAGGATCAAGCTTGCGGTTGGTACCGGCCCCTCCGGAAGCACCTTCTGCCTCGATCGGAGAAGCCGGAGACTTTTTCTGGGGACCGACGGTTGAACCACGATCTAGTGCACCTTCGGCGAGCACCGACGCTACGGAAGGATGTTCGCTCGCCGGCCCATCCTATCGTGATGTGGTAGCTGGGGCACCGCCACCCTCAGAGGGCGGCCCGGGATATGGAGGCCAATCGGCCTGCTCGCCGTATTCACCGCCGGCCAGCCCGTCGGCCCGGCGGCCCGCCTCGGCACCACTTCCGGTTCCCCGTCCATTCCCAGTCGTTGAAGAGGACCAAGGAGACCTGGGTCCCGAGTTTGAGTCGTGGAGCTTCTGGACCGTCCTTGCAGAGGACCACTTCCCTGAGAAGTTTTGGCCAGCCGCAGGACCGGACTTTGATGCACCCGAATCACTCACCCCGGATGAGTTCGAATGCTTCCGCCGAACTCTCCGGGAGACTCACTCCCGTCTTCACCGCCTACAAATGCCATATCCCAGGAGTCAAGCACACCTGGAGGATATTGGTGAGCAGTGCCGTCAAATTGACCTGGCCACGCTCCCCGCGGTTCGGCACCCCGGGTCATTTGGGCACCACGAGGCCCTCCAACAACGATGCGTTGAGTGTTTTCAAGTACTCCGCAAGGTTATCGAGGAAGCCACCCCCCACGTGTATATCCGTGGGTGGGGGCAGTATGCTGCCCTACGCTTCAGTGCGATTCTCCGACAGCCCGATTCACTGGGTGGCCCTGAGGGTACATCCCCAGGGACGGAAACGGTCAATAGGGATGACCTGTCGGGAGAGGGGAACGACTTGGAACTTCTCGACGGGGGCTCTCTCCCCGAAGACAAGCCGTCTTTGGATCCATCAGTGAGAGTTACTCGTCACCAGAGGAACCTCCTGGGTCTCCCCACACCCACTGAAGCACTGACGTTGAGCCGAAACGTCAGCAAAGGTAAAGAGCACGGCGGGGCTATAAAGCCCGCCGACCCATCTGCCTCCATGCAGAGGGCAGAGGAGGATCCCGAGAAGGCCACACTATGTCAAAAGCTCGCCGAGCAGAAGAAGCTGGTTGACCAGCTCCTCACCGAGCACGCTACAGAGCGGCGGCCTGACTACGGTGATCCTAGGCCAGGACAGCAGGGACAGGAACAACCACCCCTCGATGAGGCTCTCCCGGGCAACCGTGATTATGCCGTGTTTGCCGACAGGGGAGAGGCCATTGCCTATGGCAAGAGGGCGCAGTATGTTTCACCGCACCCTCCCGAGCGGCGTGACTACCTGAGAGACCCCGCTCGGATTCCTCCCTCTGCCCCAAGGGCCGCTCCGCCCGCCATCCCACGAGCTTCCGAGTTCGACGACCCGGTCGACGACCCGATTGAAGGGCCTTGCAATGCGCTCGTGGTTAGAGATCCTCGCCAGGACTTGAACCCATGTCCGGACGATCCGATGGCGGCACTCATCGCCCGCTTGGAAGCCTTGGAGACTCGGCAAGTGGCAATCCCACCGGACGGCAAGCCATACCCAGCATGGGTGGATGACATGCCGGCACCTCTGGGATTCGGGAACCCCACTTTCGCCCCCTTTAACTGGACTGGAGATCCGCCACAGCATTTGGCCCATTTCAACTCGAGGTGCGGGCCTATGTTGGGAACTCCGGCGCAGCAGGAGGCCGCTAAGATTTGCTGCTTTGTCCAGACACTGGAAGGGCCAGCATTTTTCTGGTACAGCCAGCTCCCCATCGGGTCGATAACTAGCTGGGAGGATCTTCGTAGACAATTCCTCTACCAGTTCAGTTCCACGACCCGGAAGACGAGTATCGCAGACCTCTTCAAGTGCAAGCAGAGGCCTGATGAGCGAGTCGCGGATTTCGTCGCCCGATGGAAGGGTCTCACGTATTCCCTTGACATGCCATTGACTCAGGAGCAGTTACTGACAATGTGCGTCGGGAACGTCAAGACCGAGCTGGTCCCTTCCTTGATCACTCAGAATTACCCCGGAGGGTTCAGGGACTTCTCAGACAAAGCTCAACGTCTTGAGGAAGCCCTGCAACAGGCCAGTCAGGCACACCCGCTGCCTCCTATGATTCCTGCACGGAGAGTCAGCAGGGCTGATCCCACTGCTGTTGCTCAGGTAGAGGCCCCCAGGCAGTTGGAGCTGCTGCCGGTGAGGCCAGCTCCACAGCCTCACAGGAATCCGCCTCCACGGGCTCAGTTCCCGGCCCAGCAGCGGCAGCCCCAGAACCGGCCGACCCCTCCGCGTAATGTACCGCCACAACCCAGGCAAGATAATCAGGGTCCACCTCCTCGGCAGGACCCTCCAGCCCCTCGTCAAGACCACGCTCCCAGGGGCCCGCGATACTTGACTTACTCATTTCACGAGGATCAGGTCCCCGGTTATTTCCGGAGCGCCCTGGAGCAGAGGATTGTGCGACTGCCTGAGTGTTGGAGGCCAGAGGAGGCACATCTCATGGATAACCCCCGCTACTGCCCTTACCATCGGGCCCTGGGGCACACCATCCGGCGGTGCTACGTGTTTAAGGACTGGCTCCAAGACCAGATTAACAACAATGTAATCAGGTTGGGCCCAGCTCCAGCACAAGTGGCGGGCGTGTTCGTGGGATCAGATGACGGTAGTGGCGATGAGGACGAATGGCAGCTGGTCTCCGACCGCGGATCCCAGAAGTATAATAACTGGATGGCCCGCAAGACGATCATTCGCGCCCATGGAATCATCCGTGCGCGCTTGAATCATCCTGAGCCCCCAGAATCTGCGGGTGCTGCTTCGACATCGTCATCCCAGCCTGCCTCTTTCGAGAAGAGCAAACGGCGGCGGCGCAAGAAGGAAGAGCGCGCCCCGCCAGTTTCGCCACTATCCCGCACTCTCGGCGATTTCATGCCCCCGGAGATGGGGGTCCCTCCTCGGATCCGCCCGGTGATGGATGATTCGTCCGATGACAGTGTTGGGTACGCTTCGGTTAATACCGTCGAGCTGGTAAATCCCTTTTTGGTTCCCGACGTTGAAGAACACCAGGTGGACCTCCCTAGTGTCCCCGGTCGTCGCCACCATCGGAGGAACCGCAACAACAGGAGTCGCCGGGGAACAGCAGTTGGTACCTCTAGCCAGGACGTGCACGCCACTGAGACTAGGAAGCAGGCTCAAAACTGAGCTCAGTGCGCGCAGCCCCCCCATCCGGGGATGACGGATTCGCCTCCGCCACTGTTTGTGGTGTGGGACCAGGCAGAACCGCCTCAGCCGTGCCACGACCAGCTCCGTCCTGCCACGAGTCCATCCCGGCCTCCTGACCCCAGTACGGTGACTACTTCCCGGGCTTCAACCAATGAACAGCGAGATGCGCCAAGTACCAGTCGGCCGCCGGTCCAACCGGCAAGGCCCGTCATGCCTCCAACCGCAGAGCAACCTCCTGCAACCAGGGGCTCGCGCTTGGCAAAAAAGTATGATGTCCTGAAGCACTTGGCCGACATCCCAGCGAGACTCTCCATCCTTGAGGCTCTGCGCATGTCACCTGAGATGCGCGAGGCGCTCGCTGAAGCCCTGAAGATCCCCCTCCAGTTTGAGACAGAGGTTGCCGCTGCAGGGGCCTTTCACGCCGAAACGATTGAGGACGCCGAATGTCAGGTAGTTATCTCATTCTCTGGTAAGGATGAAGACCCTCCTATACAGGGGCACATTCGTCCGCTGTATGTCACTGGCCAGTTCAATGGTCTTGAAGTCCGGCGCTGTCTTGTCGACACGGGGTCCGGGATTAACTTGATTCCCACTCGGACGCTCCGGAGATTGGGGTTGTCTGAGGATGACTTGATTCCCTCCGACCTCAGGATCCAGGGGTACGACCGCACCGAGCAAACTCCGGTCGGCAAGATACGTTTGAAGACCCAGTTCGGTGACCTGATTGCCAACACCGAATTCATGGTAGTCTCTCAGGACACTGCGTATAACGCATTGATGGGCAGGCCATGGCTCCACCTTCATGCGGCGGTTCCCTCATCATACCACCAATGCCTGAAATACTCCCTTAATGGTCGAGTAGGCGTGCTTCAGGGAGATGCCTCTCCCTTTGCCTCATGTGAAGCCCTCTATCTAGACGCGGACTATTACAAGAGCAAGGATAAGCAGATCCTGGCAGGTGAGGTTGAGCCTGTCGCTGTTGCAGGTGATCCCTGGGCAAGTTTGGATGACGCTTACGTCCTCCCGATCCATCGGTTGGACGTAGCCATGGTCTCGACGGCCTGCGAGTCTCCTGATGAGATGACCGCCACTGCCCGTGCCAGCACCAGTGGCCCAGCAGGATCTGGTAGCCCCAATGCAGTTTCCAATGCAGTCTCTCCCATGGACGATCCCCCCCCGAGTGGAGAGGACGTGGAAGATGCACCCCCAGCCTTTGAGGAGGGCGTCTCCGCCACGGTCGATGAGTTATTACAGGTGAACCTTGGAACCGAGGCAGATCCAAGACCCACATTGGTCAGTGCCGCCATGCCCTCTGAAGAGCGGCAGCAGTACGTGGACTTCCTCAGGCAGCACCGTGATGTGTTCGCTTGGGGTTATGACGAGATGCCGGGGCTAGATCCTCAGGTATCCGTCCATCGCCTTGGTCTCCCAGCGAACCATCGCGGGTTCAAGCAGCCTCCCAGGAAGATGCACCCATTCCACGGTGCCATGGTTGAGGCCGAAGTTGACAAGCTTATCAAAGCCAACTTCGTGAGGGAAGTTCAGTACCCCAAATGGCTGGCCAACATTGTGCCGGTCAAGAAGAAGAACGGGCAGATCAGAGTCTGCATCGACTTCCGCGATCTCAACCGCCACTGTCCGAAGGATGATTTTCCCCTTCCGGTGACAGAGCTGTTGATTGACGCCACGACAGGGTTCCAAGCCCTCTCTTTCATGGATGGATACTCCGGATACAACCAAATCCGGATGGCCCCTGAGGATGAGGAGTTCACTGCCTTCAGGGCCCCCCAAGGTATCTTTTGTTACCAGGTCATGCCCTTCGGCCTGAAGAATGCAGGTGCCACCTATCAACGGGCGATGCACCGCATATTCAAGCCAATCCTCGGAACACTGGTGGAATGCTACGTCGACGACTTGGTGGTCAAATCGCGCCAGCGTCAGGACCATCTCAAAGATCTTGAGAAAGTGTTCGGCTTCCTCCGGTCTCGCTGCCTGAAGATGAACCCGTTGAAGTGTGCCTTCGGGGTCACCTCCGGGAAGTTTCTTGGATTTGTGGTAAGGTATCGGGGTATTGAGATCGACCCGGAGAAGATCAGGGCGATTAGCCAGATGCCTCCCCCAGGTAACATCCGGGAACTGCAAGGGTTCCAAGGCCACTTAGCCTATATACGCCGATTCATCGCGAATCTGGCCGACAAGTGTAAGCCCTTTTCTCGGCTCATGAAGAAAGGTGCCACCTATGTATGGGATAAAGAGTGTCAGACCGCTTTTGAGGAAATCAAGCAGTACCTGCTTCAACCTCCGGTTCTGATGCCGCCTGTATCCGGGAAGCCGCTGGTCCTTTATGTGACCGCCCTGGAATGGTCCCTTGGTGCCCTTCTCGCCCAGAAGAACAACAAGGGAACAGAGAATAGCCTTTATTACCTCAGTTGCATGCTCCTCGATGCGGAAGTTAGGTATTCCCCCATCGAGAAGAGCTGCCTGGCGCTCGTATTTGCCGTACAGAAATTACGGCACTACTTGCAGCACCACGAGGTACAGTTGGTTTCTTGGGTAGACCCGTTGAAGTATATCCTGAGCCAGCCTATGTTGACTGGCCGTCTAGCGCGGTGGGCTGTGATTCTCCAGCAGTTCTACATCAGGTATGTGTCTCAGAAGGCCATCAAAGGGCAAGCATTGGCAGACTTTCTGGCTGCTCACCCGACCTCCGCGGATCAGCCGCTGGATCTAGGCTTTCCTGATGAGGCCATTCTCTCGGTCGATCATGCCGATCCGTGCTGGCAGATGCACTTTGACGGTGCCTCCTGGAGCCCCACCGGTAGAAGGCTCGATAATCCTAAGCTTAACAGAGTGGGCTTGGGTATCGTCTTCATTACCCCGGAGCAAGCCGTGCTGCCATACTCTTTCCTGTTGTCAGAGGGCTGTACCAACAATGAGGCGGAATACCATGCCCTCATCACTGGCCTCGAGTTAGCTCTCGAGATCGACGTGCCCCATCTGTGTGTGAAAGGGGACTCCGAGATGGTCGTTAAGCAGATCAATGGCGACTATGTTGTCAGGAAGCCGAAACTTGTGCCATTGCTGGAGTGCACCCTCCTTCTGATGGCCCAGTTCCCTTCTCGGCCAGAAATTGTCCATATTCCCCGGTCGCAGAACGGTCGAGCAGATGCTTTGGACAGCCTTGCTGCGTCACTCGCAGAGCCTGAACAGGACAACCTGATCATCCGTGTGACGCACCGCAGGCTCATCGCTCCCGTTACCCCGGAGGGAGATCGCGGCCCGTCGGTAAGTAATCTCACCACGGTTGCCCCTGTGCCCGGAGCCCCGAGTACCCCAGATATGGCAGTTGAATCAGCCCCTGATTGGAGGGCGCCTTTGGTTGAGTACCTCCAACATGGCGTTCTCCCGTCAGATCGGGCCGAGCGCGAGCGAGTTCGACGCCGCGCATCGCAGTTTGTCCTCCAGAGCAGTCCCGGCCTGGAGCAGATCCTCTATAGGCGCGGATTTGATGGTGTTCTCCTTCGTTGCCTTCAAGGAGTTGAGATCCCACGAGTCATGCAAGAGGTTCATGCTAGTTCATGTGGTGCCCACCAGACTGGGCCGAAGCTGTCCCACCAGATTCGAAGGTTGGGATACTTCTGGCCCACCATGATCCATGACTGCATCGAGTATGCTAGGAAGTTCCATGCGTGCCAGGTTCATGCGAACTTTGTGCATCGGCCGCCGGAGCCTCTCCATACCACTAGGTATTCCTGGCCCTTTGCAGTCTGGGGTCTGGACGTTGTGGGACCTTACCCGCCGGCGACGGCTCGCCAGTGCCGGTTCATTCTGACCGCCACAGAATTCTTCTCCAAATGGGCAGAGGTGATTCTGCTCAGAGAGGTCAAATCCTATTCGATCGCTGACTTCGTGACCTCCAACATCATTTATTGATTTGGAGTGCCTCACGCTATCCTCACGGATAATGGAGCCAATTTCCGAGCAGCCGAGTTGAAGAAGTTGTACGCCAAGTACAACATTCGCTCGAACCATACATCTCGCTATCATGCGCAGGCGAATGGACAGATTGAGGCGTTTAACAAGACCCTCTCTAACATTCTACAAAAGATGGTTGGTCAGAACAAGAAGAGTTGGCCGGACAAGCTCCCCAACGCCCTCTGGGCTTATCGGACGACGACTCGCAATTCCACCCAGATGACCCCTTATTCCCTGGTGTATGGAGCTGAGGCCGTCCTGCCCATCAAGATCCAGTTACCGTCCTTGCGCACTGCGGTCTACGACCAGCAAGCGCCGGACAGAGCTTCTGAAGCCCGTCTAGTCGAGTTGGAAGCACTGGATGAGAATAGACTTCGCGCTTTGCACAACTTGGAGAGGCATCAAAGCAGAATGGCTCGAGCTTTCAATAAGAAGGTTTGCCTCCGCTCCTTCCTGCAGGGTGACCTAGTACTGGCCCTAAAAGCACCAATGATCCCCGGCAGGAAGCCGCCCAAGTTGGAGCCCAAGTGGGAGGGACCTTTTGTCATCCACAAGGTCTATCCCAATGGCGCGTACTCCCTAGAGACTATGGATGGTGAGCGTTTCACTCCTCCCACCAACGCTAGGTTCCTCAAGCAGTACTTTTCCTGAGTGCACTTCGTCCGCGCTGCAAGATGTTAAACTGCCAAGTGTTTCGTCCAACATGACGTTAAACTGTACCACGTCCAAGCTGCACGACGTTAAACTGCCTAGCATATCGTCCAAGATACAAGACGTTAAACTGTTTAGCATTCGTCCAACATGACGTTAAACTGTACCACGTCCGCGCTGCAAGACGTTAAACTGCCAAGCGTCTTCGTCCTGCATGACGTTAAACTGCCCCTCAAGAACTACGTGCAGCTTGATTCCCATCCTTATGAGATACGTAGGACCGCCTGAACATTCATGTTTCAGGCCCAGCCCCATCCTTCGGGAATTTCCATCCCATCTCAGGCCCTTGGCCCAGTTGCCTCTGGGTATGCGGCGTATGGTGTGAACGCGGGGCTATGCCCTCATTCACGTCGGTTTTCTCGCCACGCTGTACGCCCCCCACGTTTGGGGATGCCTTCCGCTCCCCCCTTTTCTCTTTTCGTCCTGCATGATGTTAAACTGCCTCTTAAGAACTACGTGCGGCTTGATTCCCATCCTTATGGGATACGTAGGACCGCCTGGACGCTTGTGTTTCAGGTCCAGCCCCGTCTCTTGGTTGATCACAGGGATCTGCCGTCTTTTGGTTGCTCTCAGGGTGAGTCCTCCGACCCTTTCCGGTGATCTATTAACATGTTTTGGGTACTCAGGTCTATGACCCGTAGTGTCGGATTCAATCCCGACAAGTCCTGTGTTGCTTGTCAGGCCTCGCGCTTCCTCTTGTTCGATCCTTAACTCAAAGGGATCCTCGTTAGCGGTTTGGGTACGATGCCTCAGTGCTCTCCTACCGCTCCGGGTCGATTTACCGGCAGGTCCTGGGCCGCAAATCAATATGAATCCTGCGCTTTAGCGGTTGATGCTCGTTTGCTTGCCCCATCCTAGGCTGACGTGATCGGATGTTGTGTTGCGAATATGGTCAGCGACATCCTTGATCGCCATGTCGGCTCTTTCAGGCTCTGAACATTGGTTGCGCAGTCCTCATCACACTCCGCCTTTGTGCGTTGTAGTGGAATCTCGACACTCTCTTCATACTGACCTTCAGTACACCTTTACACGTTAGGCAGGCCAACCAGGGTAATGGTGTCTTTCGAGGCTCCCACGATCTGAGCACCAAGGATATATGCTGATGTACTCCCTAAGGGCCATGTGTAGCTGGACCCTCGTCCCCATAAGGAGGAAGGAGTCACCCGAACAATCGCGTTCTGGGACCAGTATAGCTGGAGGCTAGCATCTCTGCCCCTCGTGTGATGGACATATGCAGGCCCCTATCCCAGGATCTTTCTCCTGGAATTGTGCGTGACCGCAGGGCTGGGGTATGTTCCCACCTCAGCTGGGTCCTCCGTATCACAATAAGCAGATTCCTCCATGGTCCGAACCACACGACCTTAAACCGTGTTGTCTGGTCTTACCACACGACCGTAAACTGTGATCGTCTTGGCCGCCCGACGAAAAACGGCACTGCATCGTGATGTTCTCCTCAGGGGACATTCACGTTGGGCGCTGGTTAATAACCACGCCATTTATCAATGCCTTTCATGGCTTGATTATTGTGGCGACGCCAGGGATTTCTTAATCACAGGCATGTCGCTGCACAAAGAAAAACCATCCACCTTTAAGGACAAACAAGAACTATCAAATACCGCTTCTTCTGTGTGCGAGGGTCAGACCCGCACCCTTCCCCGCGCTGGTGCCCGATTGTGCTGCGCCGCGCTTCAAGAACTACGTGTAGCTTGATTCCCATCCTTATGGGATACGTAGGAACGCCCAGATGTTTGAAACTTCAGGTCCAGCCCCCTACCTCTTAGAGATTCCCCCTTCTCTGGGGAATCCGCCGCCTTCGGGTCACCCTCAAGGCGTGTCCCTCGACCCCTTGCAGTAGTCCACCGGTGTCAAGAGTACTCTGGTTTATTGCCGGGAGGGTCAGGTTCAGCTTGGTCAGGTTCCTTCCACTTTTCAGGCTTCGTGCTCCCTTTCATTCGGACCCATCGCCTACGCCCTGGGTGGAGCCCCCGTGAGCGGTCTGGACACAATGCCTCAGTGCTCTCCCACCGACTCGGGCTGGTGCCCCCAAGGGCCTCGGGCAACAAATCGATATGAATCCTGCGCTTGAGCGGTTGATGCTCGTTTGCTGCCTCATTCCATCAACGGTCAGTGCGATATTGATGCTTCTTTTCCGCCATGGTCGGCAGTACTCCCATATTGTTACGCCGGTGCCCCCAGTCCTTGAGTGAATGGCCGCATGATTCACATTACATTTTCCACCTCCCATTCTGGCCAGGCGAAACCTCGACACTCTTGACACTATCCCTCAGTGCATCTTTGCATATCCAGGGGATAGGACCACGATGTGGCGTGTTTTGAGGTTCTTATGGTCCGAGCTCTAAGACCTTAAACTAAGATCTGCCCCTTTGGTCCAAGCTCTACGACCTTAAACTAAGATCTCCCCAAACGGGGTTCTACGTCCCGCATGACGTTAAAACTGCACTTTCAGAACTACGCGTGGCTTGATCTCCAGCCCGATGGAGTACGTAGGAACGCCCGGGCATCTCGACTCGGGTCCAGCCTCAGGGATCGCTAAGTCCCGCCCCTCCTCGTCGCCGACCGTCTGGCCTGGCTTCTGGTAGAGTGGTGCAGTTGTGATATTCTCCCCGATTCAGTTCGGGATGCCCCATTGCAATGATGGGAAGCGACAGTTTCCTCGTCAAAGAGGTTCTGTCTGAGAATTGGGGTGATTCACGGCCAGATTAGTGCATCCGCCTAATACGCTTTCCCCACGGTGGCGCAATTTTGGGAGTGTTAGATTCTGTCCGAACAAATCATCACTTTGCCCCACGCTTCGCATGCCCTGTTGATCCGGATTTCCACCCTTGTGCCTGAAGGAACCCCCAAAGCGGCATTGATGATGACATGTGATCCGCCTCCTGCAATATGAATGATGACCTTCGGTCCGTCTATCGCAGTAGTATGGTCGATTGATCCATTGTCCGCTTGTCGGCTTGGGCATTTCCTGGAAGGCCGACCGTTGTGGATTTCTGAATTCGGGACACGCGATTCACCCTTTCTCATTTCCCTATGTTTGGATAAAATCTCAATGCCCCTATCGTTGTCCCACTCGTGTGTCGGAACAAGTTGGGGGGATGCTACATTGATTAGGTCTGAGGTCTCCTTTTCTAGGAATTATCTCCCTCTTTTCTTTAGAAATCCGGGCCCAATTGTGGATGCCTGAAGCTTGGTTAACGCTCCCGCGAGACAATGAATTGTGGTTGAGCATGTTAAGCCAAAAGATGCAGATAAATATATTGGTTCATACAAATGGATCGAAGTATTGAGTAGCGGAAGCAAAATGTTCTGGGAATGGAAAAACAAAGCCCCTAGGGATTAGCGTGCTGAATGAATCTTTCCAACGCCGCTAACCTTTGGCTGGAGGCCTCCAGAGCTGCTTCTCGCTCTCTGCGTGCCCTCTCCTCGTCGGCGGTCGCAGCACGCAGCTCGCCGATCCTGGCCTGTGCACGCTCCCGCTCGACTTGAAGTGTGACCATCTGTTGGCCCGCCTCCGTCAGCTGTACCTGGGCATCAACCATCTGGGTCGTTAGTTGTTCCACAAGCTCAGTGCACGCTGCGACGAAGGCCTCCTTCTCTGCCACCTGCCCTTCGAGGTGCTGGACATCCTGCTCCGCCACGAGGAGCGCCCGCGTGTTCTCCGACACGTCCCGACATTGTGCGACGTCGGCATGTCGACGGCTCTCGCGCATCTTTTTGGCCATGAAATCACGGACTGTCAGATGGAGGCGTTGAGCATCTGCTCCCCCGGCACACAGGAAGCGCATCCAGGTTTGGAGTGATCCCATGCGCCCCAGCCACTCCGATGGGTCTCGCTTGAGGAAGCGCTGGATGCACTTCCACCCCCTGCGTCGCGTTATCCGGCTCTCCTCGACCGCCTCCGCGTCCGAGTCATCCATCTCCTCGGGGTCGGCAGGCCGGTAGGCATGGAAGGCAGCCAGCAGTTCTGCTGCAGGGTCCGCCCCTGGGGTGTCCTCACGGGGGATAGGTTCCCCAACATCTGGGCGACCTTCTTCTCTCGCCCCAGCGGCGTTGACACCCTCGTCAGCCCCCGACCTCTCTCCGATGGCAGCACCGCCGGCGTCCGCAGCCCCTTGATCAGCAGTTGGTGGGGCCGACTCGGTGTGGGAAGTCTGTTCCGGAGCAGGCGGCATGTCTGCCACTGGTTCACTCGTGGATGGCCCAGGTTCGGCAGCCCGACGAGCCTCCAGTATTGAGATCACTGCGCAGGGCATGCCGTGGTTAGTCACGGATCGTCAACGGAAAGCACCGACGGTAAGGTAAGAAGACTTACGGGAATCCAAAGCGTCATCTTCTGCTATCCCGGCCGCCGCAGGAGCAATTGCAGCAAGGGACCCTTCAGCGCTTGTCAATTCAATAATGGGTGTCTGGCCCCCGCCTTGTCCTGCTGGCGCCTCTCCTACTCCTACTGAGGATGCCTGACCAACATCCGTGCACTCCTGAGAAAGGTGGAGAAATGGGTTAGAAGCTGCATAAGAGAATGGATGAAGCAGGTTGAGTAGGGATAGAAGCGGACCTCGAGGATCTCGGTGATATCGACATTGTCGGAGCCGGCCACCTCGCCGCTCTCCCGCGGGCTCCCCGGATGGGACCTTCCCTCCGAGCCTTCATCCTCCCCCGTCTCCTCCTCTTCCTCGGAGTCATCGTTACTATCATCTTCCTCCGGCGGCATCTGTTCTGGAGAAGGCTCTAGACCGAGCATCACCTTCACCAGAAGGGACGGCTCCGCACGCTGACCACGCTGGCGCACGTACTCGTCCATGGCTGTCAGATATGCATATCGCCGGTAGAAGTTCACCCTGTCGGCGACCTGAAGGCGCCCGACCTCTGGCAGATGGATTCCTTCGCTGGTTATCTTCTGCCAGATGATTTCGGTCCCCAGCGACTGCCGCAGGGTCATTCAGGCCGACCACAGCGCCGGGAAGACTGCATCGTGGGAGGGTTCGAGCAGACACCTTACCTGCTTCCCGGGCCGCTCCCCGACCACCGCATGTGCCCCCTCTCTGGGCGCTGAAGTCGTGGCGGCAGCCTGCGATGTGCCCGCCGCCGAAGTCCCTGCCCGCGCCGGCTCCGCTGCTTGGCGCGCCTCCGTTCTCCCCCACATGACGGCGCCTCGCCTCCTTCCTTGACGCCCGGTCTCCGCACGGGTGACCTCGAGCCGCCGAACTGGCTTCCGTAGAATCCCCTCGGGGTACGCGATGGCCCAGTGTTCGGCGTACTCGGTTGCCAAGCCTGCGTCGACCCCGGTAGGAGGGAGAGTGATGACGTCGCCAGAGCTGAAAGCGGCGAACATTAGCCACATCTGGCGAAGGACGCAAGGGTTCGTCTCCTCCCGGACAGCAGTGAATACCCTCTTCGGCATCCGTTGAAGGCACCCGAACTGCCTGGCGAACCGGGTTGGCACGTAGGGCTCGCAGATCACCTTCCCGTCGATCCGAGCCACGAGCACCCCGCCCCGCATGTTCAGGAAGTATTCGTGCTGCTCCAGCAGACCCTGCCCATTGTCGATCATCTGGCCAACGGGAGTGGGGAACAGGCTGAAGTTGAAATTGGCGTGATTGCCAATCCGAATCCTCACGCCCTCCTCATTTAGGGTTATCGGAGCGACCCCCGCGATGTTCAGCAGGGAGGGTCGCAGGCCGTTGCCCGGAGGAATGACGGCGTTTGGAAACGTGTACCCACCGAGGTGAGCAGCCACCCAGCCATGGAAGAATTGAAAGGGCCCACAGATCCTTCGTGGCGACCCCCTTGCGAGATGCATCCCAGGATGGCGTACAGCTTAGCCAGCACCGGGACCCCGAGGTTATATCTCTTGTTGGAGGCCATGGCGCCCGCCATCACCAGTGTCGCCGGGCGGACGCCCATCCTCGCGTCCCGCACTGGCAGGAGCCACCCACTCAGAAAGGCGGCCAGGAATGCCGCGTACCAGACATTTGGGTCCCGGGCCTTGATGACGCGGTACCCCCATGAGCGGTAGTCGCCCGTCTCCAGGACCCGCCAGTACGACCCGTTCCGGCTCCTCTGAGCCGCGGTCGGGCACCGCTTCCCCCTGCCTAGCATCTTGACCGCGGGGTCATGCTCCAAGAACTGGCTGAACCACTCCTTGTAGGCTATGTCCTTGTGGAAGTCCTTGACCCCGAGCCGCTCCGTAGCTAGGTCCAGTAGATGCCAAGTCAGGATGTGAGTCAGTGACCTGTCGCCCCAGGTGTTCCTCGGAGGCAGGAACTCATCGTATTGGTAACCCTCCAGCGGGATACCTCCGATGCAGTGGATGTCCCAGAGACCGATGCTTACCTCCCCATGGTGAAGATGGAAGGTGCTGGTATCCGGGGACCAGCGGAGTGAACAGCTCCGGCCCGAGCTCGGACTGCTGGTAGAAGTGGAACTGCGACGTCCACACCGCCTCAAACAGGCCGATGTACCGCAGCTCCTCCGCGAAGTGATCGCAGGTGTGGTGTACCCAGAACGCCCAGGCCCACTCACTGGTGAAATTGCCCCCAGACCGCAAGTCCCAGTCCTTCAGCCAGCCCTTGGTGTCGTCAGTGACACTCTGGCGGTATGTGCTCGAGTAGAGGGCTGGAGAGTTCTCCGCAGTAGGCTCACTCCCGACGATGGTTCGCGTCCTCGGGTTTAGGACATAGACATCTAAGTGCCTGGTCTCCCTGGCATGATGCCCATTGTTGGTGATGTTATAGCGGGGAAGCTCGTCCTCCCGAGTCACCCAGGTCCATGGCGCATCAACCTCGAACCCTGGCACCGGAACCTCATCTAGGATGCCAAAGTTCCAGATCGGCAGGTTGTCCGACAGCGGATATGTCTTCTGGGCCGGCGTCAGCAAGTTGAACAAGGATTGATTGTTGGAAACAATCTCCTTGGCTCCATAGACCTCCCCGTTCACCGCCATCTCAGCTCTGCGAATGGCGGCATCCCCCTCATTCCCTTGATTCGCGGCCATCTCAGAAGCTCCAGGAGTCGTGTGGGTTAAGGGATGAAGCGTGCGGAATCGGACGAGGCTGGTGAAGAAGTTTGAGAGTTGGCGCACAATCCTAGCGGACGACGCGCAATTGGGAAGTCTGTCGCGTAAAACCCCAGGTGTTCGCGCAAAAACAGGCCGAAATCCGGAAAGGTTTACGCGACGACTGGGTGAATTCCGCACCGGCAACGGAAATTTCGCGAACGAGAGCTTGGAAGCTTGTCGTGCGGAAAGCCAGTGTACGGTACGGGGGACCCATGGCCCCTATTTATAGGCAAGGCCGGGTGTCCGCGCTGCGCGAAAAGCACTTTGCGCGACCGTGACAACAAATTTCGCGCCCGACACCCTTTTTGCGCGCCATAGTCCCGCGCCACCCATGACTTCGGCATTCCGGCGTCTCCCTCGGAACCCGATCGTTGCGACCTCTCGCCGATCAGATTCCGAGAGGGGGCTTTTGTAGACGCTGGAAAAGTCCGTTGTTCCCAAACAAAGCTCCGGATGCGGAAAGTGAGGTCATATTTGGAGTCGGAAGCCCATTTCGGAAGGCCCGGAGGCCTTGCGCGGAATTCTGGAGGCCCGCGCGCAAAGTTGTAGTGCCGCGCGCAAACCTCCCGGGATGCGCGCAATGTGCTGGGACGGCGCGCAATTTTGCGCGCCCGTGGCCCGCGCGACTCCCTTGCGCGCCGGGCCCGATTCCGCGCCCGCGAAGGAAATTGCGCGCCCGCGAACCGGATTCCGCGCCCGGGGTTGCCTATAAATATAAGGCGACCCCCGACGTTTTGAAGGTTGCCGGAATTCGAAGAGTCGCTCATTCGCGCAATCCAACCCCCTCCGCGCGCAATGTCGATCTTCAGGTAACCTCCTTTATTTCGCGCAAGAAAGCCTCGGGGTTCGCCTTCGCGCACAATCCCTTTGGCTCCTTTCCTTTGAACAACTCTTCACCCAAAGGCTTTCGTGCACAAAAGAACCCTCTTGCGCGCAATTTCCCCTGGGTGCGCGCAATCCAGCCTGATTGCGCACACCCCCCCTTTTTGCTAAGTGGCCATTCGTTAAAGAATGATCCGTTGCCCCCGCGCGCTATCCGAAGCCCGGTGCGCGCAATCTTCATCTTCCGCGCGCAAAGCGCTGGCCCAATTGCGCGCCAGCCTGCCCATTTGCGCGCCGACCCGCGGTATTGCGTGCCAAGCTCCTCTTTTGCGCGCAATCCGCCGGGGTCACCCCCTTTGACCCCCTGAGGGTACCCGCCTACGTGGCGCCCGATAATCTTCATCCTGGGTGCCCGCACCGTGCGTTGTCTTCCCGTGCGGCCCTCCAGGCTCGCGCGAAGTGACACGGACCCATCGGCGGTATCACACTCGTCCGCGCTGCAAGATGTTAAACTGCCAAGTGTTTCGTCCAACATGACGTTAAACTGTACCACGTCCAAGATGCACGACGTTAAACTGCCTAGCATATCGTCCGCGCTGCAAGACGTTAAACTGCCAAGCATCTTCGTCCTCAACACACGACGTTAAACTGTACTTCGTCCGGCAAGACGTTAAACCGTTCGAATCGCCTGATCCCGTGCCTCGCACGCAGGGTCCCCCTCCCAGTTTGGATGTGGCCCCCACCCGCTCGTCTCTGCAGGGATGTCGGAATTGGAGTGGCCTTCGCCCACGGGGGTAGAGTATTACAGACGGAACGAACTATGTGGACTTTGATCCCTGTCCCCTAAACAGGGTACGTAGGAAGCCTCTCCGAGGTTCAAGCCCACCACCTGGTCGTCCCGGTCGTATTCACGTCGGTTCGTCCATCAGTGGACCCCTCCCGGGTTCACACTTGCGTCGATTCACCTATGAATCCGCCCTTGTGGGAGACTGCACGTGTGTATCTCCATTGTGCTTCCCCACTGCCGAAGCCAGTAGAGGGCGTGAAAGGGATCGAGGTCTCTTACCTTCGGCCCAAGTCCCTCTCCAACTGAGCTTTGCCGCATCTGGGCTGCCTCAGTGCGTAAGTCCTGACAGAATGAACTACGTTGACTTTGATCCCTGTCCCCTAAACAGGGTACGTAGGAAGCCTCTCCGAGGTTCAAGCCCACCACCTGGTCGTCCCGGTCGTATTCACGTCGGTTCGTCCATCAGTGGACCCCTCCTGGGTTCACATCTGCGTTGATCCACCCGGCCGTTCCATCCCCCTCTGTGCGAGGTGGTTCGGTTCAATCCTCCGCCCGGCAGCCTCGACCTCTTCGTGAGTCGGCTTGCCGACGTCCAACATGACGTTAAACTGTATATCCGAACTACGCTGACTTTGATCTGTGCTAACGCGCGGTACGTAGGAAGCCCCTAAGGGGTCCAAGCTCTTCACTCCATCATCCATCCTGATCCTTACCCGGGCCGCCACATCCCAGTGGGGTCATGCCATTTCATTCCACTCCACTTCACTCGGGAAGCTACCCATGTGCTGGCCCCAGCATCGGAGGTTCCCCGCAAGGGGTTCTGTCATCTGATCCACTTCTCGTGTTGATCAGTCCGATGCCGTCCCCGCTGGACGTTAAACTCGCGGCATACCCCGTGTTAAACATGGGAAGCTAAGGAAAACCTCAGGTAACACAGTTCCCCGCACCCAGCGCGGGATGCCTCAGGCCATCACGCCTTCGAGAATCCCTATTAGGGACGGAAGGCAGACATGCAGAGCCGCAGTGTTAAGACACTCCCCCAACACCCAGAGCTACCCGGTCTCCTCACCGCAGGTTGCTGCCCCGACCAGACTCCTTGGAGCGTCTGGGCGGAAGCAGCATAATTAACCGATGTCCATGGAGACATGGCGCCGGGAACGAGATTCACGAGCACGTCTTAAATCTATGAGGGAGACCCGGATTAGGCAACGAGTTCCAAGGAGACGTCCACGGAAGGAGGAGCCGACATCCCATCATCCCGGTTTCGATCAAGGAGCAGACGCCCCTGAATAAGGGACGGATGCCGCCCGCCTTTGGAAAGCGGGACTGCGGGGCCACAAGCCGCGCGCCCATCCCCTCGGGTCGACGGGCGCACGCGCGAACGCGTCCTGGCGGAACAACGTCGGAACAGAAACCCGACGCACATCCGCACCGAAACAAATGGTAATGAATTAATTAACATAAAGTACAACTAATGAAAATAAATAAGACAATTTAATGTAGATCTTTAAATGGTTGTGTGATTTTAGGATATCTAGTCTTAGTAGTGGCAATCCAGAGTCCGAGAGGCGTTGGATATAATGTAGTATGAGACTAGGTTATTCCCATAGTGTGGTTTTGAACTATATTATATCATAAACTTTTTGTGCTTCTATACTATACTCCACCCTATCAGTTAGGGAAACTGACACCTTGGGTATTCTGATCCCTAGGGGGTGTTTTCCCCAACATCCTAATGAGAGGATGGATAACTGACTACCCCCTTTGACCACACTCTCTTCTCTTTATATTTACTTGTTCTGGTATGAACGATGGTTAGTTTTCCCCATATATGTGTGTAGAGGGATTTAATGGGTTGTGGTTATTTTAATACACATTTATTCTGGATATAGTTTCCTAAGGACTACTATAGGTATAACATGTATAGTCTTGATGACTCAAGGTTCCTTACTCGGTGTATGGTCTGTGATGGATTTAGGTATAATACCCGATGTATGATACATATTATACATGTTATGGTGGATCCTAGAGACTACCTGGTTACTTTTGGTTATGTGGATTTATTGGCGTGATGCACGAGGTGCATGTTGTAGTACTTCACCCAGGTGTCTGTGGGATTTCCATTTTGGAGAGAGATGCTCAAGACGTGCGATGTTAGAGAAAAATAGAAAACCAGTGGGGAAGTTGTAGTGGGGTACCCTTGATATTATTTATTATATTATATGACCTTGTATGTGATACTTGTTGAGATTAGCCATGGTGAGGTTGAGAACTTGGTATACCTATTTGGGTGATGAGTTAGTTTCACTTGTTGATTCACTATGCATTAGTATACTTTATTTATCTTTTTCATGAGAGGTTTCAGGGAGGATCCTACTATGTATACTATTATACTCACCTTATGTACATATAAACTATTTTTAGGTTAGTTGGTGTAGGTTGGAGATTAGGCTGGTTACTACTAGATTGGGGGTTTTCACGAGCTATTTGGGCTTCATGGTTGTTGTCATCCTTACTTTTCTTTTGATAATTGTAGTTTTCATTTCAGTTGTAGTAGTTATTTCTTGTCATTACATATGTACACTTAGGTTTTCTTTTATATGGTAATCTAATCAAGAGTTGGTTGGTGTCTATCTTATCCCTTTCTTTCACATTTATTATCTTAGAGGTTAATGCATCCCATCTGTGTGTTTACTATACCATCGGTTCTAGTTTCCAACCCAAGACCTACTGAAGGTGGGACTCGGGGGTTACTATCTCCCTTCTCCCATTGTTTTCCCTAGTGGGGGTACAATTTGTGGGGAGGGTTCATGACAAAGTGGTATTAGATCTCAGGTTGAGGGATAGGATAGAGTTTGTAGTTAGGCATAGGTGATGTTGCGTGGGATAGTAGGGAAACAATTTCATCTAAGTTTAGAAATCATTATAAACATAGAATACCAACTGAGTAATGGGTATTTAGGGTCCCCTGTGATCTGATGCACTAACCTTTATTCTTATAGTGGATACTAAAAAAGGTGATACTAGTTTCAGGGTAGATACCTAAGAAAGGATCATACATAATTCTTGTTTTCACTTGTGTTTGAATGGGTAGAACTTGGGATAGGTTAACCTAAAATAAATAAATGAAAAAAAATTAATGTTAAAGTCTTCCATATTCTAGATTTAGGAGCTTTAACTATTTTTTCTTTTGTAGGCATGGCTCTAGGTCAACGTCCTTGTCAGGTTCGTGCAGAATATGTTTAGAAGGTTGTGCCAGTCGATCACCATAGAGTTGAGGTCAATGATGATGACACTTATAAGAAGACACTCCGAGAGTTTTAGTGCTAGAGTCTGTAGAGGTATGAGGGATCCATTTCAGATGTAGTCACAAAATACTGGTTGGAGGAGGTTGAGATAGATTTTAGTTCAATCAGTTCTTGAAAGGAGCACTGGGTATTGTTGGCTGTGATGTTGTTGCGTGGGGCAGTGAGGCAGTGGTGGTTCTTATTCCTCAAATATCTAAAGGACTCAACAGTCTCATGGGAGGAGATTTGAGACCATTACATAGATGAGTTTCTTTCTTCGAACATGAAGGTAGCCAGTTTCTAGAAGCTGATTACCCTTCGTCTGGGGAGATCCAATGTGTGAGAGTTCGAGATCCGTTTTAGGAACTTATGTGATATGCTTTTGACATTTTTCTAGATAAAGAGGATAGGGTGAGGAATTTTGAAGTGTATTTGTATCCAAAGATCTAGCTCTAGGTCACCCCATTTATGATAAATATGTATCATGTGGTTCTTATGAGAGCATAGGTTATCGAGATAACGTTATCCAAAACTAGATCGTTGTGAGAAATGAGAAGTCAGGATTCATCATGAAGTAGAGATGTGGTTCAGGGTTCCCAGTTTTTAGGATAGATGAGATTTCGATCATCTAGGGGTAGGTCCTATCCCTCAATGTATCATTTCTACAGGGGTAGAGGCTATCAAGCCTATGCCAAGGGATCATATGTTTTTTTCTTATGGAGGATAAGGTCATTAGTGATGATAGTGTCTGAACTTTCTAAGAAGTTAGTGTGTGCCATTTGTTCCACTTCAGGCTCCTAATAGGTTGTTTCAGTTTTGGATCAACAAATAGTAGATGGGGTAGGTAGAGGACATACTCGGGATGATCCCCATTCTCATAGAGTAGAGTACGACCATGGAGGTAGTCATCATAATGGTCATAGAGGCTGTGGGGCAGGTCGTGGTTAGCTTCATGCTTTAGAGTTTCCAACACTAGGTGAGCCAGACATTGTTCAAGGTACACTTTTCTTGTTTTCTACTTAGGTGCATGACTTGTTTGATATATGAGTGACACACTCTTTTATATCACTTTCCCTTGTCCATGCTTTGAGACTTGAGGTAGAGAGGTTTCCAGTTCCCTTGGCATTGACTACACAAGTTGGAGGTCGAGCTAACTTGTTTGATGTATGTAGAGAATATGATCTAGTGCTTGGGAAACACCTATTTTGGGAATATTACCCATGTTTACTGATACAAACATATGACATCATTCTTAGTATGTATTAGTTTTATTTGGTGCATATTATCGTGGATTTTTTTAGGAGGAAGGTTGTGTTCTTCAATGCTGATGGAGAGGTAACAGTTTTTGTTAGCAAGTGAGACCCTCAGATGGGTCAGAGGTGTGTTCCATCCTTCTCATCCTTGATGTATGGGATGATGCTGATCTCATTAGAAGTTCATCAATCGACATTTCATAGGGTTGTAGAAGAGCACCCTGATTTCTTTCAAGAAGAGGTTGTAGCGTTATCCCCTCAACCGGAGATCGATTTCAGGATCGAACTATAGTCAGGTGTGTCTCTTATCTCGATGTATCCATATAAGATGATGCCTTATGAGTTGTGAGAGATTCATATAAATCTATATGGTTTGTTTTAAGGCGGTTTTATTCAGCCGAGTTTGTCATTGTGGGGCGCACCAGTTTTGTTTGTGAAGAAGGATGATGGCAGTTTGCAGTTGTGTATCGATTATCATCACTTGAAACAAGTGATAGTAAAGAAATACTATCCTATTCTATGAATTGATGATTTATCCGATCAAATGAAGGGTTAAAGTTGGTTCATGAAGATTTATTTGTAGTCAGGATATCATCAGATGCATATAAAAGATAAGGATATCCTGAAGACTGCTTTCTGTTGTCATCATGGGCATTACGAGTTTGTTTTCATATCGTTTGGTGTGATTATTTCTCCAGTTTTGTTCATGGGTTTAATGAACGACGTGTTCCATGAGTTCCTAGACAAGTTCTTGGTGGTTTTTATCAATGAAATCCTTGTGTACTCCACATCTTAGGAGAAGTATGTAGATCATCTGCCTGCTATTTTGGGAGTTCTTTGTTTTGAGAAGTTGTTCGAAGAGTCTTCTAAATGTGATTTTTGTGCTCAAGAAGTATGTTTCTTGGGGAATTTTTTATCCTAATGGGGAGTATATATGGATCCATTGAAGGTAGAAGCAGTTGTGTCTTGGGTATTCCCCAAGACAGTGGTAGAGGTGTAATGTTTCCTTGGTATTGCATACTATTACAGGAGGTTTGTAGCCAATTTATATTGGGTTGTGACTCCTTTGAAAATGTTAACTATAAATTATTAGGTGTTATTATGGATTGATCATTATCAAGAAACTTTTGAGTATCTGAAAGATAATTTGGTCAGTACTCAAGTTCTCTTTCTTCCAACAGAAGGAGTTCAGTTTGGGGTTTTCTATGATGCTTCACATCTAGGGTTGGGAAATGTTTTGATGAATAATAGATCAGTTGTTTCTTAAGGGTATCAGAAGTTGCAACTAAAAAACGTAACTATTCCACCCACGATATTGAGTTGGTGGTGATGATGTTTTCTCTGATGTTGTAGAGACATTACCTCATCAGTGAGAGATTTGTGGTCTTCACCGATCATAAGAGCCTGAGGTATGCTTTCTCACAGTGCGACTTGAACTTACTACATCATTGGTGGATAGAGTTCCTACAGGATTATGACTCCAAAATTTTGTATACACCTATAAAGGGGAATATTGTAGCTGAAGCAATGAAAAGGAAGTCATGCAGTGATGTAGTGTGTGAATTAGGTGATTCCTTGAGAGTGATGTAATAACTTTCAACATTGTATCTAGATATGGGAGAAGTTGTAGGCAGAGGTTTCATTTTTAGATAACGATGCAGTTATCTCTGGTACAACAAGTGGATGAGTCTCAGTTGGGGGATCCTGAGGTGGAGGTTTGGAGAGATTGAGTTGTTTGTGGAAAGGCCCCTAATGGTTGTTCTGAGGATGAACAACAACGGGTGTTATTTCAAGGAAGGATTTTTGTTTCTCTGGCGATGCGTGAGGTGGTTCTTAGAGAGTTCTATAGTTCATAATTAGCGGTACATCCTAGTTTTAAAAAGATGTACTGAGCTTTGAGGAGTCATTTCTATTGGCCTGGGTTGAAGTGTGCAGGTTTGGAGTTTGTGTCTCGATGTTTGGTCTTCGAGAATGTGAAGGGTGAGCACTGTGTTCCCAGTGGGTTTCTCCTGCCATTAGATGTTCCTCAGTGGAAGTGGGAGGAAATCCTAACAGAATTTTTTACCAATTTACCTTGATCTTAGGGATTCTATGATGCTATATGGGTGGTATTGGATCATTTTATGAAATCATCCCACTTTATAGCGATCAAGGAGTCGACCTCAGTAAAGGTTTTGTCGAGGAAGTATCTAGAGGATGTGGTGAGATTCCATGGAGTCCTGAGGACGATCATTTTCGATTGAGATCCTTATTTTACATCTAGAGTGTGGTAAGATATCCAACATTATTTCTGTTATCATATATGCCTTATCACTTCTTTTCATCCAAAGACGGATGGTTAGATAGAGTAGACCATCCAGATTCTTGAAGACATGTTGTGCTCTTGTGTCCTATATTTTAGAGGTTTGTGGATGAGGTACTTTCCCTTGGTATAGTTATCTTACAATAATAGTTTTCACTCCACTATCAGTATGGCACCATTTTAAGCCTTTTATGGATGACCTTTACATTCTACATTGTTTTGGACTAGGTTTAGAGAATCATCAATTCTCAGACTAGAACTAGTAATGAATAAGATATAGATAGTTCATGTGATTATTGAGAGGATGAAAGCCGTGTAGGATTGTCATAAATCATATTCCAATCATAAGAGGATACCTATGGAGTTTGGTTTTGGGGATCACGTATTTCTGAAGGTGTCTCTCCATCGAGGGTAGCAATTTTTTGGTCGTGGAAGTAAGCTTTCTCCCCAATTTATTGGGCCTTTCAAGGTGTTTGCTCATGTTGGAGTCATGGCATATCGGGTAGCACTTCCCCCATAGATAATCCAAATATATGATGTTATTCACATGTCCCAACTCTATCATTATCTTTATGATGTCTCTCACATCATCGATGGGGGATAGATCGATGTTGAAAATGACATGACCTTCAAGGAGTAGCCTGTAGAGACCAAGGACTGCAAGGAGAAGGTGTTTCACAGGTGTTCTATCCCCTTAGTTCGTGTCTTGTGGCAACACAATGTCTTGAAGGGGAGCACCTGGGAATGTGATTTGAAGATACATGCTCCATACCCTGATTTTTTTATGTTTATATCTTCTCTTATAACATTGTTTGTTTGGTGGTTGTAGAACTTTTCTAGTTATGATATGTATCTCTTGTTTCTTGTAGTGTCTTACTCTATTTTGAAAGGTATATCCCTCGAGAGAGTTTTTAGGAACTGGTTTTGGTTTTAGTGTGGATTTTTGTTGTTCCTTTTATGAAGTGGTTGAGCTTCTTTGGTGGTGAAATCTTTGATAGGTATCTTGTATGATGGCTGCTCGGACAACCCCCTTTTTTGTTTCCTCAATATGTTGGTTTTGGATTCTTGAGGATGAGAATTTTTTCAGAGGTATAGGATGTAAGGTCCCAGATCTGCATGGATTGACCCTTTACGAGTTTCTAAGGCTTGTGGAGCTTAGATCAGGCTTGGAGGAAGTCTGGAGGTGTTTGGGTGCTGAGAACTGGAAGTAAGGTACTTTCACAGTGTGAAAGTTGGATTCACATCGTGTAATATTTTAGGGTTTGAAAAATAAATAAAATGAAGAGGTGATGGTTTTTTCATTGGAAACCAAACTCTAGTAATTACACTATATGAAAGAGGATTAAACGTCATGTAATACCCTAATGTTGTAATGTTTTAAATCATTATAGGTGATCAGGTTATCAAACCCTATGACTGTTTCTTCCCTCCCCCTCATCTTAGCTGACCTAGCAGTCACCTCTTTGGAATTTTGAAGATCCCATTAATAGGAATCGATCTCAGGATTCCATCTTTGATTCATGGTGACCCATCTTGATCCAAGGCATGTTTTCCCTCCATTTCTTAGTGGTTTTCCCCGATTTTGATATTGTTTCCTCTCATATCTTCTCACTATGCTATGGTGGTTGCTTACACATGAATCTAATGGGGTTTCTCTTGTTTTTTTGGTGTGGTGGTGTTGCAAAATCTTCAGTTTTATGCAGTTCTTGTGGGATAGGTGATCATAGAAATATTTCATGGTCCATTCTCATGAAAATAATTTCAACAACCTTTTGAAGTTGGGGATTCATTTATTCTCTATTTAATTACATGAAATCTTAGAGTTATCATGATTTATCCCATTGTATTAAAATGAAATTGACCCAATTAAATACTTGAACCAGATTAAGGAATTGGTATTGACCACATAGTGATGTTGTTGCTTTGTATTATGGTAATGGTTTACCTCTTGATTTTATAGATAGTGTGATATCTATGCCTTTCTTGTTTTAGCATGATTTTTAATGTAAATTTCTAAAGAACATAAAGCCAACATTAATTTTTTAATTAATCTAATAAAATATTAAAGAGGCATGTTTAATGAATCTGATTGTTGTTATTGTTATTGTAGTAATTTGATAATAATAAAATTGATGCAAGTAATCATGTTTAACTAAATTGGTTAAATAACCTGAATCATTTTTATGATTATTGGAAAAGGAATTAAAGGCATGTTAAATTAATTATTTAATTAATTTATTATAGTTGTGATAGATTTTCTCTTAGGTTTCCCATAGTTGGAACCTATGTTAATGAATCATTTAATTCAAGATAGAATAAGAACCAGTTGTGTGATAAAATATAATTCCTTTATAGGGCCTAGGTTTCCCACTTTATTATAAAGGGAAAGTGCCTTGTGGTTTAGATCCACGAGATCTTACTGTGTGCGAAGGTTGAATGCCTTGATCTAGGGATAAGAGCCCATTGCTATGTTTATTTATCCTGCTTGTGATGTTCTCTGGATATGAAACTTGTGGTCTGGGGTAGGGAGGCCCGAGTGTGACATGAGCCTAGGATGGATAAGCCTGGATAGATGTTGTGGTATGTGGGGGCATGGATTCCAGATTTTTGTGGTAGAAATTGATGCCTAGAGTGGTGAGATGCATTAGTATATACAGCTTGGTGTCAGGGAGGACACTGGAGACGAAGGAATGGGTTGAATCTAGCATTTCCCATTGTTATGAAATTTGGATGCTTGTTTGAATATGTTTCTTATTTATATGATTTCCTCTCCCCACTACTTGAGGAAAACAGATTTATTTGGGTTACTCTATTTCCATGGGAGCTGAAGATGCGTGGGGTATGCCACATTATTTCCATGTTCATCCCCTTTTGGTTGGATGAGCTTACTCTCCTGCTATAGGTAGGGAAGACTTGAAAGGTATTTCATCTACTCACCATGTTGAGACCCTTGTGTTTTGGGATATTAGAATTATTTCCTAGAGTACCTGGTGATATGTAAAGTAATGTTTTTAAATAAATGAATAAATTTTTAACCCATGGGGTTGAAGCTTGCTGGGATGAAATGTTGAGGATATAATTCTAGGAAGTTATTGAATCGATTTGATTATACCTGGAGGGAATAAAACTTTGGTTGTGATACTAATGTAATGAAATGTGGAAATGATAATGTTAATTAATGGTAATGAATTAATTAATGTAAAGTGAAACTGATGAAAAGAAATAATACAATTTAATGTATATTTAAATGGTTGTGTGCTTTTAGGATATCTAGTATTAGCAGTGGATACTGGGAGTCTGAGATATGTTAGATATAGTATAGTATGAGAATATTTTATGCCCATATTGTGGTTGTGAACTATATTATATCATTTAATTTTTGAGTTTCTATACGCTACTCCACCCTATCAGTTAGGGAAACTAACACCCCGGGGATGCTAACCCCTAGGGGTGTTTTCCCCAACATCTCGGTGGGATGATGGATGAATGACTACCACCTTTGACCACACTCTCTTCTCTTGGTAGTTATTTGAACTGGTATGTATGAAGGTTAGTTTTCCCTATATATGTGTATAGAGGGTTGTAATGAATTTTGGTTATTTTCACACACATGTATTCTCTATATAGTTTCTTAAGGGCTAATCTAGGTATAACATGTATAAGCTATGATAACTTAAGGTTCCTTACTTGGTGTATGGGTTGTGATGGCTTTAGGTATAACTCTCAATGTATGATACATTTTATACGAGCTATGGTGGCTCTCAGAAAATACCTGGTTACTTTTGGTTACATGGGCGTGGTGGTGTGATGCACGAGGTTCATGTTGTAGTGCTGCACCAGGTGTCTGCGAGCTTGCCTTTTTGGAGAGAGATTCTCAGGATGTGAGACATTGGAGCAAAGTGGAAAACTAGTGGGGAAGTGGTAGTGGGGTACCCTTGAGATTATTTATTATATTATATTCTATATTATGTTATACTTGGTGAGAATATACATGGTGAGGTTGGGAACTTAGTATACTTGTTTAGGTGATGATTTGGGTTCACTTGTTGATTCCCTGTGCTTTAGCATGCTTTCTTTATCTTTTTAATGAGAGGCTTAGGGGAGGATCCTACTATGTATACTATTATATTCACCCTATTTATATATAAATTGTTTTTCAGGTTAGTTGGAGAAGGTTATAGATCAGGATGGTTACTACTATCTTGGGTTTTTTTTTCAGGATCTATTTGGGATTCATGGTCACTACCTTCCTTACTTTTCTTTTGGTACTTATAGTTTTTATTTCAATTGTAGTATTTATTACATGTCATTACATATGTGCACTTGGTTTCTATTTTATATTGTAATCTGGGTAGGATTTGGTTGGTGTATGTCTGATCTCTCACTTTTTCATGTCTTCTCTTAGAGGGTAATGCCTCTCATCTATGTGTTTACAATACCCTCGGTGTTAGTCATCGACCCAAAACCTAATGGAGGAAAGAATCAGGGGTCACTATCTCTATTCTCCCATTTCCGACCTAGGAGGGGAAAAATTTATGGGGAGGGGGTTGTGATAAAATTACCATACAGATTTTGAAGTACATGATTCATTTTCCTGGTATCGATCTGTGCCACACTTAAGGAATTTTATGAGTGATTCATGGTGCTTGAGAAACAATATGAAATCATTTGTAAAAGCATGTATTTATCTATAGATTATTATTATTGAATGTAGAATTCATTTAGTGTCATATGTATGACATGGTTGTTCATTTTCTTATGGTAACATATTATTCAAGAGACCAAGTAGTTTAGTAAAGCTAGTGTCACTCCATACGCTTAAAGTTTTGAAATTATATAACTTTAATGAAACTGAAAATGTTTTGAATTTAGTATAATTGGTATAAAATGGTCTCTTAGAATAGATATTTAAATTCTAAAATAAATATGTAAAATCATGAAGGTCATATTTAATTTTCATTTTCATTTCTTCTATGAGATCTCCATTATCATTTACACTGGTGTTCATATCAAATGATCCATAAAACATAGTATCACCCTAATCGGTGTGCACATTCAGTGTTTCCCCATGTTTAGTCCAAAATTTATAACTCTAATCTATTCCATGATAAATAAAATATTATTCCAACTCTTTTGAACTAATTTGTCTTGAATGAAAACAATGTAAACACAAACAAAGGATTTGAGAAGGGTTGTATGCATGCTCTATTTCAAACTTGATAAACTCTTTAACTCTATCTTCACAATCTTTTTTCAAAAAATTAGAATGCATCAATTTTATATTCATATATATCCTATTGGGTTCATAAAATATTGATTTTGTACAATAAATAAATAAATACACATAAGATATTCATTATCAAAGTTGAAAATTATAGATATTCTAATAAGGGAAACCCAACATTTGACTGTTTCAAAGAAGTTTAGTATTATTTAAAGAAACTGGGTAGTTGAATTTAAGAAAATAATTACTCCACTATGGTAGGTATTATCATATGAATGTTTTCAAAGGTGAAAGTTATATACAACTTTCATTCTCATCACCTCATCTTCCGAACACTTATCATTACATTTTTTATTTGATACACATCCTCAATCTCTTGTGGACTTGCACCTATATTTCTTGAAATACTATAAGTATTAGTCATCCATGGGATGACTACTGTTCATAGTAGTAAAAGAAACATAAAATAGACGGGGGATGAGTCTCAAGAAACAAATTTTAATAATAAATGTTTAGGAGATGAAGCTGATGAGGATGATAGTTTCACAACATTGTGTTCTATAAAAGGGGTAATGCCTTCCATTTGTGAGAATTACACCATTGGATCTAGTTATTATCTCGTGTCCTAATGAAGGTGAGATTTAGGGGGTATAAACATTATTGTATGTGATTAAAGGGGTCTTGGTGGGGACATGTTATGATATATGAATATTTGGGGCCTCTATGAATTCTATATTTATAGGAGAAATCCAAATTTCAATACTTTCAATCCCTTAACCAAGTGTAGTCATATCTCTATTAAAATGAGCCATAAAGTCTTTATTAAATCCCCTAAAAAAATGAAGATATAATATAGGAAATTAAAGAGTAATAAGAAACCCAAATATGATAAATAAGAATAATAAATTCTCATTAAATCAAATAGAAGATATAAAAATGTATTGATACAACATTTTAATAAATAAAGAGTTATTTCATTTACATGGATTGTAATCAGAGATTCCTAGGGGTGGAACCAATACATATAGAATAAAAATGATGAATATCTAAAAATAATTTCTAATAATTATTCCAACATATATATAATTTGATAACCTACATTCTATTTTTTGGAACAAGTGATGTAACGACCTAATTAATTATTACATTTAATATTAATGGTATATAAAATATTTGAAAACACCTCAAAATTATAATTTCAATTAAAAATCAATAAGGAATGAAAAAAATAATTTTAGTAAAATAATTTACATAATAATGATAAAGGTTTTAAACATCACAAGATTCTTAGTTGATAAATTGATTCAAGAATTATGTCTAGACAGGCTGAAAACAATAATTATTTTCAAGTAGACAAAGAGCAGGCATTATAATAAAATTTCATTTTCATATCCATTATGGGTTCTATGGTGATTTAGAGAACATAGTATAAAATTTTAGTAACAATGAGATAAATAATAGTAATTATTGATGATATAGAAGTTTTAAGTTAAATGGGAGATAACCCACTCTTAAAAAATAGTTTTGAAGTGAGAAGAATCTTCATAAGTAAAATTTAATGAATAATTTTAACCATTTAATGAACTCTATTGAACATGTTACAAATTAAATGGTTGTATGAAGGATTGTAATTTTTTTCTAAAAATATAGATGAATGTGAAGAAAGAATTAGAAATGTATTATATGAAAAAGAATGCAATGTAAGAGGATTTTATAATTGATGTCACACTAACAAATTTACAAAAGAAACATGATTTCATATTAGATATTGGTTTTTATATCACATGATAGGTAAATTGATGTAATTAAAGATTTTGGACAAGTTTAAAGGGTACTTATTATTTTATAAATAGTGGATCTATTAAGATAAATTGTTTTCATTTAAAAGATGCTGAAAACAAAAGGAAATGTTAAGGAATGATCTATTTTTAGATGGATTAAAGTAAAACATTCATAGAGTTTAATAAAGGTGTGATGAAATAAATGAAGTGATTTTTAAGAATTATTAATGAGTTGGTTATCATTTCAAAGATGATTATATTTTTACAAAGGTGTAGAAAACTAGACAAACCATATTCTAATTTGGGGTTGGTAATTTTTTTTAGTAATTGTGTTTGAAAGTGGAAATTGATTTTTGGTATTGAAAAATTGATCATATTAGATAATGATACATTTAAATATGGACTTAAAAATGGTGGGTTGAGATGTTTTTATGATGACAAGATAAAATTTATAGATATTTTTTTTACTAATTATAATGGGGATATTGTTAATAATTAAAAAAAATAAATTAGAGATTTAAATGAAACAACTCTTGGGATACACTTAGCAAGACTTCCTCTTGGATATGATATATGAGGTGGATGAGGATATTTAATGTAACTAGTGATATTCTTGTAGTTAACACATTACATTAATGAGAAATCCTCCATCATGGAAAATGCAACCGGGGATCCTTAATAGGACGTGCTTGGTTGAATAAGTTCCTTAGCCTCTATGTATTATAACTAAGACTTAAGCACACAATGTTCCATTATAGACATATAATAAGGTGGATTAGAAATTGGATGATCTTTAGAAATAAACTCTAGAGAAAACCCAACATCTCTCTTAGTTGTTAAAATAGACAGGTCATCAATAAAACAATCTTGGAACCATTAAACTATGGGAGGAAAAATATCTCATTATTTGTCCCCATTTTCTATCATCAAGTTAGAAAGAATAGACACAATACAAGCTATTTTCCAATGGTTAGGTCATGCACGACCTAACTCTAATCATTATTCTCCAATGTAAACATCTTCATCACCCTTAAAATATATGAAAGAAAATCAACAATGGTAATGGTAGACTTGAGCATGATATGGAATCAATCAATACCTCCCAAGGATCAAGTCTAAAAAGATAATTTCAAACATGAAGAAGTTTAAGAGAAAGTAGAGATATAGAAAACCTAAAATTTGTTCGAGCCTTGGATTCGTTCAACCCTTGATTCGTTCAACCCATGGAATTGATCCTTAGAATTGTTCGAGCCTTGATTTGAGCTTCAATTCACTAAGGAGGAGGTCCGGTAGAGGGTGGCTTCTATGAAAAGCTTCAAATATCATGACTATTTCACAATTGGTTAGATTTTTTTAAATATACGAGGACACTTTTATCAACACTAATTAATTTAGCGTAGATAAAGGATTTTTAATTATAATTATAAATATTTTTTTGTAAATATATTTATACATATATATATATATTTGATAAATATAAATAAATATAAATATAGTAAATATATTATTTATTTAAATATATTTATTATAATTTTATAATTATTTAAATATATAATATATAATTATAATTATATAAATAATTTGTAAAAAATAATATTAATATTATTATACATATTTATACAATTTTATATTATATATATATAAATATAGTAAATATATTCATTATTTAAATAAATTTATTATAATATGCATATAATTTTTTAAATATATATAATTATTTATTTATAATTATATAATTTTTTAAATAATATTTATTTATTTATAATTATAAATATATAAAATGTATAAATATAGTAAATATACATTTATAAAAATATTTATTTATAAATATTCTTTTTAAAATATTTTTTTAACATTATTATTGAATATTTAATCTTAAGTGCATGCATATTAAAAATGAGTACAATTGAATAATTAAAAATGCGTACACTTTAACAATATTGAAAAAATAGATAAGTTTGATTAATTAAATATATATATATATATATATATTTTAAAAAATATGGATATATATTGAAATAAATTTGAATACATATTGAAAATATTAAAACATAGTAAATACATATATATAAAATAATAATAGAAATTGATTAAATTCCCAAAAAAACATATTAAAAATGTATTTATACATAACAATAATAAAATTAAAAATAAATAAATAAAATTTACTATGATTAAAGACATGACATATTAAATGTATCATGTTATAATGTAATTCTAAAATGAATACTAAAATTTGAATAAATTACATAAATATTAGGTGTATGTATTTCTATATAAGATTTCATTAATTACATAAATATTTGTGTGTGTGTGTTGTATATAAAAATGCATTAATTATGTATATGTGAAATCAATATAACAAATTTGTGATCTATGTTAAATTGAAAAATCAAACGACATTTAGTTATTTATATTACTCAATGGAATTAGTTAGTATTTTTAATTTATATTAATTTTTATTTATGAAACATTATTCACTAAATATATGACTATTTAATGTAAAACATTAATATTTTGTATTATATAAATCATATTTATATAAATTTATATATATATATATAATATTATTTATTAACATTATCAATAATTATTTAATTAATAAAATGTTTAATATATTTTCAATTTACTTATTTTTACTTTTTATTTGTTTAATTTTCATTTTATACATATCTATATATTAATATATACTATTTTTTAGTATTTATAGTTTATATATAGTATAATCAATTTATTTATTTTTATCAATCATTATTTAATTAATAAAGTTTTTAATATTTTTTAATTAAATCATTTTTATTTTTTTATTTAATTATTTCATTTTATTCAGAAATATATCAATGATAAAAATAAAGCACTGATAAAGGGTACCCTTTATCAGCACTAAAAAAATCACTGATAAAGAGCCCCTTTTATCAGCACTAAAAAAAGCACTGATAAAATGTACCTTTTATCAGTGATTTTTTCTAGCACTAATAAAGGTCAACGCTGTTAAACGCCTATTTTGTAGTAGTGATAGGAATATACCAAGATTCATTTATTTATGTATTCTCCCTTATTATGTTATAAGGCATAATTATTTTTGGGATACAAACCTTTTCCAGCTTCATTTTTTTATCACATTTCAAGAAAACACTAAAACCATAATGGTAATGATAATATCCTAAAGAATTAGAGTATATGTGGGGAGTCATTTCACCGAAGGTATATTATCGGTGTCCCAAATTATTTTTACCCTAACAAGTATAACACTAGTAAGGGGTCGATCCATAGGAAAAAAGGAGTTATTTTTATCTTGTTAAACCTAGTTTGTATTTTTGTTTTAGTGAAGGCTTCTGAATTTTAGAATCGATTATTGTTGATTGTTTTGGATATAAAAAGAATAATTGGTTTTAATTTTCTTTTAATAAATTTCTTAACAGAATAAAAATAAAATATAGGAAAATTGATTTTGATATAGATAAAGAGAGACGTGCATTGGGGTTATAGGTTAATGAGAAGTTGTTTATTAAATCAAATTGCTTATGAGGCTGTGTTGTTCATGATAACTCAACACTCTGGCTTTAATTTATAATAATGTTTCCTTGGTCCAGTAAACTTTATATTTAGATTTGAAGTAACTAACTCCTTGGTCCGGTAGTTAGTATTTAACTGATCTTTATTTGTCTTAGTCCATTTTGAGTCGACGAATACTTCCAATGGTCATGAAATTATTTGTCGGTATTATTCTTTTGAATCCCTGAAAATTATTCCCTTGGTCAGGTACATAATTTCCAGTGATAAGATGAAGTGATTTAAGAAGAATAATAAGAGATTATTAAAAAAAACGCATTAATAGAAACTTAATTCAAATTACAACTCAACATCTCTCACAACCCCAACACACTGGGTGGTTAATTACACATAGAGAATAAAATAAACACAAAACTCTTGATACCTGATGTGATCATGCTTGAAACTTCGAGGTGGAAATGATTCTTCAGTAGACGGTGGAATGACAGTAGTATGACGGTAGAGCATCTCTCCTTCGGAACTTCAACCCTTTTCTCCACACAATACTATCACACACACTTCCCTCTGTCCGAAGGCCAATGCCTCCTTTTATAGAAAAAATAATTACACGACGTGTGGAAAAAGTACATGCCATGTACTTCTTTCAACGTATTTTACCTCCGTTTTCTCTATTGGTAGGCGACCTAACACGCCGTCTTTGACTTGGAACATAGCGCTGCCTAGTAGGTGAATGTACACGACCTGTAGTGGTGCCATACATGGCGTGTAGTCTCATTTTTCATCCACCAACCGCTTCTAGAAATGTATACATGACATGTATATTTTGAACACGACGTGTCCCCTTCAGTCGACCACATGAGCGTGTAGACTCTTCTCACCCATCAACCACTTCTAGAATGGTACACACGTCGTGTATATTTTGAACACGGCATGTACCGAATTCTGGTTACTTGGGAATGTAATTGTCCTGGTCAACCCATGTATGAGCTTGAATATACACGATGTGTATATAAGTACACACTGTGTAGTTGTAAATTTTTGCTCATTTCTTCCCCATTTTGTGTATTTGGCCATAAATCTTATGGAAATGAACAAGATCATCAAAATCAAAGTATTTGTACCCTAAGAAGTATGTAATTTTTGAAAACTTGTTCTTATTTTTCAATAGAGTATATTAAAATGTATACACAAATCGGGTGCATCAAACTCCCCCACACTTAGTCATTTTCTTGCCCTCAATAAAATATCAACATCTAATTAAAAGAGTCTATATTTTAAAAGGAAGGAATTCAGTTAATCATAAATTTAAATAATAAGTTACAAGAGAAATTTTTAAAAATAATACAAAACAGTTTCAATCCAGGAGATATTCTTATCATGCCTCGTATATAATTTCAATTTAACTACTTTCATCCTCTTTTAACACATGTTTCAACCTTTCAAAAATAAGCAAGCCACTTGATGATTTACCTCACCAAAAATATTCTCAACACTCAATATGATTTTAATCAGAGTCATTCTCAATCAAAGATATATACACTCTATCCATAGTTTTTTAAGAAATCTAGTTCTCCACTTCAGAAAAATTGACTTACAAAGATCATGAGGGCTTTTCAATTAGGATCAGATGTTTCTGTGGATAAAGGTTGGTAGGTAAAGATGGGAAAATAACTCCGAGGCTTGAAAGAGGAGGATAATTTTTTTAAATAATAATGCATTATATTCAAAGTTAAACTCAGTGTAAAAATGTCCTCAACAAGATTTATCAAATAATATCATCACCACCATCACCTTTAGTTGGGTAGGAGTAACAAACCAACAAGTGAGTATAAGGATCCTTTGTTTGTACCATTTTTTATTATATAACACAAAGGGAACCTTTCAGCATTTCCAAAAATAGAGGTTTGGAACCCTTTTTACCCCAAATGATCAAGAGGTTCTCCCCCATACTTAATTTATTGACAATTCACAAATTTATACCATGTGTTTCCAATCCCTTATTTTGAACTCAAATGAATAATCATGAAAAATCATAAATTAATTAGGGTAGGAAGGGAAATAGGCTTGTAATATGGCTTCCTATAAAGTCTATTCATGGTATCTAAGGGCTTTACGAAGATAAGATGTAGGACAGGTCTCAAGATAAAGGGGTTTAAACAATCTAATGCCTCAATAATTTTAATGTAATTCAAAAATTATTCATGTTTCGAAAAATAAAACTTGCAAATTATAGTAGTTATGTATATTCTAAGAATATCTTAAGAAAGAGGGTATTAGAAAGAATATGACAAAGGGTTTAGAATACCTCTCAAGAGTGATAAAAATAAAGAGACAATCAGGTCATGAATTGAAAATACTTGATTAGTCTAATTGATGTAATTATCTAAGAATTACAAGTTGCAATTTAAATTATATCAGCAATCATTTTAAAACACTTAATAACCAAAATAATCATGTATTTTTTTTAAATATTTCCCACATTCATCTTATTATTGAAAAATATGATTAACCAAAAATTTCCTCATATATTAAAATATATCTTCTAAAAATGACATCTCATAGAATGGTAAAAAGGGCAAAGAATAAAGTGGTCAAAAGATGCCCCAATACTTAAAATTGCACGTGGTCCACCAAGTGCCCAAAAAAAGGAACAAGGTAAGGTGGAGACACAATAGTGGACCAGACCGAGGGGAAGTAAGGAAAGAAGTAAACTAATAAATAAAAGTAATCAATGGAAAAAGAATACTCCCCTCGTGTGTAGGAGTAGGAAAATGGAATGTGATGTAAAAGTGCAGCCCAAAACATGCCAGAGTACCTGTGAGGGGGAATGAAATAGAACACTACAAGCATACACAATAGAAATAGGCACAAGATATCACATAAATATATATACAATGAAAATCATGTGTCCCAAAAACCAGTCAGGGGGTCACCTCCGAAGAGGCATCATCCAGTACAGAACCAGCCGAAAGAGAAGGCTCAGGAGCCTTGAAAACTGGAGGCTCAGAATTTTCACCTAGAAGGGAAGTCAGAGAAGTAGGATCCATAGGTGCTGGACTCAGAATGAGAAGCTCAACATCACCCCCAGGACTAGCAGTAGTAGTGGTAGCAGCAGCAGCAGCTGGGCCCGTAGTAGATAGGAGGAAGGAATCCGTGGCCAGTGTTGGAAAGGGCAGTGGAGCTGCAGAAGAAGGGCCAGGAGCCGAGGTGGAGGCAGGTGCTTGAGGTAAGGGAATACCAAGATGCTGAAGAATAATCCCCAACATTTGCTCCAGCCGGTCCTGGTGGCTGTCAATACAAACCAAATGCTGCTCCATCACGTCTAGGTGGAGGGAAAGGGTGAGATCGACCGAGGGTGCAGGGGTAGGTGGGACTGGTGGTGGTATAGAAGAAGGAAGGTGAGAAGAAGTTGGGGTATTAGAATGGGGGTGGGATGGGGAAACTGGAGGGGGTGGGGAAGGAGGAGGAGGGGCATCGGCGGGTGCAGGAGGGTCAGCTGGTGGGCGGGGTGGAGCATGGGCAAGGACGTAGGAACCCCCTGCTTCCAGACCAATCCCATGCGAATAAGCATGAGATAGTCCATCTGCTGGGGTGAACCTAATAGGTCATGGGGTAGAGAAGGCTCAAAAACTACGAGGTGGTGGGAAAGGAGGGTGGTGTAAAACCCACCGTTCAAGTTGCCTTGACGGCCGGTAAACATGGCATGGAAGTAGGAGGCAGTGAGGTAAGGGAGGTTCGGGTAGTCCTGCCGGATAACATAGGTAAGAAGATCCATGTCACGACTGGTCATGACCCCCATATCCTCATTGTGGGAAAAAATAATGGCACTAAAGAACTGGTCGGTAAAACAGAGGATGTGGTTAGTGATAAGGGTACTCTTTTGCGAGGTAGGGGTGTAGCAGTGGTCAGGTCCATCAATCTCTCACCACATAGCAACGATATTAGAGTGCTCGGGCCTGGTCAGGGTAGAAACATGGGGTGAGTTGATGGGATGAGGGTAGAAACCGCACCCTCGGCCAAACTCGGTCATGGTAAGGGAAAATCGTTGGCTGCCCAGCTGGAACCGAACCACGGGTACCGCATCACCGGGTGACTCCTGGTACTCAGCTCCATTGAACTTGAACAAGGCAGCAAACTCCAAAAATAAATTGCGGAATATAGAAGTGATGACCTAGAAAATCAATAGTAAGGAAGTATGGCCGAGTAGATCCTACAACTCACCCCATATACCGAGCTGCTGTGGAATGCTGCTGTCGAGGTAGCAACCAATCAATAGAATTAGGCAGCGAGAGAAATGCTAGATCCTATCATGTGCCAAGTCGGTGACCAGGAACACCATGCACGGGTAGGGAACACCTGCATGTCCTGGTCTAGGTGGAGGTGCAATAGTAGGAGCTGGCTTTGGTGGTGGATGCTGCTGTTGGAGGTACGGTAATGGGGAATTCCCCCAAAGAACTCTTCAAACTACTGGAAGAAATATATGCAAATAGCTTCTAGTGTAATTCCAAGTAGGGCACACAAAAACGAGGTATGCATAACATTGATGCCACTACCATGCTAGCTGCCCAGTTGGATGCTATGTCCAAGAAGATAGACGCGCTCAACCTGAAGGGAACATCCCAAGTACATGTGGAAAACCATCTGGCGTGTAGTGAAGGTGGTGATAACCACATCATGGGAGAATTCCCAGCTTCTACTGGAGGCCCATAAAAAATCGAGGTAATTTATGTTGCACAAAATCTAGGGCCAAACCAGTACCAGCAGTACCGGAACCCGACATGGAGTGATCATCAAAATACAAGCTGGGGCCAACAACAGCAGAATCCTCTGCCCTAGTGACCGCCTAGCTATAACCAGCCTCCTTATCAGAACCAATACCAGAAGTAGCAATAGCCCCAAAAGGACCTTATCAATAGCAAGGGTATTAGAGCCCTCTCCCACAGCAGCCACGACAACCACCACCTCTATTAGCTCAACAACCACCTCAACAGGAGAACACTTCAAGGTTAGAGGATCTTATGACATAATTCATATCTACTGCTGAGACAAGGTTCCAAAATAAAGAGGCTTAAATTAGAGGCCTAGAGAACCAGATTGGCCAATTGGAAAACCAACTCTCAGGAAGGCAACCTGTTACTCTACCGGGCAACACATAGAAGAACCCGAGGGAGGAGGCCCATGCTGTCATGCTTCAGAGTGGAAAAGAGCTCCAATAGAACCAACCAGCATAGTCAGGTGTATCCACACCCCCTGTTGATGAAGAAGGTACCAATACCAACCCATCCTCATCCAAAATCCCACAAAAGGAGGCTTCACAGGATAAAGGGAAGGAGGTTTTCAAACTCTATGAACCTACCTTACCCTTCCTAGAGAGATTGAAGCAAAGAAATATGGACCACCAGTTCAGAAAATTCATGGACGTATTTAAAAAGCTGCACATAAATATTCTATTTGCAGAGGCACTAACGCAGATTCCTACTTATTCCAAATTCACATAGGAAATACTCTCTAATAGAAGAAAAACGGAGGATCTGGGCACTATTGCCCTAACCAAGGAGTGTTCTGCAGTTGTCCAGCATTCAATTCCTCCTAAACACCAGGATCCAAAAAGTTTCACTATTCCCTGTACCATTAGACCATGTGAGTTTGGGAAGGCCCTCTACGACTTAGGGGCCAGCGTGAACCTCATGCCCCTTGGAGTTTTCAAGAAACTAGGGCTCAATGACTTGAATCCTACCCGAGTAGCCCTTCAACTTGCTGATCGATCCATCTAACATCCAAAGGGACTACTGGAGGATGTGATTGTCAAAGTGGTTTAGCTTATCCTCCCTGCTGATTTCACCATCCTCGATATATAGGGTGACTAGGAGGCACCTCTCATACTCGGAAGACCTTTCTTGGCAACTGGGATGGTACTAATCGATGTGAACCAAGGAGATCTGATTTTTTGGGTAGGAGAAAAAAGAGTCTCCTATAATGTCCTCAAGGCTATCAAACATGCATCATTGTCTGAACATGAAGATTTTTATGCTATAACCACCATGGATGATTGTTTGAGTGAAAAAGGGGATGACCTGGTATGTTATTTTACTTCAAATAACTTTATTATTCTAGAAATTCCAGATGAAGAAGGGCCATAAGATTTTCAATTCCTAAAAGGCCAGGGCAGACACTATTGGAAACATACGGTTGTTCCTGATAGTATGGAATGGGAAAAGGTGCAACCACTTGTACCTTCGATTTTGAAGGCACCTGAACTCGAACTGAAGCCTATTCTATTGTCTCTAAAGTATGGGTATTTGGGACCCAATCAAACTTTTCCTATCATACTTAACACAGAACTGTCATAGGAGTAGGAAGATGCACTTCTACAGGTTTTGAAAGAGCAAAAGCACACTATTGGGTGAACAATTGTTGATTTGAAAGGCATCATCCCTACCATTTGCACCCACAAGGTGCTACTTGAATAAGGTGCCAAGAAATCTCAGCAACCACAGCGGCGCTTGAATCCCCCCCTGAAGGAAGTTGTAAAAAAAGAGGTGATTAAATTGTTGGATGCAGGCATCACCTATCCCATCTCGGATAGTCCGTGGGTGAGCCCCATATATGTGGTACCCAAAGGGGGGGGGGTATTATTGTGATTTCAAATGTAAAGAACGAGCTCATCCCTACACGCACTGTCACAGGATGGCGAGTCTGTGTGGATTACCGGAAGCTAAACGATGCCACAAGGAAGGATCATTTCCCCCTGCCATTCATGGATAAAATTATAGAGAGACTAGAAGGTCACAACTTCTATTGATTCTTCGATGGTTATTTAGGCTATAACCAGATTTCCATTGCTATAGAGGATCAGTAAAAGATCACATTCACTTGCCCCTATGATACATTTTCTTACTGAAGGATGTCTTTTGGAATGTGCAATGCCCCTGCCACCTTCCAGTGCTGTATGCTGGCCATCTTCCATGACATGGCGGAACAGATCCTGGAGGTATTCATGGATGATTTGTCCATTTATAGGAAATCATTCATCACTTATTCACAGCACCTGAAGCTAGTTTTGGAACGATGCGAGAACACTAATCTGGTTTTGAACTGGGAAAAGTGTCATTTCATGGTGAAAATTGGCATCATCCTCAGCCACAGAATCTCAGCAAAGGGGATATAGGTGGACCCGGTGAAGATATAAGTCATTTCATGACTACCTATTTTGACTTCTGTCATAGCCATCCGCAACTTCCTGGGGCATACTGGTTTCTACAGGCGGTTTGTCCGTGACTTCTCCAAAATAGCCCAACCCCTCACCAATATTCTAACCAAGGATTCCATATTTGAGTTCGATGAGACATGCACCAGAGCTTTTGAGCATCTGAAGCAGCGCCTGGTGGAAGCTCTAGTTATGATTTCTCCCAACTGGGAGGAACAATTTGAGGTGATGTGCGATGCCAGTGACCACACAGTGGGAGCAGTCTTGGGCCAGTGTCTTGATCGGATTTTCTGACCTATATATTATTCCAGTAGGACACTCAACGAGGCACAGATCAACTACACCACCACAGATAAGGAGATGCTTGCAGTGGTTTCCGTATTTTATAGGTTCTGTTCTTACTTAGTGTTGTCTAAAGTTATTGTTTATACTGACCATGCAACACTAAAGTACCTACTAAATAAGAAAGATGCAAAGCCCCGACTGATCCGCTGGGTACTCCTCTTATAAGAATTTGATCTAGAAATCCGAGATAAGAAGGGGAGTGATAATGTTGTTGCAGACCATCTCTCCCACATGGAGTTATGTCATGCCTCACCAGTTGGAGGACATCATGGGCCTGACCATACGATAGCAAAGATCCTGCAATATGGGTTTTTCTGGCCCACTATGCATAAAGATGCTCAGGCCTTTGTTTTCTATTATGATCAATGCCAGAGGACTGGTAATGTGGGATGTAGAGCTGAGATGCCCCAACACCCAATCCTGGGGTCGAGATTTTCGACGTCTGGGGCATAGATTTTATGGGTCCCTTTACCCCATCTTTTGGGAACACTTACATCCTGGTCTGCGTCGACTATATCTCCAAATGGGTGGAAGCCACTACTTCATCACATGACACATCCAAGGTAGTCATGAGATTTTTAAAGATAAATATTTTTAGAATCGATTGTAGTTGATTATTTTGGATATAAAAAGAATAATTGGTTTTAAGTTTCTTTTAATAAATTGCTTAAAAGAATAAAAATAAAATACAGGAAAATTGATCTTGATATAGATAAAGAGAGATGTGCATTGGGGTTATAGGTTAGTGAGAAGTTGTTTATTAAATCAAATTTCTTATGTGGTTGTATTGTTCATGATAACCCAACACTATGGGTTTAATTTTTAATAACATTTCCTTGGTCCAATAAACTTTATATTTAGAGCTGAAGTAACTAACTCCTTTGTCCGGTAGTTAGTATTTAACAAATATTTATTTGTCTTATTCCATTTTGAGTTGACAAATACTTCCAATGGTCATGAAATTATTCATCATTATTCTTCTTTTAAATCCCTGAAAATTCTTCCCTTGGTCCGGTACAAAATTTCCAGTGATAAGATGAAGTGATTTAAGAAGAATAAGAAGAGATTATTAGAACAAAAACATTCATAGAAACTTAATTAAAATTACAACTCAACATCTCCCACAACCCTGACACACTGGGTTCTTAGTTACACATGGAGAAGAAAATAAACACAAAACTCTTAATACTTGATGTGATCATGCTTGAAACTTCGAGGTGGAAATGATTCTTCAGTAGACGGTGGAATGATGGTAGTACGACGGCAGAGCATCTCTCCTTTAGAACTTTGACCCTTTTCTCCACACAATACTATCACACACACTCCCCTCTGTCTGGAGGCCAAGGCCTCCTTTTATAGAAAAAATAAGCACACGGTTGTGGCCAAAGTACACACCATGTACTTTTATCAACACGTTTTTGCCTCCGTTTTCTCTGCTGGTAGGCGGCCTAACACACTGTCTTTGACTTGGAACATGACGCCACCTAGTAGGTGAATGTACATGGTGTGTATTGCCGCTATACATGGTGTGTAGTCTCATTTTTCAGCCACCAACCGATTCTAGAAATGTATACACTGCGTGTATAATTTGAACACGACGTGTCCCCTTCAGCCGACCACATGAGCGTGTAGACTCTTCTCGCCCATCAATCGATTATAGAATGGTACACATGGAATGTATATTTTGAACACGACATGTACCAGATTCTGGTTACTTGGGCATGTACTTTTCCCGGTCAACCCATGTCTGAGGTTGAATACACACGACATGTATATAAGTACATGCCGTGTAGTTGTAAATTTTTGCTCAGTTCTTCCCCATTTTGTGTATTTGGTCATAAATCTTCTGGAAATGAACAAGATCACCAAAATCAAATTATTTTTCCCATAAGTAGTAGGTAATTGCTAAAAGCTTGTTCTTATTTTTCAATAGAGTATATGAAAATGTATACACAAATCGTGTGCATCAATATGAATATGAAAGCTCAATACTAATATTCCTTCTCTAATGACACCATTATTTCAATCTATGATACTTTAATTTTAACTATGTCATACTTGGTTAATCTTATAACCCTATCGGTTTAACCTTGGTTACTTTAAGTTGCGTTCCATCATACGTTTTAACATAATTCATTAAGGAAATTAGGAAATAAATTCTTCATAATTTTAAAGAGTATTAAATAAACCAAAATATTATCCTCTGGGAGTGTAATGACCCAAACATTAATAAATAAAATTCCCTTTGTGATTGAATTAAACGCCCTATTACGTATTATGGTTATAGAAAAAACATGCAATAGTTTTTTGAGAATATTATATCTTATCGGATTTAAAATACCATTAAGAATCATAAAAATTGATAATATAACTATTGAAAAGTGATTTTGTGATTATTATATATTAAGTTCAATGACCAATCCAATTTATAAAAACAAAGGAAGTGATGGCCTCAACTAGTAATATCATTCCTTATGAATCCCATTTATTAGAGATTTGAAGGGAGATATCATCTATGATATTTTCCCTTCACTAATACCAATATGAGATTCAACAACTAAAGAATGACTCAAACTTTTTATGGGAGAAGTTCAAGCCTATTAAGATCATGATCCAAACCATGTTCACTAAACCACCCTAATAAAATATCACGACTGTACACCTTATCCTTAGGGAGTTCGTTGGTGTAATTAATGGGCTAGGTATCTAGACCATAACAGCATGAATATGTATATTCCTTTTTTATTTTACTTTATAAATGATTAAATAATGATTTAAAAAAATAGATTTAAATACGAAAAAGCTCAAATTGTATTTTTGGGTAGTGAGAAATTTAAATTAAAAAATTTCTTTTGAATAAACAATAAATTTTAAAATTAATAGATATTTTAATAAAATATTATAATTAAATAATATTTATTAAGTATAGTTTATAATATAATTTTATAAAGTCAAAAATAATTGTCAGAAGGGTCAGAAAACTATTATTGTAAAAAATCCCAGTATTTTCTAATAAAAGGGGATTTTGATTTAAAAATAAAAAAACTAATATTTATATATTTATTTGGATAAAATAAATATTATTTTTGGATTCATAATGTAAAAATTATCCAACTATAAAATTTTCATAATTTTTTGAGATAGTCGAATATGCATGTAAAAAATAAATACAGTATAAATATACAGTATGTATTATGAAATCATAATGACCCTGAAGTGATTTAATATGTGTCATAAAAGGTATACACAACCAAATCTATATTCACTTTAAAATAAAGTTTTTTTGGGTTATATGATTAATTTTATAAAGGCTTTATGAATCCTCCAAAACCTATATTATATTTGAAGGTTTTAAAATCAATTCTTTATAAACATGACTCACTTCCACATAACTAAGGGTAATATTTTAATTATTTCAATTATTTAAATCATAAAATAATCAAAAACACTCTTATTTTTTAGAAACCATGTGCAAAAACCATGGTATGGTTTTTAGTTTTGATTACTTTATTATATAGAGTCCAAAACCTAAGTTTGGGAAATAATAAAGAAATCCCCTATATTTTCCTATATAAAACAACACAATATCCCATTCATATTCACTCAAAAACCATATATAACATCATTAAACTTACTTTCACTCTTTTTATCCCTCCCAATGAGCCCAAAATCTCTTAAGAAGCTCCTCCCAAGATTTTGGAATCACCCTCTCATGGTAAGGGATCTTTCTCTCTTCTTTTCCATTCAAGAACCTTCTTTGTATTTAGCATTTTTAATTTCAATTTTTTATGTTTTTATGTATTTATAAACAACCCTTTACTATCCAATTTATTCTCTAAGAATTATTTATCATTTATCCCTTCTCGTTATTACCTTTACCTAATCCATTACCATGCTGAAAGTAATATATCCTCTCCTTCTCCTCTTTATTCAAGTACCTTATTTATTTTATGCCTTTTGATTTGCAATTAATAATGTTGGGATATTTTTTTCCAAATCCTTTATACTATAATTTTTATATATAAAATTATGAGATTCCCCCTTAACTCTCCTTAAACTATTTTTTGAATAAGTACTGTCGTTATGCTGCTGAAATTTCACTATAATATTTCATGCCAAACGATTATGAAGTGAATTCCTATACCCATTTCCACTCAAGGGTATTCAATTATATGTACCTATAATTATAATATTGAGTAGTTCCAAATATTTAACCCACACTCTTCAATTTTGGTGTTAATAGAGATGAAAGACATCCTTATGTTATATGATCTATGTGGAACACTTATGCATATACAAGATATGAGTATGATGGGTGTGCCTAGATAGTGCTCTAATGCATTGGGTAATGTTTTAATCTCATAATATTCCATGTAAGGTTCATTGGAGGTTATCATAAGCACACTATGTTATGATTTTTTTGTGTTTATCCTTGAATCATGATTATGATTATATGTTTTATGTTGTTTCCACATTCCCATGTTCCCTTTATGTTATCATGTTACATCATGCCTCAATGCTCATGATTATGATTCTCACCTCTTATGTTACATTGTTATTTCTCTTGGATCACATGTTTTAATTTACCCTATTCCATATTTTTTATTCCTTTACTGGGCTTTATAGCTTACCCCTCTCTTTTGTATGTCCCCATGTTATCCTGTGTAGTTTTAGAAGAGCATGCTAAGGAAGTTTTCAATAAATCCTTGTATCCCAATTTTATTATGTTGTGTTATATAATTTTTATCCCAAAGACACCAGGACTCTCAATCTAGTGGGTTATATTAAGTTAATATTTATGTAATATATCATTAATTAAAGTGTGTTAAAGATATAGGTTTATATAGTTAGTATCAAAGGAAAGTCTAGTTATTTTAGAGATTAGTATTAGAAAAATATAGTAAAATCTTTAAGGATAAGACTGAACATATAAAACATCCCTAAAATTTTGGTAAAGTATAGATTAAGTGTTTTCCAAGAAAATAAATCTCTTTTTGGATATTACCAGTGGATGTGGTTCTGGAACATATATACCTAGGGGGTAAAAACCATGAAAAAACATATTGATTCAGACTTGATTGGGAATTGGTGAAAGAAAAATGGCCTTGATTCATACATATTTTGACACTCTTAGGGGATATTGTTTGATAAATTCAAAATATCATTATGAACCATTATTAAAGGAACAAAATATGCATGTAATATTTTTTTAGGAAATATATCATGGATAAGTAAGATTGAAACCTAGAAATTCATAGGTTAAGGAACATATATCATTTATTATTTGTCCCTTTAATATCCATAGTTTTCCTATTAAATGTTTAATAATTTAAAAATGATCATCCCCAATTTTCCATTTATTCTAGTCAATAGCAAAAAATATGAAAAACCGAGTCAAAAACCAATGTGAGGGGTAATTTGATGACTACCCAAAAAAATTCCCCAACTCGATGGGAGTAGGAATCATGAAATTCATGACTATACTTTCTCAAATGAATCACATTTTGTACCAAAACCTAAATCAATAGGAACACCCAAATCCACCTAATAAAGAGTAAGTTTAAATTGATTCCTTCTTGTGATAAAGGATTATAACTTTTAATGGATCTTCCAATACATTAATTGCTAAAAAATGGATTATCTCTAATGAAAAGATATTCTCTATCCTTCAATTCTCTAAGAAAGAGATGGTCGTAAGACCTATTTATCACATAGAAGGAGAATAAGATCAATGTTGGATGTTAGTTAATAATACAAATACCAAATAAGATATTAGATCAATGGAGTGTAAGTAATTATAGAATTATTTTGAAAAATATTTTCCTCGCACCTTTTGACTAAAAATGGATAGAGACTTCCTTAGCCTCAAGAAAAAGGATGACAAATCTATCGGGGAATATGAACCAAAATTCAAAAGAACTGCATGATATGTCTCTAACCTTTTCATTTCCCCTTGAATTTAAATTTTACCACTTATTAGGTTAACTGAATCTAATTCTATGAAAATCCATGGCAATTCAAGAATTTGATAGTTATGAAGAAATTTATAACATTCCCTCAAAGTCAAAATGGATATCAACGAATCTCAAGGGTATCATAGGGATACTGAGTGGAAAGTGGAGTTTAATTATAGCGGTGTGATTGAGAAATAAAATGGTGGAAATAAATTCTAACACCACACTAATTAAAATCATGGGAAGAAGAACCCAACAAAAATTCCTGAACGGGATGAAGAAATGTTATAGGTGCAGAAAGGAAGGGCATATTGCTAGCAATTGCTGAGGGGAGAAACCCACCAATGTGATGGAATAAAGGAATGATTCAGTACCCCCTATCCTATTGTAAATTTTTTCAACTATAAAGAAAAAGTAAATTATTCAAACCACTACCCTAATCCAAGGGTTATTAAAGACAATCAATGCCAATAACCTCCATGGTAGCAAGGGAGAGAATCTACCATCACAACCATAGAAACAGATCATAATAGAAAATTGGTGACATGTACACTAGTTATTCATTCAATAATATCAAGAATAATTTTTTTATTTTGGTTCTACACATTCTATCATATCTCACATGTTTAGTAGAACTATTCAAACACCGCTGAAAATCTTGGAAGTATAGCTGTTAGTGAAAATAGAAAATGGGGGAATTATTTCCTCCCAAGTATATAAATCCCCCCTTATTTATATTTGTGGGATTAAATTCTCAAAGAAAATTTTCATACTCCCTTTAGTGGATTTCAATTCTATTTTAGGAATGGATTTACTTTCTTTATATAGTTCCAACATAAATTTATGAGATAAGAAAAGTACTCTCCATATCGCGAATCATCCTTAAATTATATAAAAGTTCATGGAGGAGGATAAATATTATTTAGTAACCACTAAAGAATGGATATTATTTACCTATGATAAAGTGTATCTTTCTCAAATGATTGATACCAAAGATAATATCATCCTTGAAGATATGACCATTACCAAGGAATATGCTGTTGTGTTTCCCGAAGAATTTTTGGGTCTTCCTCTTAAATGTGAGGTTGAATTTTCAATTGAGATTATAAATATATATTTGATAATATCCCAGACTCTGTATAAAATTATCATTGTGAAACTCAATAAAATGAAGAAAAAACTAGAGGAAAATATGGATAAATGGTTTATACACCTGTTTGATTCATAGTGGGGTGCACCATTACTCTTTATTAAGAAGAAGGATGGTTCAATGCACCTTTTAATTGATTATCAGGAGTTCAAAAATATCACAATAAAGAACAAGTATCCTTTGACACAAATTAATGATTTGTTCTATTAGCTACATGGAGCCAATTATTTCTCTATGATTAATCTTTGGTTAGTATATTATCAAGTAATGATTAATAAGGAGGATATACCCAAGACTTTTTTTGTACATGGTATGGGCACTAGTAGTTCAAAGTGATGCCATTAAAACTCAAGAATACTCTAAAATATTCATGTGTATAATGAATATAGTCTCTAGGGGTTACCTTAACAAATTTTTGGTAGTCTTTAATGATGATATTCTTATCTACTAGAAAAGAAAGGAGGAATAGACTGAGCAATTGAATAATGTACTAAGGACCATGAAGAAATAAAATATGTATTAAAAGTATAGTAAATGTGAGTTTTGGTTAGAGAAAGTAACTTTAATAGGGAGTTTCATCACTAGTAAAGGGATATCTATGGAACATTAAAAAACAATGATAATTTAAGGGTGATAAAGACCAAACTATATGTTTGAAATTTGTATTTTCCTTGGATTATATGGGTATTATCCTTAATTTTTTGAGAAAATTATCATGATTGTCAAGAACCCTAAATAATCTAACTCAAAAGTATTGATTTTTTTTTGGAATGATGAATGTGAGGAAATTTTTAAAGATCTAAAGAAGAGGCTAATCAATACACCTATGCTCACATTACCCACCAGTGGGGAAGGATTTGTGATCTAAAATAATACATCTAAAAAGGGATTGGGTTTTGTACTCATGAAAAATGAAAATGTGACAGTCTACACCACTCACCAACTAATGATCCATGAGTAAAATTACCTTAATCATTATCTAGATTTGTCTACAGTGATATTTTTATTAAAAAATTAGTGGTATTATCTCTATGGGGAGAAGTGTGATATATATACAGACCATAAAATCCTAAAGTATATATTCACTAAAAAGAAGCTTAATATGCACCAATTGAGGTGGTTAGCTCTGATAAAGTATTAAGATTATTCAATCACTTACCATCCTTATAAATAAAACAATGCGGAAGATGATCTAAGTAGAAAGGATCTCACAACTCTTTCCATGATGAGGATTGAAAGGGATCCAATTTTTTAGACATGAATAATATGTATATGAGAATAATAAAAGGATATTCATCCTACCTTGATTAAATAATTTTTCAACCATCTATTCTTGAGATAATAAAATTTTCTTAGAGAGATGATAAGTTGCTACAGATGAAGGTATAAGATATTCTAGAGTTCAACTTTCCTGAAGATGGATTTATAAGATTTGGACCCCATATATATGTCCCAAAAAATACAGAATTGAATAAGTAACTTCTGAATGATGTTCATAGCCCATAATTCTATATGAATTTGGAATCAATAAGATGTATATGTATATTTAAAGAAAACTTTATGGTGGCAGAACATGAAGAGAGAGATTGTGAAGTTTGTATCTCGATGCATGGTATGGCAGCAATTTAAGGATAAATGATAGAAGTATAAGGGAATGATAAAACCATTTACTATACTAGTATGAAAATGAGAAAATAAAACCATGTATTTTTTTCAGAGGAATCCCTAGGACACCTAAAGGTAATAATACCATCTAGATTGTAATGGATCTCCTTACAAAGTGATTACTTTTCATTACTATAAAGGAATATTTATCTCCTAACAAACTGACTAAGATATATATAAGATAAGTGGTAATACTTCATGGAGTTCTAATATATATTATATCTGATAAATATTTGAGGTTTACCTCATTGTTTTAGAGAATCCTTCATTAATCATTGAATATATAAATGAGTTTTATCATATATTATCACCATCATATGGATGGTTATTCTGAAAGGACCATTCAAACCCTAGAAGATATGATGTGATTATGTTGAATGTATTTACAAGGATATTGAGATCAAAACCTTACCCTGGTGGAGTTATCATATAAAACCAGTTTCCATTCAAACATTCAAATGATGCCTTATGAGGCTATGTATTGGAAGAGTTTTTGATCTCTGACATGATGGGATAAAGTTGGAGAGTGGAAGATGATGGGACCTGATCTTATCCAGAAGATGGTAGAGATGGTTCAAACCATTCAACATCATATTAAATCTATATAAAGTTGACCAGAAATCTATACAAAAAATCATTGATGAGACCTATGGTTTAAGGTTGGTGATAAAGTGTTCCTTCATATACTGTAGTGGAAGAAATTTATGATGTTTGGGAAGAAGGGAAATCATAGTCCATGATACATCAGTCCCTTTGATAACCTTGATCGCATCAAAACAGTGGCCTATCGACTAACACTCCCACCTAACCAATATCAAGTACATGATGTGTTCTATATATCCCTCTTATGAAAGTGCATACTAGATGACTCACTTATATTGAATCCAGAGGTGATACTATTGGATAATGTTTTTTATATAAGGATCAACCGATGAAGATATTAGATCATAGATACAAAGTTCTATAAAATAAGAAAATTCACCTAGTTAATGTGTTGAGGTAGAACCACGTGTTTAGGGAAGAAACTTGCACTACTGGAAATAGCACCTATACCCACGGTTTCAAGAACCGCTGACTGCAGTGCCGTCGCAATAGGAATATACCCACGGTTTTCATAGAACCGTGGGTATAGATGAAGAAAAATTCACATTACCCACAGTTTAACAAACTGTAGGTATATACATCTATACCCACGATTTTCAAACCGTGGGTATACTGATTTAAATCTCCCCATATGTACCCACAGTTTGCAAACTGTGGGTATATTGATTTAAATCTCCCCATATGTACCCACGGTTTTCAAATTGTGGGTATACTGAATTAAACTCCCGAAATGTACCCACAGTTTGGAAAACCGTGAGTATAGACTTGTTCCCCAGGGTGAGCAATTGAAAATCCACCTCCCTACCATTCTGCACCTACAGACATATCAATCCTACCATTCAGATATATGAGAAATCAACAATAATATGAAAATACCTACTCTGGTATATCAATCCCAACATGAAAATACAATGGAAATTAGAGGACCTCGTCAAAGCATCTTGACTAAAAAACAGAGGAAGACTCACATTCTTACCCTAACAGTAGAATGGTGTATATTCCCATTCCCTACAGAGATGTTTCTTAGAAGATCCTAGAAATGATGGAATCTAGGACATCAATTCCTAAACATATCCTATAAACCTTCCAAAATGTGATCGCATCAGTGGAAATAGCTAGGAGTTAGGTCTAGTTCATTTCAAGGATATGGTATGTGATGATCTGATAATATTTCAAGTGTTGAGTCCTTCATTTCATCCACTTGTCATCCAACCTCAAAACATCCTATTTCATTTCATTCAATAAATGAATTGGAACCAAACAGGGCCATATGGGAACACCAATTTAGTGTCTTCAATAAAACCAGTATAGTTGAAATAAAAGATGCTCACCTTCTTGGGCATCAAAAAATGAAGTAGGGTATCAGATGATAAAGAGCTTGGACAATTTTGGGAAGATCCCTTGCCTGGATTCATAGGGATAAAACTGAGAATTGGACATGAGAATTCGGCATGATATGAAAATCACCCCCCACCAAAAATAAATTCCAAATGTTTGACCCCATTTGATGAAGGCATCCTTTATACAATTATCATATCACATATATACAAAGTTTAAAATCATCAGTGAAACTTACCACATTGGTGTGTACAACACCAGGTGAAACACAAACTACACTGATACCAGACTCAGCAGGCAGCCGCTTGTGGAGGACACTGCTAAACATGATCTGCAATAAAACAGTGACACTATTTTGAATTTCATTGTTCAAAAAAAAAAAAACAGAATATCGTGCAGATTTAAAAAAAAATTCCCATCCCATTAAAACACTTTTCCCACCTTTTCTAAATGTTTAGAGTGAAGTTGAGGGTTTATAAGGCCTTTAAATCATTGGACAACCAAACATCGTATAGCTGCATGTGCACCTATGCAAGCTTGCTACTGGAGTATCCCACTAAACTGGTGAACTTCCTTTCACCAGAAATAACATTCATATCTTCAGAGTCGACAAATCCAACACGATGTATCTATTGAAAGGAAGAGAAAAATTTATCTCAAACCCATAATTTTAGTGCAAAGAAAGCAGTAATGAAATGAAACGCGGTCAAAAATCAGCTAATAAATCATGTAGATGTAATGAGTAAATGAGCAAAGAACTGAGACTGGACATGATCATAAAGTTTTACACTTTCAATTTAAGAAGTAATATGTAAAAGACAATGAATTGTTCAGACAAAATAACTTACAAAAGAATTCATGTTAACAATTCGACTTGGAGAAGCTCCAATAAGAGATGGCAAGAGCAAAACTGTAAGTAATGCTGGAGCCAAATGATTCACTTGCATATGTTGCTTGTATCCATCCTCTGAAAACTTCTGTTGTTCTAATTATAATAAAATGTTATCTCATGTTGAGTTATTTGTGTAAGATTCCTAAACCCTATCACAACATGAACCACTTTATGTATAACCCAAACCTGTTTAACTCATGTCATGTCCAGATATCATGTCAAGTTGAAAATTGTCACCTCCAATTGAGGCAAACAGAAAATAATTTTAAAAAATCTAATAAAAAAATTAGATGCCCCCATCAAACAGTATTGTCCTCCTACAATGAACATTAAAAACCTATGATCAAATCACATGAAGGAATAATAAGTCATTTACCATTGGAATTCCCAAAGCCTTAAGATCCCCATCACCCATGTGTAATAGGGCTGCCATGTCAACCTAGAAAACATGAAAACATGAAAACATTAAAACAGAAAAGAAAGAATGTGTAGACATGAGTTGAATTCAAAAGCTAAAATAAATAACACTCACTTATGGTAAACAATTAATAATGAAAATATTAACAACGTATTAATGCACTTATGTTAGTTTATTTCTCCGACAAAGAGAACAAGATTAACCTAGGCAGAATCAATGGACTTGACTATAGAGAAGTTCATGATTTTAGAACGATCTTGTAGCCAATTTATTCGACTCATTAATGAATTAAAGAGGTGGAAATCTCTTGTTAAACATACTTTAAAATTGATATCTCGCTTCTATGTTTATTAATTGTCTTTAAATATCATTTAAATTATTGTTTTAAAATTCTGTTTGAATTGATTTTTGCTTACAAATCACCAGGTTAACAATTAAGTAATGTCAGGCTCTTGCAGATCACACATGTTCCTTGTGGGATCGATCTTGGACTCTCGTTGTTCTACACCTTAGTAGTATAGTGAAGGATCAAGTATATTCATAAATTCTAAACTTGATAGTCAATTGAAAGTAAAGACATTGGTCGACGAGTCAAGTAACTTCACCCGTTTCAATTATAGAAATACCATTTTATCCTTCAATCAATACTTGTACATCTCTTCCAGTTTCAAAATCATAGGTCTCATATGGGTACACAAACATGTACATGAAAATGAAGGCATTGTTCTATAAGTTCCATAGAATCATCATGTGCTTTATTTAGTGTTTTAACATATTCATTCTAGAGTGACTAGGATGAGACCCTTTCTCCTATCACCAGGCCTAGTGAACCAGGAGCTTCCAAGAGGAACCTGACCCATTTCAAAGATAGTTCTCTAATTTAATTTTTTTGATGGTTAAATACATGATCCTCCCCCTCCCCCCTGCCCAGCCCCTCCCCATCCCTCCCCACTACCCAGCCCTCACCCTCCCCCCTGCCCAGCCCTCCCCTCCCCCCTACCCAGCCCCTTCCCTTCCTCCCCACTGCCCATCCCTCCCCCTGCCGAGCCCTTTCCCTGCCCATCCCCCCTCCCCCTCCCCCCTGCCCAGCCCCTCCCCCTCCCTCCCCACTACCCATCCCTCCCCCTGAATCTCCCTGCATGAAATATGTAGATGCATGACATGTTTTATTTGGATTCAGACCCAACTAGGTAAGGTACTACAACTGTTAGAAAACATCCTAAATTTTTTATAAGGTACTACAACTCACTGTATTAAAGAACATATTATAATAGAAAAAAAATCTAAAATCGGGTGTCCAACTAAATATGTTCCCTTAAGGTATGTTTATTTAAGTTAATACAACTCAATGTAATACAAAACAGATTATAACACAAGAAATACCAGTCAAAATCATGAAGAATGTGATTATCACTATATCATTTACTACTTGAGTTGTAAACAATATAAACTTCCATACATCCTATCCTATTGAAGAGTTAGTTGGGAAAAAAATACCTTCACCAATCCTCGCTGAGACATAAATGATACACATCTCTTAAGTTTCTTCTCCATGCTTGTAAATTGAAGGCATTCATTCCATCAGCCCATGCACATTCACCAATATTTCGGTTCATCACTATGCTGGGATGAGAACAATCAAAGTATGTCTAGCAACTCTTAGACATGACCCACAAAAATCAATATACAGTGGAGTCAATAGTGAAAACATATCACCTGCATTCATATGTTGGCTGAAAGGGAGGTTAACTCCATGATTTTACGACCAATAACCTGCATTCATATAGTGTGTAAATGCAAATGAAAAATGATGCATGGTAGGGAGGTTAATTCCAAAATTTTAGGAAAAAATACCTGTTGTAGAGATCTGGCACTTATTAGTGCAGGATTCCCTTGATCTATTCATGTGTAGAGTGAGTCACCTGCAATATATAAATAAAAATAATCAATATTCATCTTAAAAGATGAAGTGCATAATAACGTATGAAAAAGTATTATGTGAAGGGAAATACTGAAAATTGTCTAGGAGATTATTTCAACGATATTACGAGAACATACCTATTTAGGGGCGAGCAACACATCGGTTAAGATTCGATTGAAGTGGCTTCTATGGGCAGTTTTGTTAACATCCACCTCACTCGTGCACTTGCTTTGTGTTTCTAGCGCACCCTTCAAGAACACTTTCAGCTTCCAGAATGTTGATTCACTCTACATCCCACATACCAATTATGGCCGGAAACAGAGAGGAAACAGAGCATTTGTGCTACAATGAATAGTTAGAAATGTTAGGTTTAATGATAGCAACCAGAAGTGTTTACCTTCAACTAGAAGACAATGCCCTATTGATGATTGTTCAGAAGGCGCTGAAGAAAGGTGATGTCTTGGGAGTGGTCGATCCTCTAATGCGCCATGGTAATCAACTAAATCAGCTGCAAATTCATTTCTAGGAGCACTTGAAGTCCTACTGCATCATATTTTGAAAATATGAGTCTGGGGTTAAATTGGATATTTGAGGATGCAGTTGAGTAAAAAGAAAACTTGTCATGATGTAAAAAATGGTGTGGTAAAACCATACCTTTAGCGATGGTGGATAAGTCGACACCGTGTCCAGCTCCTCCCCCAGCCCCTCCCCATCCCAACCTCCCCCTCCCAATCCTTCCCCCCTGCCCAGCCCCTCCCCCTCCCTCCCCACTACCCAGCCCCCCTGCCCAGCCCCTCCCCCTCCCTCCCCACTGCCCAACCCCCCTGCCCATCCCCTCCCCACTACCCCTTCCCCCCTTCCCAACCCCTCCCCCTCCCTCCCCACTGCCCCGCCCCCCTGCCCAGCCCCTCCCCCTCCCTCCCCAGTGCCCAGCCCCACCTGCCCAGCCCCTCCCCCTCCCTCCCCAGTGCCCAGCCCCCCTGCCCAGCCCCTCCCCCTCCCTCCCCACTACCCAACCCCTCCCCTCCCCACCTGCCTAGCCCCTCCCCCTCCCTCCCAACTAAACAAGATTTTTCTTTTGTGTTTGGAGTCTTCCTAAAACACACAAAACCACATTAAAAAATTAGATAAAGGAAATCTGAAAACCACAAACAACATATGAAACATCTAAATCAGTTAGTCAGCTCCGAATATTCATATAACCGTCAGATCACATACCAATCAGTGCCTTTACGTTTAAAGAAAAACATTAGAAGCAACTAAACCTTCTCAAATCCTTCAATAAATGAGCTCTTCTGCTTCAAAGTGGAGGACACATTCATACTCGCCTGATAAACATCCTATGCATGTCGAGTATATGAAAAAGAGATTATGTGAATGTAGCCCCCTCCCCTCCCAGCCCTCCACTGCACCCCCCCTCCCAACCTTCCCCTCCCAGCCCCCCAACCCTCCACTGCAGCCCCCCATCCCAAGCCTCCCCTCCACTGCTAAGGCCAAGATTAGATGAAGAGATAATAATTAACACACCAAAACATAAAAACAAAAATGGCATGTGAATATTACCTAAAGAATTGTCAAATAACACCCCCGATGAAAACATAATCCAAAATTCATTTCATTTCATAAATAAATTCACATACAAGCAGTCCACCAATACAAAAAAAATTAAAACTCCAACACAAGTCTCTCTGCTAAGTCAAAAATGGAGGGGATTAATATCCCCCCATCACCACCATCATCATCCCCATGTACAACATCATCATCATCATCAGCAACATCATAATCATCATCATCACCAGCAGCAACATCATCATCATCATCATCAGCAATCTCATCACCAACAACAACATCAACAACATCCTCGCCATCTCTATCGCCACCACCGTCATCGCCACTAGGACCCTCATGGGAATCACCCGAGGCATTATGTAAAGATCTCATTGATTCCATACGTGAATCAAAAGTGGCATCAACCTCTGGTGGTAGTGATTAACTCAACATTGACATAGCTTTCATGAAATGTTCATTCATTAGATTACTTTTTTCACGCTCCTATAATACTATTTTCTTTGTCGCAGCTAATTCAGAACGCGTACTTTCCAACTATTATTTTATATAAAAAGAAAATTTTGAGGTTTAAATTTCTAAAGGGGAGAATAATGTAATGACCCAAACTTTTATAAATAAAATTCCCATTATGATTGAATTAAATTACCTATTATGTATTATGTTTATCAAAAAAACATGCACATCTTTAATTTTTTGGGAATATTATATTCTATTGGATTTAAAAGACCATTAATCATTATAATTTTTGATAATATAAAATTTTAACAGTGATTTTAAGATTAGTATATGTTAAGGTTTATTAAAAACCCAATTAACATAAAAAAAGGGTTGGCCTTGACCAGTAGGATCATACCCTATGAATCTGATTTATCAGAGCTTTTGAGGGAGATATAATCTCTAGGATTTTCCCTTGAAAAATACCAAGATAATATTTAATAACTAAAGTATTAGAGAAATTGTTTATGGTAGAATTTCAAACTTATCGAGATCACGAACCAAACCATGTTTGTTGAACCACCCCAAGAAAATCTCATTACCGTACACCTTACCATTAGGGTGTTTACTGGTATAATAAAGGGTTAGGAATCTCAAACATAATAGCAAGAATATGTATATTTTATTTTTTATGAAATTATTATTATATTTATTCTTTATTTATTTTACTTTGTAATTGATTAAGTATTGAGTTTGATAAAAATTATATTTTAATACGATAAAACTCGAATTTAATTTTTGGGTAGTAATTAATTTCAATTAAGTAATTCCTTTTAAAAAATTAATTAATTTTAAAAATAAATTAAATTTTAATAAAATTTTATTATTAAACAATATTTATTAAGTATAGTTGATAATATAATTTTAAAAAGTCAAAAATAATTTTTATAAGGGTCAGAAAACATTTACTGTAAAAAAACCCAGTATTTTTCAATAAACAATGATTTTGATTTAAAAATATAAATTCTGATATTTAGATAAAATAAATATTATTTTTGGATTTAGCATAACCAAATTATCCAACAGTTTTTTTTTTCATAATTTTCTGAGACAATCGAATTTTTGGGGAAAAATTAAATACGATATAAATATATAGTATGTATTATGAAATCATAATGACATAAAAGTGATGTAATATATTCCATAAAAGATATCCATGAAAAAATATATATTTAAACTTTAAAATAATGTGTTTTTTGGTTATATGATTAATTTTATAAATACTTTTATGAATACTCCAAAACCTATAATATATTTTAAGGTTTTAAAATAAGTTCTTTGTAAACATGACTCACTTACACATCACCAAGGGTTATATTTTAATAATTTAGATTCTTGTACTTAAAAATAATGAAACCTACTACTTTTTTTCAGAAACCATGGTATGGTTTTTGGTTTTTATTACCTTATTGTATAGAGTCCAAAACCTGTGTTTGGGAAATAATAAATAACCCCCTCTCTTTTCCTATATAAACCCACCCATGATCTCATTTATATTCACTATAAAACCTTATTTAATTTCCTTACTCTTCCCTTACCTCTTTATATCCCTCCAAAGGTGCTCCCAATCTCTCAAGAATCTCCTCCCAAGGATTTGGAAACACGCTCTCAAGGTAAGGGGTTATTCTCTCTTCTATTCTATCCAAGCACCTTCTATGTAATTAGCCTTTTGAATCTCAATTGGTTAAATTTTCATTTATTTTGGAACATTTATTTAATTTAAAATTTATATTATAATAATTAAATATTATTTATTCCCTCTCATTATGACCTTTACCTAATTCATTACCATGTCGAAAGTAAGGGATCCTATCTTTCTCATATTTATTGAAGTACCTTAATTATTTTATGCCTTTTTATTTCCAATTCCAAATGTTAGGATATGTTTTCCACATACCACATAATTTAATTTTTATGTAAAAGTTATTAGATACCCCTTTCACTCTCATTAAAAAAATTTATGAATCATTAAGTACTGTCGTTATGCTACCGAAATTTCACTACGATTTCTCCTTCCAAACAATTATGAAGTGAAATAATATACCCATTTACACTCAAGGGTATTAACCTATCTGTACCTATACTTATTTGATTGGGGAATTTTTTGTATGTAAATCACACTCCTAAATATTTGGGTTAATATAGATGAAATACATTCTTATGTTGTATGATCTCTGTGGCACACTTATACATGTACATGATATGATTATGATGGGTGCACCCAGATAATGATGAAATGAATTAGGTAATGTTTTAATCTCATGATATTCCATGTAAGTTGAATGGGAGGTTATCCTAAGAACACTATGTTATGATGTCTTGGTAGTTAACCTTGACTTATGCTTATTATTATATGTTTAAATCTACTTCTAAATTCCCATGTTTCCTTTTTACTATTATCTTACATCATGCCTTAATGTTTATGATTATGAATCTCACCTCTTATGTTACATTGTTATGCCTCTTGGATCATATTTATTTCCTTACCCTATATATTGCTTTGTTTATTCACTTACCAGAATTTATATCTCGCCCCTCTATTATGTATGTCCCTAGGTTATCCCGTATAGTTTTAGAAGAGCAGTGAAAATTTAAGAGAATTTTAAGGAAGATTTCAATAAAATCTTTGTATCCCAATTTTAAGATGTTATGTTATGGACCTAATCTAAAAAAGACACTATGCCTCTTGATATTATAGGTTCTATTAAGTGATAATTTATGTAATAAATCATGAAATAATGTGTATTAAATATATGTGTTGTCATAGGGAGTATCAAACTAGGTGTGAAGTTAGGACTCTTTTTCACGTACCATGTAAAGATTTAATTAATACTCAATATTCCATTTTTAGGTTTATTGCCCCTAGGTACAACTGTGCCAGATCCTTCATACACTTATAGTATATAGACATGTATTTTATTTCTAGGAAGACCACACTATCTCTAAATTAACAATACTTTAGGATGTTATCCAATCCATTGGATTACCCCTTGGGTTTTCACTAAAGTTATTTTATCCTAATACCCAAAATATTAAATATTTCAAAAACTAAACTGAAGTTTTATCTACATCTTTTTAGTTAAGGTAAAACTTAACTTATCATACTTTGATGACATTTAAAACTCCCAAATTTTCCTCAACCAATAACATCTTAATCTCTAAATTTATCTAAACCCTACTCTGATTCCAACTTCGATGACCCATACCTAATTGTTTGATAATTACACGACTTAAAGAAAATATTTCAATAAAAAACATTACCAATACCTTTTAGGTTTATATATTTATAAAATTTGGACAAAAAATTAACTAAGAAAACTCACATATAATATCCTAGATAAAAGGTACACTCTTTTTAATGTTTTAGAGTTTGTTTTTAGGTTAAGATGGATTATGAGAAATTTCTAGAAGTTTTTATATATTATGGGCTAGGTAATTCCTATAAGACTATTTTATATCATTAGTGGGTAGTTTATGTCATATTTTTTTTATTGGAAATAAGCTATGAAATGGTTTACATCACAATAATTTTTCAATCTATAAAATTTTATCATAAATTCTTTTTACACTGTAAGATATACTTTTACACTATAAACCTATATATCAGGGTAAAATTAATCTGAGGTAATTTATTTTTTAATGTATTTGGATTATAGGTATTTTAAATAATAAATATATAATTTTTTCCATAAATATTTTGGTTCAGTAAGTTTTTATTTCTCTATAAATGTAACCATTATCTCATTTAATTTTCTTCTCCCATATGAAAACCCTATGTGATTCTAGGTGTGATTCATTTTTATCCTCTCATATGTTCCTTAGTTCAATATTTAATCACTATAATGGTTGAATTTATTATTCCTAATAATAATTCCCTCTACTTATTTATTTTCATTGGTCAAGGTAATGGCATGGAATTGTGTTTTTTCTTCATCAACCCTATGGTGATGTTTTGTTTAATCCTCCCTAGATCCCATGTGTGATATTATTATAGGCATAGTCTACTATCATCTGTTTTTTGTGGAATGTGATTATATGATAAGGGAATAAATTATAGGGCCTCCGTTGTTGTCCTTACATTCCTTCACATGTTGGTGAATTCTATTAAAGGCATGTGCAACCTGAGTAGAGTTAGGTGGTTTCATATATAACCTGTATTGGATGAACCTTGAATTATCTAGTTTTATAATTTTTTTATAAATAAATTTGAATGATTTATTTTTTTTCATGTGTGTGAAAACTATTTTTTGAGAAAATGTGGGTTTACCTTGTTTTGGTAAAGGAAAATGTATTTTCAAAGCATTGAAAAATGGATATATGAAATGGTTTTCCAGGCATGATTTTGAAGAATTTTTTTGGAAAGGGAAGAACATGGGAATCCTTGGGTACTTTGGTGTAAGGTGTATCAATAGGTCTCATCCCTTCCAAGTGTTATATGGACATGTTAGACACTAATGAGAGGTTTAATTTCTAAGGTGTTCCTGTACTCCCTAGATTCGATGCATATTTCAAGGGGCTTGATGAGTGTAATTATCTATGTTTGAGTGCGAGTGTTCTAGCTAGAATGACTTGTATTGATCCTTGGTGTAATTTACCTATTATTTGGTTTGTACTTATTATATTTGATTATGTATCTTTATATATGTGATATGATTTAAAACTATTTTACCTATAATATTTTAGAACTGCGGAAAAAAGGAGAATGTTTTATCATGATTTTGTTATAAAAATTGTTTAAATGATTATCATGACTTGTCTTATTTAAATATGAGAAAGTTCAGATTATTATCTAGATACTTATGATGGGGAACCTGGGTGGGATCCTACTAATCCTATTTATCTCACACCCTACGCACCCCTTTAGTGGTATGTAGACCTAGTTATGTCTTTTGATGTAGGTAAAGATAAGGCACTACAGTGAGGCATTGAGGTTATAGTCAGCTATATTTGGTAGCTAGCGGTGAGATATTTGGGCGTCATCCACTTAATATATAGAGTAGTTTTTTTCTCATTTTATCATTTTCCATTTTCTATTAGACTCTTACCTTGGAGTTTGTTTAGTTTCTTTTTAGTTGTATCACTTCTTCTATTTTCCTTTAGTTATAGAATATATATTTACTATTTTTATTCCATTTTTTCTTCTTGTTATGTATATATATATATATACACATACATACATATATACATACATACATACATACATACATACATACATACATACATACATACATACATACATACATACATACATACATACATACATACATACATACATACATACATATATACATACATACATACATACATACATACATACATACATACATACATACATACATACATACATACATACATACATACATACATACATACATACATACATACATACATACATACATACATACATACATACATATATATATATATATATATATACATATATATATATATATATATATATATATATATATATATTCCAAGTCATCTATTTAGGTTTGCAGAAATCATTCCCTTTGATTTTTATTGATTCTTGGGTGCTAGTCACCTGCCTATGGGGATAATGAATTCCCTTTGGGTATGTGGCATATCAGATAGAGTTCCAATTTGTGAGGGTGTCCCAAGTTAGTTCATTATATATTGGTATCAAAGGGTTGGTTTTTTCTTAAGATTTATTATCTTGGGACATTTGTTAAACTAGATATAGAACTATTGAAACTTGAGAGGTAGGTTATAGTGAGTGCTTGGACATATCTTACTATGATAAGACTAATGTTACCATGAGATGTTAGGATGTGTGTCTACTATGTTTAGATTTGATCTTAATATTATTTTTTTACTTATGGGTTTTCTAGTTCAGACTGAGACTATCTAGTTGTATGATTGTTTCTTCTATTTTCGGTGTGTAGTGGTATGCCTTTGAGACATCTCCCATAGGATTCACAAGAGGATGTAGTGGATGCTCCTCAAGGAAACCCTCCTTTGGATCAGAATCTTATAGAGGAAATCATATAATTAGTTCGTGTCATAAATAAAAAATATACTACAAGTCCATAATGTAGTTATTGAGGTATATCTAGGAGTATGGGGAGTAAGTTATTAATCTCAGGAGTTCTTACATGAGAATCCCCCATCCTTTAATGATATGAATGAGTCCTAAGAGTTGGAGGACTGGATGGACAAGAATAATAATATCTTCAACTTCTTGAATACACCTAAGGCTATCAAGTTGAAGTTCACAACATTTAGACTTTAGGGTCCCAAAAAACGATGGTGGGATTCCATGTTATAGAAAGTTAGGCATGTGATCTTGGAATGGAAGGGTTTTAAGACCCTATTCTTCTAGAAATTCTATCTAGATTCTATAATTATATAAAAGTATCTATAGTTCCTCTATTTGCAGAAATGATAGTGTTTGGTGTTTACGCACACCATTTGGTTCATAGAGTAGGTTTTTTTTCTTCTAACATAGTGAATAATGGTTAGCTTAAGGATCAAAAGTACCTACAGGGCTTGTGAATAGATATCAGATAGATAGTATTTACACAGAATCTTTCAACATATATAGAGATAGTAGATAGGGAACTGGCAATAGAGATGGATATGATGGAAAATGTTGGATATCCTTCTCATTCTCTTCCACCCAATAGAATATTTAGTGGTATGTAGGGAAAGAAGATGAAGTTAAATGATCCCCGCAGGAGTGGTGTAGGTGGTTCTCAGTAGTGAGCCTCCTCTAAAACATCAGTAATAACTAGTAGTGTTTAATTGAATTGTTATTATCATAAAAAGTTTTGGAATAGTTGGTGTTATTGTTCAATGATTATGAAGATTTTTAATAGATTTGGCCACTATGAATATTTATAGAGGTTATTAAAGACTATGTCTATTCCTCGATATAGTTAAGAATAACCAGTTACCACGTCCACTAGGGCATAATAAGAATCTTCAAAGTTTATAGGGCTACAACCATAGGCTTCTGGAGTGAAGTACCTTCACGCAGTAGATGAGTTTCTAGTAGTGGTTAATGTGAGTCTAGTGATAGTGAGAGGTACCATCTTTATTTTATATTCTATAAAAATAGATTTATTTGATACTGATGCATCACACCTGTTTATATCATCCCATTTTTTTGATATTCTTAAACATCCAATGGAGTTCATGTCCTTTATTATGGAGTTATAGGAACCTCTTGGAAAAAAAGAAAGAGTAGGTGTTTCAGAATCCCTATTGTTTTTATTGATATCTGATGCCATGTTAGTATGATACTTCTTCATTCTCAATCTATATCTATTTGACATTATCATCAGGATGGATTGGCTTATCACTCACCGTGATGAGGTTGATGCATATCATTGGCATGCATTGTTCTTTGCTACCGATCAGATATACTAGGTTTTTCAGGGATAGTGGGATTTGAGTTCTGGTCATGTAAGACCTTTCACCCTAGAAATTAAGAGTGCATTGTATGCTGTTTCAGTTTATCCCAATGAATTTTCTTTTATTGGTAATATTCCATTGGTTTTTAGGGATTCTTCTGATGACTTCCCAAAAAACTTCTTCAATTTTTCTTCAGATAGGGAGGTAGATCTTTTGATTGATCTAGCATTGATTTCATAGATGGTCTCAATAACCTATTATTATATGAAACTAGAATAACTAAAAAATATCACGATTTAGTTATTTTATTTGATGGAGAAATGTTTTGTTATCCCTTGTGTTTCACTGTGGGCATCCCCAGTGCTCTTTTCCAAGAAGGCTAACAGTTCATTTTGATTATGCATGTGCTATCAAATGTTTAATCAGTTGGCAGTTAATAATAAGTATCCTTTACCCTATTTGGATGATTAGTTTGACTAGTTAAAGGGGTAAAGTGGTTTTCAAATAATTATCTTCGATTGGGTTATTATATGCTCAGATTTCGGGAGTCGGATATACAGAAGAAAACTTTCAGGAGAAGGTATGTCCATTATGAATATCTTGTGATGAATTTTTGTATGAATAATTCTCCTTTAGTTTTTATAGATTTTATGAATCATATATTCCATCAATATCTTGAAAATTTTGTGGCAGTGTTCATGAATGATATTTTGGTTTATCCAAGGTCTAAGCATGGGCACGAGCGCCACTTGAGTTTGGTTTTAGAAATCCTAAAGAATAAATATCTATATAGAAATATTTTAAAATGAAGTTTATGGATCCAAGAAGTGATGTTATTAGGGAAAATGATTTATGAATGTGGGTAATCAGTTGATCCTGATAAGGTGAAGGCTATCTTTTCATGGAAGGATCTACGAAACTGTAAGAGTTGGTGTCCTAGAACTAACTGGTTTTACTTTTATTATGTGGATATTTAATGTATTATTAAATATTTTTCACTATTCTTCATGACTATGATGTAATAATTTCCTAGAGTATTTGTTTCATTGATAAGGTCATGGAAGTTCCCCACTATGATGAGAACCTTAAAATGTTATAACAATATTCTTAAATATAGTTCTGTGGTTGGATGACATACAATGATGGGACACATATCATGTAGACCATCAGGTGTGATTACTCATAAGAAGATGAGACTTCCTCTCATAAAGTTCTCACTTGGTAATCTCCAAGATAAGATATTATGAGAACAAAACCGCTAGTAGGAATTCTGCATGTTTTGGTGTCATCAGATATTTCTATCTGTGAGCATGTGTAATTATCCTTAAACTTTAATATTATCATTAATACATGTCATGACTTACGCACTTTGATTTATGGATGAAAACCATCACACATACAGTTGGCAGGAAGTAGAGTATATTGGGTGCGTCATGAGTGGCATGTTATAAATGGAAAAGTTGAAGAAGGATTTGTCCCTTCCATTTATTGAAGTTGATATCTTGGCCCTTTGATTTAAATATAACCGTCACGTGAAATTCCATGGCCATGGTGTAACGATGAGTTTATTTCAGGTATTCAAAGAATAATGTATCAAGCATAAAAGTTGATGACACTATCATGAAACCTGCTTGATGAGATATTGTGACAAAGGGATTATATTACATAATGAGCATTCATATGTGAATTTGTTGTTGCGACATTAGGTTATTTCTATTGGGTTCCTTGAACCATTGCTAGATAGTACTCTTGGACTTTTTTCAAGATCGCCTAATACTAATGAGAAAGAATCCTAGAGGATCACACAGTAAGTGTCTTTGGTGGTCTCTATTAAATTCTATTTGAATTTAATTAATAAATATTATTCTCAAGAGAGTTGAATAATTTTATTCAAGATAAAATGATTTCATAAATTAAATAAATATTTATTCACTAGATTGTGGATAAAATATATTTATTTATTTTATTGAACATTTAATAAATATTTATTTACTAGTTTGTAAATAAAATATTTATTTAAGAGAATAATTTATTTATTTATTTATTTGGGTGTTCAATAAATGGAAGTAGAGTTAGAGTAGACCAAGGTTGGTCTAATAGTAAAATACTTATTTGCAAGATGATAAATAATTATTTAACTAGTTGGCACAAATTAAAATAACACTGCTATTATTTTGTGACACGAAATTTTATTTATAATTCCATTTTGCAGAATTTGACTCACTATAAATAAGGACACATTATTATTATTATTATTAAATGCCCAGGTTTTCTCTAAGTTCATGAATATATTTAATTGTTGATATAAAATTAAATATTGTAACTAAAATTCCATATATATATATAGAAAAGTATGCTTATTGTTCCATACACCACACAAGACACCTGGTGAATTGAGAATTATTGAGCCAAAAAATTCTCTCTCTAATCCTCCTCTCTCCCCTCTCAAGAACGAGAGACGTTCTTCAAGACCGAAGAACAAGCGATCAAGGACGACCGACACAAGACACTCTCTTCTCCGCACTTGCACCTAGAGAATGAGCGGTGTCGATCAGAGGCCATCAGAGCATGTGTGGATCACTACTAGAGGGATTCTAGTTTGAATCCTCGCAAGTACAATGAGATAATCCGTAAGGGTCATTCTGAATGATCAACATCATCAACGAAGAAAATACCGAAGATCAAGGTATTATTTTATTTATGAAATTAATTAAATTAATTATAAACATGATGTGAAAGATCCTCTTTAAAGGTTCAGGCCTCCTCCTCCTTTATCTAAATATTTGATTCTATTCCGTGGAGACTGGTGTTCATTGTTTTATTGATCTCAGAATAATCATTGATCATGGTAAAAATCAAATTTGGGTGCCATCCCAACCACGCTTCCATTGTGATTGGAACCTACAAGTGGTATCAGAGTATTTACATCATAGTTTATAATTATTTAAATATTTCGTTGATGATTTACGCATTTAATAATTTAGTTGTTTCAATTCAAGTTAATCATTCTGTAAATATGAATTTCAAGATATGTTTCTCCTCTTTCATTTCTCATTCACCTTACATAAACGATCACTTATTTTAATTTTTATTAAAATAAAATAGAGGATCTCATCCGGAGGTTCCAAAGGTTCCTGGTCATACAACACCAGAACACAGGGCATGTATTCGATAGTACACACCGTGTAGTCAAGCTTCAATGCACCGGGTCTGGTCCACCAAACCAAGCAGTTTCATTAGAGTTTGTCCAAGTCTTAATGACTTCATGTGTTGACCAGGAACATGTGGCATGTGGTTTCCAAATTATACGCCGTATGGCCCAATGGACAAGGTGTGTAGTCCCTTTGGGTTAGGGTTGGACCATGTACCCCATACAAGGCTTTCCCGGATGGAGACCATGTAATGAGGAACTACATGGCGTGTGACCCACTAGACATGTCATGCACTCTGAAGATTTCCGAATTACACTCACACGCCATATCCCTGGGCGTGTACTTCAGATGGATGGTGAACAATAGTACACACCGTGTAGTTGGAACTACACATCGTGTACTCATCCAAATTATGCAGATTTATTAAAATTTATTATTATATTATAAAAACCCTTGAGACTTGTACCATCGTGCGAACGTAAAGCTAAAGCACAACATGTGATAGGCGTTTTATATATATGTGTTTAATTTAACATATGCATAATGTTCATTTCTACTCATTGGGTAGTTATGAATAGGAATTCACCGGGTTGCCTCCAAGGTACAAGTTACATATAAAGATAATTTTAAATGAATTTATTTGTTTAAAATTATGATGGATGAGAATCTTAAGGAAATTTGGAAAAGGGTTTAAGATAAAAGGATCAATTAATTAAAGATGATAATTAATTTATTCGAGCGTGATTCATCTTAAAAAATAACGATTAAAGAATTGAATTCTAGTTTTATTTATGCGTAAATATCATTGCATGTATAGATGATCATGAGATAGACCAATACCTTTGTATATGAATTGTTTATTTTAAGTTATTTATTTGAATTAAATTTGTTGTCCTACGAGCCTTCTCCTTATTAATATGTAGGTCATGCATGCCCAAAGTTTCTTTTATATAAAACCCATTTTTACCCCTCACCTACATGTGAGTTAAAAAAAGACATATGCAATGGATGGAACTCCCAAGCTAGTGGAGTCAGTTAAAGTTGGATCCGATATAAAACCAATCCCAGGAGATATAGAGGTGGATATGTAGAAGCTGTAAATACGAACCCAAATAGTTCAAGGTGTTTCTCCCCTAGGTCAGGGTTAGTTTATCAACCACTAGATAAACTAACCATTATAAAATCTCATGATCATGCCATTTACTTTATTTTATTTCTGTTAGTTTCATGGTTTATCATTATAGATGTGTTGTCACAATCACATAATTAATGAATTAAACAAGCATGCAAGATGGAACTAAAATAAACCAGACTTATGCATAAATATTATCAAGACATGGTAAATCACATAAGCAAGTTCCACTTAATATTTACAAGAATGTGACAATGATAATAAGAAATTCATGCATAAGAGATGAAAATCCCTCAAATATAATATTAAGTCAGACTAAGCATTCTGTTACTTGATTAAGGAAAAAACTCAATAAAACGTTGTGTTTGACCAACCCTTATTGGGATGATTACTTTTATACAGAAATACCTTATGAAAGGTTTCAGGTTGACTTAACCATATTATATCAAGATAAGTATCCCTTGCTAGAATTGGTGTAATATTGGAGGCAAGAGTTGAGGAAATCCAAAGTCATGATTTCATGATTGGGGAGTCCACTCAACAGATCAAGGAGCTGCAAGCCTGTAGTTGGAAAAGACCTACCTACCAAAATACCTTCTAATAGCTTGACCAACCATTTTTGGGGTTATTTTAAGGGGAATATGGATCCTTTACACTAGAATGTCATGGAAACTGGACATTCTAAGTTCAATGTTGAGGGCCATTGGGACTTGATAAAATAGTGGGAGACTTAATAAAAATTTATTATTTCTTATAAAATGTAATCAGGAAAGTACTAATGATCTTCTCTTTTAATTGTAGAATAAAAATTAAAATCTTATCAACCACATTATCCCCGTGATCAATTATAGATAAAGAAAACATCCTCACTAGCAGTAACTTCCAGTAATGGTTTAGATGCCTTCAGGTTATCCTACGCCCTGAATGGAAGTCTTATGTGATGGAGTCAGCATTACCTGATCCGCCTGCCAAAGAGGTGAGTGATAATGATTTATTGGTCTATGAGAAACATATGGATGACATGTTTGAAATTTAATGTTTGATGTTATCATCAATGTCTAGTGATCTCATGAAGTCTCATGAAAACTTGGATGCTTATAGCATGCTCGAGCACCTTTGTGGTCTTTACTAGGAGAGAGAAAGATAGGAAAGGTTTGAGATCCCTAAGGAACTCTTTCAGAGTAATCTTGGAGAAGGTACCCCATATGGGCCTCATGTAGTCAAGATCATTGTCTACATTGAGCACTTGAAGGTTATAGGGTTTAAACTCCCCGAAGAACTGGGCACTAATCTCATTCTCACATCACTCCCTCAGAGCTTCTCTAACTTTGTTTTCAATTTCAATATGAAAAACATTGAGAAGTCTCTATATGATCTTTTTATCCTCATTCTCCAAGTGGACAAAGATATGAAATGTGAAAAGCCTTCTTTCCTTATGGGGAATAAGAGGAAAGGGACGACAAAGAGCTTTAATCCCAAATATTCTTTATAGCCTTCCATGAAAATGAAGATCAAAGGGGAGGAAAAGGAATATGAGGCTATTTGTTTCGCATGTGGTAAGAAGGGAGACTAGAAGAAGAACTGCATCTAGCCTAAAAAGCAAGGGGAAGATTTAGGTGTGTTTGTTATCAAATTCAATAAATTTGTTTCTATAAATTGGGTATTAGATACAGCTTGTGGTGCTCACATATGTATCCAAATACAAGAACCAAGTAGATTCAAGAAGATTGGCTGAGGGGAGGTAGATCTATGAGTAGCCAACGGATCCAGACTTGCTGTCGTAGCTGTTGGGGACTACCACCTCACGTTGCCAACTGGGATGATCTTGGTGTTAAAGGGTTGTTATTATATGCTTTCTATTACTAAAAACATTATTTATGTATCCAGATTAGATACAGATGGATTTTTTTTCAAGTTTAGAAATGAATGTTCCTTCTTTTACAAAGATCGCATTTGTTTTGGTAGGGCACATTTATACAATGGTCTTTACGTGTTGGATTACACAAACCAAGTAATGGAAATCGATAAAAAAGATACTTCACATGACTCATACCACACCCAACTTTGGCATCACTGGTTAGGTCATGTAAATGAGAAATGCTTGACAAAGTTACATCAAGATGGATATTTAGATTCTTTCATTCTAAAACCACTTGGCATATGACATGCATTTTTACAAGGAAAAATGACCAAAGTGCCATTTAGTGGGAAATGTGAAAGGGATAAAGAACTTCTTGAATTAGTTCATACCGATGTGTGTGGACCATTTCCAGTTAAAGCAAGGGGTGGGTACTCATACTTCATAACTTTTAATGATGATTTTAGTAGATATGGATATATATACTTAATGAGGTATAAGTCGTATTCTTTTGATAAGTTAAAAGAATACAAGAATGAAGTTGAGAACCAGCTTGGTAAGAAGATTAAGAAACTCCACTCAGATCAAGGTGGAGAATATCTTAATCAAGAATTTATTGATTACTTAAAGGAGTTTGGGATCCTATCCCAACTCACTCCTCCAAACATGCCCTAGTGGAATGGTGTGAGTGAAAGGAGGAACCACAACCTATTGGACATGGTGAGATCAATGATGAGTCATGGGAGTCTTCCATTATCCTTTTGGGGATATTCATTACAAACAGTGGCACACATACTAAACCAAGTACCAAATAATATGATAAATGGTATTCCATACAAGTTCTGGAGTGGAAGAAAAGACATGTTATTGAATTTACATGTGTGGAGTAGTGAATCATTTGTTAAGGCCTCTTCAGGTAACAAACTCACACCCCGAGGCACAAAGTGCAACTTTATAAGATACCCCAAGGAAACAAGGGGATATTACCTATACAACCCCTCAGACTAAAAGGTTATAGTGGAAAGACATTCCATATTTCTTGAGAGGGAGCACATATTCAAAAGAGATAGTAGGTGAGAGATAGAATTTGATGAAGCCAAGTATCAAGGTACACAAGAGTTGGTACAGGAACAGATTCCACAAAGCCCCGTGGAAAAAGAATCTGTTCCAGAGACACAAGTACTGCGTTGGAGTACAAGAGAGGTTAGAGAACCGGAACGGTATGGTTTTATAGTTATTGAGAATGGTGACTCATTATTAGTTGATAATAATGATCCTATAACCTACAAGAAAGTAGTAAGTGGAACAAACATTACCGAGTGGAAAGAATCCATGAATTCTAAAATGGATTCCATGTATCAAAACCATGTCTGAATTTTGGCAGATCCTCTAGTTGATGTAAAGCCTGTTGGTTGCAAATGGGTATTCAAGTAGAAAACGAACATGGAAGGACAAGTCAGCACCTATAAGGAACGAATGGTTGCAAAAGGGTTTAAACAACGTCAAGGAATTGACTATGATGAAACCTTTTCACCAGTTGCAATGATGAAATCCATCAATATTCTACTTTCCATTAAAGCTTACCATGACTATGAGATTTGGAAAATAGATGTCAAAATAGTCTTCCTTAATGGTAACCTTCAAGAAGATATCTACATGACACAACCTGAAGGGTTTGTGATTCCAAAGGATGCCAATAAGGTATGAAAGTTGCAAAAATCCATTTATGGATTAAAGAAAGCATCCAAGTCATGGAACATTCATTTTGATAAAGCCATAACAGAATTTGGTTTTATCAAGAATGAATGTGAGCCTTGTGTCTATAAAAGGTTTAGTGAGACTGTAGTAATTTTTATAATAGTATATGTTGATGACGTATTACTTATTGAAAACAAGATACCAGTCTTACATTATGTTAAGGCATGGTTGAATCAATGCTTCTCCATGAAGGAATTGGGCAAGGTAGCATATATTTTTGGGGTCAAGATCCATCATGATAGATCCAAGAGATTGCTGGGCCTAAGTCAAAGTACATACATTGATAAGATACTAAAGAGATTCAGTATGGAAAAATACAAGAGGGTATTGTTGCCAGCATCACATGGCATTCATATTTCCAAGAAAATGTGTCCTCAAACACATGAGTAAAGAAAGACAATGGCAATGAATCCATACACATCAGTGATTGGGTCAGTCATGTATGCCATGCTATGTACTAGCACTACTACAAAAATCGCTTTTATCAGCGCTAAAAAAACCCCTTTATCAGCGCTTTTTGAGCGCTGTAAAGCGCGGCGCTGATAAAGGGGGGTCCCTTTTATCAGCGCTCAAAAAGCGCTGATAAAGGGGGTTTTTATCAGCGCTTTTTTTAGCGCTGATAAAAGCACCCTTTATCAGCGCCGCGCTTTACAGCGCTGATAAAGGGGGGTCCCTTTTATCAGCGCTCAAAAAGCGCTGATAAAGGGCACTTTTATCAGCGCTAAAAAAGGCGCTGATAAAAGGGTTCTTTATCAGCGCTTTTTTTAGCGCTGATAAAAGGTGTCTAAAAAATTGAAAAAATAAAAATATATATATAATTCGTCAGGGGTTTTTTCACAGCGCTTGACCCCTCCCTTTTATCAGCGCTTGTCCCCCAACCCGTACCCCACTCCCTCACGCTCTGCACGCTGCACCCCACCTCCCTTGCGTCACGCACAACCCTGCTGCCACTGGAATTCGAACACAGGACCTCCACCCTAACGCGCTTCCACTTTACCACTTAGCCATTTTGTTTTGTTCTCCATTTGATGATATATCTAGTTATATATATATATATATAGTTATATTTATTCGTATATTAATATAGATCCATATTAAAATAAATTTATTTAGTTATATTAATATATATATATATATTCGTATATTAATATATATATATATATATATATATAATTTTTTATCCGTATATTTATTTGTATATTAATATATATATTTATAAAGTTAATTTCAAATACATTTATAGAATATGTGTTTTTATGTGTGTTTTTAAATAAATAAATAAATACATACATTTATACATAGATACAATACATGCACACAAACAGAGAGAGATAGATATATATATACATAGATATATATATATAGTTATGAATGAATCCATAGAAATGAGGGGGTGAAAATCCTATGAGAATGTTAAAACGAAGATAACTTTTAATCCGTAAGTCCGTTTCAACTCCACAACCAGTCAAATCGAAGAACATGAAACGATCTTCGATATGATATGCGGTACAGGCCAAATGGACATCCGGATCGGAAGTTATAGCCGTTTGAATGTTAAAAGGACCATAACTTATAATCCAGGAGTCCGTTTCAGCTCCACAATCAGTCAAATCGAAGAACATGAAATGATCTTCGATATGATATATGGTAGAGGTTTATCGGACATCGGGATCAGAAGTTATAGCTGTTTGAACGGTGAAAAACCGGGGTACCCCGACTAAAAACTCAGTTTTGGAGGACTTCTGGGCCTTTTTTGGCCTTGAAACAACCTTGGACGGGTTTCACCCGTCCATAGCGCTGTAGATCTCGTCGCAGGCTTCGATTTGATATGCTGTGGAGCTCAAACGGAGTCCCGGATCAAAAGTTATGGCCGTTTGAAGTTTGGGTTTCATTTTCAACTTATTTTGGATCTTTCATTAATTTTTTTATTTTTTTTATATTAAAAGTGTCATTAAATGACTATTAATTGGTAAAAATTACATAATTACTAATTAAAAATATTTTTTAATTTATTTTATAACCCTCTTTTACTAAACATCTAATAAATTAATATTATATTTCCATAGATCCTTTCTAAAACGTATTTATAAAATAAATATTATAATTATATCAATATAAATAGCTTAATAGATTTATATATTAATATATATATTTTTTAAATTTTCCCTTTATCAGCGCTTTTTATAAAAAGCACTGATAAAGGGGGGGTCTTTATCAGCGCTTTCATAAAAGCGCTGATAAAGACCCACCCTTTATCAGCGCTAGTAAAAAAGCGCTGATAAAGGGGGGGTTTTATCAGCGCTAAAAAAAGCGCTGATAAAGACCCCCCTTTTATCAGCGCTACTAAAAAAGCGCTGATAAAGGGGGGGTCTTTATCAGCGCTTTTTTTAGCGCTGATAAAACCCCCCCTTTATCAGCGCTTTTTTACTAGCGCTGATAAAGGGTGGGTCTTTATCAGCGCTAAAAAAAGCGCTGATAAAGACAACATTTATCAGCGCTTTTAAAAAGCGCTGATAAATGTGGCGCGCTCTGCTTGCCCCGTTTTGTAGTAGTGTAGGCTAGATGTCACTTACGCATTGAGTGTGATAGGAAGATATAAAGCTAACCCAGGTGACTGCCATTGGATGGTAGTCAAGACTATCCTAAAGTATTTGAGGCATACTAAGGATATGTTCCTGGTTTATGGAGGATATAAGGAACTAATCATCAGAGAGTATGCAGATTCCAATTTCTATACCGATCAAGATGACATGAAGTATCAAACATGATACATATTCACTTTAAATGGAGGTGTAGTGAGTATATCACAGCAGAGTCTGAGTATATCACAGCTTCTGAAGTAGCTAAAGAAGCATTTTGGATGTGAAGCTTCATCTAGGAGCAAGATTTGATACCTAGCAATAAAGATCCCATCACACTATACTGTTATAATACTGCAGTGGTGGCTCTGGAAAAATATCCAAGGTCACATCAGTGGATGAAGTAAATAATTTGGAAGTATCATATCTTGAGAGATTTTTCCATAAGAGGTGAATTTGCAGTGAGAAATATTTCCATATAATACAATGTGGCAGACCCCTTGACTAAAGCCTTGAATCAGTATAAACATGATCACCATGTGAGGTCTAGTGGACTGAAAGTCATAGGCAGTTGGATCTAGTCCAAGTAGGAGTTTGTGAGAGTTGGTGTCCTAGAACCAACTAGTTTAGAAATCCATGAAGAATTGATACAAGATTCCTAGGAATCTTAATAGGTAATACACCCTGGGTAGATGAAGATGTGTCATGATCAACATCACCAATATAGGTGGCCTGGTATGAAATAAGAGATAACTAGATTTTTTACTAGGTGTTCCACCTATTCACAGGTAATGCTGGGGAACTAGAAACCAATATGGATTTAATAATCAATTACCAATATTGAGTGGAAATTGGTTGGGGTCATTATATATTTTGTGACTATCATACCAAGATCTCATTTAGGAAATGATGTAGTAGGGGTGATCATTGATAGTCTCATTATGGTATCTCGATTTTTACCTGTCAATGAGACTTTATTGGTGGATTATCTTGGAAGGATCTATCTATAAGATATTATATGAATTCATGGAGCTCCATGAATTATTTTATAGGAAAGACACACCCATTTTACTTCTCAAATCTAGTAAGGGTTGCAGTGGGAATTAGGGACAATCATACATTTGAGTATAGCATGCCACCCTTAGACTGAAGGGAATGTAAGTGGAAAATATGGGTGTTAAAGAAAATTATTTGAGCATGTGTCCTTGATTTTTGAGTTTCATTGGATAATAATATACTTCTAGCATAATTTATATAAAATAAAAACTGTCAGGAGAGTATAAAGATGTCTCTTTATGTGTACTTATATAGTGGACCACGTCGATCACCTCTATGCCTTTTAAATGTGGGGGAGGAAGAGATACTTGGAGCATGTCTATTTTAGGTGACCTTACAACTGGTTTAGATGAATAAGAATAAAATGTGTATAACCTAGTCTAGGAAAAAATCATATATTGGTCACCATTGACGACCTATAGAATTCAAGGCTGATGATCAGGTATTCATGCATGTTTTGAATAGACTAGGACATCTATTGTCTAGTTAGTGAGGTATGTAATTACCTCATTTTTTGGATGATTTTAGGTTTTTGAGATAGTAACAATAGTGGCATATCAGATAGCACTTCTTTATAGATATATTTCAACACATGGAATATTTCACAATTCTCAGTTACATTGATCCTACTCAAAATCATCTCATGTTTTCCATTGTGATGTGTTGGAACTACATGTAGATGACTCCTTTGAAGAGAATAATATTTTTATCATAGACTAAAGAAAAAAGGATCTTCATGGTAGATCAGTTCTTTTAGACCTAGTTCTATGAAATCATAGTTATGTATAAGATGAAACCTAGGAGGGAGATGATGATGTTTATTCCCAATGGCCTATAATTTTCTTAGATTGTGTTTTATTACCCTTGAAAGGGAAACTAAATGATAAGCTGTCTTATATGGGAGAGGTTTTAATACATTGGATTTATAAAGAGGTATATAACCTTTTAATTCAAGTTTAATTATTTATTTTTATCCTAATAGAAATTTCTAATGAGTTTGCAGATGTTTCAAGGGATTATGGGGCTTGTTAAGATGTCATAAGCCTTTTATGGAAATAATAATTGAGGAGAAGGGCTATGGCACCATTTTTTATAACCATAAACCTCAAACAATGCATCCCTAGAGGGTGTCACACAGTATCTCAAAATGTGTACCCTAGACCACACGACTATGAAAATACTATAAATGTTATTCCATAGGTGTTTTCCATGGGTTGTATAAGGTTATTGAAACAATATGACTAGTCTATAAGGGGGTCTCATAGATAGTTTCTTTTATACATTTGGCGCATGATTTGGACCATCAAGATGCTAAACCATGCGATATATTTTTAAATTGTGAAACACTATTTTCCCCCTCCACTATTATTAACTCTAAAAACCCCTTTTATTCCTAAATCTCTAGTATCCCCTCCCACACGAGGATCTCCTCCCTCTCCTCTAAATGTATCTGATCTATCTTCTCTATCGGATATTTGAATCATGTTTTTTCTATCATGATGGATCGTTATTGGTAAGAGTTAATTTTGTTACCTTATTTTATTAGTTTATCTCACAATTATTTGTGTGATCTTCATACAAACTTTTTTTTTCTATTTTTTGTGCATTTATATATTTTTTATTTTCTATTATTCCACTCCATATCGGATGTTGATACTGGACATTTTTTCTTATAATACCACATAGAATGATGTCCATTCTTTTCCACTATGATTTTTTCACATATTAAATTATCTCTATTTTTCAACACACCATACTTTTGATACATTTTTCTTGAAGTTATCACATGTCTAAAATTAATCGTTTATCCTTATATGTGATTACCATATAGCTCCTTTACTTTTTTAAGGGTTTCATCCTCAACCCAAACAACCTACTATGTGGGTTCTTTCATCTACCAAAGATGAGAACCACCCATCAGGTTATGTGATCTTTCTATATATTTTTGGAAGCCTTAAGTAAATTAAATTACATAATCAATGGATTAAATATGGTTAGTGTAATGATATGAATGATTTAAGAGGGGATGGATGCTAAAAAAACCCTTGAATTTTATATGGCTAGTTGGAGTTTGGATATTACAGTCTCACACTAATATGATTAACTTTATTGAATTGATAATTATTATGTTATGGAATCAATCTAGATTACGATATGGTATCAATGATAGGGATAAATGTATGGAAACTATGACCTCTATATACACTTATATATTTGGATATTATTATGCCTTATCCATGATCACCAGGTTTCTATCCTATGTAGGTCTACACTATTCCATGTTTTATTGGATGAGTTCCCTAGTCTCGAGGTGGTTACCTTGGTCTTAAACCATTGGTCCTAGTCCATGTTGTTCTGATAATAAGTATGCACTGTATACTGAAGCACATGGTGAGTTTCATACTTTAATTTTATATAGCTTGATGCTCATATTTATAGTAAGCTCATATTCAAATACCAATTTATGGACTTGTTAATATCTTTATCTGTTTTATAGTGTTACCTTTTATACATACACATGGTTATAACCTTTTTTTCTTTGTTTAGTTTTTCTTCATGTACATTATTGCATCCTTGTATCCATGTTTTTATATTTATTTTTGTAGAATCATGACATAATCATCATTTTGTATATGATACCTCTTTTGGATTGATTATTACTAATGTCAGGATTATTTACATCCACTTATCTACTTTGAATTATTAGGATTCTGATATTTATTAATTTATTATCAATAATATACTAATATGATCATGATTGTATAGTGCCCCCAACATACCACTTTGGACACTCACTGCTAGTCGGCTGCCTATGACATACGAGGAGGCACACATGAGACCATGTGATCAATCAGGTTTGGTTACATACTTGTGAACTGGGTCTGGGATGTTACATTTTTTTAGCCATTCCATAGCCCATAAGTATCACAGACCTGGGGAATGATCCTAGAAATCACTATCCTAGTATAAATGGTCAACCCAAGCTCCAAATCCCTAACAAACCCACTAATTTAATCAAAAAATTAGGTAAAGATATTTGAAGTCTCTTTCCTAGTATACCAGATCAACTGCAGGATCCAAATTCTTGGAAACCTCTCTAATAGTCTCACAAACCTCCCATACAAGAGTTTTCTCAGAGAGATAGTAACACAGACACCCCTAGATATGTTTTCTCATCCAAGGGCATATGACTATATGATTTATAGACCTAACCTATTATAATTTTCTCATCCATATATGATATAGTCAAATAATTTCCCTAGGACATTTCTATAGGTAAAAAATACATCCCTTATGACTTTTTTCCAAAACTAAAATAAAATATCACCCCTTGGGTTGTTTTCCATTTCACATCAAATGGACCAAAGGGTGTATAAAATCTCAACCAAATAACTTCCATCCTTAAGGGGGGGGGGGTTTAAGAATTTAGTAAAACTTTAAACCAAGGGTTGGACAAATTCCAAACATTTATAACATCCCATTGACCAAAGTATATCATGAAGGACACATGTTCTATAGTGACACCCATAACTATATCACCCATAACCTAAAAAATAACCTCTCTAAGGTCCTCACATCACCAAAACCTATCAGGTTTCCCTCAAATATCATCATTTATTGAACCCCTTATAGGGGTCCCTTAATCCCCAACTCATCTCTCAGGTCAACACCTACAACTTGAAGGGATTATCATCCCTCAACATCATCATCATTACATCAAAACCTCAAATAATCATAGGTTTAAACTCATAGGGATATATTTAGAGATATAAACCATACATATATCACACCCCCAATTATCTTAGTTTTTCTTCAAACACCCAACCTATTTGTCTTTTAGAGACATAACCTGATCCCCCAAAATAGGGATAGTGGCATGATATCTTAAAATGAGGTCATTAACTATCCTTTTCCATGTCCCCCAATCATTCTATTCACCCTTATATTAGTATCTTACCACATCCACCTCAAGAGACCTCTATATTTTATTATTAGAGGAAGAACCACTCCATCATAACTCCCCAGTAATACCTCAAATAACCCTTAGGGACTCACTACCACACATTAGGTAGAAAATGACTGATAATGGACTTATCCCATATATAATTATTTCTATGAGGTGAATAGTCACCCAAATTACATGAATGAGTAACAAATGAGAAGTAAATAATGTGTACCTTTGGTACATGACATGTAATCTATGATCTAATCCATGGATATGAAATTTTTCACACTGTGGGTAGACTAGGGATCCATCCATTCACTGCTGCATGACCATGTCCCCTTCAAATGGGGTGTCTGGATATGTATTCAAATAGAGGAAAAAAATCTAGCAACACTAAATATACATTAACTATATGGTCTATAGTCACAAAACACCATCTCCCCTAAACAAGAATAACAGAGGGTGTGTGTTTTTGAAACCACGTGTTGTGTGGTTGTGTTATCTGAATGAAAACCCCCAATGATCCTAATAAAAGACGAGTTTTCCCCAAAATAAGAATATATAAACCCTTTAAGGCCCCCCATAATCCCAATAAATACATAAAATAAAAAAATAAATTCTATATGGATTGAGTAAAAAATAATAAAACCAGACTACCTCGAGTGTAATCTCCTAAATCATTGATCGAATCTATATTCAAGAGAAAAAATGAATTGATTCGACTCCTCTCAAGTGTTGTGGTGGGGAATCCTTTATCAACTCCATCGCCTCACACCCTATCACTCTTCTCCCTCATCCAAAGCAAATATAAACCTCTATGGGATGAAATAAATAAGTAAAGGGAGGATAAGAGAAAAGAAAAAGGAAAAAGGAAAAAAGGAAAAGTAGAAAAATAGAAAAGAAAAAGGAAATGGAGTATGGGAATGAATCCATCACTCACAATGAGTTTACTACTCATATTGGAAAAACACCCAATTCAGGACCCAAAATTTGATATATAAATTTCAGTCGGACACTGTGTATAAAACATATAACTATCTAAGTCTACGTGAATAAATAATATTTAATTAATTAAATATTAAATATTCCCCAAAAATTAGAATGTATTGGAATCCCAAAAAACTTTATCCTAGGGTAAAAATAATATTCATAGACCAATATAGTGGTGTAAAAAATATTAGAGAACATCCTATCGGAGAAAATGACTATTTAACCCCTCATGAGGATGTAAAACAAAATCGCTAAACTTTATGCTCATTTTACAACCGATAATGATGCGAGACATTAATATAGAACAAAATTCATGGTCATTGATACTATTTATTATCCTGAGAAGAAAATACACTATGGGAAAATCAGGGTATTATGAATTAATTAATTTTTCGATGGTTCACTACTTTAGATATTGTTTTTAATCCAGTATGAATATTTGGTAATTCTAATTATTTTTTATACATTGACTATAAATAACATAATTAATGAAAAAAATTAATTGGTTCACCTCCAAAATAGATGATATTATAAATATAATGTATGAATCAATTATCATATTACCAAAATTAGTTATCACTTATTAATAATGTTACATATAACACACTATCCCTTAATATTCAAGCATTTCAATACTTATATGATGTCACTACTTAAAATAATAGTACAACACCTTCATAAATAATACTTATATAGAATATAAATAAAAATAACATCATTTTTTTCTGAAATGACCTTTAATTATTATTTTTTATTGATTAATTAACATTTCAGTAATTATCTTTTCCAAAAAAATTATACAACATTAACCACTCTCTTCGTTAGGTTTTATAAAATTAAAAACATTTATTTTCTATCATAGAGATGTTACTCACATATTATATCCCAGGATCTTAAACTAAATAGTGATTTGTAATTATATGTATATCTTCCTTTAGTATCTTTAAAATTTTTATCTATATGTATCCTCCATTAGTTGTGGACAAACCCCATTAAAACCATATTTAAAATACATTCATTAGATACGACCAACACTTGTGTATTGATTATAAACAAAAGGAAGTGCATATTAATAAATACTAAATATTTAAAGTAATGATTGAAACTATGATAAAAAATGAATATATTTTCGTTTGTTTTGTCCCATGAAATTCAATCATCGATATATATTTTTATAAACATTAACTAATTTTTTTCAAAAAAAAAACATAATGGATTTACAAAAAAATAACGTAGAACATGAATTTATCTTCTTTATCTTGGGTGTTTTCTAGTTTGGACACTAAATTTGATTTATTACCATAATATAGTTTTCTTTCACCTATGTGATTCATATATTAATAACTAAATTAGATTACTCTAATATGATATACAACACAAATAAATCCTCCCCTTTCTCATTTTATATAGACACTCCATCATTTTATTTTTCTACTATATCCACTACCAATGAATGGATTAGTATGGAACCCTAATTCAGTGGGAATTTAATTTACTAATCATTTTTAAATGGCCATACATCATTAAATTTATTATTATTTCTTTTCAAATATATAAGAACATATAATATATGTTAACAAAAAATAAACTATGTTTAGTTATCAAAATAAATTACTAAAATAAATTTATTTTTCAATTTAATTATATATTATACATTAAAATCCATTAATTTACATGAATCCAAATTGGTGTTATTTATTGAATGTTATGTGATCTTGACTTATGCTTTGTGTTCCTACTATGGAATTTTCATAAAATTACCCAATTTAGTTTTCATATTCTATAGAAAACATAATTATATGTGCTCCAAGTTTTCTTCTAGTGAACATTTATTTTTTATAAATTATTATGTTATATTAAGAATATGTTGTATCATCATTTCCCAATAAACATAACCTAAAAAAACCCCAATTTTGGATAAACTATGTATAAATATTTTAACGTGATCTTATGATACTACCGTTTTGTCTTAAAAAAATTGAAATAAATTTATTTTAAATATTATTATATTACTAGGTATATTGAAATGTTAATTTCTTAAATCATATAATGAATGGTTATATAGAATTTTTTAGTACTATGTGATCTTACTATGATGTGAAAATGATCTTAAAGTGACTCTCATTAAAAATATATTAAAATTAATCTATTATCATTAAATTATAAACCAACTAGTAAATATGTGTAGATTAAACTGTATAGAAAATAGGGGATCTCCTTGATGATATTTTGTGTATAAAAATTAAAATGATATCTTATTATCTCATTGGTACACATTTTTTATGATTAAATTATTGTTGGAGAAGAATTGGTTATTGTGGAATGAATATTGTATTTAAAATTAGAAAGGAAATATATAAATAATGTATTTTATTTGATATAATTAAATTATTTATCGCCCACTATTTTAAGTTTAAAATATTAGTATTTCAGTTATAATTGAGTTGGAAGTCTTTGGGGGAAAACATTGAACATATTTGATGTAGTTTCAGGAACTACATGGTTTGTGGCATGTCTAGAAAAATCATACAACATGCCTTGGGAACTTTGGAAAATAAATATTGGAATCCTAAAAAAATCATGGTTTGGGTCTATAGGATAATGAATTTATAGGTACTAAATTATCCAAAACATGAATGTAACTATATATTTTATAAATATGGTTTTATTTTCCAGTGTATCTCTATAGTCATAGTTCATTAATAAAGTATATAATCATGATGTCTTTTAAAAAACAATAAAATTTATATTTTATTATAAATTGTTTGAAATATTTCTCATATATCTCCAAAAATATGGGGTGTGTATACTTGGAAATTGTGAGTAATTTATTATGAATTCTATCTATTTGGATATCACATTTTAGACCTTTTAGTGGTTTGATATTCATTTAAAAGTATGATAGTATATCTTTTATTACTCTTTATATCTTCTCACAAAGAATAACCCTAGTTACAATGGTTTTTATGAGGTTGAAATAAATAGTGGTGACAAATTGGGGGTTTTGTTTATAATAATGTATTAAGTATGGAGGTAGCATAAATCTATGGTGGGTGATATTTATTTCACTTAAGTTGAGTAATTGTGTTGGGTTTTTTGGTTTATGGTATTTTTGAGATAAATTTGGTTACTTTAGATGTTTTATTTTTTAAAAAATATTTTTATTTTTAAAAATTATTTATATTGGTTTTTGATTTATTGTTTTTTTGTGGTTGGATATCATGGAAATATAATTCTAAATTTTTTCATAAGTTTTGGTGTGTTCCATAAAAATAGAAATTTTATAAAAATACAGTTTCCTTTGTTTGAAAATATTGTTCATTTTGAAAAAAAAATATTCTTGATATGATCAGAGGAATAATTTAAAAGGGATTACGAATGAGAATATATTCCAAAGTGTGGGGGTGATTTAATTTACATAAAGGATTCAACATGAACGATACCTAAAGTAGCCTCATTAACACCGATCTAATTCATATCTGTGTGAAATGTTGCATCTTCGACAAAAACAGTTACTTATTTAAATCTTAAAAATCCTAGAAGTGTCTTAAAATCTCATCCTTCTAGAAAAACCACAACAACCCATTTATAACTCTTAAATATGTATATTTATTTTCACTTCATGCTCTAGTCCCGAGTAACCATATGCTAAGTCCAATATATATTGAATAAAAATAATAACAACGTCTGTACCATCATATATGTATCCATCCATTCATAGTGATCAATAAAATTCTTTATAAAATAAAATATTCCCATATTGTAGGTCCATCTTCAAGACATATCACATCATAATTGTTAATATTTATTATCAATTCCTTAATAATTTTTTATATTTTTGTTCATTTCATCATTTTATTTCATTCAAATAAATAAACCATAATATGTTATCTATATTTTGATAATGGACCATAATATTTTTGATCGATTTTAAGAAGTGTATATTCTAAAAATAGTTAGAGACACAACCCTAACCCTACAACATGACACTAAAGAATTTTTATTCTCATCAATTCCAAAAAAAAAACAATAACTAATGGACACTAAAAACAATGGTCACCCCTCAGGCATACATAAGAATAAGAAGGGGTATGTTGTTACAAAAAAGAGAATCATTTATAATAAAAAAAATTCTCCCATACTATCATATAGAGGATGATTCTAACATGATTGATATAATATTTCCCATTACTAAATACAATGATAGTCAACAGGAGAATGAGGCACTGAAGCATAAAATAAAAATGATTAATTCCTATCTCTATGATTTTATATAGAAAATACCACAAAAAATAATTAGAAACTACTTCTAATGGTATTATATGATGAGGATATCAAGAGTATAATGAATGTATTGAAAATTGATCATTGCTAAACATTTATAAACACCATAAAAAGGCTATTCAAGAGAAACAATAACTCCCAACTGATAATCTTAAGCGAGTAAACATTACATAAGAATCATTTTTATTTAATTTTTATAAAACTAAAATATTACAATCTATTTTAATTTTGATTCTTAAAAGTAATCAAAAATATTTTATAATGAGTAGGAGGATGAAGTAGTACCCATATTCAATGTAATGACTTACATCAGTTCATGTTTGTAGGTCAGAGAATAACTAGGTTTCATTGAGTGTTGAACTAAGGGAAGATTTTAATTTTTAACATGGGTTGAGAATTAACATATCTAGACACGTTTAAATTTTCAAAACACATGATTCCAAGGTGTTATATTTGTTAGTGGAGTACTAATGAATATTTTAAGGGTTTTAGAGGTCATATAGAAGTATAATGGATTAAAAGGGCCCCTATATACTTGGTTTAGTGGAACCAGGTTCCTAGTGAGGGTAAATATGGTGCACGATTACTACATAGGACTACTAGGTTCATAATGTAGGTGAACAAGGTACCTGGTGGTGCCTATAAATATTTTTTTAAACATGGGAAAATTATATTAAGAGGTTTTAATTTTTAATACCCTGTGAGGTGTCTTCATATTGATCCGATGAGACACATGGAAGGTGGTTACCATTCTCCTCCTTTCAATATACTTATTTATATTTTTTAGTAGAATATGAGGGTAAATCCATCATCCATTTTGGACATTTTCCTTCCCTGTATCCTCTTTAACACTACTCTCATGTGCTTCTCTAATTCTAGTGGATGTGAGTTATAGATTTGATGTAGATTCCACAAGATATTTTTTAAATAAGATTTATATGTGAGGGATTTGGTTATTCTTGGATATAGGATGTCATAGGAGGATGAATTTTCAAGGATTTTTGTAGTTTCACTTATGTTAATATTAAACAATTTTTATTTTTTTTATTTTTTATAGGATCTCTATGGGATATATCTAAAACTTATAGGTGGAGTGAATCAGTGTTAGTATTATCTTTAAAAAAAATTATAACTTTATCCCTTTTAATATTTTCACATATTTAGGGAATATATATATTTATATTTAAATATAACATTTGATTGTTTTTATAATTCCCTGAAATTCTAAAATAATATCATTGTATTTAATAGTATGTGTGACACGCAACACCAAGCATCTAAGAGAATACAATATTCAGAGAATTTAAAATACAATTACCATTATAAATAAATTAAAACTATCCAATAGCTTGAAATTCATGAAAACACTTAGTTATATTTCTTTATAGTCAAGAAAAACCTTTTTCAATAGCATACGTTACACACAAGTCCATGTTTTACCGAACAACACTATATTATTAAAATATTATTTTTTAATATAATTAGATATAACATATTCATTATATTAGAATTTTCGAATAGTATTAACTAACTTAGGAAAATCTATGGTTTAAAAAAATATAAAATTAATTCATTAGTTACAAATTAATTTTAAATGAATATAATAACTAATTGAATATAAAGGGAATGTTTTTATAGAAAACTATTTTATGCTCACAAAGCTCTTTTATCATAATAAAGTAAATTAATTACAATCAGTGAGTGATTTCAATGTAATATATATATATATATTATATTCAATGAAATATTTTTTACATTCATCCAATATATTCAATAGTCATAATATAATAACTGACCTAGTATTTCTCACAGAAAATCAAAATTTTTCTTAAGGAACTTTTATAGTATTTTCATGGTGAACCTATTTTAAATCCATTTTTTGTATTTTTTGTATTTTATATGTTATAATAAACCTAATATTTTAAATAAGAACATAATAATTATTTTTGGTGAAATTTTGGGTATTTTTCTATGATGTTTCATTCTGTGATGAATAGTGAAAAATACTGAATTTTAACTCAAAAACTACTTTCTCACCTAATTTATTAATAAGGATAAATTATTATTATTTTTAAGATAAATCGTTGAATTATATAAAATTTAATTAAATTTATGTCATTCTAATCATTTTCACTTTTAAATTAGAAATAAATACTTATCAGACTTTTCAACTTTTTCACTTTAGAAACACGTATTGTTGTTCCATCTATGGGATTAAATTTAAATTAATTTATTCCAATTATATAATTAGAATTTGGAAAAATGGATTCAATATTTCTAATGATATTAATTTATAAATTCAAATAAGTTCCAATAATTTTTTTCCAAAAATATTATTGAAAGTAATTAAAATTAATTACAATGATTAAGAGAAGAATATGCTTAATAAGAAACTAAAAAACAAACTAAAGTGCCAAAATTATATATAAAATTGTCCAAAACACATTGGATGTACATATTTATACCCTATAATACATTTTATATAATTTTATCCATTATTGGAGCCACATTACATGAGAAAAATGTGGGTGGAATCCCCTTTCCAAAAATTTAAGAGAGTGCCACTCCTCCACCACTATAAAAAGGATCTCACACCTCCCTCTTCCTCAAAAATTTGAAGCCACATAGGTCTAAATAATATCTACCCAAATATCTCCTAAAAATACATCCCATTAACCTATAATCCGCACATTGTGAAGAAATCCATTCAATGATGACCATTGGAACAAACCTAAAGAAATTAACCAAATAAGCGGTAACATAACTTGAAAGTCAGTCAGAGGCTAACCTCCGACCATTTATTAAAATAAAAGAAAAATTCGGTAAACAAGTACACAAGCCCAAAAACATCAATTAAAAACCATCAGAACCATACCCGTCGCCACACCCATGGTAGAAAGCTTCCTCCGCAGTGGCCAATTCCCATTCCGAGCTTTTATAATGCTTCAGTACTTTGACATATTTCCTCCTAAGATTCAACCGCTCCAAATAAATAAATTCATTGGGAGATTTCATACCCTTATTTATTCCTTCCCCGCCTCCCTTTGTTATAGATGGCCTAGTGGATATAAGATTTCGAAAAAGGGAATAATCTTTCCTCATCCACCTTCGTGGTGAGGCAATCATCACCTCCTAGTTCTCAGACACCTTCACCTCCCCCCTGGACAATGTTGTTATACGGAGGCCTCACCAATCCACCATTATTTTCTTTATCACTATAAAAAATATCCCCCCAATTTACAGGGAGAACCACCTTTTGATAAGTTGCTGACTGATTCTGCTGAAACTGAGCATTAGCATCAATTAATGCTAAGCATTGTGGATGTTCCACCAGTCCATGATCACACAACACCATCCTCATTTCTTCATTTGCAGCAACATCATCTTGAGGTCCATTCTACGCATTGGCACCATTATTTACTGGGTTAGTCACCTCCTCATACTCATGTTCCAAACCCTGAAAAATAGTTTCTTGTAGGAACTATAATCAGGACCCCTTCATCATCCTTATTTTGACCAATTTTCCCATCAGTACATCCTTCCAAAGCCCCCACAACAGGACCATCATGCACTGCAGGGCATGTATTCTCCACTGCCACAGGTTGTACCCCCTCGACCCTGCTACTAATATCCAACTCACCTCCAGCACTAGAGACACACTTATCATCATACTTCTTCCCACCATCCCCAACCTGCATATCACTCTTTAACCGATTAAAAACTTCCGAAACCATCAGATTTATGGAGACCTCATCAACCTTGACCAATGACGATGCACCCATATTAACCATATCAGATCCATTTCTAAGATCAGTTACACAAACCCTCCTCTGTCCTTCACTAGGCCTCATCTTCGGAACATAGTTCCTCTTCTTGAAACCTTCAGCATGACACTCAGATTAAAAATGCCCCAATCGACAGCAGTTTGAATAGTAGTTGACCCATGACTCAAACACAACTTATTGTTTCTATCTAAACTCTATACCTACTGCAATCCAAAACCACTCCACCAGAGGCTTTGACACATATACCTCAACAAAGATGCGAGGATTGATCGGGTTTCTCACAGTTTAAGTGAAAATGTCAGAACAAAGAAAAAGACCCACCATATTTCCAATCATACGAATAATTGATGGATTTTGAAAAGTAAGAGGAACTTGAGGGAGGCTTACCCATATCACGCTGGAGGTTGGATCACGATTCATACAAAGATCAAACGACCATCTAATAAGGGAGAATTTGAAACCGTTGCATCACCGAGGGGCACTGGACCAGACCCGAATTAGATCAGATTCCGAAGAAAAATGAATCATGAAGTTTCGTCTATCCATAAGACCAACAACCACACGATCTTTTAAATCCCATTTACTGAAGATGAATCGATCAAAGTCATCAACTGAGGGCCTTTGAAGATTGAAATGTGTGACCAACATTAGATCTATATAAATTGAAGCTTCCAAGAACTCTGACATTGTAATCGGAAACTGTGGACCACCAAGATGAAAATCGAGAACCTTCGGACTTAAGGAGATCATTAGGAAATTTGAGAGAAAATTAGGGTTAGAAAAGGGGATAAACGGTTTTTGTGAGCTTAAAGGCGGCCAGACCAATTCCTCCTCCCCCCTATCGCCTCCAGAAAAGGGGGAAAGCCATATTCAATCATCCTAGGGATCCATCATCACTATGAGCTCACCCCTCATCATTTTCATCACCCCAAATAAGAGGTAGCATACTTCCTTAAGTTGTTTTGTTTTATTTCTTTTTATCATACTAATTTTTTTTATTACATGATTATATATAAAAAATTTATCCTAAAAATATTGATATTTTTCTATGTTAATTTTTATACCTAAACATTCACATACTTTTATCGAATGGGTAATGAAGTTGTTGTTCTCATGTATGAAGAATTACATCCCCACAAAGCAAAGTTGTTAGTTTTTACTTTACCATAAACAATGGGTGGAAATTATGATGGATGCAATGTTTTCATACGATATTTATGATATTTATAGTGTATTTATTCATCTATAATATTTAAATATAACATACCATTATGCATCCCAATTTTTGGAAATATGATAACATCATTTGTCAAAGTGTGGACTACCGCCTACCCAAAGCGATGTGATTCTTTTACATGATACATGTAATGTATAAAAGATTTTTTAAATGAAAATATGTGAAATAAATTAAATATATATGATATTATTGAAATTATTAATTTAAAATAAATATCATATATCATTTTGTTTTATACCCTTTTTACACTGTAAAAGGTGATAATGTCGGTCGTAGATGTATGGACTACTGCCTCCTCGATACGCTGTGATTCCTTTTACATCACAAGAATTACATATATAGGTATATATGATTAAATAACATGGTATTAATGATATAAGGATAAATCTTAAGATATATAATGTTACCTACCTTCATTCCATAACGATCATTGAGAAATGGGAACGTTACCCATGAGTACGTATGCCCTACCGTATATGATTATAACATTGGTTTCTTTTTAATAACCAAATTTATGGATTGGTTTTAAAAGTAAAATTATGTGTAAATATTATAATTGGTGAATATTTATTATTTTGTATATTTTTGTATTATATTATCTTTGACCAAAGTCTACATACTAAATTAATTTTAGACACATTATCCGAATTTGATAAAAACACCCGATGTAAACACAATTGTTCAAGTAGATGTATAAAAAATTGAAATATGTGCAAAAAAGGTATTGATAAAAAATAAAAAAATTTATAATTAATTAAATAATTAAAATTAATTTATTTTTCAGGAATATAAAGACACACCGAACAAGTCAGAATCAATGTAAGGGATTTTCATCTCACTATTCACATATGTGAGATAAATGTCAAATTAAGCCCTTACATATTTTAGGTTGTGTATCTAAAGAACATTTTGATATATTATATCCTTAATAATTTTATATTTATGGTATTTAAAACATTCATTTAATGTTACTTCTACAAAAGTCTTATGATTTAAAATGTTTCAAAGTTTTATAGGACACTTTGGAATGTTTAAATATTATTTCTCTAAAAAATACTTTCAATGATATTTAAAAATTATTTAAATTTTAATAATTATATGGTCATTATTAAATAAACCATTTCATTCTCATTTTTTATGGTTATTAATTTACTTTTCAATTATTATTACAATTTTTTTACTCTTTGAAAATCAAAATGTTTTTGAAAATGATTTTAAGAAAACTCAGCTCTATTTCTCTCTTTAGTCGGAGAACCTATTTTCTTCTAAAAACACAGTTTTCTAAAAAAAATTCTATTTTTTTTCTAAAAATGTTTTCCCAAAATTATTTATTTAAGGAATATTTACCATTTTTTATTTTACCAAATTTTTCAAAGGAATCTTACTGTCTTATTCCAAACAAAGAATTTTTCTAACATTTTTACGAGGAAAATAAAATGTTCTTTTTTACCATGTACAACATGTATGGATTTACCCACCATTATTTCATTGAATCATCCTTTGAATTTTTAAAAGGTTTCATTTTGAAGAAATTTTTTTAAAAAGTGATTTTCAGAAAAATGGTTTTCCAAAAGGTTTTTTAAATCAAAAATATATTTTCCTAAACAATTTGTATTAAAGATATTTTATTGTAAATATATTCATAAAAAAAAATAACATATTATTTATACTCAACATGGGATATGTTTTATTGATACAATCCTTACTATTCCTCTATAGAGTCTATGATTTATTTGGAAAATGAGAGTATTCACATTCATTTACTTGATTCATTTTAATCCCCTTGAAATATTCAATTTCCTATGATTATTTAAAACTGAATTCCCCCAATGTATCCATATCAATTTTCATCGATACGATTATTGCCTGAATCATATTCCAATTTTAATATAGTATTCACTTTTAAAGTTATTTGATTATTTGGGGGAATATTGATAAATCTGTATCTTCTATTCAATATAGATATTTTATAATCATATTATTTATTTCGATTATTCGATATGAGGATTTATTTCTACAGGTACAAAACAGATTGTATACCATTTAAGGACAGCCCTAAAGGTGGGGACCAATTATATATATTCTATTGATGTATCAATAGTCTCATAGGATGAATTATTCAGAATCTACCCCTTCATGTTTATTTCAAGAAGATGATACTTATATGATATAGGTTTGGGACTGGTTAATATAATCCCCTCGATGCATCGATAGTCTCATGAGACGATTCATTGGGCTAAATCTGTGTATTTTAAACTATCTTGAGAATAGATCTTTATGATAAGGGTACCATGTTTCTAGGAAACATGGAATCCCATAATTAAGAATTTACCTTATTTAGTATCAGTGATTATTCATCCATGAGATCCTATGTCGGTATATCTATGGATACATTTAATTTTCAATTCATGTATTAAATGGAATTTGTTTCAGTTTCCCCCTTTTAAATATTTATTTTTCTTTATCTATCTATTTTAATATTATGTGGTTCTATTTAATTACCTTTCTATTTGATTATTATCATCCATTAATTATATATTCAACTATACTACACCCTTACTGGGCATTTGTGCTAACCCTTATTATGATTCATGTCCACTACCACAAAACTGGGCAAGGCCAGCGCCACCTCTTTATCAGCACTAACGAAAAAGTTCTGATAAAGGGAGGTCCTTTTATCAGCGCTAAAAAAAGCGCTGATAAAAGTACCCCTTTATCAGCCCTTTTTTTAGCGTTGATAAAGGCCCGCCCTTTATCAGCGCTTTTTTTAGTAGCACTGATAAAAGGGGGGGGGGGGCGTTATCAGCGTTTTTTAAAAGGACTGATAAAGGGTTCGACTTCAAAAAAAATAATTAAAATAATTATATTAATATATAAATATATTAATATAGTTATATTGATATAAATATAATATATAATTTTTAAATATATTTTAGATAAGTATAAATATACATTTACACTTATTATAATTAATATATAAGATATTTAGTGAAAATGGATTTAAAAAAAATTAAAAAATTATTTTTAAATAATAATTTTCTAATTATTATGGAGTAATAGTAATTTAATAACAATTTTAAGACTAAAAAAATAAAAAAAATTTAAAAAAGATCCAAAATATGTTGAAAACGCAACTCAAACTTCAAACGACCATAACTTTTGATCCGGGTATCCGTTTGAGCTCTACCACATATCAAATTGAAGCCTCCGACGATCTCTACATCACTATAATATGGGAAAACCCCGATCAAGGGTTTTTCGAGGCCAAAAGAGGCCCAGAAGGCCTCCATAACTGAGTTTTTAGTCGGGGTACCCAGCTTTTTTTAACATTTAATGGATTTTCAGCCTCATTTAAGGGCGTATTATTGGTTTTTTTTGGTGGGGACTGAATTTATTCCAAGGTATTACATTCATATTGATACTATATATTTAAAATTTTATCGTTTTTTATAATGCACTGCTATTTATAATCAAATATATAACTATATGTACATATTTTTTATATATTCACACCTAACAATTAATTTTTTTTAAATAAATAATTAAACATATTTACATATAAAATATATTAGCTTTATATAAATAATAACTAATATCCATTTTATTTAAAATAAAAATATATGAATATTTATATAACTACTATATATTAATATAACTATATATATATTAATATAACTACATATATATATTAATATAACTATATATATATATTAATATAACTATAAATATATATATTAATATAACTATAAATATATATATTAATATAACTATATATATATTAATATAACTATATATATTAATATAAATATATATTACTATACAAATAAATATAACTATATATATATATATATATATATAAATAGATATATCATGAATAAGAGAAAAAATCAATATAGGGGAGTGGCAAAGGCTTTAGGTGCGTAGGGGGGAGGTCTCGAGATCAAATCCGAGTGGAGGCAGGGGCGCGTGCGCAAGGGTGATTTAGAGGGATAGCGCTGATAAAGGGTGTAGGTGGTGCGGGCGGGCGCTGGAGGTGCGGGAAAGCGCTGATAAAGGGGCGCTCAAGCGCTGTAACCCCCCCGAGATTGGCAGTATTTTTTTTAAATTTTTATCAGCGCTAAAAAAAAGTACTGATAAAAGGGGTCTTTTATCAGCGCTAAAAAGAAAGATCTGATAAAAGACCCTTTTATTAGCGCTTCATTTTAGCACTGATAAAAGTCCCCTTTTATCAGCGCTTTTTTTAGCGGTGATAAAAGGGGTCTTTATCAGTGCTTTTTGGAGCGATGATAAAGGGGAACCCCCTTTATCTTCACCGACATTAATTATAAGGCCCCAGCCTTAAACCTTACATAATATTGAGTTATTACAAGATTACACATTGATAATCTTTTCGGGTTTAGAGTTTTAGATAATTAGATCATAAAACTTGCATTACATTCCACATATAAACAAAGTGGTTACATAAAGATAGTATTATTCATTCCCATCAATGGAAACATATTTAAAATAAACATGGATTCTTTCTTGACACTTCCTTGACACTATCATCATATCATGTACCTTTCCCTTGACCTGTGAAAAACATTTCAAAAAAACTTGGGATGAGAATAAAAAGCTCAGTAAGGGATATAAAAATATGGAAAGGAAACATGGGTATATATATACATAAGGATGAGATCATACTTTACCCATAAAACATAAGCACTTTAACATACCTCATCAAATCATGAATAAATCATAGAAATCATAAGACATAAAGGTAACTTGAGGCATTCATAACATTCTTACGTAGGGAGTAACCCTCTTGGTTACGTTTGGAATAACCATCACAGTATATTACCTAAATCTCTTTGAGAAACCTTAACGTTTCACTCCTTTGCATTACCCAATACATTGGAGAGCTATATCGGGCTCACCCGTCCTTAGTTTATCACGGAACCACCCGTCTTCAAAATAATGCCCAAGAACCTCAACATAATTGTATCACATAAAACATGCATAAAGGAAACATAACATTTTCACATTTCAATCACAAGATATCAATACAACACATTGATATAAAATCATTATGAAAACCATTTTCAATAAAAAAATAAAAGAAAAGTAAACCATGGTATTTATTTTTCTTTTAAAAGAAGGTATGGCTTGTAGAGGAAGCCGAAACTCAAATAACGGTCACGACGGCGGAGAAGTCGTTGTCTCCACATACGTACGACAAAAACATTCCCTTTTGTCATTTTGTAAAATGCTTCGTATAAAAAAATGATTCTTTTTGGATAAAGGTAAAAGTCAAAGGGGTTTATACACTGTATAAAAGAAGGTTGTGTATAAAACAAAATACGCCTCAATGAAAGGAGATTGAGACGAAGTCCCATACCTCGTATCCGACTTGACCCGACCGTTCTTTAATCTCCTAAATAATAAACTTGAGTTAATCTCTACTTGCTCAAGAACCTTTTTCAAGTTCATTATTCCTTTTATACCATGTTATGAACATCATGTAATCATTTAAGTTAATAATGTTCATTTTGTCCGTATTTGGTTCTTAAGTCAAAAATAGACTTCTTACACTTACATGTTGTTAATTTGGTCAAAGGTTCATTATATCCAGAATGATATTAATGATTTGGATAACATATATATCATATATATTCAGCATATACATGTATTTATAATATTACATCACATTTAGAGGTAAGAAATGAAATGCACCGTTCATGGAGACGGTAAGCCGTACGTACGCATGAACGCTAATTCCATTTCTATTTCGTATTTCTGGAATGGAATCATAATGATATAAGAGTATATTATAATTCCAGTATAATAACATATATAATATCATTAACTTTATCCTTTACACATCCCACAGATGGTATTAACGAATCAAATCACTTTCAGGGGCGGTAGTCCACACTTCCTAAAATGAAGATATCGTGTTTACCCATAATGGAAACAATAATGGTATGCCATAAATGAAAAATATAGAAGCTTAAGGAAAGAATAAAAATATTATATATCAAATATAAAAATAGTGACATCATAATGGCCACCTTTGAAGGTGTTAAATGAGTATTGAACAATCATCGTTTCGGGAGGCAAAATTTCTCCATCCACAGAAACCGTATGTTCTTTAACCATTTGATGTAGTTGTGTGTGAGAGTGTAGCTCAAATAAATCTTATAACAAAATCCTAGTATATTGAATATACTGGTGTTGTTACAAAAGAAGTAAATAAAAAGAGTTTAGGGGGTTGGAGAAGCAAAATAAAACAAATGAACATGAGAGAATGAATTACCTTTAAAAGTGTAACTCCTTTTGATTTGAGCCTAAAGGCTTCCTTTGAAAGGATTATTCCCAAAGGGAATCCTCTAGGATGAGTAGAGGGATGTGGAGAGAGTAAATGGGCAGGGGTTGGCCGAGCCAAAGGCTTGAGGAGTGTGTGAAATGAGGTAGAGGTGGGGGCCTTTTATAAGAGGAGAGAAGGGGCACTTTTGGAAATCATGAAACTATTATTTTATTTTCAAAAGTGTTTCGAATTTATAAGGTCCCACATTGATATATTTCGAAGATAAGATGATAAGGCTTCGAAATATTACCATACAATAGTTTTTGGACAAGTGTAGGTCTTAGATTTTATATTATCGTTTCATTTTATTTAAACTGTTCATTAATGAGGTCATCGTTGCATCATCATGATGTCATAAGTAATTTAATTTATTTAATGTATAAAAATTATAAAAAAAATACTATGATTTAGGAAATATTTTTGTATTTCTAATGAATATTTATATACAAAAATATAATTAGTATAACCCCTTCTAAAAATTGTTTTAGTAAAACAATTTATGTTAGTGTCATTTTCACCTTTATTTAAAAAAAGGCATTAAAGTCATTATCTCACCCAAGTGGCTCCATGGGGTCCCCTAAATCGACCCATGGGTTTTCTTGGTCGGCCATGACACAACCAATAGGGTTAGGACATGTGTCAAGCTCATCTCATTTTATTAAAGCATTATTTTTACCTTAAACTACACTAATTACCTCTAATCGCGATTAATGAAAAAAAGTTACTATTCACCAAAAAATTATTTTCATCCCATTGAACCACATTTTACATACTAATGACAACCATGTATGTCGTATTTTAAAAATTCAATACACATTAGTGGTAAACTTTCATTTAACTGAAAAATCAGTTTGCTTGATTACCACTTAGTGGTTTCACTATTCATCAAAAATTGAAGTTTTTCAGAAAATTACCAAAAATTCACCCTAAGATATATTTGATATTCCAAATTCAAAAAATGAAGTCTATTTTAAAAAATTCAAAACATATAAGTCACATTAATTAATTTAATAATTAATTCCCGCTGTTAGAGCAAATAGCGTTTTTTTATAAAACAATAAGTATCAAAAGATTGACACCAGTTTAAGTCTAATTTCAAAGTGAAATTGATTCCAATGACCACCATTGGATTAAATGGTAAAAATATATTCAGATTACACATTAAGAACAATTCAAAAGATAATCTAATCATTTAAATAAATTAGATTAAGAAGCAATTTTGATGTAAAATGCAGTATTTTTCACTATTCATTAAAAAATGAACATTGTCAGAAAAATACCAAAAATTCACACAAAGTAAATTTTGATATCCCAATCAAAAAGAATAAGTTTATTTTGACAAACATAGATTATAAAATTGTCAAAAGATAGATTCAAAAATGGTTTGCCCTCAAAAGGCAGTAAAACAATCTTTTAAAAATATTAGTGTATTCCATGCTTAAGATTGGATTTATTTTCATTTTAAGCCTCTAAAACACTATCTAGTTCATTAATAGATATATATAAAAATATCTATTATTCATTACTTACTTGGGATGTTACATCCTTCCCCCCTTTAGAAAATTGCGTCCCTGCAATTTATTTACTTATCGAATAAATGGGGGTACTTATCCCTCATTGAATTTTCAGATTCCCATGTCCCCTCTTCCATCATGTGGTTTTTCCACAAAAACTTTACCTGCTTAATCACCTTATTCCGTAACACTTGCTCCCTGTGGTCAAGAATCTGGATCGGTTGTTCCTCATAAGATAGGTTCTCTTCCAACTGAACTACCTCTGGACTCAAAACATGAGATGGATCTGGCATATACTTTCTCAACATCGAAACGTGAAAAACATTGTGTACCTGAGATAAACTCGGAGGTAAAGCCACTCGGTAAGCAACTGATCCAACTCTCTCCAGAATTTTATATGGTCCAATAAACCTTAGACTCAGCTTTCCTTTCCTACCAAATCTCATCACAATTTTCTAAGGAGAAACCTTGAGAAAAACATGATCACCTACCTCGAAAGATAGATCCTTCCTCCAGTTATCCGCATAACTCTTCTGCCTGCTCTGAGCTGTTCTCATGTACTTCTGAATCAGCTAAACTTTTTCTACCATCTCTTCTACCAATTATGGTCCCATCAACTTCCTTTCACCCACTTCATCCCATAAAGATGGAGTTCGACACTGCTTCCCATATAATGCCTGAAATGGTGCCATCTGTATACTGGAATGAAAACTGTTATTATATGAAAATTCAACCAAAGAAAGATGTTGGTCCCAACTTCCCTGATAATCCATAGAACAAGCTCGTAGCATATCCTCCAATGTCTGAATTGTTCGTTATGACTACCCATTTTATTGAGGATGAAAAGCTGTACTAAAATTTAATTCAGTACCCAACGACTTCTGAAGGCCTTTCCAAAAGTTAGAAGTGAACCTGGGATCACGATCAGATACAATGGAGAGAGGAACTCCATGTAACCTGACTATCTCTTTAAGATAAAAACGGGAAAGTTGATCTAGGGAAAAAGTATCTCGTATAGCAAGGAAATGAGCAGATTTAGTCAAGCGATCAACAATAACCCAGATTGCATTATTACCTCGAGATGTATTCGGTAATCCCACAACAAAGTCCATGGATATATTCTCCCATTTCCACTCTGGCACTGGTAAAGGCTGAAGCATCCCTTTCGGTAACTGCCGCTCTGCTTTAACCTGTTGACATGTCAAACACTTCACAGTAAAATCAGCAATATCTCTTTTCATTCCATCCCACCAGAAATACTCCCGCAGATTTCTGTACATCTTAGTACTGCCAGGATGAACTGAAAATGGATAACTATGAGCTTCACATAACAACTCTCTCTTCAACTGTGAATCACAAGGCACACACAATCTCTTCACAAATCTCAAAACGCAATCATTATCAATGTTGAATTCAGGCAACTTACCTTTCTGAACCAGCTCTACCTTTTTCTACAACTCACTATCTTGCTTATGTGCTTGCTTGATTCTATCTGATAGAGATGATCTCACTGATACCTGAAACAAAACAGAAGAACATCCTGAACCCACAACTTCTATGCCAAATTTCATCAAATCCTTAACCAAAGGATCACGTTCCAAACACAACATTGCTAATGAAGCATTACTTTTTCGACTCAAAGCATCAACCACTTTATTTGCTTTTCCCGGATGGTAATGAATTGTACAATCATAATCCTTGATTAATTCTAGACATCTCCTTTGTCTCATGTTCAATTCTTTCTGAGTGAATATATACTTTAAACTTTTGTGATCGGTATATATTTCACACTTTACTCCATACAAATGATGCCTCCAAAATTTTAAAGCAAAAACAACAGCAGCTAATTCCAAATCATGTGTAGGGTAATTTACCTCATGAGTTTTCAACTGTCACGAAGCATAAGAAATTAACTGATCATTCTACATTAGGATGCAAACAAGTCCTTTCAATGAAGCATCACTGTAGATAACAAACTCACCATTCCTGGAAGGTAGTGCCAAAATTGGAGCATTCACCAATCTTCTTTTCAATTCCTGAAAACAATCATCACAAACATATCCAAGAACTCATGGAAAATTCTATTCATTAAGTCCATGAATACAGCAGGTGAATTGGTTAGCCCAAAAGGCATTACTACAAATTCATAATGGCCATATCTTGTACGGAACGCGGTCTTCGGAACGTTTGCTTCCTTTGCCTTCAACTGATGGTACCCCGATCTCAAGTCAATATTTGAAAAATACTGAGCTCCCTGGAGCTGATACAACTTCATTTGATGGCCCGACATCTGCTGAAGTAGTTGCAAAGGATTTCACCACCCCTTTCTGCTTGTAGTCTAACTGCTTCCCATCACTCAAGCTCTTTTTCGGACACTCATTTGCATAGTGACCCATCTCATTGCACTTAAAACATTTCACTAACTGTAAATCTAATTTGGTCTTACCTTCACCTTGATCCTTTTCAGTGCAATCACGAGCCTTATGTCCCATCTTACCACATCGGTAGCACTTTCCAGAATTCAGAAGACATTCCCCAGCATGCCTTTTGCCACATTTATCACAAACTGGAAACTTAGTTTTCTTACCATTAGACTTTTTTGAAGAGTTCTTACCTTTCTCCTGCCACCTTGGTCTCTTCTTCTACTGGATGTTATAGAACACTTGGTCATCGGAAAACTCCATTTCCACCTTCTCAGCACATCGAACAAGCTTTTCATAACTTTTAAACTCATGAGAAGCTAATGCCCTTCGATATTTTGGCTTTAATCCTGAGTAAAAACGATTGATTTTACTATCAAGGTCTCGGATAAAATTTGGAGCATACCTTGCCAATCGAGTGAACCTTTCTTCATAGGCAGCCACTGAGTCTTCCTCTTGCATCAATTCCAAGAATTTCTTTTCCATCCTAAGTCGAATAGCCTTAGGAAAATACTTCTCAGGAAACATACCTTTGAATTCATCCCAGTCAAGAGAATCAATCTCATCGGCGTCCCTGATATTTTTAACCATAGACCACCACTGATCTGCCTCACCCTCCAAACGGTAAATAGCAAGACTAACCTTTTGATTGTCTGAACACCCCATGACATCGGAAATCTTCTCCAGTGATTTAATCCACCCTTCAGCTAGCACAGGGTCAGATGATCCTCTGAATGATGGGGGATGTTGCCTCATGAAATGTTCCACCACTGACATGTTCCTCTGCGGTTGATCTGGCTGATCTCGTGCATGGATACCACCGCCATTTATCGCTTGAGTCAACTGTACCATCACTACAACAAACTGTTCAGTTCCAATTCCAACCATCTCAGGATGCTGGTTCGGAAGGTTATTTCCTTCCGTATGCCTTCCTAGCACTGCTTCACTGTTTCCTCTGCGGAAAACCATTCTGAACAAACATGTCTTAGATGAAGCAACATGGTAATCTTCAAATGCTATATCACTTAAAAAAAATATTTTTGGATAATCATTTAATAGAATTCTAACTCCTAAAGTTATCTAAACCGACCTTTGATACCAACTATAAGGCCCCAGCCTTAAACCTTACATAATCTTGAGTTATTACAAGATTACACATTGAGGATCTTTTCGGGTTTAGAGTTTTAGAGAATTAGATCATAAAACTTGCATTACATTCCACACATAAACAAAGTGGTTACATAAAGATAGTATTATTCATTCCCATCAATGGAAACATATTTAAAACAAACATGGATTCTTTCTTGACACTTCCTTGACACTATCATCATATCATGTACCTTTCCCTTGACCTGTGAAAAACATTTCAAAAAAACTCGGGATGAGCATAAAAAGCTCAGTAAGGGATATAAAAATATGGAAAGGAAACATGGGTACATATATACATAAGGATGAGATCATACTTTACCCATAAAACATAAGAACTTTAACATACCTCATCAAATCATGAATAAATCATAGAAATCATAAGACATAAAGGTAACTTGAGGCATTCATAACATTCTTACGTAGGGAGTAACCCTCTTGGTTACGTTTGGAATACCCATCACAGTATATTCCCTAAATCTCTTCGGAGAAACCTTAACATTTCACTCCTTTGCGTTACCCAATGCATTGGAGAGCTATATCGGGCTCACCCGCCCTTAGTTTATCACAAAACCACCCGTCTTCATAATAATGCCCAAAAACCTCAACATAATCGTGTCACATAAAACATGCATAAAGGAAACATGACATTTCCACATTTCAATCACAAGATATCAATACAACACATTGATATAAAATCATTATGAAAACAATTTTCAATAAAAAAATAAAATAAAAGTAAAACATGGTATTTATTTTTTTTAAAAGAAGGTATGGCTTGTAGAGGAAGCCGAAACTCAAATAACGGTCACAACGGTGGAGAAGTCGTTGTCGCCGCATACGTACGACAAAAACATTCCCTTTTGTCGTTTTTTAAAACTCTTCGTATAAAAAATGATTCTTTTTTGATAAATGTAAAAGTCAAAGGGGTTTATACACCGTATAAAAGAAGGTTGTGTATAAAACAAAATATGCCTCAATGAAAGGAGATTGAGACGAAGTCCCATACCTCGTATCCGACTTGACCCGACCGTTCTTTAATCTCCTAAATAATAAACTTGAGTTAATCTCTACTTTCTTAAGAACCTTTTTCAAGTTCATTATTCCTTTTATACCATGTTATGAACATCATGTAATCATTTAAGTTAATAATGTTCATTTTGTCGGTATTTGGTTCTTAAGTCAAAAATAGACTTCTTACACTTACATGTTGTTAATTTGGTCAAAGGTTCGTTATATACAGAATGATATTAATGATTTGGATAACATATATATCATATATATTAAGCATATACATGTATTTATAATATTACATAACATTTAGAGGTAAGAAATGAAATGCACCGTTCATGGAGACGGTAAGCCGTACGTACGCATGAACGCTACTTCCATTTATATTTCGTATTTCTGGAATGGAATCATAATGATATAAGAGTATATTATAATTCTAGTATAATAACATATATAATATCATTAACTTTATCCTTTACACATCCCACATATGGTATTAACGAATCAAATCACTTTCAGGGGGCGGTAGTCCGCACTTCCTAAAATGAAGATATCGTGTTTACCCATAATGGAAACAATAATGGTATTCCATAAATGAAAAATACAGAATCTTAAGGAAAGAATAAACATATTATATATCATATATAAAAATAATGACATCATAATGGCCACCTTTGAAGGTGTTAAATGAGTATTGAACAATCATCGTTTCAGGAGGCAGAATTTCGCCATCCACGGAAACCGTATGTTCTTTAACCATTTGATGTAGTTGTGTGTGAGAGTGTAGCTCGAATAAATCTTATAACAATATCGTAGTATATTGAATATACTGGTTTTGTTACAAAAGAAGTAAATAAAAAGAGTTTAGGGGGTTGGAGAAGCAAAATAAAACAAATGAACATGAGAGAATGAATTACCTTTAAAAGTGTAACTCCTTTTGATTTGAGCCTAAAGGCTTCCTTTGAAAGCATTATGCCCAAAGGGAATCCTCTGGGATGAGTATAGGGATGTGGAGAGAGTAAATGAGAAAGGGTTGGCTGAGCCAAAGGCTTGAGGAGTGTGTGAAATGAGGTAGAGGTGGAGGCCTTTTATAAGAGGAGAGAAGGGGCACTTTTGGAAATCATGAAACTATTATTTTATTTTCAAAAGTGTTTCGAATTTCTAAGGTCCCAAATTGATATATTTCGAAGATAAGATGATAAGGCTTTTCAATATTCCCATCCAATAGTTTTTGGACAAGTGTAGGTCTTAGATTTTATATTATCGTTTCATTTTATTTAAACTGTTCATTAATGAGGTCATCGTTGCATCATCATGATGTCATAAGTAATTTAATTTATTTAATGTCTAAAAATTATAAAAAAAATTCTATGATGTAGGAAATCTTTTTATATTTCTAATGAATATTTATAGGCAAAAATATGATTAGTATAACCCCTTCTAAAAATTGTTTTATTAAAACAATTTATGTTAGTTTCATTTTCACCTTTATTTAAAAAAAGGCATTAAAGTCATTATCTCACCCAAGTTGCTCCATGGGGTCCCCTAAATCGACCCATGGGTTGTATTGGTCGCCCATGACACAAAAAATAGGGTTAGGATATGTTTCAAGCTCATATCATTGTATTAAAGCATTATTTTTACCTTAAACTACACTAATTACCTCTAATCGCGATTAATGAAAAAAAGTTACTATTCACCAAAAAATTATTTTCATCCCATTGAACCAAATTTTACATACTAATGACAACCATGTATGTCGGATTTTCAAAATTCAATACACATTAGTGGTAAACTTTCATTTAACTGAAAAACCAGTTTGCTTGATTACCACTTAATGGTTTCACTATTCATCAAAAAATGAAGTTTTTCAGAAAATTACCAAAAATTCACCCTAAGCTATATTTGATATTCCAAATTCAAAAATGAAGTCTATTTTAAAAAATTAAAAACATATAAGTCACATTAATTAATTTAATAATTAATTCCCGCTGTCAAAGCAAATAGCGTGTTTTTATAAAACAATAAGTATCAAAAGATTGACACCAGTTTAAGTCTAATTTCAAAGTGAAATTGATTCCAATGACCACCATTGGATTAAATTGTAAAAATATATTCAGATTAAACATTAAGAGAAATTCAAAAGATAATATAATCATTTAAATAAATTAGATTAAGAAGCAATTTTGATGTAAAATGCAGTATTTTTCACTATTCATTAAAAAATGAACATTGTCAGAAAAATACCAAAAATTCACACAAAGTAAATTTTGATGTACCAATCACAAAGAATAAGTTTATTTTGAAAAACATAGCTTATAAAATTGTCAAAAGATAGATTCAAAAATGGTTTTCCATCAAAAGGCAGTAAAACAATCTTTTAAAAATATTAGTGTATTCCATGCTTAAGATTGGATTTATTTTCATTTTAATCCTCTAAAACACTATCTAGTTCATTAATAGACATATATAAAAATATCTATTTTTCATTACTTACTTGGGATGTTACATTAATAGCACTTTTTCTAGCATTATTAAAGGTCATTTTTAGCGCTGATAAAATCCATATTTGTAGTAGTGGATCCCCAGTAACTCAGGAAGTAAATTAGGAAACTTATGTGAATATATTCTAGATGGAATAAAGTCATTATCCCAAAATTTATTTATAAAAAAAAGTATGTTGTAATAGGTGTATTTTTTTTCAGGTATGTATATTGTTTACCAAATAATACTAAATTCATTGGTCCTTTCGGACGTGATTTACTTGTATCTTATGCCAATGTAATTGATAGCATACACTGACTATGGAATTACTGGTGTTAGGTCGCTACATGAAATATTTTAATTATTATACGATTGATCACTCTAATAAATTATTCTTGATGTTCATTATAACTATTTTTTATTTAGAATGGAATTGAGTATATAAAAATGAAGATTATTTGGTGAGAGTTACACTGAAATTTTGAAGTATCATATCTTAGAGTAGTTAAATAACTTCTCCTATATTATAAAAAGACTCTAGAAATTTTAATTCATATCCTCAATTATTATATTCTAAATTTATAGGGGAAACCCCTATTTATATGATTATCACATTTCATTTCTATGATTATTCTCTGGATGATGGTCACTAGAATGTTACATTTCAAATATTATTATTATCCATCTATTTTAATTTGTTTTTAACATAGGAATAGATTGGATATTTCTATATATAATCCAAATCAATTTCCATGGAAGAGAAGTCATTTTTAATTTTCAAAACTAATATATAATCTAATATTAGTGAGATTATATGATTTAAAATCCAATATAAATCACATCAATTTTATTGGCCTAGATTCCCATTCAAAATGGGTTCTTATCTCATATGGTTGGGGAGAATCTCCACGTTGATGATATGACCATTTTGAAGGATTTATTTATGGATCTTTTGAATTATTTCCTAGTATTCCAAATAACCATGATTTGGATTTCTAAATAAAATTATTATATTTTCTAATATTTATTTCAAATACACAATATATAATTTACCTAATTGAGTTGAAAGAATTTAAGAATCCACTATTGGATAATATTAATAAAGGATTAATTTGGCCAAGTGCATCACCCTAGGGTGCACATGTTCATTTATAAGATTAAATATGGATTATTTTTAATCTAAATTTATTGGAAGGATCTTATAAATATAAAAATTAAGAATATGTATTTTTTTCCATTCATTGATGACGTTTTTTATAAAAGTTTTGGAGACCAATATTTTTCATAGAATAATCTTCATTCTGAATATCATTAATTGAGGGTCACGACTAAGGATAGACCAATCCAACATTCCATACATGGTATAGAGACTAAGAACACAATGTTATGTCATTTGGTATGACTAATTCCCCAACTATCTTTATGTATTTAATGAATATGTTCTATAAATATCACCATTTATATTTTATGTTAGTATGTATATACTATATTAAATCATATTCAATGAGAAATAATGTGCATACAATTCACTTTATAATGGAACTAAATTCTCTATTGAAATAATTGATGTATGAAAAAATTACCAAATATGATTTTTTCTTTGAAAAGATTCATTTTCTTCATATAATCTCATGTGATGGTATATCTATAGATACATCAATGTAGGAAGACATTTAATGTTGGACCAGACTAATCATGGTGATTGAGATCTATTGAATTCTTGGGTTTCAGGGATATTACAAACCCTTTTTGGGAAATTTATCATGTATTTCAAGTCTACTCACCATGTATACTCAAAAGGTAGAAATTTTCTATTAGATATATGAATGTGAGGTAAATTTTACTAATAAAAATATAATCTTAGTCAACACATCAGTGCATAAGATATCATTTGATAGAGAAGGGTTTAAGATCAGTAGTGATATATTGAAGAAGAGAATGGGTTGTGTCCTCATAATTAATGATGTGGTTATTTTTTATGCCTCTTGAAAATTGAAGGATCACAAGAAAAATTACCTAGTTCAATATTTTTAATTTTATATGGTATTTTGTGAGTTAAATATATGGAGGAACTATCATTATGGAGAAAGGTGGGATATGTATATATATATTTATCATAAAATTTTAATGCATATATAAACTCAGAAAGAGATAAAAGCATACAAGATAATATGTTTGTAGTTGATTATATATTATCACTAATTAATAAATTACCACCATGGTAAATAATATAAGGTGGAAGATTCTCTGAGTCAAAAGTATCAGGTCAGATTATTAATAATGATGATCAAAATATATTTATTATTTAAGGATTACTAATGGAATGATCTATAAATAATGTGGATTGGGAGAAATATTTTCTGGATAAAATGTGTTTTCAACCATAATTCCTTCTGAAATTTAAAGAGGCATCTAAGGGTGATGTTGATTTGTAAAAGAAGGTGATAAATGTTTTTGAGTTCCACCTTGAATGTTATTGAATCATACAGTTCAATAACCATGATTTTTTCTGATCCATTAAAATTTTAAGAAGGATATTTTTTATGACGATCATAGTCTATCATTATTTATTTATCCTAGAAGTATAAAGATGTATGGAAATATGAAATAGTATTTATTTTGGTGAAAAAATATAGATATTACAGAGTATGTTTATCCATGCTTGGTATATCAACAAGTTATTCATAAGAGATAGAGAGATATGTCTATGTGAATTTCATAGTTCTTACCCATATGATAATTGAAAAGGTAAAACGTCATATTTGATTTTTTATTAAGACTCTTCAAAATTTCTAAAATAAATAATTTTATTTTGGATTTTTTTGAAAAAAAATATAATGTTATAACACATTATTTATATTAAATAAGATTTCCCTTTTGATCATATTTTCAAAATATTCATTATGGAAGTGGTCAATTAGCATTTAGTTCTACATTATGTTGTTTTTGGTTAGTAAATAAGGGCTACCTCGATGTTTTGAAAAAAGAATTATAAAAATCAAGATTCATAGTTGTGTGCTAGTGATAGTAGTCATATTCAGAAATATGGTTTTTCAAAGAGAAATATTCAAACCCATGAGGACATTTTGAGGTTTAGTTCTTTAGATTTCAATTATTATTGAGATAAATTATATCTAATCTTCTCATTTTATATAATCAATATATTTTACTCAAGTATTCATATGGCTCTTTCTAAATCTCTCTATGAAAATAAGTTTAGAACCCCAACGTGCTTAGATAATTTAAAATAAAAAATCTATTGATACCTAATCTAAGTGAAAAAGTAGTAGGGAATGTCAAATAAATTCATCAACACATTAAGGAAACACACTTTTTAGAAAAACATTATATAGGGAGTCTTCAGTAAAATATTAAATTTGATGTTGGGGAGAAGGTATTCATATGAATTTCTCCATTGAATAAGGTTATGATATTTAGATAAATGGGAATTACCTTACCTAGGAATATTTTCCCCTTATATATTATCGATAACATATGAATGAAAACTTATGTATTGGTAATTTGAATAAAACTCTCCCCAGATCATGATTTGTTCTGTGTATCTCCCTTGAGGAATTACATACTTGATCCTTCACAAGTATTGAACATAGTGGTCATTCCTCCAGATAATTATCAATATTTATAATAATAAAATGTTTATATCATAGATAATAGAGAAAAGTTTCCATGTAACCATACTAATAACCTATTTAAAATTCATTAGAGGAAGTGTAAAGTTGAATTTGTTATATAGGAACATGAGGTTGTAATGAAACAAAGATATACTCAATTTTTTATCAGAGTATTGGAATATTAAGGGAAAATACATATTAAGGTGGTTATAATTATCATCCAAATATTTCAAAATATATTTCATTGAAAATAAGTAAAATTTCAACAACATCATGTGATAGACACATCCCCATGTCTAAAATAGTCCTAATATATTATACTGTTATATTCTATATAAGTACCCTAAAACTCATATCCTAAAGTCATTAGCTACATAATTATATTGGAACTATATATAAAAATTCACATCCAAAAGGATTGAATAGTTTAGTACTCATATAAAACTACATGCATATTTAAATATTACATTTCATTTTGAAACATTGTATTTTTTTGAGTATGTAGTTATTCACATTACCATATCCCTACATATCAAATATTATACAATTACTGGAATCCTTAAAAAATAAAAAATAAAAAATAGGAGACCTCTAATTTTCATTAAGGGCATGTGTGAAATTGAATTTGACATGAATAAATAAATATAAAAAATTTGTTCAGGTAAGTTATCTAAAAACACATACCATTTAAAAAATTATATCATCATGAAGAATAATATGTTAGGAATAAATGATAATAAAGTAATTAAATATAATTAATCACATTATATTCAAACATATCTATTGATATCATAAATAATGAAATTAATAAATGTACATAAAATAACAACTTTCATATTAATGAAATTCATAATGTCACACATAATTATCAAACCATCAAGTCCTCATTCTAATATATCATACATAATTGTGTATGGCCTCATCAAATACCCAAACTAGTTTGTCTCATGTGACCTACTGATGCATCAATGAGTATAGAAGACCCCACCCATCTCATACTATGTCCAATTAATTCTTCATATAAAGGGGTGAAACATAATCAATTTGAACTTTAATATTTAAACTATCATGTGAATTTTTCATAATTACCCAGATCAATAAACTTGATCATAAACCATCTAGTGTAATAATGTGAGTAGTATAAAAATATTACATCCCTATTCAAACTAATTGTAAAACATATAATAAAATATTATACATGGTCTCATAATATAATAACTTTATTAAATAAAATTATTGAATAAATGAAGATGAGAATGATGAAAATACATTAAAAATATAATCAGAAAATTCTTGAAAAAATACCATTTTCACATAGAAATAACTTATTTAAAAAATACATCAAATATAAATGAAAAAAAATTCAATTAAAAGAACCATGTAAACATATAAATAGTGATTTAAGGTAATTATTATTCAATATGGAAGGAAAATTATCTCATGTTGTATAAGTTTAAAAACATTCCTTCCATATTTTTGTTGGAAAAGTCACAAGGTACCTAGTTTGGAAAACACAACAACATTCCAATCATTAAATTTTGTAAAAATTTAAAATTGGTTAAAATTAAATTAAAAAACTATGAGAATATTTAAAATATTTATTAATTTTTTTTGATAAAATATGGATTTGTAAAATAATACTTTTTTCAACCGAAGAGATAAATAATATAAATTTTATATAAACGACATATTTTTAGTCTAATGAGTACATAAGTTGGGTAAAATGAATGGAAGGGTAAAATGAATGGAATTTTTTTAAAAAAATTAAACAATGGTTACGAATAATAAATATTTTTTAGTGGTACATAATAATATTTAATTCGATCCATGGAAACGTGAAACCAGTATTTAATGTGTACAGACAAAATGCTGTCTCTATGAACATTGTAATTGATTTTTTGATGTATAGATTTTATGGATGACTATATATATATAATAAGTATATATTATATTTATATCAAGACTAATATTCTAGATAATATTGAACTAGGATCAATTTTGAAGGGTAGGAACCATCAAACCAAAATTGTAAAGAAAAATGAATCAATTTACCCTTAGAAATTATGATTTCAAAAAGGAATTATAAATAAAATTATGTTGAAATGTTATAAGTGGAACATATATTATAATATCTATATTTACATGAATAATTTATATAACTATAAAATTTTTACAGTTACTATACAAGAATATATATCAAATTTGATAAAAGGAGAACTTGGGATAAGGGATTATCATCTCACTTTTATTTCTATGATTTGCAATCCATATTAACAACTAGTTTATTTTATGTGGTGTATATAATACCAATTAATTTATTTTATCCTTCATAAAATTAATGTTATGAGGGTATATATATCCATATTTTTTCACTTTTTCACGATTCTTTTATTTTACTGTTGCCATTGTCGTAAGGTATTTTTGTAACAATATCATTATTTACCCAGATTGTTTATAATTAAGTTTCTAGGAATGAAATTTTATAACCTATATCTCATGAGTCCCTTGATTTTTATTATTATATTATTATTTATATGTAATACAGGTTTTTATTTCCATTATTGTATCTTTATGTACTCAATAGACTAAAATGATATTATATTTAGAATCCAGAATTTATTTCTTTATTCAGTCAAAATTATTTTTCCTTCTGAATCCATGTTTTCAAAAAATATTTTAATAAATATTATTCATATTATTATATGATTATATAAGGTAATTTTTACAGAATATTTACATTTTAAAAATGATTTCAATTGATCCTTCTTGCATTTTTCAATTTTTTTTGTTTTTTGTAGAAACTTTTATAAGAAAAATTGTTTCAACATATATTGAATGAATGGAATTTTTAGTCTTCATGACTGATTTATACATTCATATTTACATTAAAATTTTATATGAATCAATTAAAAAATTCCATAATACTTGATATATTTTTAATTTTCAAATATATGAATTCAAAGTGAAATGGGTATTTTCCACATGAAATGTTAAAATTCTCATTTAATGTCATTATTTATATAGGATAACATACTTTTATTTACATATTATTTACTAGGAATATAGTATAATGATAACAACCACATTTATTCTTTAAATGTGTTATTGTTATTTTTTATTAACATATGATTTTTTTGAAACATGTTTCATTCCCACTGGTTAATCATATAATGAAAAAAACAAAATGAAACCCATTTTTCAAGGGGTTATGTTATGTGGACGTGATAAAATTCTTATAAAACCAATTTTAATTCCACAATTTATTCTATGATAAATTTTATAGGATCTTATGTCACAAATATGTAATATTTTCCATATGTGGCATGTGATACTGGAAATATATTTCCCTCCAATAAATTATGTAAAGATATATATATATATATATATATATTATAAAAAATGTAACGGAGTGGGGAGTAACACATCTTTAGTAAGGGAATATATCTAGTATAATAGGATTTAATGGGAACCATGAATATGAATATGATGGAAGGCAGAGTTAATCGAATTTTATATGATAGTTTTGGAAATGATCCTTAACTAAGTAAATGTTTTTCTATACCTATTTGTAAATAAAAAACACTTGTCTTATTCTAATTTTGTCCTCTCAGGCCCCATGTTATTTGATTACATTATGATTTGTGTCTTATGAAGTTTGATACATTATCATACAATTAATGATTATGATAAAAGATATGCTTCATATAGTTTTCAAATGTTAATCCCATGTTCAAGTTCCTTTATTCTCATGTTATTCTTTATTAATCATTAATATTCCCATTATTTTCTGTTATTGATCATATAAGGTAACACACTTTTATGTTTCCAATCCCAAGGGTATAAATAATGCGGTTTAGTATGATATTTAAAGTATTAGTTCAACATATAAATAATAAAGTGGGAGATGGAATAAATCTCTTATAAAAAGGTTTTTTGTATCCATGTTCACAATATAACTAGACTGTTTTGATTCTATTATGGATAAAGTTGTTTTTTGTTGAATATCTATCTACTAAGTTGTGATATTTATGTAAAAAATGTATGTGTTTATATACTCATCCCCAAACTGAAGAAAAATCTATATATTCTCTTCCCTCGTCTACATTCTCAAGAATGAGAGTGGAAGGAAAATTCATAAAACCTAGATGAATTGTTATAGTAATCCATATTTACATCAAAATATGATCTATTTTCCTCCCAACACCCAAAAATAAATCACCGTTGTATAGATATCAAAGGGGTGTGTGTGTATCACTGCTACATGGAATATATACATGAATCCTATAAGTGAAATGATGGAAAACAATAGTGGGTTTATGATTATCCATAACATCAAAGATGAAAGCTCCAAAGACAAAGATATTATTTGTTCCAATGAATTTAAATTAATATCAAAATTAATTTAAAATAACGTCTTTTTGGTTATACTTCATTTCATTATCAATGTTCATTGGGAAATTTTATTTTTCCATTATGTTCACGTGTTCTAGAATATATGAATACTCTCTGTAATCTAACATTCTCTATGTTGAGATGCACCTAGATAAGTGCTTATTCTGCAACCAAAACCATCATGTCCTATTAGAGAGATCATGTTTAAATTTATAATTATTTAATTTTTGATCTATAATAGAATCATTTGTGATGTTTTTCACTTCTAGTTTGTTCTTTTTTGTAATTTTTTTTCCATGCTTTAGATATATTAATATTCATTGCTTGAGTTTTATATTCTTAGAATGATCTCATGAATTAGATATATAATGATCTTAGATACCACCAAGAGGTGTCAAGGATTCTATCTAGTAGATTTTTGAATAATTTCTCTAAGTAAAATACACTTAGTAATGTTGTTGGATGGACTGCAAGTCAAGATGTTATTACCCCTGGTGCATTTATTATACACCGTGTTTTTACTATTCTAACATGGAATGTGGTTTTTAGACTAAATGATGTGGAATTAGAGTACATGACATGTAGTATATATATCATTGAAATGAATTCTTTCACCAACGACGTCTTAAAACACATGGTTTCTTCAACATGATACTAATATAACAGAAAATTAATGATTCTCATGACATGTATCCGGTGTGAAATTCTTGTGAATCATTAATACCTGAGTCAGAAAAACTATGTTTAGATTGACATGTTATATGGACATATGGTAGTTGGACAACATTTCATGCATCTAGTTTACATTCCATGTGGCTCACTAATTCTTGAATTTAATGTTCATAAAGAGTCAATCTGCATGTTATGTGGATATATGGATAACAGAACACATGATGAGTATCTTGTCAGTACACATAGTGTAAAATGACATAGATACATGCTAAAGACCTAGAAATTTATCTGTTAGTATAAATCATATATTATACCTTTAATTAAGGTAATTAAATTAAATTTAATAATTAATTGTAGTTTTAAAACAAAATTACAATGTTAGCACTAGATGTTTTGACAATTTAGTAATGGTTCTATGATCTAATTGATGCTAAATTAATTCAATATAATTATGTATATTTAGTGGTGTGGTCATTCATTTTACTTGGATGAATTAATGAAGGGTATATCATATAGAATTCATATTGTCATTACGATGAAGTAAATTAATTAACTAATTATTTTATTAATTGCATAAATAGACTATTTCTTATCAAACTAATAATAAATGGATTAAAGTGAACAATTAATAGTATATTTTTCAATATTTGTTTCATGTATATGATTTGTCATGATATCTGAATAGATCTATGTATTTTTTATATTAAATTCATATTTATTTTACATGTTTTCTATTATTTACTATTAAATTATCTAAAATGGAATTTGCATCATTACAAACCCCATTATTATGTAGAAATGTGATTCCTTGGTCATCTAATGAAATACCCATGAAAACACCATTGGATCCCCTAACATGTATGTGATTTATAAAATATATGTAATAAAAGGAGTTTCCCATGGAGCATAGAGGGGGTTCAAGATGGAACCAAGATGAAACACACTCGGGTGATACAATGGTGGAAATATGGAATCCTTTTACTCATGTTAAGTCTGAAAAAATAGTACTCCACTGGGGTCATAAGATTCTTTAGTCCATAATATAAATAAACCATTATATAATATATTGAAAATTTTATTTAATTATCTATTTTATTTCTATCATATAAATTACTTATTTTTTGGTTGTAAGAAAACATTGACATAAATTAATAGACTAATATGAACAAATTTAATTAAAAAAATTTAAATTTGTAAATGTGGAATAATAAAATAGTTGACCCTTTATGTAAAATCCATATAATATTTATAATAAATTAAATGAATAAAATAAGAAATACTTATTCATAAAAAATAAAATCCCTCAACATAATATTATGTTAGTCTCAACTTTACACTACTTGATTAAGAATAAAAATAATATAAAAAAGTGATTGACCAAACCAAATTGGTACACATACTTTTATTCTAGTGTTTATATGAATGTTTTCATTTGATTGAACTAATTTACATCTTGAAATGTATCCCATTCTAGATATGACCTTTATTTGTGTTATGAGTTGAGGAAATCTGATAAAAAGTTTTTGGATTTTGGAGTTAGCTCAATGGATAAAGTAGATGAAATTCAATAGTTGGAAAACACATTCCTACCAAAGTACATTAAAATAATTGACTAAGATAATTATTAGGTAATTAGAATGGTCATATGAATTCATTCCCCTTCAATTTCAATGTAACTAGACATTTTGAGTCCAATGTAGAGGGTTGTTGGGACATGAAAAAATAGTGGTAGAGTAAATAAAATTAAACTTATTACATCAATCATAATTTTAAATAATGTAATGTGTGAGTCATATATTTTAATTATATTTTAAAATATAGAGAAAACCCATAAACCCAATGGAATCATTCATTAATTTAGGGTATTCAATTACAAATAAAAATTATTAGATATTTTACAACTTTTTAACAAATAATTATTAAAAAAAATATTATGTATTTGAATTCATATTCTTATTATGCACCAATCATATAAGTAGAGGTAGAAATTATGCCTACGTGAGAAATTTAGAATATGAAACATATGTCCATTGTATTATATCATCATCTATATATAAATAGTTGATGATACATCATATGGACATGGTTAATTAAATAATAATATATCATTTATTTTTTCTTGAGTATGAGAAGGAAATAAATAAGATAAATAAGATTATAAATACTATAAATAAATGATAATTGAAGGAATGATATCCTTATACTGATCATGGTGTCAAGTTTCATGGTTATATTTATAAAAATTAACATAATTATGATTCAACATTGATTATAAAATATCTATTAATTTTATTTTATTATCCATGCTAAAATGATTATCTGTATTCAGCAATGCATATATTAATAAAATACAAAATTGACTTCAGAATCTTTTGAACATACTATACCATGATATAAGGCCATGTTTCTCCCCTATAAATGGTAAATTTTTTAAAAGACAAGATTGAATATCACATGGATAATATAAAGATAAAATATCATTTAAATAATCATTCATAGATAAAAACAAATAAACGGTAGAAGAATGAAAATATATCTATTTTATATTATATATAAAAAATAGACACTTAAAAAAGAAATTGAAATGAATTAAGGAAGAATATTTTTTTATCCACTATGGGTATATTCCTCTTGTTTATAATCAACACTTGTGTATTAAATACAATATTCTAATAATATACGCATATTTAAATATAGTAAATGAACATGAATATAAAGGATAAAGGGTGAAATCAAATGGAAAAGATACTTAGAGATTATTTTTTCAGTGAAAGGGAAGACACTAATTTACATTGACAAAATGTATTGGTTCAAATTTTAAATAATTCATACCAAAAAATATATATTAGTGTCTATCAGGATATAATGTGACATTATTTCATATTTGGAATAATTCTTATTTTGGTAATTCAAAACAAAACTAATGGTTCAATAACTCTTGAATCCAATATATCTACTGTAATGAATAGTGATGTTATAATATTTGAGTCTTACGTGAGTATGGAACAAAAATTATTTTTCAATTAAAAATAAATGAATTTGAAATTTTTATATCAATAAAATCTTTTTACTCTTAGTTTATCTATTATATAGGATATATAAACAAACTACTTATAATTTTTTGTTAAAGAAACTATTATAAACAATGGTACACGACTATGATTATATGAGTGGAACAAACATGTATCTTTGATCATTATAAAGCTAAAGGTATCTTCATGTACATAAAAATATTCATTTATATAATTTTATAAATTATCACTGATGTGAATTAGTGCACAAGGTAAATATTGAGGATTCATTGAGAAAGATTGTCAGTGAACATTTTATCAAAGTATTCATTTTCAAAACATATGGAGTATTGGTGTACCAAAAATCAACATTAATAATATAGATCAATATCAAGAATCAATTAATCATATAATCAATGGTGAGGCTTATATATATTTCAAATCTTCTATATCTTACTCATAAATTTGTTTTGAAAATAGGTTTGAAAAAATTAACCATATGAAAACTATATTAGAAAATGTATATCATAATAATTGGGATATGATAACAATTTATTAGGAAACTTCCAAAACTGTATGTTGAAAACTATTTATTGAAATATATATTTAGCTAAAAAAATAAAATACTATGGTTCATCTGAGTTAATAATCATATAAACATAGTAGATATTACTGTCTATTCAAGACTGACTGTATTTCCATAATGTAATTCTATTACATTAATGAATGCGGGGTAAAATTATCTTATATAGGTAAAGTATATGAATGCACATTAGTCTTAGTGGGAATGATAGACTCAAATAGCTCAGTAGGAGGACTAGTTCAAGAGACAGGTATTATGAAAGAGTCTATAACTAAAGTTTTATTTTATGTTTACTACATAAGATGATAAATATATAATTTTTTAGAAAATTTCTTCCAACAAAGTAAAAATATACTCTACATATAATTATTCAAAGACTCTTAATTTTTAATTTTTCTCGGAATTGATATTTAAGTTGGGTTTTAATGAGAAAATGGACATGAATGATAAAAAATGTACTAATAATGAATGGTTGATTAATGAATGGTATAGTATATTAAAAAATATGAAATAATCATCATGACTGAAGTCATTTTGAATTCAAATTATCAAATATTAGTTCTATGATAACCATATTAATTTTTTTAAGAGATGTGGTGATATAATTTGGAGGAATCACTAGAGAAGATACATATATTACATGATTAAAAATGATACCTTAAAGTATATATCAAGAGGTTAAAATCATAAAGGGTTAGTGGAATCAATAAATTATTTTGAGATATAATGAGTAAAGAAATTTATTTTTTTAAAAATATTGCATAATGCTTATATAATTTTCATTTTGAAACCTATGAGTGACATGTGTCTTAACATATTTAGTGGGAGAACTATATGTTTTCCTGATATATATTTTAATAACATGTTGAAAAAAATAAATTTTCATTCCATTTTTTTATGAATATTAAATGAAAAATTATCCATGTATGATATATAATAGGAACTTAATTCAAGTGAAAATAATCTAAAAAATAGTTTTATGGGTTTTCTAAATCAATTAATATTACAAATATTATTGAAGTATTGAGAGAATTAAAAATTAAAACATTCATGACCAAAATGGTTTTATCATATAATCCATCCATAAAAACATGAAAATGGAATATAGAGAGATTATATAAATTATAATAATTTAAAAATCTTATTCTAGATTAATTTATAACACATTACTTGATATTTATTAGCATTAGAAATTAGGATTCATAATGTATAGTTAGAGAAAACCAAATAGATCATACCTAACTATATCGACATTTAGTGAGAACTATCCAAAATAATATTAAAATTAAAACTCGATGAGTCCGCAGTGTTTTGATTAGAGAGAATATTACTGATCACTTGAATTGAACACATATACTCACTATTATAAATCTAATCTAATATCATAGAAAATTATAAGTAAAGATCAAATTAAAAAATATTACATCCACTGGTTTCAATATCTACAATATTCAAGTATTTTAAAGATCTTATTACAGTTTTTGGAGTGGATTTCTAATGTCATGCTTCAATTTTAAATTAAACCAAAATAAAGAGTTTCTTCATTGTTATAATAATCTATGACTATGAACTTAATCAATATTTCACGACCCAAACATGGGAACAAGTGGTCAAAAATCTATTTATCACTACATAAGTGATTTTTTATATGTAGTAATGTTTTGGTATATAGATTAAATATACAAACATATGGAATTAGAAACTATAGTCTCAAAAACAAGATAGGAACAAAAATTATAGAAATACATTGATGACTCATGTTTAAAATGTGAGAAATAATTATTCATTATAAATTTTCTCTTGTGAATGTGGGAGTATATTTTTGTTGTTTCCCTAGAACAATCTACATTGTAGTAATTCTTACATGTATATTCAATGATGTGAATATTAAAATTAATACACTATCAAATATTTATTATTTTTATGAATAAAATTAATGTGATAACTTCTTAGGGTAGATGTGGCATAAAATTAAGTCAATTTAGTTCCCTGGTATAATGAGAATATTGAGTCTCTATAAGGATGTATATTTAATATTATATATATGGTATGAAAACATTACATGATAGGGAATATTGTTTGTTTTATATCATGTGTGAGTACTCATAATATTAAGTGACTACTTGTTTGAATTTTTCACATTGTGGTCTCCAAGATGAGGCATTGATAGAAAAAGAATACTATTTAGAATTACACATATTTGTGTGACAGCTAATTTTCTTATATGCGGGTGTCTATAATAATACATATATTTGATGATTATAATTAATTCATAACATGTAAAGTCCTAGAAATTTAAAGGAAAATTTATTCTTAAATACTTTGGAATTTTATGAGTCTGTGGTTTCTAACAGCACCTGATTCCGAGGCCCGGTGTGCCCGAAATCAATTTTTGAAGTTTTGTTTGGGTACGTTCAGTAAACGTACGTGCATGTTTGTCTATATTTTGAACCGGTGCTCAGAATTGAAATCTAAGGACACCGATGAACTTGAATCATCGTTATTCGCTTAAGGGGACCTTTACCGCAATTGCGTTTTATGCGGGTTGAAAGTTAATTTTTGGGGCTTAATCTTAAATTAAATAAAATTGTGTGGTACACAATTTTATTTTGAGAGTTGGTTATTTACTCCCATGGGGAAGTTATTGGTGGGTCCCACACCCACATAACATCCCATGTGTGGATATTTGTGAGGTGGGTCCCACACGATCCTTAACTCTTCATATCCCCATAACTCCCCTTAAACCCCTTGTTTAATTCTTGAAAACTCCCCCTCACTTAATTGGATGGAGCCTCTCCACATTCCACCTCCCTCACTCCATTTAATTTTTGCCAACCCATTTTAATTAATTAATTAAAGAGTTTGAATTAATTTGAAATGGAATGGCAAGTTTGTTAAAATAGGGGAAAGCCTCATTTTAATAGTTGCTGGGAAAATATTGTGTGGGGAATCCTTGGAGAATTAAAAGAGAGCTTTAACCTTCCGTGAAGAATGACGTCTTCTTCAACGAAGAATGCCGGTTCCATGAAGAACGACGAGGCGCCTTCCTTTATCTTCTCCGCGACAAGTGAGGAGACACTGCTTCCTCCTCGGACGCACCCCGACGTCATCTACAAATCCTCTTTCCGCGACTCCGCTCTTGAAACTGAGGTAAGGGTTTGTTTCAATTTTATTTGAATAAAATTGTTCTTCATCCCTCGTTGAAATCATGTTTTACCTTTGGCCATTTGATACTGCCTAACGCGGAGGGCGCAGGACAAACGAAAACGGCCCGACGACCCTCTTATTGTTCTTAGATTCTTTGGAGGTGGTAAGAAGAGGTGGTGGCGACGAACGGAAGTAGCGGTCGTGCGCCGGCCGCGTGCGGAAGAACCACAGATCGCAACTGTGGGCTGATCGGCCGACGAAGACCCAGCCGGCTAAAGCCGTCCTGGCCGAAGGAGAACTGTGGTGCCACAAGGGGCGCCACACTGTGAAAGACCGCGTCCGGCGTTCTGCGGGCCGCTCGGCGGGTGAACCGGCCTGCAGGCGGCCGATCGGGTTGAGGAGAACTGCGGCGCCAGGAGGGCGCCGCGCTGGACGAACCGTGGCCCGCTCGAGTGGGCCGCTTGCACTGAGAAGGTTGTCCGGCTTCAGCCAGATGGTTTGGGAGGGTGGCTCCACTTGGCGCCGTCGGGTCAGGGAGCCAGGGGGCCTCCCCCCCCTCAGACCGCTCGGCCCCTTCGGGTCGAGCCACGGTCAGCCGGGCCGCGCTCTGTAGGGCCAGGCCGGGCCGCACCCCACCGGGCTGGGCCGCGCCCCCTCAGACTGGGTCGCGCCCTACAAGCCGGGCCGCGCCCTTTGGGTTGAGACTTGCATTTCTTTAGGTCGGGCGGACACCCCATGCCGGGTCGGACCCGCCGAACCATGTCAGACCGACCCGCCAGCCCACTTGGCCTGACGGGCCGGGCCCATTACTCTTAAATGCGAATATCTTCATGATCGTGCATCCGATCGATGCACCGTCTACAGCACTGGGACCCTTATGTTGAGAAAATCCTTTTTCCAATACTCTTAGTGAGTTTTGGACAACTTTGGAAAATGGCTGGGTTTGGAATGAGCGTATTTCCAACCGGGCCCCTGGATCAAAAATGCTAATAACTCCCAGACTGAGTGTCCGATTGACGCACCGTTTGTCACGTTGGGTTCCTTTTGAAGAGACAAAACTTCCAGATACATCAACTCTAGAATTCATGACAGTTTATGTATCGACCCCTTGGCTTGAGGAGCAGACCCTCCCGGAATCGAGCGTGTTGTGTGCGAGAACCCTAGAGCTGGCTGCGACTGCAACGACTTCCATACTGGAATCCTCCGTGGGTTCGACGATGATGGGAAATGTACTGGAATCCTCTGTGGTTTCGATGACGATGACAACTATACTGGAATCCTCCATGGGTTTGACAGTGATGACTATCGTACTTGAATCCTCAGTGGGTCTGACAGTTTGACTTCTGTTCTAGTATCCTACATGGGTCCGACAGAGTAGCTGGTCTAGAATCCTACATGGATCCGACAGCTTAGCTGGTCTAGTATCCTACATGGGTTCGATAGCTTAGATGAATCAGTGACTACATCTGATCATATTTATCCTTTTACGAAAGATTTATACCTATCTGAGCTGAGTCTTGAATTTCAATCATTATCATTGATGTGATTGACTTCTTTCCTGTGTGGACTGGGTTGTACTTGGACTTGAGAGTTGGAGCCGAACTGGGATTTATGACTTAGGTATATGTATGGGAAAATACTTAAGTAGAGTTGGTTGATACTTTTTGATTGTATCTTTCCTTTTGTGGTTTATACTTCATGGATTCTAGGAGACCTTAGAGGGTCTCGGGGTCCCTATTGAGTATCGTTATACTCACCCCTGCACGGGCAATGCCCACAATATGTTGTATTGGATGCAGATGACGAAAAACACTGATCGTGGTGGAGACTTGTTGAGATGGAAGGTACCTGGAGGTGGACCACTTGGAGAGACGTACAGGGAGCGGAAAAATGGATCCAAGGTGCTGAGGAGACCATCTGTACCCACCCTTTAGGTGGGATTCCCAGAGGACTACTCAGTGGTTGCTGTTTTACTTTACTGCTGTTGTTCTAGCTTTTCAGTTGTACTGTACTTTCAGTTGGGTTTGTGTTCTAGACCATTTACCTTTCAGCACTTACTTTTGTATTCAGTATCACTTTGTGCTAATACCTATTGCATACTTTGTTGTGTTGTTTACTTTTATAAAGGAAATGCCTTCCCTTTTGTTGGGATTTACGACTTTGGTGATAGTCGCCAGCCCCTGACCTATGGAAGGTGGGATTGGGGTAGTCATGACATAGGCCCCAAGGATGGGTCATGAAAAATTGGTATCAGAGGAGTCAGTTCTACTGCAGAACTTAGGACTCTGATCATTCCTTTATGTGAAGCAATAGTGTTAAGAGTATTGAGTGTGGTTTTCAGTCCAGGGAGTCCTGTGTTGGTGCGATGGCTGACGTATCCATACACCAGGACACTGACCACTGATTTCAGACTCAGTGCACGAAAACAATGTTTTCATGTGTGTTTCAAATGTTTTTTTTGTGATTACTTTGTGTCATCTCACCAGGTATACTATTTTAACTGTGGTGCACCTGTTTCTTTTCAAGATGGCCCCATGAAGGCAGCCATATAGGGTTCTGAGTCGCGTACGAGATGGCAGCCCACCGAGTGATGAGGCCTCAGTGCAGGGCCCCATCACAGTGGAGGCACAAGCGGTACCACTACCCGCTGAGCTACCGATTACCCCAGCACCAACATCAGAGATTTCATGTTGCCTGAGTGCATTGCACGACTTTCAGCGACATAGGCCACACAGGTTCCACAGAGAGACGGACCCTCAGGCAGCCGAGGATTGGCTGGAGGCTATCGTCAGAGTCTTATGATTAGTAGGGACACCAGCCGACGTTAAGGTGATCCTTACCGCGAGTCTCCTGTATGCATAAGTAGGTATATGGTGGAGCTTGATACTCTAGGTGCACGACAAGGAATCTCTACTTTGGACAGACTTTGAGAGTCTCTTCCACTCAGATTTTTTTCCCTCCACCCTTTGTGCGGTGCGGATCCAGGAGTTACTTCATCTGTGGTAGGGAATCATGACAGTATCTAAGTACTCAGTGAGGTTTACTAACCTCTCGCGTTACTCCACAGACATGGTACAAGACCCATTCTTCAGGGCCTGAACCTTTGAGCAGGGACTTAGACATGATATCAGGGCTTCGATGATCTCCCTCAGAATTCCAACGCAGGTGAGAGTGCTGGAGTGATCCCTTCTTGTGGAGATCTTTCTCGCTGAGCTGACACCAGTAGCGAGACCCACCGCAGGGCAGCACGTAGCGGATTCTTCTGCAGCTGGTAGTATAAAGTTGATGCAGAGGTCCAAGCGGACCAGGCCATCAGGAGAGCGACCTCAGGATACAGGTTCGGTTGTGCGGGGCACCTGAAACAGAGCTAGCTATACGAGGAGCAGGCAGTGCTATGCATACGGCAGGCATGGTCACATGGCTCAGGACTGCCCAACCCGCCATGCAGATGAGTGGAATATAGTGGAGGGACCTCCCAGGCATAGGCAGAGGTTCGACCGTGGCGGTCCATAGGGAGCAGGCGGACGAGGCAGAGGAGTTGTACGAGCAGCGGGTGGTGGACGGAGTTTCAAGGCTCTACCACCACCACCACCACCACCACCACCAGGAGGTCCACCCCGACCACAGGGAGTTGGCAGACAGAGGCAGGCTCAGCTCTAGGCAGTCGAGGCTTACAACCATTGTGCACCTGAGATGATTCTAGGTACTATCTGTGTCTACTCCACCCTTGTTATAGTACTTATAGACACAGGAGTGAGTCATTATTTTATTTCCGCTACCCTTGTTCGGATCTTGGAGATTTTGACGGAGCCGTTGGCTCGATCCTTACGGTTATAGACTCCTACGGGAGCAGACTCAATGATCACGCACTGGTGCCGGTAGTGTGAGCTTACTCTAGGAGGCGAGAGATTCGGCTGAGATCTTCTTGTAGCAGTGTCGAGGCCTTATGACATCATCTTGGGTATGGATTTGTTATATACAGTCCATGCAAAGATTGAATACATTAGGCAAAAAGTGCTGTGTATCCGCATGGATAGAAGCAGGCTCACCTTCACCAGCGAGAAGGGAGACTTAGCAGCACAGGATGGACTTACGCAGAGGGGAGGGAAGCCGATCACACATCAGTTGTCTAGTCTCATCCTCAGAGTGGTTGATGTACAGAGTCTGAGTTTTCCTGTTGTGGTGGATCAGTATGCGGACGTTTTTTCTGATGACATTCCAGGACTACCTCCTCGCAGAGAGGTAGAATTTTATCTTGTCCTGTACCCTGGGACAACACCGATATCTACTCTAGCATATCAGATGTCTCCCGCTGAACTTCGTGAGATGTGGGTATAGTTGGAGGACTTGTAGGGAAAGGGATTCATCCGACCCAGTGTTTCACCCTGGGATTCTCCGATTCTGTTCGCCAAGAAGGCGGATGGGAGCTTGCGACTGTGTGTTGACTACCATCACCTGAATCAGGTGACCGTGAAGAAAAAGTACCCACTCTTGAGGATTTACGACCTCTTTGATCAGCTCAAGGGAGAAAGATGGTTCTTGAAGATAGACCTCAGGTCAGGCTATCACCAGCTCAGAGTTCGAGATGAGGATGTGCAGAAGATGGCCTTCAGGTGTCGGTATGGCCACTATGAGTTCTTGGTTATTCCCTTCAGTGTAAAAAATGCTCCAGCAGTGTTCATGAGTCTCATGAACAGGATCTTCCAGCCTTACCTCAATAGTTTTATTGTGGTATTCATTGATGACATACTGATTTACTCGACTACTGAGGAGGAGCAAGCCTACCACTTGCGAGTTGTACTGGATACACTCTGAGAGCACCAGCTTTATGGTAATCTCTTGAAGTGTCAGTTCTGGATTCGAGAGGTACACTTCTTTGGACACGTCATCTCAGAGGCGGGAGTAGCAGTGGATCCAGTGAAGATCGATGCAGTAATTGCTTGGGATCCACCCAGGAGCGTGATGGAGGTGCAGAGTTTCCTAGGTCTGGCTAGGTACTATCAGAGATTTGTAACAGACTTATCCAGAGTTGCAACACCACTTTCAGCCTTGAAAAAGAAGGGGAAACCCTTTGTGTGGTCAGATAGATGTCAGCAAATCTTTCAAGAGCTGAGACAGAGATTGACCAGTGTGACCATCTTGAGGCTACCAGAGGAGGGCGTAGGGTAGGTAGTTTACTGCGATGCATCAGGGACCAGACTCAGGTGTGTCCTGATGCAAGAGAAAGTAGTGATCACCTATGGTTCACGTCAGTTGAGGCAGCACGAGAAAAACTATGCTACCTATGACCTGGAGTTAGCAGTAGTGGTCTTCGCCTTGAATATGTGGATGCACTATCTGATGGACGAGTGATTTACATTCTACTCTGACCACCAGAGTCTCAGGTACATCTTCTTGCAGAAAGACCTGAACCTAAGACATCAGCGATGGATCGAGTTCTTCCAGGAATATGAATTTAAGATAGTCTATACTCCTATGAAGGGGAATGTTGTGGCTGATTCTCTCAGCAGGAGATCGGGCATTCAGCTGCTAGGAGAGGTGACAGAGAAGCTTAGCCACATTGTAGATATCCTTTGTGGATAGAGATGGAGCAGCCTTTCTACAGTCACTCATATTTACTCCTCCACTCCTTCAGCAAGTTAGAGAGGCACAACGTGGGGACGTTGACTATGATACATGATGTGCTCAGATATCTATAGGGTAGGTGCCTGATGTATTTTCTAAAGGAGGAGAGCAAGACATCCTCTTCAGGGGACATACCATGGTACCAGTTGCACTGCAGGAGGTAATGTTGAGTGAGTTTCACACTTCCCCTCTAGCGGTACATCCAGGAGTGGAGAAGATATACCGGGACCTCAGACAAAAGCACTAGTGGCCGGGTATGAAGAAGGCTGTAGTAGAGTTCGTTTCACGATGCCTCACTTGTCAGCAAGTGAAGTTAGATCACCAGGTACCAGCAGGCTTGGTACAACCCTTAGAGGTTCCAGAGTGGAAGTGGGACGGGATATCCATGGATTTCGTGATAGGGATTCCATGTAAATCCAGGGGACACGACTCTATCTGGGTGATTGTCGAACGACTCACCAAGTCGGCCCACTTTCTACCGATTAGAGAGCAGGGCTCAGTAGAGATCTTGGGACGACTCTACATTCAGGAGATCGTACAGCTTCATGGTGTTCCATCGACTATTGTTTCCAATCTTGATGCTCGTTTTACTTCCCGACATTGGAAGGGGTTGTAGGAGACTTTTGGGACACAATTACGTCTGAGCACCGCCTTCCATCCTCAGACAGACGGTCAGACTGAGAGGACCATTCAGGCTCTCGAGGACATTCTCTGTGCATGTGTCCTTGACTTTGGTCAAATATGGGAGGATCACCTACCCTTGGTGGAGTTTGCGTACAATAGTTACCACTCGACCATCGGGATGGAACCATACGAGGCACTGTACGGCTGACCTTGCAGATCACCTCTATGATGGACTGTCCTAGGGGAGTCAGCACTTGTAGGACCAGAGATGGTTCAGGCTATGACGGAGAAGGTGCAGATCATCTAGGAGCAGATGAAGGCTATACAGAGCTGACAGAAGTCCTATGCTGATAGGAGGTGGAGACTACTGGAGTTCGAGGATGGCGACCACGTCTTACTACAGGTCTCACCTCGACGAGGTCTATGGAGATTTGGCTGGGGTGGCAAGTTATCTCCACCTTTCATCAGACCTTTCCAGATCCTCAGCAAAGTTGGCGAGGTGGATTACCTCTTGGATATTCCACCTCAGTTGCACCGAGTGCATGGTGTCTTCCACGTATCTCAGCTGAGGAGATACATGCACGACCCGATCCACACCATCTATCACGGGGAGATGGACATCGATGATGAGGTGACATTCTCGGAGGTTCCGGTTGAGATCGAGGATCGGCAGGAGCGGGTCTTTTGTGGATGGTCGATTCCTTTGATACGCATTCGCTGGCAACACAGGATCCTCTAGGAGAGCACATGGGAACAGGAGGATCAGATGCGTACACAATACCCCCATTTGTTTCCCTAGTGTATGTTGTATCTTTATGGAGACATAAAGTCCTGAGGTGGGAGTTATTTAAAGACCCGAAAAATTCAAGGAATTTTTTTTCTTAAATACTTTGGAATTTTATGAGTCTGTGGTTTTTGACGACACCTAATTCCGAGGCCCGGTGTGCCCAGAATAAATTTCTGAAGTTTTTTTCAGGTACATTTAGTAAACATACATGCGGGTTTTTCTATCTTTTGAACCAGTGCTCGGAATTGAAATCCGATGACACCGATGAACTTGCAGTGCTGGTATTCGCTTAAGGGGACCTTTACCGCAGTTGCGTTTTATGCGGGTTGAAAGTTAATTTTTAGGGTTTAATCTTAAATTAAATAAAATTGTGTGGTACAAAATTTTATTTTGAGAGTTGGTTATTTCCTTCCATGGGGAAGTTATTTATGGGGACCACACCCACATAACTTCCCATGTGTGGATATTTGTGAGGTGGAGTCCACACGAGCCTTAACTCTTCATCTCCCCATAACTCCCCTTAAACCCCTTGTTTAATTCTTGACAACTCCCCCTTATTTAATTGGGTGGAGAATCTCCACATTCCACCTCCCTCACTCCATTTAATTTTTGCCAACCCATTTCAATTAATTAATTAAAGAGTTTGAATTAATTTGAAATGGCATCGAAAGTTTGTTAAAATAGGGGAAAACCTCATTTTAATATTTATTGGGCAAATATTATGTGGGGAATCCATGGAGAATTAAAAGAGAGCTTTATCCTTCCATGAAGAATGACCTCTTCTTCGACGAAGAACGCCAGTTCCACGAAGAACGACGACACTCCTTCCTTTATCTTCTCCGCGATAAGTGATGAGACACCGCTTTCTCCTCGGATGCACCCCGATGTCGTCTAAAAATCCTCTTTCCGCGACTCTGCTCTTGAAACCGAGTTAGGGCTTTGTTTCAATTTTATTTGAAATTTTTTTTCTTTGTACCTCGCTGAAATCATGTTTTACCTTTGGTCATTTGATACAACCTAACGCAGAGGGAGCGTGCCCAATGAACACGACCCGACGATCCTCCGATTGTTCTTGGATTCTTTGGTGGCGGCAACAAGAGGTGGTGGCGACGAACAAAAGCGGCAGCCATGATCCGACCGCGTGCGGAAGAACCACAACCCGTAACCATGGGCCGCTCGGACGATGAAGAACTGGCCGGCTAAAGCCGACCGGGCCAAAGGAGGACCGCGACGCTGCACTGTGGAAGACCACGGCCCGCATTCTGCGGGCCGCTCAGTGGTGAACCGGCCAGTAGGCGGCCGACCGGGCTGAGAAGAACCGTGGAGCCATGAGGGCGCCGTGTTGGATGAACCGCGGCCCGTCCAAGTAGGCTTCTTGCGCTGAGAAGGCTGCCCGGCTTCGGCTGACCAGTTTGGGAGGGCAACACTGCTTGACGCCACCGATTCGGGGAGTCGGGGGGCCACGCCGGGCCGGGCCGGGCCATGCCCCCTCGGTCCGGGTCATGCCCTATGGGCTGGGTTATTCCCTTTGGGACGAGACCCATGTTTCTTTAGGCTGGGCTGACACCGCATGCCTGGTCGGACCCACCGAACCGGGCAGACCGACCCGCTAGCCCACTGGGCCTGACGAGCCGGGCCCGTTACGCTTAAATGTGAATATCTTCATGACCGTGCGTTCGATCGACACACCGTCTGCGGCACTGAGACCCTTATGATGAGGCGGTCCTTTTGAGACACTCTTAGTGAGTTTTGGATGACTTTGGAAAGTAACCAGGTTTGGAACGAGCATATTTCCAACCGGGCCCCTGGAGCAAAAATGCTAATAACTCTTAGACCAAGCTTCCGATTGACGCGCTGTCTGTTGTTTTGGGTTCCTTTTGACAAGAAGGAACTTTGAGATACATAAACTCTGGAATTAGTGACAATTGATGTATCGACCCCTTGGCTCGAGGAGCAGACCCTCCCAGAATTGAGCGTGCTGTGTGCGGGAACCCTAGAGCTCGCTGCGACTGCAACGACTTCCGTACTGGAATCCTCCGTGGGTTTGAAGATGATGAAAAATATACTGGAATACTCTGTGGGTTCGACAGTGATGACTACCATACTTGAATCCTCAGTGGGTCCAACAGTTTGACTTCTGTTCTAGTATCCTACGTTGGTCCGACAGAGTAGCTAGTCTAGAATCCTACGTGGGTCCGACAACTTAGCTGATCTATTATCCTACGTGGGTCCGATATCTTAGATGAATCAGTGACTACATCTGATCATATTTATCCCTTTATGAAAGATGTATACCTGTGTGAGCTGAGTCTTGACTTTCAATCATTATCATTGATGTGATTGACTTCTTTCCTGTGTGGACTAGGTTGTACTTGGGCTCGAGAGTTGGAGCCGAACTGGGATTGATGACTTAGTTATATGTATGAGCATATACATAAGTAGAGTTGGTTGATACTTCATGATTGTATCTTTCCTTTTGTGGTTTATCCTTCATGGATTCTGGGAGACCTTCGGGGGTTTCGGGGTCCCTAATGACTATTGTTATACTCACCCCTGCACGGGCTATGCATGCACTACGTTGTGTTGGATGCAGACGACAAACAACACTGATCGTAGTGGAGACTTGTTGAGCTGGACGGTACCTAGAGGTGGACCACTTGGCGAGACGTACACGGAGCGAACATACGGATCCGAGGTGCTGAGGAGACCATCTGTACCCACCCTTCAGGTGGTATTCCTGGAGGACGACTCGGTGGTTGCTGTTTTCCTTTACTACTGTTGTTCTAGCTTTTTAGTTGTACTGTACTTTCAATTGGGTTTGTATTCTAGTCCATTTACCTTTCAGCACTTACTTTTGTATTCAGTATCACTTTGTTCTTACACCTGTTGCATACTCTGTTGTGTTGTTTACATTTATAAAGGAAATGCCTTCCCTTTTGTTGGGATTTATGGCTTTGGTGCTAGTCGCCAGCCCCTGGTCTATGGAAGACGGGCTTGGGGTAGTCACGACATGGGCCTCGAGGATGGGTCGTGACATATCATGACATGAGCAATAGATTTATTGACTGAAATTAGGATTCCATCCATTCATTGGATGTAAGGTATATTTAGTGCATCACTAATGACCTGTTAGTAATTAATGAGTAAAAAATGATGTTTTATTAATTATGTAAGTTTATAAATTAACCCTATTATTGAAATAATACTATACAATTATGTTCCAAATCAATTTCATAATTATTATTCTCATTGATTAATTATTTCTTCCATTATAATTTACCCTTACTGATAATTAGAGCTCAACCTTAATTTTTTTCCTTTTCCCATGAGTCCATGAAGAATACTGTGAATGATATGCTGGGATATACTATATAGAATAATGTTATCCTTGAATGAAAAAAATATGTTGTAATTAGTTTTTCTAATTTTAATAAAATACTCATGTATGTATCTAGTTTACAAAAACAAATAAACTCATTGGTCCTTTGGGATTTGATTCCTTGTAAGTGTGAAAATTTAAGGGTATTATACATTAATTTCAAGCTTTTTGGGGTTGGGTCACTACATTTGGTATCAGTTAAATTTTAGTTGCAACTTTTGGAACTAGATTTATAAAATCATAGATTAGGGAAAATTACAATAAGATAGACTTTAAGGGTAAGTATAGAGGAACATCCTAGAATTTTTGTAAGGTAGATATAATTTGGGTATTCATAGTAATATATCCCTATCGAGATGCTACATGTAGATGTGGTTATGGAACATATGTACCTAGGGTTAACAAATCCAACAATGTGCATCAGACCGGACTTACCATAACCTCGTACACGACAACAGATCTTAATGTGAACCTAGTTTGACACTCCTGTGTGATATGCTTTGTATAAATCTCATTTTCATTACAAACCATTATGATTGATTTGAATAGATAATGAAAATGAATTACCAGGAAAAACCATAGAACAAGGCATGTCTTATATTGAAATAAAATGGATGATGTATTTATGTATTGGGGTTGTATTGAAAACCATTGATAAAAATATACTTTGTGACTAAACTTATTTTAGGGATGTCCATCATATTTATTTTTTAAATTATACTAATATGGTTTTAGAAAAGGGAATCGTGTATACTAGGTGACAACCCATAAAATCTAGAAATGTCGCGGGGCTTGAACCCATGATCAAAGGATGAAAAGGGTTTAACACCAACTACTGAACTACGCAATGACCTGATTAATAGGTCATTGCTTTTAGTTGAACAATTTTATGAATAAATATTAATTATGAACCAGTAGTGTAACTTATTAAGTTTAGTGATTAATTTATTAACCATATTAGCATTTGAAAAAATTTAGAGAGAAATAGTTAGAATTTTCATTCTTTTATGGGCCTTAAGATCCATTAAATGTTTGTTTTAGTGATTTAGGAATAAAAGTTAATTTTTAGATATCCAATTATTAAAATGAGGGATGAATTTTAATTTGATCAAAGAACAACTATAATATGGAATTTTCCATATGAAATTGAAACATAACATGTAAGTAAATTTCTATTTATTATTAGGCAGTATAGAAATTGATGAAAATGAGTGAAAGGATATTAAATTTTTTTCCTAATAACTTATTTTTTTTGAATTGATGGTATTCAAAATCATTGCATATTTATGTATTTGATTCCCTCAACGTTCTATTGACCATTCACTTGTTTTTGATTGATGACCTCAATCACTCCCTAAAAATATTTATCATTTTCCTCCATGTATTTAAATACACATTCAATTATTGTTATACTACTTATTGAACAAGTTTAATTTTATTACACATGGCCTTTTTTACTTCCCATAATATATTTTTTATAGGATTTTTGATGAACCCTTCTCACGATAGTGTGTATGCCATGCAACACCAAGTGTGTAAGGGAATATAATATACCAATACTTTAAAATGTAATTATTATTTTAAATAAATTCAAACTATTATATAACATTAAATTTATGAAAACACTAAGTTATCTTTCCTTACATGTAAATATGACATTGTTTTATAGCTTGGGTTACACACAATACCAAATTTTACATAACACTAATATATTATTAAAAAATTATTTTTTAAAATAATAAGATATAAAAAAGTATTTAAATTAGAGGCTATGAATATAATTAATTATATTATGAAAATATATGGTTAACACAAATATAAAACGAGTTCATTGGTGAAAAACTAATTATAAATGAATATAAGAACCAATTGAATATAAAGGGAATATTTTTATAGAAAACTATTTTTATGAAAAAAATACCCTTTATCATAATAAAATAAATTAATTATAGTTAGTGACTTATTTTATTGTAATATGTTTTATATATTCAATAAAATAATTTTGACATCCATACAATATATTCAATTGTTATAAGATAAGAACAAACACTATATTTCACATTAAAATCTATATTTTTCGAAAATAACCTTTACCACCGTTAAATGGAGAACCTATTTTAAATCCAATTTTTGAACTATTATTTATTTTATATGTCAAAATAATATTAATATTTTAAATTATAACCTAAAAATTATGACTGTAAATATTTTTTTTATTTTCTATGAAGATTAATTTTTGAATGAATAGTGAAAAATACTGAACTTTAACTCAAAAAATGCATTCTCATCTAATTTATTAATAAGGTGTAATTATATTTTTATTTTTTAAATGATTAATTATATAAATTGTACATCATTTAATAATATTTAATTCATTGTAATAACTTGAAATTTGAAAATGGATATAAAAACATATGAAAGTTTTAAACTTATTTACATTAAAACCCGACTTTGTCGTCCCTTCTGCATGATTAAATTAATTTCTACTACTTATGTGATTGGAATTTTGAAAAATAGATTCTATATTTATAATCAAAATAATTTATAATTTATAATATTTTCAACATAGTTTTTAACCAAAAATATTAGAGAAAGTATTAAAATTAATAACACTGATTAAGATAAAAATTAGCTTAACAATGGAGTAAACCTTCTTCTTAAGGCCTAAAAGATCCAAGATAATTTTATAAACCCCATTTTATAGAAATATTTAGACCCTATTATTCCTTTTATCTCATTTTTTCTATTATTGTAGCCACTTTAATTGGAAAAAATGCAGGTAGAATTCCCATTCTCAAACATTGTAAGAGTCACCCTCCTCCTCTACTATAAAAATGCACTCACCCATCCAACTTACTCAAACCTATTAGTAAAAATTGGATAGAATAATATATCCCTATATATATCATTAAAATATATCCCCTAAACCAATAATCCTCACCTTGGTTATATATCCATACAAGGAATCCCTTTGGTATAAACCAAAAGAAATCACCCAAATAAGAGGTAACATCCTTCCTTAAGCTCTTTAGTATTATTCATTTTTCAACTGTATAAATTATAATTATTTAATTATTATATAAAAAAATTATACTAAATATAATTAGATTTTTTTGTTCTGGGTTAGGCCTAAACTTACACAAATTTCCACATTATGGGTAAGAAAGATACCAATCCTGTGTACGACGAACTACCGCCTCACGAAGCGGAGTAGTTTGTTTTTCCTTTACCACATATCATGGGTGGGAAATTATGATGGAAATGATTTTATTATATAATATATATGATATTTATAATTTCTTACTTATTCAATAATTTTTATGTAAAACATACCATTAATATTTCCATTTTGTGGGAATACAATATCATCATTTGTGGAAGTGTCGACAACCACCTCCCCAAAGCGATGTGAATTGTTCATGTGATACATGAAATGTATAAAAATGGTTTTAATTAAACATATGTGACTTAAATGAAAAATTTATTATATTAATTACCTTATTACATTCTTCAAATATATTATATCATTATCTTTATTACCATTTTCACACTCTAAAAAAATTATAATGTTGGTCGTGGATGTGTGGACTACTGCTACCTCAAAACAATGTTATTACTTTTATATCACAATAATTATATATATAGCTATATATGATTAAATAAAATTTTATTTACGATATAATGATCATTATGGAAATATACAATGTCAAATATGTTTTTTCAAAATGACTATTGAAAAATGAGAATGTTACTCATGTATACGTACAACCTACCTTCTCCATGATTGTAACATTGGTTAATTTTTCATAAACATATTTAAGTATTAGTTTTAAATGTATAATTATTGTATAAATATAAATATTATTTCATGATTATTATTTTTTATAGGTTTACTTAATGACCCCTTTGACCAAATTTACCCTACTAAATCCATTTTCGACACATGAATCAAATTTTGTCAGAACCCAAGACATAGACTTAATTGTTTATGTAGTTGTATAAAACATGGTAATAAGTGAAATAAATGTAATGATAAAAATTAAAAGTGTTATAAAAAAGTTAAATGTTAAAATATACTTATTATTAAATAATATAAATACACAAGAGAAAAGTTAGACTCAATATATGTTATTTTCATCTCTTTTTTTTACATATATGAGATAAATGTTATATTGAATACTTACTAATTTTGTGTGGTGTAACTACTTCCCATATTGATATATTATATCATTAATAATTTTATCTTATAGTATTTAAAACTTTTATTTAATGTTATTCCTTCAAGAGTCTTGTGTTTTAAAATGTTTCAAATTGGTATGGGAAACATTGGGATGTTTAGAGAAAAATTTTCTCAAGTGTAATTTTAATGATATTTCAAAGGTATTTGAATTCGAGGAAATTATATGAACACTATACAACAAACCCTTTAAAATTCCTCTATTCTTGTTATTCATGTCATTTTTATGTATTAATACCTTTTTTTCCACTCTTTGGTTCTCAACATGGTTTATAAAATGTTTTTATAAAAACCCAACATCATTTATCTCTTTAGATAGGGAACCTATTTTCTTCTAAAAACCCTGTTTTCAAAAATAGTTTTCAATAATTTTTTTCTAAAATTATTTATTAAAGAAATTTTTAACTTTTTCCTCTTACAAATTTTTAAAAAGGAATCTTTTTATATCTTTATAAAAAGGGAACTTTTCTATTCTTTTTACCGTGTAAAAGGTATGTTATTTATACCTTGTACGACATGTATAGATTTACAGATCATAATTTTTTTAAAGCATCCTTTTCAAGATTAAAAGATTTATTTTTAAAGTAAATGTTTTCAAAATTTATTTTCAAAGAATTTATTTTCAAAGTGTTTTTTAAACAAAAGGATATTTTCCACAAGAATGTTTTCAAAATATCATTTTATAGTATTTATAGTTAACAACAACAACATCAACCATTTATTTTTACACCACAAGGGATATGTTAAATTAATACCATAATTTGTTTTCCTCTAGATGGTTTAGGATTTATTTTTCCAAGGATAGTATTGACATTCAATTCCTTGATTCCTTTTAGCCCCTTGAAACATCAAATTTTCTAAGATAATTTAACAATGAATTTACCCAGAATATCTACATCATTTTCCATGGATATGATTATTGATTGAACCATATAACATTTTTCATATGTTTTTTACTTTTATATTAAATTTTTTATATGGGAAAATTTTGATAAATCCATATCCTTTATTCAATAGGGATATTTGATAAGGAATATTGTTTATTCAATATGAGTAATGATTCGGACATGAAATACATGGGTTGGGGACCATTTAAGGTAAGACCTAAAGTTTGGGGACTGGTTAATGAAATACCAATGATACATTAGTAGTATCATGAGATGAAATTTGTTGGCGAAAAACCCTTCAAGTATGTTTCCAAGAATAATAAATGTATTTCTACCCATAGACATAAACTATCTTGTGAAAGGTCTTGATGGTAGTGGTTTATGTCCCATATACTTGGAATCTAATAATTAAAAATATCCTTCATTTAGATTATGTTATTTTTTAGCCATGATATTTTTCATCAACATATCTATGGATGAATTTCATTTTAGTTAATTTATTAAGTGTCACATGTTTCTGTTTCTTACCTTTCCATATTTATTTTTAACTAGTTATTTTAAATGAATGTGTTTACAGATATTACCTTATCATATTTTTTATGAACTTCATTCTTACTTTATTGATTACATTGTATGTGTGTTTAGTTATTTACCATTCCATAATTATTATTCTCATTTATTAACAATTTATTTTTCTATAATTTAACCTTACTGAAACTTTGATCTCACCCTTAGTTTGTTTCCTTTCCCCAAGTATATAATAAGCATACAATGAAAGAAATGCAGGTATATAATAAATGGAATAAAATTATTCTAAAAATAAAAATATCATGTTATAATTAGGGTTTTAATTTTTAATACAAGACTCATGTATGTATCCCATTTACCAAGACTACTAAAATATTCACTCCTTTGGGATTTTATTCCTAGTAATCATGCCAATGTACTAGAATTAGGCACATACATTGGTCTTTTTCGGGTCGATTCACTAGAGGTATTCATGTAGATTCATGATGAAAAAAAACATAATAGGAACATAATGATTTATTGAAAAGGAAAAAATTTCTTTGGGATGAATATATCCCTAATGTATGTTGGTTTATTTACTACTTACATAAAACATCAATTTTATTATAAAAAATATTCAAGGGAATGGTTATGCCTTATAAACTGTTATCCTTACACCAACCAAACACAAATAAATCAATGACTTGTTGTTATATCATAAAATAATTAAATATGAACATCCTTGAATGAATATCACTAATGTTGGATCAAATACATCACAAATTATTATAATATGTTTCCCTTCCTTATATTGTAGAAATCATAATCGACTAAATATTTTTTATAGAAATTATAGTTCTATATCAATAATATAGCAATCAATTGGTTTATCAATGTTCTTCAAAACTTATAGTTGATATGTAAACTATCATATTAATATATCATAGTATCAGACTAGATATAATTTATATAAGAATAGAATAAATCTATCAGTATCGTGTTCATATTCAATACATATATAATAGACATCTACTTTAGACATGAAATATTTCCTTCAATATCATAGAAATGAAATAATTTATTACCATTCAGTTTTTTCTATCTTCATTCATTACATAAGTCCTAAAACTGGGATCTATCTCTTATCTCTCTCCTTTTTCGATACTGAGGTGATATTAATTAAAAAATAGTATCAGAATACCTTAACCTCCTTTATTATTGTTAATTTCAGTCAATATAATCCTTGATTATGTGAATATTATTTAATGTGATATTCTTAATTTTAATCCCCATAAATTATTGTTCTTAATGATACTGAAAGACCTCCATTTAAAGCATATATCATTAATATTATACCACAACTAGTTTTATATTTTGAGTACTTTGAGACTTATAATTAAGTATATGATATTTATAAATATCATGGTATTATTTAATTTATAATTCTATACAAAACCCACTTCATAAAAGATCCACATATGCATGAGTTTAATTTTTATTTTAATTTTAGTTGTAAATTCTTACTTCGTGGTGAAAACCTGAATCACATAATTCAATAAGAAACACACAATGAGAAAAATAAATCTCATTCTCATTTTAATACTCGAATCAAGAATCAAAACTAAGGAATCATGAAGCACCCATCTATGAAAGCAAGGCATAAGAATCATTAGATTTTTGAGAATCATTGTATAAGTGAATGACTCATACATGATAAATTCATACATGGATCCCCTTATGTTAATGATTTTTTTTGGATTTAATTTCATTTACAGTCATACATCAATCTTTAATGCTGTATTACATCGTTTTTTTGAACGCATAATGAGCATAGTAGTGTGGTGCCTTCTTGTTCTTAAAAAATAATCACTGATATTCAAGAAGGCATAAATCATGTCAAACTATTTTAATATATGTGTATATCTTTAAATAATGAATATTTTTATGTTTTTATGCCAATTTGATTTTAAAATCATGAACATGATTACATATTAACTATCACACACTAAAATTAGAGAGATAATTCTAATAGTACAACCCTTTGTTATGGCCCTTTTTCATCATGATTCCCACACTAGGAAAGTACAACAAACTATATTGTTAACATATATATATAACATATTATTAGATTAATACACATTGTATAACATTATAATCCATGAAATAATTGTAAAATTTTGTTGTCTTTGAAAACTTGGATACATGAACAACTAATTCATAAAAGATCTGCATCATCTCACACTTAGTTCTTCCTTACTATCACCCTTATTTAAAAATACATACTTAAAAACCTTTATTAATGAAATTGGAAAAGATAATTAAGGAAAGGGTGATCTCATATTCCTTTTAAGGATAAAAATGGGAGAAATCAATGATCACATAATAATTACATGAGTTTAAGGGTATCCATACATGAGATTAATATGTTTGAAAACATACCCCTAGTATATCTTAGATTAAAATCGTGAGTCATGGAAGAAATATTGGTAGTTAATATGACATGAATCATAAAGGAATCAATTAACATGATCCATGATAGAATAATAAATTCACATGAATTTCACAAAAACATAAGCTCGTAACATTATGAACAACTTTAAATATATATAGTTTAACTAATTAAATTATGGACAATAGATCAAGACCTCACATAATCTAATGAACATGAATCCAGGTCCATGCATAAAATTATAGAAATTAATTCATTTACACACATAAACATATAGTCATGAAATACTAGTGTGAAAAAATATAGTGAAAATTAAAATAGGTTCAGATATACATACTTAATTAATGAGTTATTCATCTTCACCCAATGCAATAAAGGGATTTAATGGACCCAAAAATATTGTAATAATAATACAATCATTTGTGTACCATAAGATCATAATTCATTCATAATATATCATAATTGGTGGAAGTGAAATTGTTTTTATAAACATTTCATCATTAAAACCATAAAACATCATGACAATGAATGTACACGGTATCATAAGATCATATCCTTATTAAAATACATGTGACAATAAAGGAAACCACATTTCGACTAATTTTTTAATAATATATCTATATTATTTATTGGGAAAAATATCCTTTTCATTTTTGAATCATTTCTATAAAATATAAATCTACAAAATACTAAGGTAAAAATTTTCTTGGAAAAGAAAAATGAAATTAAAAAAAGGAATCTTCAAATCATTGTGAATTCATGGTTGTAAGAAATTTTGTTCATGTTTGTATGTTATAATAATGATTCCTTCCACATTTTAAGTACAAATACAAATGTACCATATTTGAAAAATGATAAGAAGATTCATTTTAAGCCATTTAGAAAAAAATAAATTATTGATAGAAATGAAATTAAATAGTCATAGTGTAAGCTCTCGACCTTTTCTAAACTTATCTCAAGAGAAAATACTGGTATTTTTTTATTTTATTACATATGGTTGGAGTTATGACTTAAGGTGTGTTTGGGTGAAATTTTGAGAAAATTTAGAGAAAATGGGAATTTTCACAGTTGGATCAAGGTTAGAGTAAACTGTGTGCCCGCCCCTACTAACTGTGCAACCCCAGACAGTGAGGATCACACAATTGGTGCAAGGTGTGTTAAATCGTGTGCCCATATCAAAAAAATAGTGCACACTATTTTATGTCACCTGAAAATTTATTTTAAAATCCCTAGAACCCCTAAAACTCCCTCATTTCGACCTTGGATTAGTCCTTAATGTTTTTTAGCGATTCTAGAGATTTTAATAGGGGTTTCAATGTCGTTTTATTTGCTTGGTTAAAGATTCAAAGCACAAATTGATGATATGCTCTTCTCCCAATAAGTGTATCTCATCCTCATACTTATTATTTCTATTATTCCTTCTTCTCTTGATATTTTGGGGGATTTTATCCTCTATTTATTTAGATATAAATCTAATTTTTGAGATCTAGATATAGGATTGTAGTTGTATATCTAGATTTATTATATCCTAATATCTTTGATCATTCTTTAGGGATTATATCTATATCATAGATCCACATCATTGGGTTGCTCGGATATTAGGGATTTCTATTGAGCGAACATCCATCAACGAATTGTGGTAGGTGTTCTATAATATAAATTCCATAGTTGTGATTTGGTTATGTATATTCCAATTATATAATTTCTATAGTTGTTAGAAATTAAAATCCCAAATTTAATTAATTAATGTAAAAAGTCATTTGATTAAGATGATTGTGAAATTTTGAGATTTAGGGACCATTGAATGAGATGATTAATTGGATAATTAATTATGGGATTTTGATATTACTATTTTTAAAAATTTCTTTGGTAATTAATTATGGGATATTGATTCCATGAAATGGATAATTAATTGGTGAATTAATTATAAGACTCTGGAATATTCTATTTGACTGATTAATTGGTGGACTAATTATGGGATATTGAGTTTGGGAATTGAGATAATTAATTTATGCATTAATTGTGAGTATGTTATTAATTAATGGTTTACTTAATTAAAGATATTGATGTTCTTAATTAATCAGGGAATTCATTAAGGTGTTTTATAAGGAGAGTAATTGTCTAATTACCAATAAAGATGATATGATTAAATAATTGATTGATTAATTAATGTGATATTGGGGAGAGAGTTTTAATTTTGATTAATCCTACTTAATTTTATGATGTTCTATATATAATTATATGTTTAATGTTGATTAACCTTGATAAATGAGATACATGAGATATGTGTGAAATGGTGAATGGTAATATGATCATTCACCCAACTATTTTGAATGGTAACATGGTTATTCAAATTATGTGATTTAAATGAATGGTAACATGATCATTCACTTGTGAAATAAGAATGGTAACATTGTCATTAAAATTCTAGAATTTAAATGAATGGTAATAAGGTAATTCATTTGTGAAATAATAATGGTAACATGCACATTCAAATTTTATGATTTAAATGAATGCTAACAAATCCATTCATTTGTGGAATAATAATGGTAACATGGTCATTCAATGGTGACATAAGAATGGTAAATTGGGTACTAAAACACAAGGTAAACCTTGGAGAAGGATCATATTCCGGCATAGGGAGAAGTAGGTATTGAGTAATGGGTATCTACGAGAACCTAGGTTATTATGTGATTCAATAGAGAATACATAATAATGTGATAACCTATTTATTTGTGCATTATCCTTATTCTTATTACAATTTCATACACTATTGTTGGTTGTATTTTTTTAGACACTTTTGGTGGTGGCCTACTAAGTTACAATCAAACCCTATTCAGGGTTATTTATTGGTACCTGAATAGACTTTATTGTTGCATGACATGATAAAGGAAAGGGACCTATATTAGATTACTGATTGGGGATGGAGCATGGATTAGGGAACACGACATGGTTTGGGACCTTCTTGGGAGTCATTAGTGTCTTTAATTTCAGTTGAATTTTAGAAAATTTGGCACATACATTGGCATGGTGTGTTTACCTTTTAGTTGAGTACTGTATTCATGGTTTTGGTTATCTTAAGGAATTAGTACTATTTATGATTATATATGCTTCTTTTGTTCCTTATTTACATACACTGGTGTTTTACTCAGATAAAATAGTGTATAGTCTCCCCATTTCTATCTTACCACACCCACACTAATAGTCAGTAGCCTTTGTCATATCAGGAGGTGCGCCAGAGGTCATGTGGCTGACCGGATCAAGGCACTTTGTGTGGCACCCATGTCAGGAGGATACAAAGTGGTATAAGATGAATTTTATCTCTTCTTCTTTTGTATTAATTTTTGGGGAAAGTTAGAACAGATATTAAAAAGGGTTGTGGAATTTTAATGATCTCGTGCGTGGGAGTTTCAAACCCATGTATGGGGGAAACCCTGAGTACTCAAGGTGGGATTGTTGTTATTGTTGATTTTTGTTATAGTTGAATATTATTTCACCATGGGTGATGCACTTTTCGTGTGATGTGATTTTTTTTGAGAATTGTTGATGGATTATTTGTGTCATTAGATGGAACGAGAGTTGAGTCTATATGAATCATTCAAGAAACATAAGATTATTGTGAGATGTATCATTTTAGGCATACATGGGAAAATGATCTATGGGTAATTCTTTGAACTTAAACTATTTTACTTTCTTATGAAATTGAAATTAAAATGGTGACTAACATGATTAAAATGAATAGGGTAAAAATGAGGATAATAAAGTGGATAAATGAGGTACTTGAATATTAGAATGTGGTAACCCTTTTCAACTGGGCCTAGGTGTATGATGGTTAATGGTAGTAATAGAACTTCAGTTTTGACCGTGTGGTGATATTTGGAAAAAAATACTTATTGTTACTTGTATGGATATTCCCTCTAATGTAAAATGTGATAGGATGTTTCAGGAATCCTGGTTCTAATATGTGTGTTTGGAATTGTAGATATATGTCTCCACAAAGTCACTTGTTGAGAGGAAGACTAGAGGACATGGTTGTGGATGATCTTACAGTGGTGGAGCTAGAGGCATTGATAATTCCAAGTGAAGAAGAAGGAGATGAGTTCCAATATAACATCAATTGTTTCATGTAATTTATTGAAAGATACCATTGATGGGTTGTTAAAAGCTTGTCTGACATAAGAAGGGTGTTTTAGTTGCAGCACCCTCTCACTTTTATTGGACAGGGTGGACTTAAGGAAGATTAAATTTTGGTTGAGTCCATTGAGATGATAATTTACCATCTAGATACTTCAACTAAGAAGAGGGTCAATCTATCCACTTATATGCTATGAGGATCAGCGAAGCACTAGTGGGATATTCATGTGTGGACTGGACAGGCTGATGGAATGCTATGGAAAGAATTTTTGGAGAATTTCTTGGAGAAATTAAATCCACAGATGCTGAGGTAGGATAAGGAAGTAGATTTCATGCAGTTGACTAAAGGGATAATTTCTATTATGGATTATACTGGATGCTCCATAGATCTTCATAACTTTGTTGCTACATTAGATGGAGAATAGGAAGCTATAGAGAATCACTTTTAGTATGTACTTATGTGAGGGATTAAGTATCGTGTAAATATATTTCGATTAAAGATGGTTGATGAGGTGTTGGATCCGACTCTCATAGATGAAGGGATCCTAAAGAAATATTCCAAAAATGGAAAGATAGATTCTACTAGATATTCAAAATTTTATACTTCTGAGAGTGTGAAGCATCATTATAGTAACTTTAGTCAATGAAGTTGGAAGAAGAGTACACATAAAGGAGGTATGGTTAAACATGAACTTACATTAGTTATATGTGATTAGTGTGTTGGTTTGGGTCATTATCAGAGGAATTGTTCCTAACCAACAATGGAGTGATAATCCTATGTAAATATAGGAAATCTACAATGGTTTTGTAGGAACCTGGGGAATTCTAGTAGTGATGAACCAGCTAGAAAAAGTTAGAGTGTGGGACGGGATCTTATGCATATTATCATTCTGAGAGTTAGAGTTCTAAGGGATAAGGTGGTATAGGTAGTGGATGTGGTGCTTCTAGGAAAGAGCACCCACATCAAAAGAATGGTTCAACTTAGGGGAGCCAAAAAACATCCTAGGGAAAGAGGGATGGGAAATTTACATGTGGTGTACCCTACACTTTTGGATTGCAGGGCTAGACCATCAATAGCGAGAGGTACTATTTTTGTAGATTCTACATTAGATAGTTCCTTATTTGATATTGGTGCCTCTCATTCCCTTATATCCACTAATCATGTTAACAGTTTGATCTAGGTGGTGGAGTTTTTTAGTGGGGGTATGACAATAGATACGCCATTGGGTGTATGGTCAAGAGACATCTATGTGTGCGAGGGATTCTATCTTGAGATCGGGGAGTACTATTTTTTTGTGGGATCTATATATTCTTTATTAGACTGTACTTGACCTAATTATGAGTATAGACTATCTTGTCGCATTTTGAGCCCACATAGACTCTTAACATAGGAGAGTTATGTTTTCGTCTCCTAAGGGTGACCATTATATTCACTATAGAGAGTGGGATATTCAGGTAGGATGAGAAGGTCCCATTACATAGATACTGGGAGAGATCACAACCCAAGGTTCTTGTCTGTGTCTAGATAATGACTATGTTAGGAAGGATGTCCATCCACTAGTAGTGGAGCAATTTTAGGATTTCTTTCCGAAAGACTTCTTAGGGATGCCACCTGGCAGTGATGTGGAATTCACAATTGAGCTCATGTTGGGGGATGAGCCAGTATCTATTATTCTATATATAATGGCATATACCGATCCTCAAGATCTTATGAATCATCTAGATTAGTTGTAGGATAGAGGGTTTATTCATCCAAGTATGTCTCCTTGGGGATCACCTATATTATTCACAAAGAAGGTTGCTGGTGGTTTATGTTTTTGTGTCAATTACCAAATGTTTAACACAATGACAGTAAAGAACCAATATCCTTTTCCACATATCGATGATATTTATGACTAGTTGGGAGGGTCTTATGTGTTCTCAAATGTTGAATTGATATTGGGGTATCATCAGTTGAGAGTTCAGACTTATGATATACTTAGGAAAACTTTCAAACGTAGGTATGGTCTATATGAGTTCTTCACAATTTGTTTTAGGATGATGAATTCACCAAGGGTGTTTATGGCCTGGATGAAAAAACTCTTCCATCTGTACCAGGATCAGTTTTTGGTGGTGTTTGTGGACGACATCTTGATATACTCCAAGATTCATGATGATCATTCCCAACATCTTTACATTATCCTGAGTATAGTGAGAGAGCATCAACTATACTCCAAGCTATCTAAGTGTTAGTTTTGGATTGACCAGGTATAATTTTTAAGGAACGTCATCTTAGAGGAAGGTGAGTCAGTGGACCATGAGAAAGTCTAGGTTGTGGTTTCATGGTAGCATCCCAAGAATGTTTTTGATATCTGAATCTTTTTGGGATTTCATAGATATTACCAGAGGTTCATCTAAGACTTTTCTTGATTAGAAGCTCCACATTAAGGTATGACCATAATGGGGATAAATAATTATAGGATGGTAGCATGAAAGAATGATTTATAGGAGCTGACAAAGCATTTGACATCAGCACTATTTGTGATCCTGCTTGATTTATTCGAGGATTAAATAGTGTATTGTAAAACTTCCAGTATCGAACTCAGAGCCGTGCTGATGTAGGGAGATGGAGTTGTGGCATACATGTCTCGAAAGTTGAGACCTCATGAACAAAATTACCCTATTTATTATTTTAAGTTGGAAGTAGTGGTATATTCTTTGAAGTGTTAGTTACATTATCTCTTGGGTGAAAAATTTATAGTTTACATTTTGTACAAGATATTGATGTATATCTTCACACCGAGAGATTTGAATCTTTGTCAGATGATATGGGTTTAATATATGAAGTCATTTGACTTTAAATTGACTTATACACCTAGGAAGGGAAATAGTGGGGAAAATTCCTTAAGCATGAAAACTCAGACTAATATGGTTCATGAGTAGAGTGTTGAGTGAAAGATGATGACTTTGCTGGATGAAATGCATGTGGTGGTCCAAGAGATTCAGGAGTAGATAAATCTGGGGGTTTTTTTGCAGTGGAGCCTACCATTTTTAGATAGATTAGGGATAGACAATATGAGGATCAAGAATGATTATCCTTGAGGGAATGTTTTGAAGGTGCATAGACACCTTCATATTGGTTGATATATGAGGATGATATATTCTATGTGAATGATAGAGTTGTTGTACCTATGATCATACAGGAGGAGGTCATCTGATAATTTCATGCCTCAAAGTGGGTGGTATGTCTTGGTGTGACCAAAATGTACCATGAACTATGGATATTGTTTTGGTGTCCAGGTAAGAAAAAGAAGATAGTCGGGTTCATGACCGGATGCTTCACCTTTTAGAAGGTGAAGGCATAGTATCATGACCTAGAGGTTTTCTATAGCTATTAAATATTCTTTAGTGGATGTGGGATGATGCGACTATGAACTTTGTGGTAGGTCTTTTCAATATTCTTATAATGAATGATTTTATCTAGGTTGTTGTGTACAAATTAATCAAAGTATCACATTTCATGCTAGTATAGGAGAAATTTACAGAAGATAAGTTGGGAGAACTTTATGTTTGAGAGATATTTTGTAAGCCTGGGGTGCCACAGACTATAGTTTCAGATCTTGATTCATGATTTTAATAAAGATTCTAGTGGGGGTTGAATAAATAATTGGGTACTCATATATTATTTAGTATGTATTTTCCCCAAAAAATTGATGGGTAGTAGGAGTGTACTATATAGGTGTGTTTGGATATATTACAGGGATGTGTGCATGACTTTGTTTGGTCTAGGGAGAAGCACATAGAATTAGTGGAATTTGGATATAATAATAGTTACCAGAAAAAAATATAGATGGAACCATACGAGGCCCTTTATGGTAGGCCATGTGGTCACCAATATGCTGGATGGATTCTAGAGGGTCATAGTTGTTCAGACCGAGTCTTGTGCAAGAGAAATTGTAATAGGTGTAGTTGATTTATAAATTTATGGATATGGGTAAGAGTAGGAAGAATATGTATATTTATAGATGAAGATGACCCCAAGATTTTTCAGAGGGTGATTGTGTGTTCATTGAGGTGTCACCCTGGTCGGGTCACCAGATGATATGAAGATAGGTCAAGTTAACGCCCAGGTCTGTTAGACCTTTTGAGATCCTAGAGGGAATTATTACAGTGTAATATAGATTGGATTTTCCATATAAATATAGTGAAATTCAAGATGATTTCTAGGTGTCACAACTATAAAGGAATCACCTAGACCCTCCTCATGTGATCAATGTGGATGATGTTGATTTTGAGATAGATGCGTCGTTTGTGGATCATCCAATACGTGTGATGGATTGCAGTGAGAAGTTGTTGTGGGGATAGAATGTGTGAAGATTTCATGTGTTATGAAAAAAAGGATGTTTATGAGAGGAAACATGAGAGACAGAAGAGGATATGAGGGCTCAATGGCCAAATATTTTTGGCTCATAATCATAGAAAATCGTGGAATCACATCTCAAGGATGAGCTGTTATAAGGTGGGGAGATTGTAAGATCTCGAAATTTTCTAGAGTTATCTCAAGTACAAATTCAGAAACTATTTGTTTTATTTAAGTACTTATGGTTAGAGTTATGACTATTGGTGAATTTGGGTGGAGTTTTAAGAAAATTTGGAGGAAAAGGGATTGTGAAAGGTTGGCGCACATTTAGAGTAAATCGTGCACCCATCCCAGCTAATCGTGTTCCCCCAGACAGTGAGGGTCGTAAGGTTAGAGAATAGTTTGTTAAAGTGTGTACCCCTTCCCATAAAAATTATGTGCAAAGTTCTATTTCGCCTGAAAAATTATTATAAAATCCGTTGAACCCTAGAAACATACTCATTTTTACCTTGACTTGGGACTTAATATTTTTTCCTAATTCCAGAGAATTCTGAAGGGGTTTTAAGGCTTTCCAATGCCCGTTATTCATGATTCAAAGCCCGAATCAAATATCTTCTCTTCTCCCATTATGTGGATCTCATCTTGATACTTATTTTTTATATTATTCATTTTTCTCTTGAACTTTTGATAATGTTTATTCTCTGTTTACTTATATATAAACTTAATTGGTGATATCTAGAAATATGATTTTAGATCTAAATCTAGATTTATAGGATCTTTATATATTTGATCTTAGTTTAGGGAATCAATTTGAATCTCAAATCTACGTCGTATTGCTTCTCCGATTTTGGGGATTTATGTTGAGTGAACATCCATAAAAAAATAAAGGTATGTGGTCTTAAAACTAAATAACGTATTTGTTATTTCATTATGCATATTCTAGTTTTATAATTTCAAGTGTTATTAGCAATTATAATACCTAGTTGAATTAATTAATGTGGTAAATTAATTAATTGAGATGATTGGGAAATTGTGAGATTTAGGGATCATTGAATGAGATACTTAATTGTATAATTAATTATAGGATTGTGATATTATTGGTTTTAACAATTATTTTGGGAGTTATTTATGGGATATTTATGCCATGAAATTGATAATTAATTAGTGAATTAATTATAATACTCTGTAATAGTCTATTTTAATGATCAATTGATTAATTAATTATGTGATGTTGAGTTATGGAATTGAGATAATTAATTGATTCATTAAATATAAGTAATTGATTAATTAATGGTTTAGTTAATTAATGAGATGGATGTGCTTCAGTTGTTAGGGAATTTATTAAGGGGTTTTATGTGGAGACTAATTGTTTAATTAGGAATGAGGACGATATGTTTAATTGATTGATAAATTAATTAAAGTGATCTTTGGGTAAGAGGTTTAATATTGATTAATCTTGATTAATGTGGTGATGTGTTATATATGAGAATATGGTTAATGTTAATTAACCCTAATAAATGAGATATATGAGATATGTTTGAAATAATGGATGGTAAAATTCTCGTTCGGCTAACTATTAAGAATAATAACATCGTAATTCAAATTTTGTTTGTTAAATTAATGGTAAAATGGTCATTATTTTGTTAATTAAGAATGATAACATGGTCATTTAAATTTTTTGATTTAAATGAATGGTAATGTGGTCATTCATTTGGGAAAAAATAATGGTAACATGGTTATTCAAATTGTGTGATTTAAATGAAGGGTAACATGGTCATTAATTTTTGAAATCATAATAGAAATATCTTAATTCAATTTTGAAATAAAAAGGTATTATGGGCACGCAAACACATGTTAAACCTTGGGGAAAGATATGATTCCGGAGTGGGCCGAATCAGGTATTCAGGTAAGAGTATCTATGGGAACCTGAGTTTTTTATTTAATTAAATAGAGGATACATAATCATGTGATAATTTTTTTTTCATTATACTTGATCTTATTACAATTGAATATGCATTTTTGGATTTATTTGTTTTAGAAACCATTGGTGGTGGCCTATTGAGCCGTACTGACACCCTATTCAGACTGCTTAATTAGTACCTAAATAGACTTAATTGTTTCAGGATAGGTTAATAGAAGGGGACCTATATTAGATTATTGATTGGGGATGGAACATGGATGAGGGAACCAGACAAGGTTTATGACCCTCTTTGTATTCATTAGTGTCTTTACTTTCAGTTTCATTTTAGACACTTTGGCACTTACATTGGCATGGAATGTTTCCCTTTCAATTGAGTAATGTATTTATAATTTAGGTTATGTAGTAACAGTGGTATTGGTTATGATTATATATGATTCCTATATTACTTATTTACTTCCTCTGTTGTTTTACTCTGATAAAATATGGTGTAGTCTCCCCATGACGGACTTACCATACCCTCACTATAAGTCAACAACCACTGGCATATGGGGAGGCATGACTAATGTCATGTGACAAACCAGCTTGAAGAAATTTGTATGGAACATGGGTTGGGATGTTATAAATAGGAGTGTAAAATCACTCTTGATATCATTTTAAACATTATTTTCATTCAAAAAATTATTTTCAACTAAACATATAAATAAAGAGTATTTTTTGTTTAAAAAATCATTCAGTATCTTGAGTAATTAATGACAGGAAAAGAAAAGAAACATGTATTATCTAGAAATGACTATATTATTAAAAAAATTAAAGGGAATTTATTAGATAATTATTATATAATTTCATCATTATAAATTGGAACATAGTAAATCATGATTAAAAAGATATGAAAAAATAATCCTCTTTATGCTTTGGAAACATTTGAATAATAATTATCATAAAAGAATAAATTCAAATGAATCGTTAAATACATTGAACACAATATTATTAATTTTATATCATGTAAAATTCACTATATATACACCTCATAAAATAATATATGTGAATAAAATAACGTATATGAATAAAATAACATATATCTTGAAGAAGACGATTTGAGACTATAAACCCTAATCCTATGTTAGAAATTTTTTTAAGTGATATAAACTCGTGTTCAATAAATTTTAATTTATTATAATTACATTGAAGAGTCATATATATTCCTATAAAATTATTTATTATCCCTTTATAATATTTAATCACAATTTTATAAATAACACCTTATTGAAAAACCCATTTTTGGGTGTTAAATACTTCATTTTTATGGGAAATTTGGTTAATTAGTTATACTCCTTATATAATGAACATGGTTACATCATCTATAGAATTTTAATAATTATATAAATTCCAGATATATTCATTATATATATAGATAGATATTTATACATAAAATATTGAGATAGAAAATTGAACTATACTATTCAAGGAGACGACAAACGATTGATATGAAAGAATGTTGTTTTCAACTTTCAATGGATGAAAGGAACAAAAGGTAAAAAATATTTCAACTTTAAAAAATAATTATTATATAATATATTTAATATATATTCATTAAATCTATCCATATTACCATAAAATTTAACATGGAATTTAAAAATAAATCACATCGCTTTGTGGTGGTGGTAATCCACACATATATTAGAGTGAAGTTATCGTTTACCAATGGATTGGATGGTAAGAATATAGAACTAATATTATAATTATAGAAGAATAATTTTGTCATAAATATCATATTAAAAAATTAAATCCATAAAAATAACCATCCTGGAAGTATTTGTGTGGAAAATAAATTGTATCGGTTAAGATATTAAATCTTCCTCTGTTGGCCGCCATCAGATCAATTCTGATGGATCCTTGGACTGGTGTTTTAATAATATCATAAAATCTTGTTGATGGATATGGTTTTTGATAGGTTAATTTGGTAGGTCTTTATGATCTATATTTCTCAAATAGGTGTAAATAAGATAAAGTATGGGTTCTATTTTACCAGTGATGAGAGGGGTCATCTTAAATTTATTAGAAGATTAAAATGTAATAATGTCAATATATGAAATATTTCATCCAAATGGTCATATATTAAAATATAAGGTATATTATTTTTTAAATCCCACCGACCAAAAACATTGTATTGGTTTATTTGGTGTTGTAAACATTATCATTTATTTGAACCCCTTAGTTAACCAAGTTTAACCTAAACATCGATAACGACTTTTTTCACACTTAAAGTTGATATTTTACTTATAAGTTTAAAATTTTATAATAAATGTAAAATGGATGAAATTTTATACAAATTTTCATCCTACTTGTCTTATTTAAACACTTTGATAATTTTTATATAATTTAATAATATATTATTATCCAAAAATATCATTGAAATCATTTTTAACACTACTCAATTATTTGACATTGAACACTGCATGGAAAAAACGGAATTAATATATAAATGATTAATACATCTCAAATATGTTATATTTATCTTATATTTTTTTGTAACATAATAATTCATCCAAATTGTCTTACTTTTATAATTTTTAAAACCATTTGTTTTTTTATATTAACTTAATTAATACCGTGTTGGCATTGAGTACCCATTTAAGGTAATTATTCAATAATAAAAAATTAAAATAAATTACTATGATAAATAAAATAAATTTATATTTAAAAAAATCATTTACAATTGAATGATTCCTCTTTTTATGCTTAGGATAAAATATTATAGATATCAATGTCAAGAGGGTGGAATTTTTTACTTTATTTTTTACTTAAATTAATATAAAGGTTTTAATCAAGAAAAAATGTGACAAAGGGACATGTATTCAATATAAGGATGTATATGGCCAATATAATTCCATTAAATTTGACCAATAAAACATTTAAAATAATTTTAATGTGTTATTCCAATGTTTTATCCCCATTTTACTCATTTGACCCTAACTACGGTGACAAGTATTTATTAAAATTACTATTCATAATGAAAAAAATGAAAATGACCTATTTAAAAAATTTGGAACTTATGATTACATAGATGGATACATTTTTCATGACTCATTTTCTATAAGTGGAAGAAATTAATTTATGATTGAACTGAAAAATGAAATGAAAAAAATATTTTTTTAGAAAACTACCTTTTTATGTATGAAAATATTTTTATACCAAATTCAACATCTAGCTTTATTAAAATGAATGTTTTTGGATTATTAACAATATTATATAACTAATTTCACTTTTAAACCTTTCTAAAATAAATTATATATTTTTAAATTATTAAAATAAATAAAATAGTTTTCATTAAAAATAGTATTTTTTTTCTATTCATTGGAAATTCAATATCTTCATAAAATTCTTAATCATTAAATCCACAACATAATTGAAAATTTCATTTGACATTTTAATTAAATTTTATCAAATACATGTTCTCAAAGAGTTAAAAAATAATTATAATATTTTCTCACAATAACCAATAAAAATCATGTTTGAAGGAAACCCATATTTGAAGCCTAGTATAGATTTAATAAAAAATGAATTTTTATTTCGAACGTGTTAACATAACAAAATTTATTGAGTAAGACCTTTATATATTTATATATATTTCTTAATTTTTTAATTTCTACTCATACCCACTAATTCAATGGCTTGGTTATAATACTCATATTTATATAATACTATTTTTTGGTTCGTTTAATCTTAGTGTTCCATATCGTATACATGATCAAACATAATGTTCTTCTTTTAAATTATATGGGCATTAAATTATACCCCAGTTTATAAAATTTCATTTTCAAAATATGAACTTTATCTCAGTAATCAAGGGTTTTATATTAGAAGATTCTTTTGTTAAGAACTCCCATCATAAAAAGGTTGACAAAAATTCTTCCAAAAAAGAGGGAAACATAAATTGAAATAACATCTAGAATAACAAAAAATAGGTTTCAAAATAGGAGAACATTAGTAGGAAGTGAAAATATGGGAATGTATAAGAATGATACCTTTTAATGACTAATAAACAATGACAATGAATATGGTCAGAATAAATTTAATGAACACATAACCCTAAACCTTTGATTGGTGAATATATAATCGATTAATTAGAAATAACGGTAAAGGTATAACATTTTAATTCAAGATCATTTTTCTAAATTAGATTTATTCTTTTATTATCATGATACAGAACACTGATAAATACATTTACATGATATATTCCTTATTTTATAAACAAAATTTAGTTCTTTGGTTGTGCTTTGATCGATTTTAACATCATTTATTACTCTAATAAATTAATATTCTAGATGATTTTTTTCAAACCTAGAGGTCTAAAATTAACAATTAATTGATTATAAGATCTGTAAAATAAAAAACAAGTCTTTCCACCTATCACTAGATATTTACCAAAACCATAATTATTATCAAGGGTTATCTAATATGATAAATCATACTTTAACCTCAAAAAATAATACCCAATGATCGTATAAAACCATTCCATAAATAATTAACATTAAAACCCTACAAAAAAATTTCTAACTGAATTTAAAATCCAAAAATATTTAAATAATTCCAAAAAATTTTAATAGAAAAATTGACATTATTCCCCCAAATAGGATTATGAATCTATTAATGTCACATACCAAATATGTGAATACCATGATCATATATTCTCTTGAAACATATTAATAACCTGAATTTCCATAAAATTGTAATGAAAACATACATGCTATGAAATATTAACTCTCTCCTCATTAATTAAATATATTAAAAGATTATTGAATATATTCCATAAATCCCAAAAACCGATAAACTCCATAAAAAATAACATAATATATTTTATAAAAAACATTAATTAATTTAAAGTTCATAAATACTATCACATTTAATATATTATCATCAATCATCTATTTATATCAAAAAAACACTATTATTTAATCTCTATGAATTAACTCATGTTTATATTTAAAACAATCATGTGTTTTTCCAAAAAAATATCATTATATCATTTTATCACATTCATTTTTCATCGGTACCATTCAACATATTCTTGAAAATAAATTATGAAGAACATATACAAAAAAATCATTGGATGTTTTGTGAATCTTATTATAAGAATATCATTTATATAATAAATCAAAAAAATATTTATTGAATCCCAATATGTAAAAAAATTAAACATATTTACATTAATAATTGTTATAAAATATCTCCTTCCTTGGCCTATGAGTTGACACTTGTATTAGGCCATTAATTCAGGTAGTTCACATGTTCCCCACATAAAGGTTATTAAATTATAAATGGTACCTTAGGATAAACTTTATGTCCCTCCATTGAACTCTTAATATTTATTTTGTAATTAATTTCTAAAAAACATTATTTTACACTCATAAAACATCTTCCAATTACATTGAGGCATTCACATGAGTGATTATTCTCACATTCTAGACATTTTCGAAGATAAATATTCTATACTCCATTGTCTGCATGAAACTACATTTTATCATATTAGGTGTTCTAGGAAAGTCAACTATGTTGATATTTTTTATTATATAATGATATATTTGATTAGGAATAATCATAAGGTTTCACAAAATAGCTCCCATTTCCCTAGGTTTAACATGAGTAAATTCATTCCATTTCATTTTACATTCTGCATTAGCATAGTTCCTTAGAGTTCTATCCATTGAAAAAAATTAATAAGAATATTGTGAGAAATAATAATCAAAGTAGAAAATTATATGATCAAGAAAAATAATTTAATCATAAAATCATATTTTCAATTTCTAACAGCCTATTTTTAATATAGTCTATACTAGGTTTTCATATATTTAATCATTCATATTGGTTGATAATGAAAATGTGAATTAACAAACTAATATACGCTATGAGTGTCAAGAAAAACTGCATAGTAAGGTCACACTCACCATGCACCACATTTATAAATGAGATATACTCATCTATCTATTTTCAAGGTCTTTACCCATAGATGTATCTATACCAAAACCATGTCCAATTGTAGTGTCAAGATAATGATGATTTCCTAGAAAAATCATAATCTTTTCTTTACCATTACACAATACATTTTACTATACAAAGGATTATCATATGGGTCTTCACTAATGTTTTCTCTTCCCAGTTTCAAAAGGTTCACTACCTATATTTCTCATAAATCCTATGATGAACAATATTTTTAATAGAGATATATTATATATTATTAAATGAATATTCATTAAAAAACTTATTATTGACACCATACCCATAAAATTTTTGTGTATTTGGAAATAAGAAGACATATACAATAGGTTCATAAAATATCTACTTCATTTCCCACTTAGTTCATCTTAACTACCATGTGTCTTGGGCACCTCTTACAAAAAACCATTCTTCATAACATGGGGAACATAAAGATAATAAAGGTGAGCACAAATGCTTAGTAAGGGTAAACAAGGGAGACACCAATGATCACATATGCACAAAATAAGAATATGAGTATTAGAATACGAGATTAACATTTGAATAAAAACTATAACTGATATATAATTTTTTATAATGACAATTCATTTAATAAATATTTGTATTTAATAATACATCAAACATAAATGAATCAATTAACATAATCCATGAGATCAAAAAATTATAATAGTAATGTGAAAAAACATGCACTTATATAAATGTGAACATATTTAAATAAAAATAGGTTTAGTTGTTATATTAAGGGTCTGTAATTAGGACCTCATGTAAACTTATGTAAATGAAATATCATCCATTAATCCAATTATAAACACAAAAGTAGGCTAATTAATAAACATATAGATATGAAATCTAGGTCATTTCATAAAATTGTGAATAGAATAAGTATTCATTCATAAATAAATTAACTCTTATGTTATCCATATTTACCCAATTTGATCAAGGGATTTAATGGACCCAAATGTAACATACTTATAATGGAATAATATGTACATAAAAAGATCATAAATCATTCATCACATATCATAACCCACCAAAATGTAAAAGGGTTCATAAAAATCTCATCGTTATATTCATAAACCATATAGAGAATGAATAAGGATTGAATCTTTTGATTATATCTCTAGTAAAACATATGTATCATAAAACGCTATCATATTTAGATAAAATTTTATTTGGATGAACAATTGAGTATTTATGGAGGAAAATATCAATTTCAATATTGACATCACCTATTTAATATCTTAAAATATCCCAAATATTATGTAATTTTTTTTGAAAATATTTTTTGGAATCATGTAATGTAATACTGAAATCATATATAGGTAATTATTGTGGTAAATTATATTAATTTCATTCATGTTAAAACAAATATTCCTTTCATTTTTTAGTAAAATGTCAAAATTAACTTATTATGAAAATGACAATAAATTGCCTTTAATTTTTTTTTGTAAAAATTTAATCATTGATAAAGATTTAAATATATAATTTAAGGTGTATAAAAAAATTTTATACCATTTTTAGAAAACAATTTCATTGAAGAAAAATGATTTTTGACTAAAAATAGAAATAAATATTATTTTTTCCTTAAAACACTATTTTATTATATTGTGTTTTGAAAGAGAAAAAAATTAAAGGAGAACTTGTATTCATTATAAATAACCATAGTATATGAAAATTAAATTGTATTTATCATATAATTATCAAATAATTTCATCATGGAAAAATCAAATATAGACAATCCAAATTCAAATGGGACTGAAAAATTAATCCATTATCGATTCGGTAACAACTAAATCATAATACTCATGAAATAATAACATTAAATGAAACATTAAATATCTTGAACATAAGTAAATTCATGATATAAAATTTCAAAGGGGATGTATATACGCCTCATAAAATAAGATAGGTGAATAGAATAACATATTCCCCCAATGAGAAAATTATAGATGATAAACCCTTACCTCGAGATTCTATAGCTTTAAAAGAACTCTATCTACCTATATAATATATTTTAATTCATTTTATTTCTATATAATACTCATTTAAATACATATAATATAATATTTTATCCACTTATAATATTTTAACACAAAATTCTTAATAATTCTGTATTAAATCCATCATTTTTGGGTGTTAGTAGTTTCATATTTCATGAGAAATTTGATTTGGTGGTTCTAGTCCCCACACATTGACCAGGGAAAAATAATATAAAAAATTTTAATCATGAAATTAAAATCATATATATTCATCATTAACATTTTCTTAATAAATAAATATAGTGATTAAAACTGAATTACATTTATCATATAGGTAGTAAGTCATACAAATGAATGAATGTTATTTTCACTTTTTAATAGACGAAATGAAAGAACTTTAATTAATAATTCACCTTTATAGAATAATTATATTATCATATATATAATACATATTCAATAAATATTTCTTTATTACTATCTAAGTAAAAAAATAAATGAAAATCAAACCACATTGCTTCTTGGTGGAGGAAATCCACATATACGCACGAGCGACACTATCATTTTCCAACAGATTGAAAGGTAAGTAGGTAAATGTTATGTTAAAATTAAATAATTATAATTATTTCATAAATCTCATATAAAAACATAAAAAAACATAATAACCCTCCATGAATGATGGTAATGAAATATTAATTGTGTCTTTACATGAAGATAGTAAGTTGTACGTATGAACATGCGATACATTCACTTCCCATTTAATAGAAAAGACAATGAATAAAGGTGGTTTAAAAATATTAATAAAATTTTACAATATTAATGATATTTAATTTATTAATATATTAATAATATAATATATTTAGTGTACATATAATAAGAACCAAATTGAAATATGTGGGGTGAGACGATTATCTCTCCTTCAGAGAGACTATGTTAGATCCCTTCTTATTGACCCTTGGAAGAGAATTTATAAAATACCATCACCTATAATTCAATTATATAGATATTTATAAGAGAATTATGTCTGTATTGGTCAATATTGATGGATCAATGTGGTGTAAATAAGTGAAATGTGTGGAACCCTTTTATATGTGAGGAGAGGGGAACTCGAGGGGTTTCATAGGAAATTAAAATATAATAAATTCGTTCTCTAGAAAAATACATCCACATGGGTATATATTAAAATATAAGGTATTATGTGGTTGAAATACGATATTCAAATAAAATTTTTATTGGTTTATGTGGTTTTCTAAGACATATATTTTGGTTTAACCCATCAATTAACCAATTTTAACATTAATTGCAGTAACAACTTTTTCTACATTATAGGGTTATAATTTTACTTATATGTTTACAATTGGCTCATAATTTTCCAATGGAAGATATTTTAAACTATTTTTAATCCTAATTGTCCTATTTAATGTTTTTTATTATTTTTAAATAATTTCATAAAACATTATTTTCATAAAATATCATTAAGGTCATTTTTGATATTATTCATTTAATTTGACTTTCAACACAACATGAAAGTAATGTAATTTTAATAAAAATATCTCATACATCAATAATATTTTATATTTTTCTTAAAAAATTCTTGGAACAAAATAATTCATCCAATTTTTGTAACTTTTAAAAATTCTAAAATAATTTACATTACAGTTATATTAATTGAATAATTACAATGTTGGGATTGCATAAGCAATTATAATTATTATTCAATCACTAAAATTAAAAATTGATTATAATGATAATTTAAATTAATATGTATTTTATATAAACACTTATAATAACACTTTTTACACCTATTATAACATATTAGAGATATTAAATTCTAGATTGTAACATTTTTTACTTTATCTTTTACTAAAACCAGTTTAAAGTTCATAATCAAGGAAATATAGAACCAATTGGTCATATATTCAATACGTGTATCTATATGGTTGAAATAAAACCATAAAATAGGATAAATGAAAGTTTTTTGAAAGTTTAAATCTTTATTCCAATGTTTTATCCATATTTTAATGTTTTACCCTTATCGAGGTAAAAAATATTTACCAAGGTTATTATTCTTAATGAACTAAAATAAAATGTCCTATTTCAAAAATTTAGACATATTGATTCCAAATATAGAATAATTTTTTAAAATTTGGATTCTATAAATGGAATAAATTAATTTAATATATAAAAGAATGATGCATGGAAAAAAAGTTTTTTTAGAAAAAAATCAATTTTACATACAAATATATTTTCATAGAAAATTAATCCATAAAATTTATTCCAATGAACTTAATTGTATTATTAATAATATAATATAATAAATTTTACTTTGAAACCATTTTTAAATAAAATTTAACTTCTAAAACTCATTAAATAAAAAAACAGTTCCCAATAAAAATCAGTATTTTTTACTATTCATAAAAAATCAATATTTTCATAAAATTCATAAAAATTAACTCTAAGATGATTTTGAAAATTTTATTTCAAAAGTTAAGTTGATTTAATAAAATAAATTTTTTAAAATCTTTATAATTTTATTATGAAATTTTCTTAAAAAAACCGACAAAAATCATGTTTTATGGAAACATATTATTGAAACATAATATGAATTTAATAAATAATTTTAAATCTTATTTCCTAAGATTTAATCAAATAAAATTTAGTAATACCATTATATATATATACATATATTTATTTCATAATGTTGTTATTCATTTTCTTACCCACTAATTATTTGGAAAGGTTATAAGAGTCATATTTAAATAATAATATTTGTTTGTTTGTTTATGTTCGGTGTTGTGTGTCATATAAACTATTGAACATAATGGGATAATTTAAAAACCTTAAGTCATTATAGGAACTCTCCTTCTATTAGATCCATTATACTTTCTCTGTATTCCCGACCATCCACTGTTGGAAATATATGCTATACCCATAGTTTAAAACCGGTGGTGTAGGCTGGATAACCATTGGTAAAATATATACCTACGATTATCCAAACCATTAACAATTAAGTTGTGGGGATAGACATATCCCAATTGTTATTCATAAACCTTTGGGATATGTCATGTTACAACACATTATACCTACAGTTTTCTATAACCGTTGGTATAAATTTGTACCAACGGTTTTAAACCATTGAAAAAACTAAGTTTATATATATACCAATAGTTTTATGAACCGTTGGTAAATACTATTACTAATAGTTTAAAGATACTTCTAGAAAAAATTTTAGTTTACAAGTCTATACCAACGGTTTGATAAAACTATTAGTATAGATTGGAATTTCACATCAATACCAATAGTTTTAAAACAGTTGGCATAGAGTTGCTGTAGCTCCAGTAGCAATGCCAGCCTCCCCTATAATTAAAGAATTTAGAATTAATTCTATATAGAATTCAGAATTAACAAACCTATATATAAATCAGATTTAATTAACTCCAATAATAACAAACCAATATATAATTACTTGTGAAATTACCTATAATTTAAATACTCTATACATATTTCAAAATAAAACCAATGAAGACAAATATGATCCAAATTTTATTCCATGAGAATAAAAAAAATTCAATTGTAGTACGCTATACAGAATTCAGAATAACACCAACACACCAAACAAAATACACCATTCAAAAACATAACACCTCGAAAATAAACATCTCCATAAACACAACACTTGAAAATATGATCCTAGGGGGTGGGGGTGTCCAAGTATTTCCCCATGACACATAGAGTTACTTACTCAACATTATGCACGTAAATAGTTCTTTTAGATAGGGAAGAATAGCCATTTTAGGTTCAAAATCCCCCATTTTTCATGTAGGAGTGGAACAAAGAGGGTGTCTAGGGAGGGGGGTTGTCCATGAGGGTGGGGGTGTCTAAGGGGGTGGGGGTGTCCAGGGGGCAGGGTGGTGTCTAGGGGGTGGGGTGATGTTTAGGGGGGGATGTCCAGTGGTTGGGGTGCTGTTTAAGGGGGTAAGGGGTGTCTAGGTGGGTGGGGTGGGGTGGGGGGTGTCCAGGGGGTGGGAGCTGTCTTGGGGGTTAGGGGCTGTCCAATGGGGTTGGTGGTGTCTTGGGGGGGATGTACATGAAGTTGGGGGTTGTCCAGGGGTGGGGGTTTCCAGGGGTGGGGGTGACTAGGGGGTGGGGTGGGGGTTGTCCCTGGTGGTGGGGATGTCCAGGGGGTGGGGGTGTCCGGGGGTGGGGGCTATCCAGGGGGTTTGGGGTGCTGTCCAAGGGGGTAGGGTCTGTCCAGGGTGTGGGGGGTGTCCAGGTGATGGGGTGGTGTCCAGGGGGTTGGGGTTGTCCAGGGGTTGGGGACTATTCAAGTGGGTATGTAGTGTCTAGGGGGTGGGGTGGTGTCCAGGGGTGGGGGGCTGTCCAGGTGGTTGGGGGTTGTCCAATGGGGTAGGGGTGTCTAGTGGGTGGGGTGTGTGTGTGTGTGTGTGGGGGGGGGGGGGTTGTCTAAGGGGGTGGGGTCTATCCATGGGTGTGGGGGTGTCCAAGGGGTGGGGGTGTCCAGGGGGTGGGGGTGTCCAGAGGTGGGGGCTGTCCAGGGGGTTGGGGGGCCTGTCCAAGGGGGTAGTGGCTGTCTAGGGGGTGGGGGTGTTCGAGGGGCTGGGGGGTATCCCTAGGGTGGGGGCTGTCCAGGGGGTGGGTGGTGTCTAGGGGGGGGAGATGTCCAATGGGGTATGGGGTGTCCAGGGGGTGGGGGTGTCTAGGGGGGCTATCCAGAGGGTGGGGGATGTTCATGGGAGTGGGGGTGTCTAGGGGGTGGGGGTGTCCTGGTGGTGGGGTGGAGTCCAGGGGGTGGGGTCTATCTAGGGGTTGGGGAGATGTCTAAGGGGGTATGAGTGTACGGGGGGGGGGGGGGTGGGCTGTCTTGGTGGTTGGGGGCTATCTAAGGGGTAGGGGGTGTCCAGGGGTTGGGGGGTATCCAGGGGTGGGGGATGTCCATGGGGTGGGGGTTGTCCATGGGGGTGGTGGTGTCCAAGGGGTAGGGGTGTCCAGGTGGTGAGGTGGTGTCCAGGGGGTGGGTGGTTTTCCAAGGGGGTAGAGGGTTTCTAGGGGTGGGGGTGTCCAGGGTGGGGGTGTCCACAGGTGGGGGTTTCCCAGGGGGGCTATCCAGGGGGTTGGTGGCTGTCCAGGGGGGTGTGGGGGCTGTCCAAGGGGGTTGGGGGTGTCCAGAGGGGTGGGGGATGTCTAGGGGGTTGGGGGTAGTCTAATGTGGTAGGGGTGTCCAGGGGGTGCGGGATAGCTAGGGTAGGGGTGTCCAGAGGGTGTGGGGTTGTTCAGGGGGTTGGGGGATGTCTAGGGTGGGGGTGTCTAGGGGGTGGGGGTGTTCAGGGGGTGGGGTGGTTCTAGGGGGTGGGGGATATCCCGACGGTTGGGGGATGTCCAAGGGGGTTGGAGGGCTTTCCACGGGGGTAGGGGTGTCTAGGGGGTGGGGGTGTCTGGGGGGGGGGTTGTCCAGTGGGTTGGGGTGGTTGTCCATGAGGGCAGGGGGTGTCCAGGGGGTGGGGGTGTCCAGGGTGGGGGTGCTTTCCAGGGGGTGTGCGGGCTATATAAGGGGGTGGGGGTGTCCAGGTGTGGGGTTTTCCAGAGGAGGGGTAAATCAGTCATTAAAAATTATAAATTCATGTTTTATTATTTATAGATAAAGAGATAAATAAAACATGACCAACCTAATCACCCATATATTTTGGCACAACAAATCATCAAACATCAAATTTTAGTAATATCTGTCAAAAATGTAATGGATCAATCTATCCCTCATCACCATCATCATTAGCCTCCCCCATCCTCATAGTCATCCCCATCATCATCCACACCCTCCTCAATGCCCTCCTCCTCACCCTCGTCCTCTGCCTCATCCACCTCCTTGCCTTCCACATCCACCTTGGCCTCCTCTTCACCCTTCTCCTCCACCTCGTACTCCTCCTCACCCTCCCCCCCCCCTCTGCCTCAACCTCCCCCTCACCATCGCCTCTTCCAACACTACAAATTCTATGTGGTGTACCATATATAGAACACATCGTTAACATATATTCATAACAAGTTATGCTGACCTATGGTGGAAGTGTTGGACGTAAAACTTCCATCAGTTTCATAAATGTAGTGTTTTCCCTAGCATACTGTTCTTCCATCTCTATGGCCCTTTTTTCAGCCTATTATGCATATGACTTAACCTTATGGAACTCGATGGCACTAAAAATCATACCTTAGGAGGGAAAATACCTCTTCAAGATTATACTCTTCACAGGACGACAACGTTCTCTTCCAGGGTGTTCATCTCCCAACACATGATGTAAGTGATCGTTTGGCCCAAAATTGTAAGGTTCCTGGGCATCAAGGGCCTCTAAAGAGGACTGTTACAAATATAAATATATAATTAAGTTAAAAAATAGATATTATAATTTTAAATCAACAATGTAAATCATAAAATCTGCTTCTGAGTTGGTTCATTAACCGCACTTCCATCTTTCTTCCTTCGCCTCGAGAAAAACAGTTTTTCTCGAGGAACCTGTTCTTCAATATTCATTTTTTCTCTCTACAATGACATTGAATATAGTAAAACATAATTAAAACTAGGTTAATAGTAATTAATTTCATAAATAAAATTATATATCAACTTTATAAATCAAATAAATTATGGAGGAAACAATAGAAAGTGCAAGTCATAACAAAAAATTATAAACAAATGTCAGACCTGCTACCTCTCATGATCTGGCATCGTAGTATGTCCCAATGTGTGGAGTTGTTTTTTAGCATCATTGTTTTGTTATTTATTCCCAATTATTCCAAAATAAAATTCAATAATACAAAATATAGTATTAACCCAAAACATGAAATTTTTCAGTTAAATACCTCAAATGTGATTAATACCTTAAACTAAGTAGTCGTCTAATGAGTAATCATCTGATGATATTGTTCTATCAGAGAGTCATCAGCGACAGGGATCACCTCTAAATCTGTTCCAACTCCAATACGCCAGCCAATATTCAACTTGTGATTATAGGCTCTCCAAAGCACACCTAAATCCTTTAGGCGTTCTGGTCATGCACCCTCACAATCAAGGAATTTAAGCCAAAGCTGACACCAAAATATTAATTCATATAAATACAAAAAATAATATATTTCAATAAATATAACATATTTTTTTACCCATATATCTATCCAAGAATTATACTTAACTTCATTTGGAAACTGCCTCCATGAGAACAGGTTGATAGGAATGATGTTGGAGTATTTGGAAAGTATTGTCAAAAAACTCTGACATTGCTGCCCTATTTTTTCAATCATTTGACTATCATCATTATAGTCCACCATCAACTGTGTGTGGTGGTTTCACACCACACACATGTGTGTACACCCTTTCCCCCACCTCCTATCAATAGATGTATCTGTTACAAATATTTTATCAATACATGTTATAATGAAATTAAATAATGGTATAATTTTTTTTATCATTCTATAAATATACATGTGACATTCTGATCAATGGGTGCCGCTGGATCCACAGAAACTGAAGGAACACCCTGTGTAGGTGGAGTGGGTCCCAATGTATGCTTTGTAGGGACAAAATCTAGAAGAGCAGGAGTCAAAGAAGATGGAATATAGAAACTCAGAGATAAGGAAGTAGAATTAAAAGAATATGGAATGGATAACTAGCCAAATGTTAGATGGGGTGGGGGAATCATCATTGGATATGGTAAAGATAGGTGAGGAGAATCAGATGTAAGGGGTGGTGAAAATGTGGGAGGCCTAAATATCCCATGTGTCCCTAATGAAACACCATGATCAGAATGTGGGATAGATGGTATGTCAGTGGGAGGGAATGGGTCTAATCGGGTATGCTAACCAGATCAGCTAGCTCTCATACCCCCTAGTACAAACACCCTTAGTACTGGGACCAATTCTAGGTTTCTCGTCAAATAATTATCTCCTAAGAGGTGGATCCTGCAAAAATGTTTAAAACAAAATTAATCAATGAAATTATATATTATATATATATTTTAAATAAAATAATCGCCATGGGAACTAGTGGTGGAATGCTCATATCAGCCATGCGATGACTGTTGTTCATCATCTTTTTCTATCGTCTCTCTTCAATTTGTTGCATTTAATACATTTAAAAAAAATGGAAGTAATTGGAAAATGATAACTAATGTGTAACCCCAAAAAACAAAATAAATGAGAGGTAATAGGGGAATTCATGGGTAATCAAACTATCCATTGTTTCAGGTGATCTTGAATAGATATATAATGAATTCAATAAATTGTAAAAGATGTAAAATAGAAATTTAATTTTTAGTAGGATGTTTATTTACTAAGAAGACAATCCATTATTCTTATAAGGGGTAAAGAACTTGTCAAAATTAAGGAAAATTTTAATTTCTTTAGCTCGGGTTAATGATGCATGTTTTGATATATGTTTTGCAGAAGAAGAAAAACCATTATGTTCATTTTCTAGTGAAATGTTAAAGGGTGGTCTTGGAGTTATACTAATTTTATACGTGGTCAATAAAGAATTTAAATTTTCACTATTTTAGAAATGTTTGTTTCGTAGGATTGAATATAGTTAAATTCAAACTTATAAAATTCAATTTAAATAAAATTATAACCAATAAACATTGTAAATTCAGAAAATGGTCTAGTAGGATACAACATATTTGTAATCAATATTAATTCAAATTGAATATTACCAACCTTAACAACCCATGTTGAGATAAAACAAATTAATTGAGAACAAGGATGGATGATTTTATATATTTCCCACCACAACTTCATGTTCATATTCAACTCTAATAGTTGAGCTATTAGATTCATCAAAAGAAATAAATGGATCATTTCTAATGGTAGTAGACATGGTGTCAATTTCATCATCACCATCATCAAAAATATGTCTATGAATTACTCTAATAATGACAAAAAATTCAGGTCAAAGATGGTCTTTGACATAAAAAACATGTTTCTCTAATAATGCCAATACATATGGTTCATCAGTAGCATGAGTGCGAGTCATATCAATTACTCGAAATCCATAATCATTAATAAATTTTCCCTACCTAGTCCTCAAATCAAACCACTGTAATTTCATCTTCGTAACTCGTCCATGAGAATAATAATCCCATATTATTATTTTTTCAGTGACTCCATAATAACCTACATTTTCAAATCACGGTTTATTATCCGATGTACTAGAATAACAGTCTGTTGTGGAAATAACCATAACACCATCATGTTGTGTTCTCATGTTCATTTCTCATTCAGTGATAAAAAATCTATACCCATTAATAACAATTGATTTATAGTCACGAACCATGGTATTAGGAACAAAATCCCAAGATCTTATTTCCTCAGATATAGAGTCAGCAGTAAAACTCAATACCTGAAATACAAATTAATATTAAACATAATTAAATATTTATTTAATTATTTTAAATAATAATATTTTTACCTTCAATTTTAACCAAGAAGAAAACTCTTTGCTATGCAAAGTATCAATGCATCTCAAAGATAAAGAACAATCCTTTCAATTTATCTTTTCTTTATGTTCCCTATATATAAAAATACGAATAGTTAAATAAATAAATAAATAAATATATATGTGTAAAAATACATATATTCAATTTACTTACTTGATGTAGTCATCGAAAAAATCACAGTTGAACAAAACTGTGTGATGTGCCATCTCCTGCTCTTCTAGGATTAATGTCGCCAACGTATATGATCCAGAAATTCCTCCTGTTTGTGAAAGTGATGAAAAAACAGGTTCAATTTTCTCAGAGTGATCTTCCTTATTTCTCATTGGTCTTTTAATTTGAGTAGTAATATCAGAAAAATACATAGAACAGAAATCCATACATTCTTGATCCAAGTAACTGTTCATAATAGATCCTTTGGGATGATTCTAGTTTTGAGCATAAGACGTTAATGTGTACATATTTCTTTCAGTTGGATAAATCCAACAAAAAGAAATAATTCCTCTGATAAGTATTTCAGTTTGAATATGGATAGTTAGATGCAGCATGCATGTGAAAAATTATAGAAGAATTTTTTTTCTCTAAATCAAACAAAAATAACAGGGCATATTTCAATTTTTTTTACAGAAATACATGGAAAACTTCTTAGTAAAAAGATCTCTAAACAAATGTCACAACTAAACAACAACCACCTTTACATTATTAGACAAAAGATAAATGATTTCTACTGGAATAAACTCTTGAAGAAGGATGTGTTAATCACGAGTCTTCAAATATTTTAGCTTCAACTCTCTTCTATTGACCCATTTAGATATTTTCTTGAATAGCCATCAGGAACATTAATAGTCTCTAGTACTTCCATAAATTTATTTTTTCTATACGTGTAATCACATAAGAATCACATGGAACTTTCCATTTATTTTTACTGATACTCACAGGATGCAATACTGGTCTGATTCCTTAATCCACTAAGTCATGCCGAGACCATAAATCACCTTTTTTATTTTCCTTAACATTTAGAAGAATAGAAATCAACATTTCACATATATTTCATTCAATGTACATTATGTCTAAGAAATGATGTAATAAATTGGTTGACTAATAAAGAAAATCAAATAAGATAATTCTCTTCTTCCAATTGTAATAGGTTTTAGTAGAAACATTATTTATCTTTCCAGATTTCATTTGACCCTTCCCAAATGAAAAAAATGAAATATTTCAATTTATTAAGCACATCAGTTCTAGACATACATTGAGGTTGATCATTAGTCTCTATGGTATTGTCAAATCTTTGATTATTATTTCTATATGGATGGTCCATTGGAAAAAATCATCGTTGTCCCATAAAACTGAAACTACAGTGATGTTTCAGTCTTCTGGATCATGTATTCTTCATACATATATGACATGATAGTTTTCCCTTTGAACTCCCTCTAGACATCATTGCATAAGAAGTAAAATCATTGATCGTCTACATAATCACAACTTTCATCTGAAATATGTCTTTCAAACATGAATCGTATGTGCGCACACCCACTTCTCAAAGAAGTTTCAACTCTTTTATTAAAGGTTTATGCATAAGTCTGTATCATTGTATAGATCAGAAGGGCTAGATATGAGTATACTCATGAAAGTGAATGGTTTTTCATACACAACCATGGTGGAAGGTTATAAATGTGTATAAAAATGGCCACATGTTTTTCAAAGTAAGAATCTCCCCAAATGGATTAAAACATTCACATGAAAGACCCAACCTCATATTATGCACGTCAGCTGCAAAATTAGGATATCGATAATCAAATATATTCCATGAAAATCCATATACAGGGTGAACTAACTCATCATTATTCTTCTTACTCTCGGTATCATTCCATCACATTTTTATTGATATTTCATCAGAAATAAAAAGATTCTTGAGTGTGGGGATCAATGGAAAGTGACACGTTACTTTACGTGGAACACGGGATGGTGTTCCATCACCTTTTGGCTTCCAGCGGGATGTGAAAAATTTTATAAAATCATTTTTTCAGTAGTTTCGTCCAAGAATAAACTGAAATATTTCAGGCAAGCATGGATTTTGTTTTTTTGAAAATCCATGTTCCTTAGCTAACTTCCATGCCATATAGTGGTTTGAGGGAATATCTACATAATCTAGAAGTAAGTACTTCAAGAAGGTAAGAATGTAATTTATGGTAGTATTATAAATCCCATACATAGTTTCCCTATGAAATAATTGGATTAAAAATTCTATCTTTTTTCCTTTTACCACATTGTCGATATATTGGATTCGTGGTAGCATCAATCAATTTTTTCACCTTGAAAACATCATCATTTTCATTAGAAGCATCATGTGGGCTCATATCAATGTCTTCTTTGGATAGAATCATTTATTTTTAATAATGACATATAAATGGAAACCAGTCATATAACAAACTCTTTAATCCAGTACTCTCATTTGGATCATCAACAATTTGAGTTTTCATTTTCTTCCCATTGTGATAGCACACATAGTAGTTTTCTTGAAAACCATATTTGGTTATGTGGTAGATGACTTATTCATGTATCAACCAAGGCATACCAACACAATTGTAACATGGGCAGTGTAGGTGACCACTATCTGAATTATTGTGAAATGAAAAATCTAAAAATATCTCCAATTTTTTTGGAAAATCGCTTGAGATCCGATGGTTTCATACATCCATCTTCTATCCACTCTGTAAAAAATTGTTACAATTAATTTTGTCAAAATCAATTCAATAAGTTTGATGTTTCATCGAAAATATTTTTAAGTAAACAAGAATTGTTTACTTTATATGAAACCATAACTAACATACTACGCTATATGAGAATCATAATATAAAATACATTAAAATACTATATTTATAAAAAAATATATATTAAGAACTATACATGAGAGTACAAGATCATGTGCACTTGTGGTGGAGAATTATTCAAGAGTTGAGTAAATTTTAGATCGAAGAAATTTTATACTTTAGTAGATTATTTGAGTTATCACATACACATCCCTAGGGGGTGGGGTGTCAAGGGGTGTAAGGTGTGTCTAGGGGTTGGGGGTTGTCCTGTGGGGTGGGGGGCTATCCAGGGGGTGGGGGTGTCCAAGGGGTGGGGTGTCCAAGGGGTGAGGTGGTGTCTAGGGGGCTGTCCAAGGTGTGGGGGCTGTCCCAGGGGTGGGGGCTGTTTAGGGGGGTGGGGGTTATAGGGGTTGGCATGGTGTCCAAGAGGGGATGTCTAGGTGGTGGGGGGGGCTGTCCAGTGGGGGTGGTGGTGTCCATGGGGGTGGGGGGATGTCCAGGGGTGGGGGATACCCTTGGGGGTGGGGGTGTCCAGATGGTGGGGGATGTATAGGGGGTGGGGGTGTTCACCCCCAAACTAGGGTTGTAGAATCCAATATATATCAAATTGTAGAATGACTTCAAGACTATTATATATGAACCATAAGAAAATTGGTGTAAACCATGAATATCATACATATAAATCACAACACACCTAATTGTAAACACACCTCCAAATATCATACATGGATCAAGCTTTATCTTCAACTCTAAATATGATACATGAATTATAAAAAAACACACCAATTTTTAAACACACCATTAAATTGTGAGCTACATATGTGGATTATTGATTCTTTAAGAGGCTAGATGAGAGCTAATTCCAGGTTGTGATACATAGTATAAATGTAGTATTTTCTATGTTTACAAAATTTTGTGTGTGTGTCAGATATGATCCTATGTATGTTGTTTAGGCATATGATCCAAGTTTCTATGGGGAAACTACTCATGGGAGTATGAGACTTTTTATATCATTAGGTGATATGGAATTTTACTAATGTTAAATTTGTATGAGATCAATATGGATAGTGTATAAGAACTTGAGTGAGATTTCTTTGTAGAGACCACTTATTCATTGAAGGTTAAGAGTGATTGTTGGTATGGAACTTCAAGAAAAGTCTTATCATGTGATATCAATTATACATTGGTTATATGTGATTCTTATTTTTGGTAGAGTATCAGAGTGGATAGCCCACCCCCTCCCTAGACAACCCCCCACCCCCTTGTATCCCCCTACCCCACCTACAACCCCCCTTGGACAGCCCACCCCACCCCACCTTGATAGACCACCCCCTCCTCCATGGATAACCAACAAACCCTCCCCCACCAAGACATCCCACCCCACCCCCCGGGAAAACCCACACCCTCTCCCCCACTTGGATAGCCCACCCATAGCCCCACCCCTAACAGCCCACCCCTCCCTGGACATCCCACACCCCCTCTCCCCCACACCCCTATAACCCCCTACCCCCATATCCCCCTAGATTTCCCACACCCACAACTAGATATCCCCCACCCCACCTAGACATCCCACCCCCCACCCCCACCCCCACATGGACATCCCCCCCACATGGACAACACACTTCCCCCACCCCCTTCCTGGACAGCCCACCAGCCCCACCTAGACAACCCACCCCCCTACCTAGACATCCCATAACCCCCCCACCTGTATAGCCCACCCCCACCCTCTAGACAGCTGACACACCCTTCCCCTGGACAACATATCCCCACCCCTCAGATAACCCACCCCTAGAAAGCCCACACCCCCCTCCCCCACCTAGACAGCATACCCTGACCCCACTTGACAGCCCCAACCCCTCCTTAGACAACCCACACCCACCTCCCCCACACCACTGTAGCCCCCTACCCCCACCCCCTGGACAACCCCCAACCTAGATATCCCACCCCCACATGGACACCCCTACCCCCCCTCATCCCATCTTAGGGTAAAAAACATCATGCGTTCTCCATTTAATTCAGAAAAACCCATTAAATTTATCAAAAAACGACAAAATAAATTTATAAGGCTCTATGGGTCACTTAGGAAATGTTATTGGGGATAGGGGAAATCACCAACATGGTTAATTCCAATTTAAAAACTTTTCTAAGCACATAAGAGGTGGGGTGGTGTCCAGGAGGTGGGGTGGTGTCCGAGGGGGCTGTCCAAGGGGGTGGGGGAAGTCCTAGGGGGTGAAGGGTGTCCATGGGGCGGGGGTGTCTATGTGGTAGGGGTATCCAGGTGGTGGGGGTGTCCAGGGGGGCTTTCCATGGGGGTAGTGGTGTCCAGGGGATGGTGGGGCTATCCAGGGTGGTGGGGGTGTCCTGGGGGATGGGGGGCCTGTCCATGGGGGGTGGCAGTGGGGGTGTTCAGGGGAGGCAAGGCCCATATAATACCCTGAAAATTACCTATACCCAATCCAAGCAATATCACAATCCCAATACCTCACCCAACCAACAATAAATTCATCCTCAATATCACTACCCTTCCCATTATTCCTTGAACAAAAACTAAAAATAAAAAATCCAAGTCCAATTTTAAACTAAACTAAAGTCCATAGAAACTACCATATCACCCCACTAAAAAAATGGAAAACCACCAACACCACTACCCCAACCATCCCTAATCCCTTCACATGGACCATCCTTATATCCATTACCCTTTAACATCTTTGAGTGGGGATACATCTCACTAGAACCCATTACTTCATATGGTTCACTAAATCTACACAGAAGGAGTGGCTATGAAGAATTAAAATAAAAGTGATTCACACAATCATGAAACTTGAAGTGTAGAACAAAAACAGAAAACAAATCAAAGTGTTTGGTATACCATGCCATTGACCACACCAAACACTGGTTTAGGCCAAATCAAAATAGAGAATAAAAAACAAACAGATTTAGAACATTAAAACTAAGGTACAACTTACTAATTGAAGTGTAGAAAAAATTTCTTTATTTAAGATGAATATATTGGGTGGAATGAGTTTCTAAACCTAGGGTAAAGAGAGAGCTTCGGGAGAGCTTCAAATTAAGGCCAGAAATCACACGGACGGGGGAGCTGGGCTACTGTGTATTTGGGAAAATCCATTCCCAACAGTTTTTAAAAACCATTGGGAAATCTATTGTTTACCAATTGTTTTAAAAACCCATTGGTATAAATTAGATAAATTAATGATTTTCCATCGATTTGAGTGAACCGTCGGGAAATCATCATTCTAAATACACAATGCCAATAGTTTATTCAAACTGTTGGGAAATGTTTCTATTTTTATAGTATACCAACGGTTTGTTCAAACCGTTGGTATAAAAGAATTAGAAAAACCTACATTTTCACTGGTGATCATAGCCTTTATAAATCACAATATTTTTCTATGTCTTGTTGTGTATGATTATAGCTTTAGATCGTGTACTCACACCAACACATTTGATGAAAACATTCTATTAAAAAAAGTTTGGATTCTTTTTCTTAATTCATCCATGAAAATTCACTAATTTTACTTTATAATTTCATTTATAAGATCAACTTATTCCCCCTAATATGATAATTTATTATTTATAAGCCAGTTATAGGAAGTGAACATACCTCACTTCTAACAATTTTCAAGAACCTTCAATAATTTTAGGTTTTTATGATCATAAAAATATATTATCATTGAGATAATTATCCAATTGTCTCTTTATCAATGAGACCAATCACAAATATCTTCATCATAAATTTCTATCTAGATTTTAAATCCTACTCAAAATTATAAAAAATGATCTTTTACAGATACAGTCTTTAAATTATCAATTTTTGGATCATTACAATATAGTGGATTCTTCATCAATATATATATTTTTTGATAGCTCATACAACTTCTATAGTTATCATCCTAAGAAAAATATTCACCTTAAAGTTTTTACATTGTAAATAATAAAAATAAAATAAAATAATAATTAGGAAATTTCTTGGATATATTTTTTTCAGTAATGTGTGAAACTATGTTCATTATTTCTTCTTAACTTGTTTTTTATTTCATATTTAGCTACAATTTCATATATACTCTTCATTGTGGGCATCATGTTTTTAAATACTATATTCATTATTAGGATATATACATTTACTCATTTGAAAATTTTATTTTGAGTAATTTTGTTCTTTTTTATAACCAAAAAATCTATATGAGTCACTTGATATAGTCTTAATTTTCATAAGAATATCCCCATAGGATGAAAAATAAACAAAATAATATTTAAGAGTATGTCCTAGAAAGACAACCTTTATATATAACACCTCAGGATATTTAAGTTTTTCATCGCATGAAATAATCTATTAAAATTTGGGTTCTCAATATTCTTGTGGAATAATTTACATTTAATTTAAAAAATTCATTCTCTTACTCCTTCTCAATTTTTTTATTTTTCCAACATGTATTTCTATGTTATCAAATATTATTTAGAAATTGACTCATATTTTTTCCACATTACAACTAGGCTTCTCTTTCATTCCCATCACTAAATGAGTCCCTAAATCTTTCACTGAGAATGATTTTTTCTTCTGACCTATCTTAATCTCATTAATATTAACTTCCATGTTCTTATTATAGTGATCAATGGTGTGACTATGCTAACCAAAATAGAAGAAGCTAGTTATTTTTGATATAGCATTATTCATGGGATTCATGGATTTTTTTGAGTAAGTTTTTTTCTTGTAATCCATAGATGTATTTGTAATTCTTCTTCCATATATTATCTTTGTAAGCTATAGTATTTTTTAATTTTAAACAACTGTTACATTTTTACTTGAATTCAAAAATCATATATCTTTACTCTAACAACTTTAATTTTAAGCAATAATGAGATTTTCAGAAATTTTAAATCTGTTTGAGACAAAAATCCTTTTACCCATCTCTTATAGGCTTTGGATAAACATATCTTTTCTCCCCATTGATGCAGGAACTCTTGTTTTATATTTATGTTGAAATATTATTCCACCAATTCTAATCATTATTCCTAAGTGATTTACAACACCAAAAATATCCCATGAATCTTAATATATAAATTTCAACTCCAGTATATCTCACATTAATTGATTTCTATTTTGAACATTTAATATTTTATAAGGAATAATTTTTTTAGGAATTTATTTTTTCATGAATCCATATAAATTTTATTTATTGGTATTATCAGATTCATTTTTCTTCAAACACAAGTGTATAAATTTTGATATTGAACCTATTTTTTACATGAAAATAGACTTATAAAATGGTAATTTTCCGGTGTAGATAAAAAAATTGCTTTTAAAGGTAATTTTAATTGATAAATAGATGTTATTATGATGTTTCTACACCATATAGAGATCCATTTTCAGTGTAAATCTCATTGGAGTGGCATGAGAAGTAGTTTAAATTAAATATAATTGTGAATTCATATATATTTTTATATCTAGAATCATAAATTTAACTTCAAACTCTAATAATTTTATTTTATGGATGTTTTTCTCATACTATATTGGCATTATATCATTTTAACTTGTATATTCCATCTTTTTGAATTTATCTTCATACATTATATTCTGTTATTTTATCAAAGTTTCAATTTCATTATAATTGTTATCATTGTATTCCAATTATAAAATTTTAATATAAATTCAATACTTGATTTTATTATAATTCATATAAATTTCATTTGAAATAATTTATGGATTTTTATTTATCATGTATTGAAATAGGTAACTCACTCTCAAATTTATAGTACCTTTCTTCATGTTCTATAGTCATTACTTCTTTAGATATGATATTTATAGAGAATTTTACAATGATTTATACACTCTATTCAAAAGATTTATCCTTTTCTTCTAATCTCTCTTCAACATTATTGATCTGTTCCTAAATATATTTAAAATACCCACAAATAATAATAATTGTTTATTTGGGAACAATATTCAAAATACCATTAAGTTCAATAAGTGATTCATCTTATAAATCTATAGATGTATGATAACACCATGTAGTGATTGGGTATTTTTGACGACACTATTGAGAATACATTTTACATACCTCTTTATCATCTAAATGCATTTTAATTTCTAAGTTAATAAATTTTCATCTCTCCTTGGTGAGGATTTGAACTACCATATCATCTTACTCCTTGTAAAATTTACCTTTAATAGATTATATTATGGGTAAACTACTTAAGATTCCTCTTTACATTAGAGGGATTGTTTTTCAACATTTTTAACCCCATATTAATTATATTATATTGAATCATATAAGATATTTAAATATAATTAATTTTGGTTATATCTCCTCCAAGTATTTATTCTATATTTCATTTGGAATAGAACACTATTCTTTAAAAAACTACAACTATGAGGATCTTACCAATTTTCTAACATAATATAATTACAATTTTTAATATCTCAATAGAGTATTTCCAATAATTAGAGGTATAATGAATCATTTTTTCTATTTTTATAACCAAATCCAATGTTTTATCACTTTTCATGTATTTACTTGTTTAGTGAGTGAAAATAATTATTTTTATATCTCAAATTTTGTTAGCATAGATAAATAAGTAAATTAAAATGAATCTCAAAAAGAATAAAATGGTTTTTTATGAGTTTATCCTCTATTTAGGATGACTAAATCCCTATTCTATAGTGTTTTTTCCCACTCACACAAAAAATTCTTCTTATTATACAAAGAAATATCAGAAAGGTATTGACATTGATATTATTATCTTGACAGAACTACGTAAAATGAAAGAATCAACTTGTTGTTCTTTTATTTAGGAAGTAAACTATAACATCCATGAATCAAGGAAACTGGCAATGGAATTAATCCCTCTTAGACTATATGAATATAAAATTTTCCCTAATACTATAGAAATCATAACAAACTAATTATTCATCACTAATATTGTAGGTATATCTCAATAATATAATAATGAATTTTCTACCTCTATATTATTACAACCTTATAATATATTTATAAACTATAAGATGGATGTATCATTGTATTGGCATAATTATAATATGTATAAGAACATTTGAACTCACACTACCACTTTTTATTCTTTAGTACATAAGGAATGAACTTAAACATCCAAACTGGAACATCTCTTTCAACATCATATAAATTAATATATGTATTCTAATTTAGTTTTATTTTTCTCTCGTTGAAATATAAGACCAACCAATATGCTCTATATACGATCTATATCCATCTTTGATAATCAAGATATATTCTATTAAAACAATTGTCATAATACCTTATCTGCATTTCTCATTCTTCTTCTTATCAATATATTCAGTCCTTTACTTATCCCTTTTTCAATTTAGGATTCCTAAAGACTCATAATTTACTTCATGATATTTATAAATATCACGATCATCTCTAATTTAATTATCTATAAAAGGAAAACATCTTTAAAACTCCACATATAACTTAGTATAATGAATATTGTATTAAATATTGAGTTTCTTATTTCCTGGTGAAACATTTTCTCACATAATTATCTAAGAATCATATAGTACATCATTAAAATCTACCTCATTATCATTCAAATACTCATTTCTAGAATCAAGGATAAATAATCATGATATTTTTAGATTCATTTATGTGATATATGCATCATCAAAATTATCAAAATCATAACAACATTTAATGACTCAAATGTGGTTCACTCATAGGAGGACCCCCTACATAAATGACTCCATTAGGGATCTTGTTACATCAACACTCTTGTTCCTATCTCACATAGTGAATTACTACTCTGTTGTAGATATAACAAGAGCATAGTATAATTGTGATATATCCTTCATAAATTATAAGTGATGAGGTTGAAGATGATAAAAATGAGAACATTCCATTTAAACCCATTTATATATCTTTAAATGATGAACAATTTGGGGTTGTTGAAAACACCCAAATCAAAGATAAACATAATTGGATGATTAATTATTAGTTGTCACGCAATAAAACTAAATAGAAAATTACGATTGAAACACCCATATTTTATAAGCCTTGGAAACTATGTCACCCTTCATGGAGGTGCTCTCAAAAACGTTCCATATCCTATTCCACATGACTATTTCTAAGACCAATGGCCACCACTTAATAGTAGGCATGCCTCCCTATACACCTACAACCACTGACTAGAAATTGGTGTCATGGGAGTTTCTATGTGGAGACTATACCCTCCCATCAGAGTGAGAAATAAGGGAAATAACAAATCATTATCTATAAAAAATGAATATATTAAAAATAATTCAAAAATATAATTATTTAAAAAATGAAATAAAACATCATGTTTTCATACATACAAAGTGTTATACCATTACATATAAACTAATATCCAAACATGATGATCATAAATACATGATAAATAAAAGAATAAAATATTTGATTCCATAATACTATTCCCAATAATTTTAAAATCCCTATCATTAATACCATCTAACACATCATATTTAATAATTCAACAATGGACCCCTTCCATACTTGAAACTGCGCCTGATTCAGTCAACTTGGGTACCAAAGTTCCATGGATTCTAGATCATGTTGTGAGAATATGTTAATAGAGAACTAAAAAAGAGATCATAAACATAACTAATATATTAGTGTATTCGTATATGAAATTCCTAGAATATATAATTTAAGAACACTAAAATAATAACTATCAAACCATAGGTTCTAACATGAAGCATAGAATAATCAATACCTACTTAATTATATGTTGGATGTCTCTAAACATAGATAGTTGTTTGGAGGAATGTTGGATTCATGTCTGGAATCTAATGTATCCCTTGTCCGAGGGTACAAAGATGGATCCTAGGAGAAATTCAAGGCATCCTGGGAAGGCCTTTTCATTGAATCCTCTGTAAAAACCAAGGTATTTTGTATAGTCATACTCTCCAAATAACATAGAAAATTATAGAAATTCTATATTAGAATAATTTTTGAATCTCAAATATCAACATTGGATTTCCAAGTCCTTAATCTCATCATTGGTCCCTAGTGGTACCCTTTGCATCCATCATATCAGTTGAAAGCATGAATAATAGAAAGTTTTCTTGATATCCCATATAGGTATTTACTATATCACAAGTAATATCCTAAAATTCTATGTCATCATGATCAATAGTAGAATCTTAGGTGTAAACGGGGAATTCATCATTCTCTGGCATAATCACTAGATATCTTGTCACATCCTAGTAATTCCACAAAAGCATGGAATCTTAATCCTGGGTTATGAACTAGGAATCCCATATTTTCTATGATACAGAATCCTAGGTAAAACTTAGGAATTATATATAAGCATGAAGCTAAATCCTATGTGATCTTTTGAACATTCCTGATTCTATATCAGAGGAAGAAAAATACAAGGATGGACATTAAACGAAAATAAAATGGGTTGTCCACCAACCAAAACCATATCATATAACCTATGTAAACCACTCAAGTGGATGAAATATCCCCACCATAGTAGAAATAACAGGCTCACACAATCAATTTAGTTTTTAAGGTAACACACAAGATTGAAACCATACACCTTTTGTAAATACCCTTAATTATGGTTAATATAATATGGGACACACACCAATGTCCCCGGGTTCACTTTATAGTCTAAACACCGAAAATGGGATTCACTAACTCAATATACACTCTCATAAAACCCTTTCACTATGAGAGAATAATGTCCCTTAATTTCACCATTATCACATTAAAGTATCATTGGCTTCATAGGTTAATATGTATAGGAAATTTTCTTAATAGATTTAATAATTCCCATCAATCTTCCCAATTAATCATAGGGAAGTCCTTAGACACCCAACCTATCCATGATCTACCTAGGGTATACAAACCTTAGAACTCACATATACATTGGGGAGGAATAATCACCCCATGATCATATAAACTAGCATGAAGCTATAAAATATACCATAGTCCAACCATGGCCTACCCTCGGGTTCTATAGTGACACCTTTTGTTTTCCATGCCTGGTCTATCAATCCTCCCTACTCAGGGAAACCATAGGAACCAATCATACAATATTTCATGCACCATGTCATATATTTATATTCCAACTCTCAACCATCGATGGGAGAGGCATAAATCTTATGAAAAAGGGACAATCATGGCCCCTGGAAACTTACCTATTTATAGAAGTTTAATTTTTTAAGAAACAATTAATTTTAAAAAAAATTGATTTCCTATAATGGTGGGACCATATATCACCTCAAAATCATAAACAAAACAGGTATGCACACTACCCACCTACCTCAATAAAATATATATAATTTAATAAATGTCATCCATAATTGTTGATTCTTCTAAAAACATTACTAGTTATCAATCATAATCATCATGAGCTCATATTTCACTCTAAATGTGACACCCTGAATTTCTAAAGAAAGAACATTATGTTAAAAAGCGTGTCAGACACACAACACTAAGTGGATAAGGGAATATAATATCCTAGGGATTTAAGGTAAATTTAATATTTCAAATAATATCTATATATTTCAATGCTAGAAAACACTATTTTATCCTTCTTTATACACAAGAATAACTTTATTAAATGGCTAGCATGACACGAAAGATCGAGTTTTAAAGAACAATAATATTTAATTAAAATATTATTATTTAATATAATAATATTCAACCTAGCTATTAAATTTATGGTTATGAATAGGTTTAACTATCATATGAAAATTATTTTTTGGATTTATTGGTTACAAATTAATTATAAATTAATATATGAAACAATTGAATATAAAATGAATGTTTTTATAAAAAACTATTTTTAGGCTCACAAAGCTGTTTTATCCTAATAAATTAAATGAATTAAAATTAGTGAGTTATGTTAATGTAATATATATATATATATATATTGTATAAAATATTTTTGACATTAATACAATATATTTTATAAGCATAAGATATTACCAAACCCAATGTGACATATAAAAATCTATATTTTTATAAAGCCAATTTTACTGCATTTTAATGGTGCACCTATATTAAATATGAATTTTTACAATTTTATGAATTTAATATGAAAAAATAAACTTCATTTTTGAATGTAAAAAATTTTAAAATTATATTATGTTTCATTTATTTTATTTTGATGGAGTTTCATTTTTTAATGAATACTTAAAAATATTGAATTTTAATTCAAATATGATTTTTCATTGAATTTATTTATAGGGATAAATTAAATTTTTTATTGATTTTAAAAATTATTTAGATAAATTTTAAATATATTTATCCAATTTAGTCCATTGGAATCAATTTCACACTGAAATGTGTTATAATAATTTAGTAAACTTTTGAACATGTTTACATTAAAAACACGATTTGTTTTCCTGTTTGTGGGATTATATTTAAATTAATTTCTCCCACATAAGTGATATGAATTTTTAAAAATTGAGCTAATATTTATAATCAGAATAAATTATAATATATCATAAGTTCAACTTAGTTTTTAACCCAAAATATTAGTTAAAGGGATTAAAATTTATTACAGTTATTAAGAGAAAATTAGCTTAACAAAAGAATAAACCTTAAACATAAGAGGAAAAAAACTAATCACTTAATTGAAATTAATTTTCTGTCCATATTTATACCCTATAATCCATTTTATCAAATTTGGACCATTATTGGATCAATTATTCCTAGGAAAAATGTGGGTGGAATTCCCTTTCCCAAAAAGTACAAGAATTCCAATCCTCAACTATAAAAAGGAACTCACCAATCCCACTTATTAAAACCTCTAAATCCATTTTTATTGTCTTAAATATACTGAAATAATCTCCCAAGATCACTCCCCTCAACCTATATTCCTCACCTTGTGTATAAATTGATCCATGTAAGCCCTTTCCTGCAAACCAAGAGGAGTAACCTGAAATAGAGGTAACATCAATCCAAAAGCTCATTTGTTTTATTTCCCATCTCAAACCACTCAAATATTTTCATTACATGATTATATAATAAAATAGTTATCTTCAGTATAATGATATGTTTTTATGTTAAGGTTTCAACTTGCACATACACACACATCCATCTAACGGGTAACAAACATAATGTTTATGTGTATGGGGAACTACCCCCTAACGAAACAACGATTGTTCGTTTTTTACATTACAACCTATCATGGTGGGAATTATGATGGACAACCTATTTCTATATGATATATGTGATATTTATAATTTAATTATTCTTCTTTAATTATTTAATAACACATAACTGTAATCACTCCATTTGTTGGAATACGATAACGTCATTCATGGACTTGTGCACTCCTACATCCTTGGCACAATGTGATTCCTTTTACATCACAAAAAACTATATATAAGTATATATGATTAAATATAATTTTATTATAATATAATGATAATTATAGAAATATATAATGTTACTTACCTACTTTCAATAATGATCATTTAAAAATTGGAACATTACTAATGCATACATATAGACTTCCATCTCCATGTTTGTAAAGTTGGTTCATTTTTCTAAACCATATTTCATGATTAGAATTAAAATTAAAATTGATGCATAGATATGATATTTATTTCATGATTAATAATTTTGATATGTTTATATAATGACCCCATTTACCAGAGTCAGCCTATCAAAGTCATTTTTAACACATGAACTAAATTTTGTCAAAACACACGTTGTAAAATTAGTTGTTTAATTAGTCATATAAAAAATTGTTATAAGTGAAGTAAAATTAATAGTAAACTTGAAAAAGGTTTTATGAGCTTAAATAATTAAAATAAGAATATTATTCAGGATGATAAAGACACACATGACAAGTGGGACTCAAGGTAATGGATTTTATCACACTTTTTATATCTGTGAGATAAATGTCATATTCACCACTTACTTCTTCTTTGTGATGTATCTACTAACCCTTTTGATATATTATATCATGAATACTTTAATATTAATGTAATTAAAATAATTCATTCAATTTTATTCCTTTATTTTTATTATGATTTGAATTTTTCAAAGTGGTATGGGAAACTTTTGAATGCTTAAATATTATTTTCCTCAAGAATGTTATTAATTATTACCTTTTCAATCTCAATTTAGTTTGTGATTGATAACATTCTCTAGTGAAAATAAATTTATTTGTTATTAATTTTATTGTACATTAATTTTTTATTAAATATCCACAATCTCTTGTAATAAATATTATTATCCCCTAAACCACATACAATTTTAAATACTAATTTCACTTTGACAGTTATTTGATTAACTAGGGAATTATTGATAAATCAGTATCTTTTAATCAATAGAGATATTTGATAAGGAACATTCTTCATGAGATAAATCAATTATTTGATATATAATTAATTATTTGGATGTGTATGATATGGTCGGGGCTGGTTATAGATATCCCCTTGATGCATCGATATTTTCATGAGATGAATCTATTGGAAAAATTATATGGGATTTTTCCTGATTTCATAAACAATATTGTGAATGGTCTTGATGGTATAGGTTCTATATACCTAAGAAACATGAAATCAATTAATTAATCATTTCCCTCATTTAGAGTCAGTTTTTATTTTCCCAGTATATTTATTCATTGACATATTTATGGACAAAATCTATTCTCAGTTTATTTATTTATTGACATGTGTCTCAATTTCATACCTTACCATTTCATATGGATTATATAAGTATTTTAATGGAATTTGTTATCATTTTTTTTACCTTTTTGTTTTTTTATTCCAAATAATTCATTATTATGTCCAATTTACTTATCCTTACTAAGCATTTGAGCTCACCCTTATTATGTTTTGTTTCCATAGGTTATAAAAAATAAGTCTTTGAATCAGATTTCCAGATTTCATTTTATTTCAACATATTATGTATCATGTTTTATTATATATTTACCAATGTAATATGGGTATCATGTATGTTATCTGATTTTTCAAAACTTCTAAACTGATTGGTCCTTCAGGATTAAATTCCTTATAATTATATCAATGTAATATGTTAATTCACTGGCTCTGAGCTTATGGGTTCTGGGAGTTACACTAAAACATTCACTGTGATTAATTATGAAATTTATTAATTAAATATATAATTTAATTGATGATTTTATAATTTTTCTATAACTCATCATGCCACCAAGACACATCAAAAATATAACCAATCACTTATAGAATGACCAAGTCATACTCCTAACACTATCCTGAGTAGAACCCTAAAAACTGACACCAATTAAATATCTAATGGAATCACCAACTTAAAAACCAATAAGGGATATAGTAATCAATGAGTAAAAAGTGATAGTAGGAATAAAGAAAGAAGAGGAATAACCTCACCCTAAATCTATGGAGAACTCCATAAAAATAAACCACCAAAAGGAGAAATAAAAAAGATAGAGGGAGATGTATTCACATAAATTTTATGAACAAAATTGCTCGTAAAATTATATAAATGTTACATATTCAGTATTTATTATTATATAAATCACATGGACAATATTATTGAACCTAAAATATTATATTATATTAAATTAAACATCACTTTTTAAATTTATCCAAAATAATTGAATGTTTTATAATGGTATAAAATTGTAAATATGATATCTATTGGGGTTGTTCCTATAAAATGGTTATTTTCTGTGGCCTAAATTGAATGTAAACTAATATATTTATTGTATGTATAATTATGATATAGAGTAAATCATAAAGAAAATTATCATGTTTTTTTTCAATTTGAGTTATTTATTCAATTATTTAAATATTCAATAAATGGTTTTATAAAAAATCCAGGAATCAATTAACCCTAAATTAAAACTTCTAAGGAGTTACATATTAATTTTTTTACTAAATTTTATTTTTTATCATAATAAAGAGATGGGATGTAGATGATTACTTCAATGAATGTTACATGGACACTACCTTATAGAGTGTATTTTTTTATAAGAAATCCTCTCCAAAAAATTCAAATGTATAAAAAAACTCTTTTGTTTGGTAGAGTTTAATAAAAGTATTAGAATTTCACTTCTTGGTCTGAGAGTTATTTTCTAGATTTGTTCCTTAAGAACAAACCCATGGTGAGGAATATTACACATAATGATCATAGGTTTATTCTTTCTTACTCTTTCATAGATCATTTGAAATTATGTTTCATTGTATGATACAACTAATCTAGTGAATTGAAGAAAGAAAACATGATGAATATGAAATGGAAATAAAATAATTGAACAAACACTAAATTAGGTATTAATTACCCCAAATAATCATCCATTGTGGTCCTAACCCTAACTGATAGGGAGAGTTATATACTCATAGATTATATAGTGTCAAAAAAACTCTTTCCACCTCTTGTGTTCATTATAGAAAGATAAATATGATATTTTAAGACACACTAGGGAAAGTATAAAATTTTCTTTACAATGGGTTTTTAGCACAACTATCCCCACGATTTCTTACCTCTAGGATAGATCATGCACTCTAAAATATTTATAGGATATTTAAATGGTTGAAAATCCATGTCTAAAAGTTGTTAGGGTTCATAATATAGGTTCAATAAGTGGTTTGGGAGGTATATGGAAGGAAGGTTGTATCTATTTAAATGTGAAAAGTTTATGTGCACAGATAGTTGAACCATGGATAAACTGCACTCTTCATTTTGTTCTTATAGATTTGAGTTCCATGGTCTACTAAAAATGAAACATAGTTTACCTAACCATTCATAAATCATAAAAATGGTTCTATATCCATGGTGTTCCACCTTCCATGGTATGAGGGTTATCCTTCACAGATTTAGTAACTATACAAATATGAGGTGATCTCCAATACCTATTCTAATAGAATTGCATCATGGTTTCTTGTAATGGGGTCTAATGGTTTTGTGAATTAGAAGTAATTGGTCACCAAATAAAATGGGTCCAAGATCCTTGTATTTTCCTTTAAAATAACTGATTAATGAAAAATATTATTGATCATTCATTATATGACCAATTCCCTCCTTTAAAATCATTTTTAGGTATTATGTACTTTAAAATTTATCCTAACAACAATTTTCAATGTAATTTTACCTATAATAATGTGTCATGTGCAAAAGTTAATCAAACTCCCCCACACTTGATGATTTTTTTTCTTAATCAAATACCTTCAAAGTTATCTCAAAGGATCCATCATTGAATCATGTAGAAATGTCATAGATTATATCACCCAAATGTTTTTAAATTCTGAATGAATAACTATTAAAATATCTACATACATTCTTAAAGATTCACCAATCCTTGATGTTAGCTAACAAAGTAGGATCCATTTTATTTTTTAAAATTGTCATTCTTAAATCATTGTTTTTTTAAAGATTAAGTTTTCATTCTTTATTTAAAAAAAATCATCCTCCACTTTAATCTCATTGCACTCTTTGGTAGGTTAGGGAATCATCTCATCCACACTAGATGGATGGATATTACATTTATAGGTCACATAATCTTGTTGACATGAACCATTGAGGTATGATGAAGGGAAATCATCATCTTAGGCATTCATTTTCATATCATGTATTGTTTTAATAAGAGTGACATGATAGAATTTAATTTTTGGAATCCATATGTGTTTTCAGGACTCCCCTTGATGAATTGTGAGATAAAATCAGTAACTCATGAAATTAAGACCATGTATTAACCACATGTACAATATCAAGATTTTCAATTAATCACTTCCCCTATTGCATAAATTTTCTTCCTTTTTTAGGAGTTAAATAATTTAAATTACCTCAACCAAAAATTACTCATTAAAAACATTTTTTTGAATGATGATATAATAAATTTTCTTGCAGTGACAAAATTTTTATTCACATAAAAAATAGACTCATCAACCCAAATGGATGATTATTTTAAAATATGATCATTTAAAATGAATTTTCATTTCGTTAATGTTAATTTATGTAATTTTTACCATCACTGTAATGGTTTTAGGAGAAAAATGTCATCATTGGCAATGGAAAAGTAATTTCCTAGTGGGGTACCAAAATATAGGATCCCTCCCCCACACATAATAATGATCATGGTCCAAGATGAATATGATATGGTGTATTAGGGTGGGAATGTAAGTAAATATATGGGGAGGGAGAGAGAAAAAAATTAAAATAAATGAGAAAATATGAAGGAACGATAACTCCCCTAGAGTAATGGTGGAAAATGGAAGCACATTAGTTTGCAAGAGATCGCTAAGTGGGAAAGTGTATCATAAGAGAAGGAATGTTTAACCTACTATATTATGAAAATAAAATAATAAAAATGATGAAAAAAACAAATAGTATAATATTATTGGACTATGATAAATTTAATAAAATCACACCATCTATGGAAACAAAATCATCTGGACAATAAAATAGTTAAGTACAAACATATGCATAAAAGGAAGTGTTGCAGTAATGGAGAAGCATACAAACAAAGGTAATGATAAAAAAATAGTTTCATCATACCTGATAAAAAATACCAAATGGGTATACGAATTTTGTATGGGCAGCCTTACCCCATATCAGATCCACCACTGCTACCCCAATATCTATGCCCTCAGAAGTTAGTTCTATAGTTCCACTTCATGCTTAAAATTTGGCTTCTAGCTATCCTAGAATACAAGAGGAATCCCATGTATTTCCAAGATAAGAGTATTAGTGACCATAAATATAGTTGAAAGATGGATGATCGGGAAGGGGTCATTAGTTGTTTTGAGGAGGGAGTCCCTTTATACTGATTCCCTCCATCTGATCATGAGAATACAAGATATTCTAGTAAACAACAAAAAAGAAGTTCTAATACCACTACCATTGTAAATTGGGATCTCCATAAGTTGTTCCACAAATTATTGGGGTGAAAAAAAGGAAAAGGGGTGGATCCAAAGGTGTGGTCAGGATAGAGGGGTGATACTCTTCTGTAGGCGGAGAGGGATGATGGGTAACAACAGGCGGAGTTATGTTATCTTGAGGCTCATCTTATACATCATATTTGGTTTATCTAAATTTGTAATTCATTCCATTAAAAAATCCATCTCACAGTGGTTATATAAATTGAGAGAGTCATATATGAAGCTCATTAAATTCCACTTTATTGAATAGTAGACAAATACGTTTATCCAAGAGTGCAATGTAGGTTCCTCCAAATATGCCTACCACAGTCTTGGTGAACATATAAATGATGTATAACATGAAGAAACATGATAAGTTTATGGGATGACAAAAAATAAATGAAAAAAATAATGGAATACAGAATAAATAATCCTCAATGGATCATTATCCCATAACAATCAGTTCAGGAAGTGAAGTAGGATGTATTGTTCTGATGGAGTACATGAAATGTGAGATTGAGTATCTTGGAGGACATTGTTGTCTATGGGTTAAATTTTAGACCAGTTTCTGCAATACTGGCCTAAAATTATCTGAGAATTTTAGGATACCAAGCATGTGTAGCCTCGTAATGTACCATGATAGCTATAAAGTCTCCATCATAGATTCCTAACAATTTAAAAAATTCAACCATCTCAAAACCGTGTCATTTATTTAGAAGGAAGAATGTGAGATCTTTTGTAGTATCAATGAATAAAACCTCAATATTAGTTGTATAAATGTCCGTATAGTAATATTCGGAAGAAAACTCAAGTATTTTATCCTTATAGGTTAGTTTATGGATAAAAAGTGCCCATGTAAGGTGAAAAATAGAAATATTCCCTTTGATCTCACCAGCTATAACCAATGCCTTATGGTGGTGGGGAGAAATACATCTGTGAGGGATGAACCATCAATTGAATAAAACTATGTACCTTTTAATCTCATCTCTCTTATAATTTTAGGTTAGCATCTAGGAGGTTTTTGAAACCGTATCAATGGAAACACATTGAAATCATGGAAATGTGAATTGAATGATTGGGGTTTTGGGAATGTTTGATAGTGAAAATAGCGTGTCATGATGTTATCAAAAGTTTTTTTTGAAAAATAAAATATAAAAATTACAACAATGAAATAGAAAAAATGGAACTGGGATGAAAATTTTTGTGGTTGCTAAAACTAAGGGAAAGAGAATAATAGAATGGAAAGGAAGATGAAGAGATATGAATAAGAGGATGAGGAGGATAAGAGAACGGAAAAAATACCTCTGAGCCTTGATTTAGAGGAACAAGAGGAGGTAAGGGATGAGGAGGGGGAAAGAGAAGGAAGATGAGAAGGGTGAAAATAGGCTGTGAGGGGGCTGTGAGATTATTTGTGGATAAAAATAGGGAGGTTTATATTTTATTTTAAAAACTAGGGGGATAAAAAAAATGCATGATTACTATTCACAGTTTGGTTAACAATGTGGTAACTATTAATTACCACTATAATGGGGTCCCCTATTACATGGTTGAAACACATTTCTTGGTTGACCGTGCAACACCCGTCCTGATTCTTATGGAAACAATTCCCATTTTGAACCATTTAAGTGTAAAGTTTTTTTACCATGTAGAAAATATGTGTGTGGTATTGTATTTGATTTTTTTTTGATTTCCCCTATTTTAAGAGCAATTTGGTCCCATAAAATTAAAACTTAGGTTACCCAACTATATGAAAATGTGATTTCAGTGTACCATAGGATGTCTAAAGATCTTTATAATATATGTTCAATCATAATTTTTTATATTCTATTAATAATATAAATAAAACACAAAAAATAAAAAACACAGAAAGAATACACTCCTAGTAAACAAAAAATCGATAATTTTTTTGTAAATTTTTTAAATTTTGGGTTACCTTCTAATCAGTGTAACATTTAATTTATCACGGTCGACATAACATGTGATCCTGATCAACCAAAATTCATGGTGGAGACCACTCCCAAAATGATCTCTAATTGAAAATATGTATTTAGGAATTTTCCATTTTCCTTGAATTGGTATCAAACCTCTCCAACAATTTTTACTACACTATTGTGAAACACATTATTGACATTCAATGGATTAGACCATCAAGACTTTAAATTCCCTGGAAAGAATCAAATTTTTTAGTTGAAAAGTAATACTTGATCACTAGGATGGAATTATTTTTGAGAAATAATGTGGTCATGAACCATATTCATCTTCTTCTTATAGAGATTAGTGTTATTATATGCCTCATGGAGGATGTCATCAAGCTCAGCTAGTGGAAATTTGTACTTCTTTTTAGAATCTTTACTATCTAATTTTGACACCTTGATATCCCAGTAATATTTTTTTTCTAGTTCCATTAGAAAATGAAATGTTTTTCCATTTAATAAACATAATGAATATATACCCAGGTTAATTTGAAAATATACCTTGTAATCCCACAAAACATCATCATTCTTTATCGACCAGCCCTTTCTAGTTGCTTCCACAATTTTTTACAATATTTTGTTCATCTTATGGTTAGAAATATTCACTTTTCTACATGATTTTGGATTTTATGGTGTTACAGTATTGTAGTTATCACAATAGTTACTTATAACATTCCTCATCAATGAATTATCATAATGTATTCTCATGTTATTAATGAGGACCCGAGGTACACCCAACCAACGGAAAATGTTCATTTTCTAAAAAGAAATGACATCCTTCACTGTATATTAGGTTGTGGTGGTGGATTACACCAAATTATATAAATATTATACAATTTCATGAATATATATGTTACAATAAGAGGGTGAAAAGTTCCATATAAAATTGATTCCCCACATGTCAAACACATCCACCTCTAGTATGGGGTGTTATTGAATTTCTACTATGCATTCAATATTTCCCGTCTTCTGACACCTATCACACCATGATAAAAAATTTCAAGCATCATTATGGATGGATGAACCGAAAAATTATTACTATAGAATTTTGGAAATCATGTGTTCTGGCCTAGGTTTTCCTCTAGTAAGGGAACAATGGAAAAACCCCAAAATATATTGTACTTCATCTTCAGGTACACACCGATATATTTGACCATATCCAAACGATCTAAAAAATAACAGATACCCCCAAAAATAGTTCTTTATCTCCAATATAAATCAAATGTTTTATAGTTAATAGATACCAGGGTGGATCACACCCATGGAATTAAAATTATTAATATCCATGTACTATTTTCTACATGCAGCCATCATTGTAAATTTGTGTTTTTTAGGGAAGGCTTCCTTGATATCTATATATTCTTCTTTCTCGAGGTGAGGTTTATATAAGTGATAAAATTAGTCAGAAAAAAGGTTCTCACTCCCATTCTTATCAACAATATCCAAGTCAAATTTTTGGAGTAGAATTACCTATAAAATCAATTGATGTTTATTATCCTTCTTATTTAAAACATACTTGAATGCAGCATGGTCTTTGTAGGCAATGACTTTTGAAAAAACTAAGTGTGATCTAAATAAATCAAATCAAAACACCACCACTGACATTTATATTTTAGTTGTACTATAATTAAATTTATATTCATTTAGTGCATGACTTTCATAATAGATAGGATGAATGATATTATCAATATTCTACCCAATGACTTCTCCCCCAACATAATCACATATGTCACCCATGAGCTCAAATTTCTCATTACAATAGAAAGAAATAATGAATGGGGATGCAAATAACATTTATTTTAGGATATGAAAGGCCCTAACACACCCCTCATCAAATTTTAAGAGGGTTTTCTTTGAGATGTGATTTATCAATGGTTGATCTATTTTTGTTAAAATTATATAACAAATAAATGATAAAAGAATTTTTTCCCATAGAATCTGTGTATTTCATGAGAAAAATTGTGTATGTGTACGATGGAAATTACCCTAATAAAAACAATTTAAACCTAAATTCCCTTTATATATATTTGGTGGCCTATGAAGATACCATGATGTACCTTAAAATCGAACTTCACCCAATTCATGAAAATTTTCTTCTGCTAACACCATTCCAATAATAGATTCATATTTCTTAAGAATGTTTGAAATGAATTTCTATATATAGATAAATCATCCATGAACACCTTTAGATACTACTCCACTATGTCATGAAAAATTCCCAGCATACATTACCAGAAATAAGATGGAGCATTACACATTCCAAAATCCATGAATCAGTAAGTGAATGTTATATATGGGTACCTACATGTGACCTTTTCTTTTTTACATAGGAGTGATGGAGAACTAGTTATATCCTAAGTAATCATCCATGTAATAGTAAAAACATTCCCTTTCATGATACTGTAACATTTCTTCCTAAATTAGATGCAGATAGTTACCTTTCTAAGTTGCCTCAAACGGCTTTTGGTAGTCCACACATACTCTCCTCCTCATGAAAGTAGTAGTTGGTATTTGTTAATTCTTACCATTGGAGATAAAAATAATAGCTTTTTATTTTTCACCATCAATATGGAACTAAACCACATATTATATGAAATAGGATAGATGATTCTAAAATCTAATAATTTGATCACATCTCTTTTCACAACCTCCTTCATCATTGGTTTTAACATTTTCCATAACAAATTTTTTGTTTTTGACCCTTATTTTAGAAGAACCATTTTAGTGTAAATTATTGGGGTAATCTATTTAAGATCAACCACCATCCAATCAATGTTTTTCTTCCCCCTCTTTATAATTTTTAAATGTTCATATTTTTGATTAGTCTAAAGTGAATAATTGATGATTAATATAAATGTATCCTAGTCTCCTAAGTATAAATTCTTTAGATATGATGGAAGTGGTTTAATTTCATGATGTGGGTCCATTATAACTGGAGGCATAATGGGCTCAACCTTTACCCTTACCAAGTTTTCTAAGACTACTGTTCTCTTCCAATGATTATTTTTTTCCTAAAATAAACAAAAATTATTTCTAATTACGAAACACAATAATATTACTCATTATATTGGTCTCCACTTGTGTATGGACTATCTATATATTTTTTTTAACATTTATTATAATGTTAAAAGGTGTAAATGTCACTGAAGATATCATTCTCTATAAGAAAAGATTATTTTACATGCTTGACTATGTTTTAGGTGACCTTGTCACCACCTAAATGGAAAATTATCTCTCCCTGAGATACATTAATTTAAACTTTCCCAATCTCAAGGAAGGATCTTCCTAATATATGTAGTAATTCAACATCTTCATCATTATTAAGAATTATGAAATTAGCTGGAAGTTTAACCTTTTTGACCTTAACCAAAATATCATCCAAGAGTCCCTTGGGATACATAAAAGATATAATGGCTAGTTGAAGTGACACTATAGTGATTTTTATCTCATCCAATCCAATATTCTTGGAGACTCTATGTGATATCGAATTATCACTAGATACCATGTTTAAACAAGCCTTTTTGTATTCAAATTGGTCAATAGTATAAAAGATAGAAAACATCTAGTATTCTGATTTTTTAGTGGAAGAGCATGTTGAGAAACCACAGAAAATTACTTGTTGAGGGATATAACTCCCATTACTTCTATATATAATTAATGGAGATAATTTACCTCATCTATTTTTTATTAGTTGTAATTTAATTCAATGCATCCTGGAATGTAATATTAATTTGGATCCTATATAATAATTCCATGAACTCTCAAAACTACTCTTCTAATTTCATCTTATTCATGAACTCTAAAAAGGTAAAGGGTAGATCATAATTTTTTACCACCCCATTTTATTTATCATACATGATATCTTCTCAATAAATGACTTATTTGGTGATGTTAGAACCACTTTTTCTGATTATTTTTCCATATATTGGGTTGGTCTATAATGATTCTCAACATTAATTATACCTTATTTTTTGGACTAATATTGAGGGAGATATTTTACAATCATCAAGGTTACTAAATTCTATTCCTAACATGGATTATTTTCAACATTTACCAGTAGAGAGTAACCTTTCCTTATAAATAGTTTATTTTAGAGCTTCCTAATTCGGTTTTTGAGTCTTCAAATGAACGCCTCCTGATTTTGGATTCTGTTTTCAATAGTAGTGGTAAATTTAGACATAATTTCTTCTAATTTTGAAGGTTTTAATTATTTTGGTTATTGTTGTATAACATTCTCTTGTTTTTTATGATGAGGTTGTTGTTATGGATCATGTTTTTGATATCCTTATTAATGAAATCACTTAATTTCGTGTTGATTTCATTTTTGTTTCCTTGGGTATAGATTCTAATATTATGATTATTCATTCCTAGGTGGATTTTGTAGTCTTGGTTATGGTTTTTTTGCGACATTCCCCAACCATGATTTTTTTCTTACTATGTATGGGTTTAATACTATCAGAATATGTTTGTTACTAAATTTTGAGAGATGGATCACAATCCTCTTGTATAAAAACCAGTACTTGTCCTTAAGAATTTACCCATGATGTGGTTATTTCCACACTCACTATAAGAAGTATTTTGAAAAACATGAACATGATCACTTGTATTGATATTATGTGCATGAATTTTATTTTAAATTACATCATGTTGTGTAGAAATAATTTGATTGAAATCAAAATTATAAATTCCCCTCTTTTGTGTACCCCAATCTGATTTCCATTAGAAGCTATTAGAGGACACATATTCCAAAAGATAAAACAATTTTTTAGCTTCCTTTATCATGATCATTCCTCCATCTACGACATAAAAAATGGATTTGGATTTTTTAGTGAGTATTCAATAAAATATTTATTCCTCCATCCAACGGGGAAGTACATGAAGAGTACACTTTCTTATAAATTCATTAAAATACATCCAAGCCACATAAAAGGACTCACTTTTGTACCGCTTTAAACTATGTATGTTATTCCAGATAAACACCATTTTTGATGGGGATGTATTTAGAAATTAAGGATTGATAAAGACCTTTCATGTGAGAATAAATTGTTGTGGAATCCCTTTTATCTACTCCTTTTCTTTATCTCTTAGAAAAAATGAGAATAGGTTATGTATACTATAATCCTATGTTACACCATTATAAAGAAATATATCAAAAATCCCAAGAAAATTTAAAAGGTGAGCATATAGGTCTTTACAAGGTAGACTAATTTATTAAATTATATTCTATATAAACAACATGATTTTCATTTTTATCTCAATATTGTCGACTTAAATGGATGGATGAAAAATAATCTAATTAAAACCATGAATCAATGAAAACCCATATTCCATAAGAGTATTTCATGGTGGTAGTATAACATTAGTGGAATATTTCTCATGTAGAATAATTCCCATCATTTATCAAGCCTATGGGTTTTAGTCTTGGGGAATATATTGATTTTGTTCTAGTGGGAGGTATTGTTACGGTTCTGGAGGAAGGTAATTTTTTAGTTGTTGTGGGGGAAATTCGAGGAAGCAATTTTTTAGTTCCACCTATAGATTACATGGAATATATTCCATGAATTGGGGTGGTTGTTTTTGTTTTTCCCCCTCATGTGAAAACTAATTCCATACTTTTTTTGTATAATATGTTCTCTAAATACATGATCAAAATCTTGTTCTTCCACATCCATGTATTTTATGACATAATTTTAGATGTTCTCTCCCATGATTTCTCGATATATCCTTGGTAATGATCATTTGATATCTAGGTAAAATAAGAGTCTCTATGATTTTTAGGTGATATTATAATGAGTAAGGAACCAAATCATGAATATTTGGTTCTATAAATCAAAAAACAACACCCCAGGCATAAAAAAATAAACTAAATTGATTGAAACTAGAAATGATTTTAACAACTAAATTTATTGAATTTTTTTTCAATGTAATCGACATAAAACATATTAAAAATTCAACATAAATTGAAATTTATACCTAGGTATGGTTCTAGAATTATTATTTGTTCTATAATTATTATTATCTAATGTGTGAAAAAAATTAATTTTAACCAAAATATCTACTATAAGTTTAGTGGTAATAAGGGATCGATCCTCATGAAAATTCCTCTGTATTTTTCAATGTGAAATTTTAAATCAATTATTTAAAGGTTAATTCAATGGTTTTACAAATCATCCATGACTCAATCAATCCTAAACTTAATCATATAATGGTTTATGTCTCAAAAAACAAAATTTAATAATTTTTTTTACATACTAAAGAGATGTGGTGGGGATGTTTCCTTTAATGGAGATTATTGAGATTTTTACTTGTTGAGTTTTTTTTTCTTCATTAAAAATCCTTACAATCAAAAATAAAATGTATAAAAACATCCCTCGTCTCATAGTGTTCAATAAAATTCACAAAATTTGACATCATGGTCTGAAAGTTATTTTATGGAATCGTTCCTTATAAACAAAGCCAGGGTGACAGTGAATATACAAAATAATCATAGTTATAGTAAGTGTAACTCCTTTGGATATCCTTTGAAATTTGTTTATTGTTATGAAACAACATATCCAGTGAATTGAAGAAAGAAAACATGAAGAATACCAAATATAAATAAAATAATTTCACAGACCCTTCAAATTTCATCAATTACCCCAAATGATCCTCCATTTTCATCTACACCCAACACATGGGGTGATTTAGATACTCATTGAATAAATAAAGAAAAAAAATACATTGTTACAACTAGTGTTCAATATAGAAAGATGAAAAAAAATTACAATACATACAAAGAAACATCTCAAAACATTCTATATAATGAGTTTTAATCTCTCCCCCTTCCAATATTTCTTACCTCTATAATGGATCATGAAATCTAAAATGGGTATAGAAACATTAATTTCCCAACCCCTAGTGTATAGGAGTAGTTAGGGGTCACTTTCCAGATACAATGAGGGGTTGTGGTGGTATATGAGAAGTAGGTAGTTGTTATTGAAGGGTACACTGATACTATTTGCGGGAAGTTTAACCATGCACAGAACAGTAACTTCATACGATTATAAAAGATTTTAGGTGAGTGCTATATTTTCCTAGACACATTATTCACATAACCTTGTGAAGATGATGCCCCTGGTTATATATCCTTGGTGTTCCACCTCGTAAATTTTTATGAATTTACTGCATGGTTTGAGTAACCACATGGAAAGTGTGTGATCTCCAATACATCTTAAAATGGAATTCCCACATGGTTTATTTGAATGGTGTGAATAGTTTTGTGACATATTAGTAACTGTACCCCCTAGAAATTTAGCCCAAATTCCTCCTATCATCCTCTAAAATTCTCATTTCTTTCCAAGTCATATTAATCTTTCCTTGGATGACCAAATTTACCTACCAAGGAACTTTAAGGCTATACTGACATTAAAATTTATCCCAACAACAATTTTTAAGATAATTTTAGGTAGGAAAATTCCCTATTCACACAAGTACATCTACTATTAAAATATGGATATTCTCGATTCCCCAAAATAATTTTACCCACAAACTACATTTCCAAAACAAATTAGAAAACTAGTAATGAAATATTTACTATCGAAATGAAAATATATATAAACATGAGTGATAATAGTATTTAATAAATAATGAATGAAATATTAGGTATTTATAGAAATCATAGAACCTTTATAACTATTAAAAATCTAACCATTTTAATAGTAATATGATCATTATGAAGAGTAAACTGACCATTAGAATAGTGATGTCACCAATGTAATTTCAAAATAATAATTATTTAACTTATAAAATAAAATTGCATCTAATTTTAATCATGATAAAATTAAATAAATGTTTAAAACGTATTAAAATAAGTGCTTGGATGTTTTTAAAACACATTTTTTTTATATTTTGGTTTAAATAGAAAAGTTTAAAATAATGATTATTTTCAAAAAATAGTTTTATAAATTAATATTAAGTTGAATTATATTTGTAATATAATTATATGAGACCTTTATTAGCTAACTGAAACACATTTATTTATTTTCAAGAAGTTAGTTTGTGGTTGAGTAGTAAAAAAATGCCAGGATGGATTTAAACTTCAATATGATTCAAAATTTGAAATTTGAAATCCAAAAAATATAAGTAGGAATATGGAACCTAAGGAGACCTCAGCCCTTGAATCTCATGTATTAACCAAATTCACTTTGCCTTCCATGTTATATTATCCTATAATTGATCCTTGACTTATGTTAATATAAATTTTTATGATGTATCCACATTACACTAATTTCATGACCTTATGAGAATATCTTCTTTATGATATGCTTCCATATGAATATTCTTGAGCCTTTCCCTTTATGATATCTTATTATGCCATTTGACTCATATTATATTCCCATTTATCAGGATTTTCCCATACAGGGATTTATAGCTTCCTTTTTTTATTTATGTATTCCCCATGTCATGATATGTTGTTTCAGAAACCCAAAGGGATGTAATGGAAAATTATGGGGATTATAATGTTGATGTTTTATTTTAGATTTATTTTTATATTTTTTCTACCTTATCTCCTAATAAAACTACGATTATAAATCCTTGGGCTATTTTTATTTGATAATTTTGTTAAAAATAATATAATTTTTAAAAAATATTAGCTTCACTATAGGAAGTAGCAGAGAAAAGGCCTTGTTTTTGGGGATTAGGATTATAATTAATTAGTAAAAACCCTATAGGTAAGTCAAAGTTTATGAAAAAATATCTAATTATGGTAATGTATAGAGTGATTCGTTTCCCAGAAGTGAAATTCCTATCTAGATACTAAAAGTGGATATAGATCTAGAATAGATATTTCATGTTGTAATAACACTGAAATGGATCCTTGGGTATTAACTTGACCAACACCTGGTTCATGGAAAAGTAGCCTTTCATCATATATAGTTTAAAACTCCTGAGGAAATTGAATTATAATATTAAATAAATATGTATAAACCATTATAAAAATATTTGATAGACTATTAATTTATAATACATAATAGTAAAACTTCCATTTGTAACTATGACTGAAACCTAAAGACTAACAATTTAGGATATTAATGTCTTTTATAAATTATTATTTATAATTTCATATTATATATATATAAGCTTACTAGTTTAAGTATTATCATTTATAATTACCCTTTATTTTAGTTAATGGAGGTAAATTAGAGGAATATTACCAATAACTAATGTGATATGAAATGTGAATATATCCTAAATGAGATGTGTAAACTAATGGGAATGGAAAACAGTTAACTTTATAGATGAACAAGAATAACTAACCAATTATATGAATGATGATATTAATTTTATGTAACTGTCTCTTTCTCCTATGAAATGAAAGTTGTGGTTAAGTCATTTATGTGAAAAAAAATCCTCCTACATATAGTGGATCTCTTGATTGAATTAATCCATCACAATATTAATAGATTCAATTATCCCAATCAAGTAAATAGAAGTGGTTTGAGGTGTATAGGATGAAGCCCAATGGATATCCTTGATATATTGAAATTATCTTCCCAATATAAGCTTCAAATCATAAATATTAGACTTATTTGTATATTCATCATTCAAATATCATAATTCTCTACTCAAATATCTGATAAACTCTTCAGTATCTCTCACATAAATCAAATTTTCATGAAATTATCTTAATTGAGATGGAAGTTCCTCAAACTCATATATTGGAACTTTTGAACATCTGAGCACTTCAACTTTCTTCTTATAATCTTATATATCTTCTCTCAAAGACAAGTTATATATATCTAAATGCATGTACTTTAGAATCAAGGATTGATCATAAGTGTAATAAGTCTCTGGAGTAATACCTCTTGATGGGTGTCCACCCTATACAATAGCCAAACTTGGTTCTTCTTGAACTTCTAATTTTTCTCTCAATAAAGTTCCTTCTTAAGAAATAGAACCAGGGGAAATAAGTGATATGTTTTTAGGGGTAGGGAAATATTCCCTATGTTGTTCTTATATATGACCCTTATGATTAATATTCTCATCTACTTGAGCCTCACGCTCAACTATATCTTCCACTTCCTTCACAACATCAAGAATGATGATTGTTATTCTTCATCTTTGAAAAATATCACCCTCTTCTGGTCTTGACTCGGCTTCCTCATCAGGACTTGGTCTGATAGAACCAACTAATCATATCATCTTATACACCCCATGAGCCTATCATCTTCTATTGTTGTTCAACTCCAATAGTAAAAGACTATTGTAGGAGTTTCTCTATATATATCCCAATTTTTTTACAGTCCAAAAATTTATAATGTTGGCATTGTGAAATCTATATTTGATAATTATATTATTAATTTTTTCCTTTATATGAAATAATAATGAAAGGATTATTCTATAGGGATAAAACCCCATATTTTCGTCTTTGTGACAACAATTTATTTTATACCAAATCATAATACGATAGGAATTTAACCTAGTTTAGTTCAAAAATAGAAACATAACAAACATGTATGGATATAAGACTTTTTTCTAACTCATCTATTCTTGATGAAATTCAAATTTGAAAAAACATAGTCATGACTTTTATATCATGAGTAAGATCCTTTGTCATTACTATCTTGATAGTTACTTTTCAAAATAATGAATAATTTTTTCCTCTGACTTATATTCCGCATCATCAAAATTCCTTAAGTCAAAATTAAAATTGCCCTAATGGAGACATCGCAACAACTTAGCTATATCCATTGAATAAATAGAAAACTAATCATTGTAAATCATATATAGTATAGTGTCTTCATTAATTCCAAAACTGAACTCAGAATTTCTATAAACTCTTTCGCTTCTATGTCAAACATAAGGGATTGTTACCATCTCCAAAAGAAAAATCTAATCAATGAAATCTAATGTTTGACATTAACAAAAGATTTATCTCATCTAAATACTCTAATTCTATCAATTTACCTTGAATATAATTTGATAATTCACTAGCAGGTAAGAATACACACCCAAATCAATATCTCCAGGTCTTCCTAAGGTTTCCATTTCTGATAGTTTCAAGATTTATGGTTCAAATTATTATGGTTTTGGTAATATGGAAGGAGAAATTATCTATAAACTAAAGGGATGTGAATGAGAAGAGTGGGAGAATGTAGAGGATTTTCTGACGCTGGTTGAGAATGTACTCATTACTTTTTAATTTGAAAATGCGAATGAAAATAAATCAACACTAAATAATTTTTGAAACTAATTAATTCATAACCTAATGAAAAATAAAAATAAATAAATAAATAAAACATTTATAGTTTACTTAAAAGAAAAAAGAGATATTAACAATAAAATAAATTAATAAACATTCATTTACAATTAAATATTCCTAACTCCCCCTTAATAAAATGAAAACATGAATTGAGAAGTGGTTTAGTAAAAATATTAGCTAATTAATATTTTTTATTAACAAATTCTAAATATATACCCCTTTTAAGAACATGATATCTTAGAAAATGATGCATGTTATAAATATTCTTAGTCCTAGAATGTCTTATAGTATTTTTTTGTTGATATATTAATAGCACAAGTATTATCACATAAAATAGGTATATTATTAAAATTTACTCTAATGTCCAACAGAGTGTTTTTCATCAACAGTACTTGTGCATAGAAACATCCTAAAAAAACCTGTTATGTCTTGGTTGTTGATAGGGAAACTGAGTGTTGTTTCTTACTGGACCATGATACTAAAGATTTTAATAAAAATTGATAGGTTCCAGAGGTGATTTTTTTATCTAATCTTCGAAATCCTAAATCATCATCTGAATGTGAAATTATTTTAAAATAATAAGTTTTGGGGTAAATAAAAGATTTAAAAATATTTCCTTTTAAATATCTAAAAATTCTTTTAACAGTAGTAAGATAGGATTCTTTTGGATTTTACAGAAAAATATCTTATAAACATATAGAAAACATAATGTCCTATCTTCTAGTAGTAAGAAATAATAAACTACCAATCATACCTAAATATAACTTGTTGAAAACTGGTTTTACAGCTTCATCCAAATCATTTTTTATATAGGTACACATAAGAGTTGTATAGTCTTTAGATCTCCAGCCATTCCAACTCCAATAATATTTCCTTTTTTATTATCACTAAAAGTAACTAGACCTCCATCTATTTGAGATAATGTATAGAAATTAGATGAGTATCCACTCATGTGTCTGGAACAACCACAATCCATAAACTATATAGTATTATTTTACCTCTGTACTTTTTCATGAAAAAGTAATTAATCCCATTTTTGTTTTGGTAACTATATTTTCTTAGGTCCAACAGTTTTAGTGTGCAGTGATCTAGGAATCCCAATCTGCTTTTTAAAAAAAAAATCATATCACTTTCTTGAAATAGATTCGTAGAAATAACGTCCTTTTTAATACAAAAAATTTAAGGATTTATCAAGTAACATTTATTATAAAATGACCATTTGTTCCACAATAATAATAGGTAGAAATTTTTGAAATGGGTGAAAATATTTTTTATAAATTTTTTATTTTTAACAAATTCATCATATTCTAAATCTTTCTCTTTTAATAAAATTATTTCCATGAATCTCATTCAGAGTCTTTTCTCCTTTTGTAAAAAAAATGAACATCAGTTTTATATGATTCTACTTCATCCGATAATTCTTTAACCATTTTTTCATGATCACTACAGTTTTATGTTGAGGAGTTAAATTTCTCAATTAAATCATAGAGTTTTTTTTAGAATTGTATCTATCTCAACTAAAATAGAATTATTAATATTATTTAATGATTTATTATTCTTTAATATAGAATCATATTTTTCTTATAACATAGAACATTAAAAAGCTAACTTATCATTTAAACTATCAGAGTTAGAGGCAGAAGAATAATAAATTTGAACATTACTCTTCCTTATCCATAAAGCACATATTATATTTGAGATTTTGTGTCACTTTCACCAAATTTGAATTTGATGAACTATTGGAGTCTTTAGATATACTCCACATATATTTCATAGTTATTTTTCATTTATTCTCATAATAATTATTCTTCTAATATTTCATTCCAGTCCTCCTTCTATTATATTTTATTTGAAATGTGTCCGAACATTTTCCACTCATAGAATCTAACTTCTCTTGGTTTCTTTTCATTCTCCTTAAGGATTTTATAAAGCCTCTATTTTTTCTTTTAGTTTTTTTCTAAACATTCTTTATAGTTGATCAAAGTTCCAATTCAGAATCCAAGGTGTCTAATTTTTTTTTTCTGGTTTGATATATTATTTTGTTTTTTTGTTATTCTTCTTAGATTCCACTTTGAGATTAGTACTTTACCTTTTTAAACTATATTATGATCTCCATATTTATCTTGTATTTCTGCTTCATACACCATCAATGTTCTAATCAATTCATTTAATTTCAAATTCTTGATAGAAGATGATTTTCAAATATCTATCGATATTCCATTCCTTTTATAACAAAGTACTCTCAGTACTTTCAGTTCTTGTTCAAATTGATTTGTGGGATCTTATGATCTAGTAATATTATTAACAATATATGTTAACCTTTCATTAATTTAGGTACTTCCTTCATCATCATAAATTGTAATGGTGTCAAACTTTAGATTATTTGAGGCATATTTTATATGTCTGATGTTTTCTATTTCTTCATACGAAATTGAAATAGTTTTCCACATTTCATCAAAAGTAAGGAATTGGGAAACTCAATTGAATTCATCAGGTCTAAGCCTATAGAAAATATAATTTATTGCCTATGAATTGATGTCATCTTCAGCTTCTATTTCATCAATCCAATTATCATTTTTTTATAGAATCACATAAGTAGTAATGATCTTTGAATATATTTTGAATCCATGATTCTTCATATATATAATAATTCATGATTTACAACATCTATATTTTTACCATTAAAGTATGGAGCATAAACCATAGACGTTAGTTATTTTGGATCATCCATTGATGTCTACTTTTTATAGACCATATACCTTTAAGATTTCTATATAGTTATCAAAAAATAATCCTCTGATACAAATTTTTAGGTTGGAATAATAAAAATATGCACAAAAGGGGGGATAATTGTCCTTTTCTAAAATCATCATAGATTCTAGATTTTGAATTTCCTTATAATTTATGTGGATATATTGTATTCATCTCTATATTGTTAATGAGAAATAGATAAATATAAATAATGAACACTCCAATTTTATAGTGGTTCAGGGAATAATGATACCCTAGTCTACTCTACCAACACACTCTCTACGAACTTGGTGAATTTCACTAGAACAAGTCTTCTTATCCTAAGACCTCAAATACACAAATGAGTGCAGGTAGTTGACACCTTTATAATTAGGCTAAATTGATACTTCTAGTTATTTTATTGGGAACTGATAATCCCCTGCATATTACAATAATTGGATACCCCACCAAAATTGAGTACGAGTAGTTGGTAATCCAAAAAAGAAAAAGAGTTTGATTTTTTGATTCGGTTTTAACTTTAAAATTGAAGTTTTAACAACTGATAGTAGTTGGATATTATTCTTCATAAATTAATGTCTTCCTGAAAGAATAATTCTAAAGAGATCCTGGATGAAAATTATTTTGAACATGAATATCAACTAACATCAGTTGTAATCATACAACATCACAAGGTTTAAGATATGTATGTCTCCAATGTGTAGCCTTGGAGTTGATTGATTTTTTAGTAGTATTGTAAAATATATTAACATTAATAAAGTTATATTCATTATGAATAATGTATCACTTGTCTTCATTGATAATACCTTTTCCATATATATATATATATATATCTCTCTTTTGGTAGAACAGATCCAAGAAAATATCTTAAAAGAACAAAAAAATTCAAATTCAAATTTACCAGGGGAGTCGTAACATCCCTTAAGAATTGGAGTGATTTTTTCAAATGAATACGATTATTTATATAAATAATAGATATATTTGAATCAGCCAATAAATCTATCAAGACTGTTGCATGAAATCTGTATAAAATTTCAGCTTTAAAACTGCACAATTTGAATAGTCAAGCGTAGGGTTAAACTAGATCGTATAGGGTTAATTTGCATAGCGCATGGTTACTTTTCATAATGTAGGGTTCCCGCGAATGTATGGTTCCTTCAACAAACTTTCATATCTGTGTAATGCATGTAACAAAATTAATGTAGGGATGATGATACATACCTTCATTCTATCATCATAAGATTCCAAACGTAGTAATGATTAACCATATGTCTAATCTCTCGAACATAGTGTATGAAATGTGTTTCCATATTCCAACATAGGGTTGACATTGCATATGATTTTTTTTCCTTTGAATTTATGGTTTCTAATCTGTATGTTTAATATTCAGCGTAGAGTGGGGATGATGACCATTATGTTCATATATCAAACGTAGGGTTTGAACAGTGTTTCTATAACTCATCTCCTAGCTTTTCATATAAAATAAATCATGATATTTAATTCATGAAACATACTTAATGAAAATTAATTATAAAACAAACAATGGTATTTGTGAGAATGAAAATGAACATAAATCACATAGTATTATTGATACAATACATGCCCAACATATACAACCTACCTTTTCCACTAACCGATGTGATTCATTTTCCTTCTCAAAATTTCTTGAATGTTTATAAAAATATATTCAATGAATAAATATTATATTTATTAAAATAATATAATACTATACATGATGTATATATATAATATTTAACATAACTAAAACTTCTTCAACAAAACATTTATGAGAAAACAAAGTAGATAACACCCATGAAAATGGAAATAATGAAATATTATTAACAAACAGCTGATAAGATGTTATAATGAGATCAAATATGATATTATAAATACAAATATAGTTCTTGTATAAATCAATAACCTATATAAAATTATTATACATGTGGTTAAATAATGTTAAAAAAATTGAAATGTGAGGTAAGGGAATTTGTCCCAATTTGCCTTACATTGAGGCATATTTTAATATTATGAAACTAAAATATTAAATATAGTGTATATAATTTCCTTTTTAAATTAAATATAATTAATTATTCATTATTAATGGTATCTTGGGGTTCAATTTTAATTATTTCATCTAATGGTATTGTTAAAATTCATTTTTACCCATGCTTTACTTTTTAAAAAATTGTTTAGAAATGGAATATTCTAATCATTTTCCAAACTAGGTTATTTATGAGTTTTTACCAAAAATATGAAAGGAATAATTTTTTTATATACTTGACATGAATAAAATATTCTATATGTCATAACCATAAAATAAATTAAACATTCTTCATAATTTTCCATGATTCGTTTAAGAGAAAAACCATTCCTAATATTATTGAAATGTTGTGTTTTTTATGTGATTTTAAAAGTGAAAAGAGTATATTAATAAATTGTGATTTAATGATATTGATTATTGTATTTCTATCCATCAATGAAAAATCCCAAAATTTTTACTTTTACTCAACTTGTGATATGTTTTAATTGTACCATCCTTGTTATTTATATTGACGTTTTATGATTATTTTGACTTGGTAAAGTATATAAATTGACTATCTTGATTAATTTTTATAGTAATTAACTTTCCCTTAAAACGTTCACATTATTTTGATCCTTAGATTTTAAATTTCCCATAAATATCCATATTCTATATTTTAGATATTATTATTCCTTAATCCATAAATTATTTCTATATATGGTGATTTAATATAAATGTTATTTGATTGACAAGATAATTATTGATAATTTCATTCTTTACACAATTTAATGATTTATTGATAAGGCATAATTTTCATGAGTTAAATATATCATTCGATAAATGAAAAATTCATTGGAAATGTAGTGACTGGTGGGGTTCAGAGTTATATATCCCCTTGATGCATTGATAGTCTCATGAAGAGAATTATTATGCTTGCATTAAATAGTTTAACCCATAATTTTAATCTACCATGGTGAAAGGTCTTGACGGGATAAATATTAATATCTCATAGATCATGTTGTATAATATATAAAATTTCCTTCCTTAGAATTAAATTATTATTACCAAGAGTACTATTTCATTGATATTATCCATGGATTCATTTTAGGCTCAACTTATTTATTAAATTTCATGCGTGTTTAGTTATTTACCTTGAAATAATGATTATTACTTATCTTATCATGATTGTAAAGTAATTAATTAAATGGAATGTGTTTTCAGTTATTTCCTTTTCAATATTGATTAATGATAGCTTCCATTATCTCTAACCCTTACTCGGTATTTGTGCCCACCCATAATTCTTTCCCCTCCCCATTGATATGAAGAAGGAATATTATAATGATTTCAAGGATGTATAATACTTATGTTCAATATGTTGTAATTTATGTTTTCAAATGTGATGTGCGACACAATTATGTATCCATTTTTTCTCGATTACAGAACTATTTGATCCTTTAGGATGTGATCACTTATATCTTATGACAAAGTAGTAAATTAACCAATGGATCTAGGATATTGGGGTTGAGGTAATTAAACAAGGTATATAATCCATATGGACCAATAATTTCTATAGACCTAGAGGACATGATACATACAATATACCCATTTACATTGGGAATATAATATAAATATTTCAAAATAAAATCTTCGTCATCCTTGATTCAAATTAATATACTTTTTCTTAGTCTCCTTGGGAAAGGAAAAAAATAAGGGTATGATCAAATTCTCAATAAGGGTTTAGTACAATGAATGCTATTATAATTAAATAATGAATAATATATATAAAAATGTAAATAACTAAAAACACATTCTAGTTAATCAATATATTGAACACAAAATGAATCTCAGGATAATATCATATTCACTAATCTTGTGGATAATATTAATTGAATTCTCACTGAATAAAATTCTTATTATATGATTTCATGTTCTCAAACATCATCATATTGCTACAATCAAATAACTATTCTAAAAAAATTAAATTTTTGGTAGACATACATCAAAAATCCATTTAATATTTTCGAACTACTAGTCTGTCCCATTAGAAATTTTAATGAATTGAGGGACAATATAATTTTAGGAGCTACTATTCATTGTATTTCCAATTATTCCTTATCAGTTAATATACTTATTGAATGATGAATATGGAATATCTGTATTTCCCTAGTCAATCAAATAACTTTCAAAGTAAAACACTATATAAAAAAATGTTATACGGTTTAGGAAATATTTATATTCATGATGAAAATTATATTTTTAATTTAGAAAAATTCAATATTCATTGATCATAAGAAAGTGAATATTTCAATATAAAGTTGATGTCATCAAAATTAATAAATATATGAAAGATAAACATCCAAAATGTATATTTTGTAATAAAATAAATTGGTTTATATAATAGAATATAATGGAAATGAAAAATTTACTATGAGGGTTCATAAAGAATTTCCTTTTAAAAAAATTCTAACCTTGTAGAAGAATATAAAGTGATTAAATTATTTATGGTGGTGAGAAAGTCTGTTAATGTCGTATTCACTAAAAAGTGTAATTTCTATTTTTATATTTATTCTGAAAGATTAAAATGATGATTCTACGAAAAAATTATAAATATTCCATTAAAAACTTTTAAATAGTCATGGGTAACATAAAAGTTATTTAATAAATTATTTGAATAACTAGAGGTAATTTTTTAAAACAATTTGGAAAAATATCACCATAGAAGAAAAATATACCTGATTAAAAAGAGATATATGTTTTTGTTTTCTTTTAATCATTCCAATTTAAATAGTAAATTAAATTAAATCATTAATACCCATGAATAAAAAATATTCTTATTAAATAAATCAAAGGGACGTTATTTTCTTGACATTAATATAAATTGGTTCATAATTCCCAATATACCGCAATGGAGTGGAGATTCAGATGAAATCCATTACAAAGATCATGTCATTGAATTTTGAATTCTTCAACGATGAAATTTTGTGTGAAAAATGTAAATCAAAACCTGATATGTTGAAATAAAACATAAAAAATTCCATGTTCATTTCATAAAAAATCATTATATATTAGAATAAATAATGATTTGATATAACCCAATGAATAAAAATTGAGTTATGAAAACCCTAACCTTTATATTTATGTCATCTCCCTTCAATTCATCTGAATTATTTTTTAGAAGAGGTTTATGATCATCCCAAAGAATATGTAATGATTTATTTGGGAATATGTTTTATATATAATATTAATTTGTGTTGTGTGAAAAATGGTGAAGTGAGTCTCCTTTTATATGACAAATATTATGGTGTTTGCTCAATTTTTCTGATTTTTAAGGTCGTAAAAGTAATTCTAAGAATGAAATGCGACTTAAATAATAACCATGAATTAAATTCATCATAATTTTATATATTTTTGTGTCATGATATATTTTTTTAATTTTATAATTATTAAAAATAATTTTTAAACATTTAACACTAATTAATCTCTCTATCATCACTATTCACAATACATGGCTTTACAAAAAATATAAAAAATACCTATTTCATATTTATAACTTTATATTTTCAAATATCCTTCATAAATATATAAAATTTTATTGGAATAAACATACTCATTGACATGTTTCCATTTTTATATTTTTAAAATTATTTATTTGATTGATTCACTATTTACATATACATCGTGTCACCATAGTATAAGTTTTTTAGAAAATTATAATACATTTAAAATATTAAATTATATTAATAACATAAAAAAATTATATAAATAATTTTTTATCATTTATATTCTTTCATAATGAATATCTATTCACATTTATATCACGACAACATAATTAATATTTTATTTTTACTTTTCACACATTGTGTGAGAATTGCATAACCATTTGGATATGATTCTTGGTTTAAAAATTAAAAGATAAAAAATTCCCTAAAATAATTTTTTATACATATTATTTACCAACCATGTTGTTCAAATAATATTTACTACTCAATTTTTATCATTATGACACTAATTTTGACATTTTGAGTGTTATGAAATCATATCATCAACACTGAAATGATTTTCTTATTTATTAATAAATAAATTCTAATTTATATATTTAGAATTATATTTATGATATTTTTTTGATATTGTTATGCATGACTCATTATATTTGTTTTATAAATTTTTAAATATTATTTATATTATGATAATATCAGAAAGTAGATATTATCTTTAAAATCTGTATTTTTTGAACTATTCAAAAAAATATTACATTCAACACTCCATGAAAAATAATGAAATCAAAATATTAAATTTTTAAATATTAATTACCATTCATTTAAATTTATAAAAACCATTTAAACCCCGTATAAATCCAAAACACATCATATTCAACATATTTAATTCTATTTTCATTTATTTTTTACCATCTTTTACCAGTGTTTTATTAATGATGTGCAACCATTCAAGGTAATTTTATAATTTATCAAAAATAAAATAAAATTAATATTATAAATATAATATTTTATTACTACATTTTATAATTTTTAATTATTCAAAACTTATTTTAATCCATGTGATAAAATATAAATGTTTATAAATCCAAATGGTTTTTTATTCTGCGTTTATACATTACTTAAATAATATTTATGTAATTACAATGAAAAATAGAATAATATTTCTATATATTTCATAGTTATATGTGGACCGAAGAACCCTACTCAAAAAATAGAATTAATTATTTGTTTGTGATTTTAAGGGCTTACCTCATAGTTTTAACCGAGTTTCATATGTTTTATCCATACAAATGTGATAAATTTTAAAATGATTACTATTAATAATGATAAAACATAAAAGGGGACCATTTTAAAAATATTAACTACTTTATTACAAATATGGAATCCATTTTTCATAATTCAGTTCAGAGAATTTAAATAATTTAATTTATAATTAAACACACAAAGTGCAACAAAAAAAGGATTTCAGAAAAAATGCATTTTTCAAGTATAAAATGATTTTACATTAACTCTATGACTAATGATATTCATTATATTAATTTCAAATAATATATATATATATATATATATATATAATCTTTACATTTAATCTTAATAATTTCTTATTAAGGGTTATTTTAATTAATAAAAATGAAAGAGACATTATATATTTTAAAAAATTCATAAAAAATATCTTTTAAGAATAAAAATATATTTATAAAAAATTCAAGATAATATTCAATTAAATTGAAATTAATTAGATTATTTTAAATTACTCGGTCATATTTTATTTTAAGATCAAATAGAAAATATAATTAGGATTTTAAATTTCACAATTTAATGATAAAGAATGAATGTTTTAAAAAAATTTGCATTTATTACTTTTCATTAAAAATCCATATTTTAACAAAAAATCAAAAAAAATCACTCTATGATAATGTTAATATTTTTATTTAGAAAATTATATAATTTTTATAAATTAAAATTCCTAAAAGAGTTATAAATTAATTATAATATACACACATAATATGAAATGAAATTTATTTTTGAATAAAATTTAATTTTGAATCATACAATGAAAAACTAAAAATTAAGTAATAATATTTTTAGCATTAATAAATATATATTTTTTATTTTATAAAATCTTTATGATAGTTTTTCATAATGTGGTTATTCATATTTATACCCCCAAATTTAACATCTTGGTGATAACGATCACATTTAAAAGTCATATTATAATATTATATAATAGATTATCTAATCTCAGTGTTGTGTGTGATATACGGTATCAAATAAATCAATTTTTTTCAAGAGAAATATATTTTAAAATCATGGGGTTTTAAAATTATAGTTCCTATCATGTTTATTTTCTCTTCCTCTAATCTCATTCTTTAACTCCTTCCTCCCACTCTTATATTACTGGTTATGGTTGGGTTTCTTAATAAAGAGAAGTTGGTTTTAGTGGGACTTCTAGAGTGGGGTTATTCATTAATTTTTAGTCTTATAATATTTGTTCATTTTTTTAATTTTTAATTTTTTACTTTTCTATAGTTGTTTATTTCATGTTTTCTAATTATATTTCCTCTAGTGTTCCCATATTATATCTCTTTTATTCTCTATCCATTAACATTTTGTACTCCTTGCTTAGGGATAACTATTTTAGTAATTAAACATGGGGGAAATAATTACTTCCTATGTTTCATTATTTCCAAATTTTAATAATTTTTTTCTAATTAAAGCATGGTAGTGACTGGTGTGTAGATTTGTGTTAGGGTTGTTTCTCTTTATTTCATATTAATAAAACCATTATTCCTTTAACTATAAAATTAATTTGAATCACCCTTCTTTTAAATAATTTAATAAATAGTGTATTTGAGTGAGAATATACATGAATAATATATAGGATATTTCTTGGGATTTGATAGATATCATTCACTAATGTTTGGTGAGTTCATGATCATTCTCTAAATAAAAAGTGGGAGAATATTGTGATTTTTGTAGGATCGAAATAGTGATGTAGATGCTCAAAATACAAGAGGGGGGGTGAATTGTACACTTTAAAAATTCCTTTGTAACCTTTAATGTTAGTTATGAATAACTATATTTTCCTTAAGAGAAGGAAAGGACTAAGTTTAACAAAGATTAAACTAAGCAAATTCACAAAACCTCTAACACCGAATGAAAACTTGGGAATAGTTTCCGAAGGTAGGTTCCGGAAATATGGTTCCGGAAATAGAAACTTAACGAAAGATTACAATATGAGATTCTACCTTAAAGCGTATAGAATCTAAATGTAACAGAGTACAAGTAAGTAAGTATAAGAAAGTTATACTTTCCTTACAATACAATATGCAGCGGAAAATAAACAAGTAGTAGAACTACAAGTAACAAAATATAAGTCTTTTAACCCAAAGAGAAGGGTATCCAACAACCTTGGATAAAGGTCCCTTGATTTATACTTTCAAGCAAGTCTGTCTTACCCACACTAGGGTAAGCCCTCAATACGAAGATCAGAGTCTCTGTCTTGCTATCCCCGCAAGCCCTCAACTTCAAGGTAGTTGGAAACCTCTGTCTTCATCAATAAGGAAGCCCTCAACTTCAAGGTAGTCGGCACCTCTGTCCTCCTATCCCCAGAAGTCCTCGAATGTAATCACCAACATTCAGAGTCGCACAAAGCTTTGAGAGTTAATAAGAGCCTCTCTCTCTAGAAATCACTTCAAGCATGTAATCACGTGAGTCGAAGATCAGTCAGCCTTTTATCACCGAGCTCTTTCAAATGAGCTCCTATTTATAGGTAAGGTCAGCTCCTTCTTCAACGGTCATATTTTCCTTAAAGATCAGAGGGACCTGTACACGTTTCACTTAGACAACGATTAGTTTATAACAAAATAGATGACATCGTTTTATAACAAAACAAGTGTAACAGAATGTACGACATCGTTTTAAAATCTAACTCAAAAGTTCGGAATGAAAAATTCAGAGTGAAGGTTCAGAGTGTAAGGAAAATAATAAAGAGTAGACATATTATAAAGACATATGTAAAATGAAAGTTCAGAGTCTAACCAAAGATAATTTTCGGAGTCTAAATAAATTTGAAGGGTATAAAACAAAGATGATCAGATTCTGTTTAATAGGTGAATTCGGAATGAGAATTCAGAATGGGAATTCGTCATCAGAATTCGTTATGAGAATTCATCATCAGAATTCGTAATGAGAATTCGTTATCGAACTTCATAAGAATTCGTATCCTGAATCTGGATTAAAACTGTATCTAGAATTCAGAATGAAACTTTATCATAGTTCTCATTCTGGATTTCAGAGTGAAACTTTATCACAGTTCTTATCCAGAATCCAGATCCTAAAACAGAATACTTCATATCAAAGTTTCAATCAATTCCAAGAAAATAGAAATGAATCTGAATCTCATACTTAAGAAAAAATCTAGATGAAAATATGATAAGGATAATTTTTCTTATAAAAGTGATTTTCCTTATAAAAGCAATTTTCCTTAAAAAAGCAATTTTCCTTATAAAAGCAATTTTCCTTAAGAATAAGGTGTTTGTGATTTTCAAAACAAGAAGGAATGAAAAAATTCATAATGAAAACCTTATTGACTCAACAATCTCCCCCTTTTTGGAAAGCACAAACATCCTTATGAAAAAGAAATTCTAAGAAGAAAAAAAAACATTAAGGCTTATCTCCCTTGGATTTAAGGAAATTGATGAATACGACTAACTCCCCCTTAGGCTTTGAAACTCTAAGGATCGTATTCTAGATGTCCGGAGTGACATTTTATTATGAATAAGAAAGTCTTCTTTAATAAAAAAACTCCCCCTTAGATAGACTCTTATTAGAGTTCTTTTTTCTTAAGGATCTTTTCCTTCTCCCCCTTAGATAAACTCTTATTAGAGTTCTTCTTTTTCTTAAGGATCTTTTCCTTCTCCCCCTTTGTGATTTTCAAAATGAAATCGAGGGAATGGAAAAAATAACAAAGTACCTAAAAAATTAGTAATAACAACATAAGAGATGAGAAGCACATTTTTCATTAGATTTGAAATGTCGGCAACAAAGAAAACTAGATACAATTGGTCTCTTGCTTTCCAGCCACTATGACGTAACAAGGATCTAGTTAATGATAATTAAACTCACATAAATAGTGAATGGTGGTTGTATAATGATTTATAATCCAAAAAATTACTAATAATAAAATATACATTATAAACAATGAAGGCGACCACTAACTTCCACCATTGGATACCAAATTCCTCACATAACATTTTCTTCATTTTCTTTTTATTTAATTTCACTACAAATTATATTCCCTCATTATTTTGTTTTATTTAATCACATATAATATCACACAAGTTTTTCTATGTTTTCATTATTAATAAAAAATATACAACACAATAATAATTAAAACACACAAGAAAACAAATTAAATAGACAATTCTATGAGAAAACCTATAAAAATTCACTATGTTTTATACCACAAAAAATTAAATTTTATTTACAAGGATCCTCCAATGGGACTCTTCATCAAGGGGGAACATAATTTGATATAAGGATGGAGACATTGGGTTGTATTATCAAGTTTTGAGTCAAGTAAAGGGGGTAGTTAGTTGAATTTGGAGAAGGATATAATTAGAATGTAAAGTCTTATTATATAAGGACTAAATTAAATTTCTTGATTATAAATTTGTGTGTGAGTTTATTATTTATAAATGATGGAATTTATGTTATGTTTGGATGCTGTTTTATTGTAATTATTTATATATTTTATATTATTAAAATGTTTTTACTTTCATATATAAAATGACATGAATGATGATTTTTTCCTAAAAATCATTTCGCATTACTTGATCTCCACATCTATGGGGTCCATTGGAACTCATCATATATATCCCACTAAGTTGAATTACTTTCCCATTATACATATAATATGTGATTTTATGTGTATAGATTATAATTTTCATGATACATGAAAAAGAGATTTATCTTTCTCCATTTTTGATGGGCCGTTAAGGCTAATGAAGGGCTATAGAAGTTGTGTATCAGGATGATGTCTAGTGTATTAATATAGAGCAAAGTGATACATAAAAAATCATTAGATTCATCTTATTTTTATAGTTATTCTACGTCCAAATTGTAATTTATTTTGGTATATACGTATCATGAACTGTGTTCTATCTTACTCACTATTTATATATTATATTATTTTAAATGTATGTCAAAGATATTTCAGGGTTAGAATATTATTATTCCATTATTGTTTATTTTATTTGGTTATTAGAGGTTGTTGGTATATCAGAGTTTAAAACATATCATATAGAATTTTTACTAAAATTAATTCATGTGTAAAGTGAGTTTCCCGGAAAAACAAATTAGTTTATATAGTCATGTTATATATCCCTTGGTATTTATTATCATCCAATAGCGATTATGGGGACATTCCTAAGACCTCTTAACATTTTATCTTTACCCAAGACAAGTTAAAGGCATCAGGATAGGTTAGGATATTGAATACTGTATCATTTTAGTTCGATTGGGTGCAAATTATATATATGGGTTATATTGAAACTCATGAGGTGGATATACAAAAAATGTTGATATTTAATAGATAATTAATAATGAGTTATTAGGAATTAGGGATAAATTAATTTTTTAGGCAACCCATTGTTAATTTTCTCTTGGGTTATTGTGATGTTGTATCTTTATCTAATGAAAATTTTTATTGTTGAAAATATTATATGCATAAAACGATATGATTGTATCATGTTTTATTTTTTTTATCAATTTACTAATTTTGAAAATGAAATGGTTTCAAAAACATCTTTTCTAAAAATTTTATATTTTTTAATTAGTTTATGAAATTGAAAATTGTTATGAAATAGTTGGGAGCGATCTTTTTCAGATAACATGGAAAAAACACTCATGTATTTTATTTAAATATAATTTCATGGCCTATGAATTGTTATAACTATAATTATTTATGCATTTTCCAATAGTTATGTCACGACCTGTCCTTGGGGGCCGTGCCGTGACTACCCCAAGCCCGCCTTCCATAGGCCAGGGGCTAGCGACTAGCACCAAGGCGTAATTCCCGATAAAAAGGGAAGGCATTGCCTTTGTAAAGTAAACAAACACCACAGAGCAAGCAAGTAGTAGAAGTAAACACTAAGTAAAAACTGAGAACAACAGTAAGTGCGGAAAAGTAAGTGGGCCAGTATACAAACCCAAACTGAAAGTAAAGTACAACTGGAAGGGAAAACAACAACTGTAAAGTAGAGCCGCAGTGTCGAGTCGTCCACTGGAAGTCCCACCTGAAGGGTGGGTACAGATAGCCTCCACTGCTCCTCGGGTCCAACCGACCGCTCCGAGTACGTCCCGTCTAGTGTTCCACCTCCAGGTACCGTCCTTCTCCGCAAGCCTCAACCATGATCAGCGCTGTCCGTCGTCTACAACCAACACAATGTAGTGCGGGCATAGCCCGTGCAGGGGTGAGTTTAAGCTACTCAGTAGGGACCCTGAGACCCCTGAAGGTCTCCCAGAATCCACAAAAGATAATCCACAAAGGAAAGATACAATCACGAAGTAACATCCGACATTGCTTAGGTATATGGCCATACATATACCTAAGTCATCAATTCTCATTCGACTCCAACATCCGAGCCCAAGTACAACCCAGTCCACACAGGAAAGAAAAACGGAAATCCATACAGGATAGCTCAACAAAATCCACACAGGAAAGCAAAACAGGATTCATCTCACACAGGTATACTTCTTCGTAAGACGATAGAGATGATCAGATGTAGCCACTGATTCATCTAAGCCGTCGGACCCACAAAGGATCGGTAGACACTAACCCCCGCAATGAGCCACATAGGATCAATCATGAAGTTGAAACCATAGCTATTTGGAATCTCCTTCTCTATCAAGTTCAGTGGGTATGCCGCTACAACCAGGTGCTTCCCACCATGGGTCTGCCGCTATAACCAAGCGCTCCTCTGCCGTGGGTCTACCGCTAAAACCAAGCGCTCCTCTGCCATGGGTCTGCTGCTACAACCAAGTGCTTCCCATTGGGCTATCCGTAACACACCGTGTCGTTCGATCAGCAGTCGTCAAGTCTTAACCGGCTCTAGGGTTTCCCCACATAGCATGCTCATTCCAGGAGGGTCCACTCCATGAGCCAAGAGGTCGATGCATTAACTGACATGTAGTCCGGAGTTGATGTATCCCAAAAAGTACCGTAGTGGTCACTGCCAATCCCACAGAGGATTCCCGTACTGTCTTCATTGTCGTCGCAGACACAACCAGCTCTAGGGTTCCTGCACACAGCAAGCTCGTTCGGGAGGGTCTTCTCCACGAGCTGAGGGGTTGATACATCCAATGACACATAGTACAGAGTTTATGTATCCAAAAGTTCCGTATCGTCAACAGGAACTCAACGTCGCAGACGGCGCGTCAATCGGACGCCCGGTCTAAGAGTTATAGGCTTTTTCGTCCCAGGGGACCGGTTGGTTTTTAAGGAAAAACCAACCCGACCATACTCCACCTGCATCCAAACCTCGGGCGGAGTAAGCCAAAATATCCGTCTCACTTAGAAAAATCCATCAATGTCGACGGAACGTCAATCGGATTTCCAGAGCTCAAGTTACGAGCGTTTCCGCTCCGAGGGCCCGGTTGGTTTCGTGTACGAACCAACCCGGCCGAACACAAAGTATTTCTAAACCTTGAGTGAGATATGTCAAAACGACCGTCTCGGTCCAAGGATTGCATCGTCGCTGACGGTACATCGATCGGAGGCCCACAACTCAAGTTATGAGCAGAAGACCGAAAAGGTCCGAAAATGGGGGGTCTGGGCCCGGACCGACCCGACCCAACCCCCCTGGGTCGGCCCGAACCGGGTCGACCCGACCTGGGTCCGGGTCCGACCCGGTCGGCGCGGCCCGGCCCGGCCAGGGTGGCCCGACCCGGCCTGGGCACGACTCGGCCCGGCCTGGGCGCGACCTGGCCCGGCCGGC